>JARQOD010000005.1:406784011-406835686 GCA_033576555.1 Oophaga sylvatica | reverse complement strand
CTGTCCCCCTTATCTGCCTGCTTCAAAAAACACTGCAAGCAATAAGGGATGAGGTTTTGGAAGAGGTGGAGGATGAGGAGTCACAAATTCCATCACCTTCTGGAAAGTCAGCGCAACGTGGTTCCTCACAAAGGGCTGGGCAGGGCTCACTTTGTGAGGAGGATGAGGAGGAGGAGTCAATGGAGGAGGAAGACATCGCCCAGAGGGAGGTACACAACGCTCTAGTCAGTATGTAGAGCGAGGGTGGGGTGATGCAGAGCAGGCAGAGATAACGCCTCTTGCAGAGGACAGCGTTTCTTTGCCAGTTGGGAGTCTGCAGCACATGGTTGATTTCATGCTGCAGTGCCTAAGAAACGACCGCCGCATCGCCCACATTCTCACGACGTCTGATTATTGGGTGTACACCCTCCTAGACCCTCGCTACCGGGACAACGTCAAAAGCCTCATCACACCGTTGAACCGGGAGCGTAAAATGCGGGAGTACCAAGACACACTGGTGCAATCCCTAATGTTCTACCTTACTGCCGAGAGCACTGCTGCTGCTACTGCTTTACAAAGCAGCTCTGTGCGTCGAGGCAGTGTAGAGAGCTCTGCAACAAGAGGGAGCACACGCAGTGCCTCTGCACAGGGAAAGACCAGTATGTTAAAAATGTGGCAAAGTTTTGTGGCAGCGCCACAAATGTCTACACCATCCGAGAGGGCTCCAGTCAGCGGGAGGCAACGTATCCGTCAGATGGTGACAGACTACTTGGCTTTGCCTCTCAGTGTACTCCCAGATGGCTCTTCCCCATTCAAGTTTTGGGTCTCTAAGCTGGATACATGGCCAGAGCTTAGCCAGTATGCATTGGAGGTGCTGGCTTGCCCTGCTGCCAGTGTATTATCGGAGCGCGTCTTTAGTGCTGCAGGTGGTGTACTAACAGACCGTCGCATGCGACTATCCTCCGATAATGTAGACCGGCTTACTTTTCTGAAAATGAACAAGGCATGGATCTCGGCAGAATTTGTCTGTCCGTTTTCAGATTAAATAACTGGTTCGCAACGTTATCCATGTCTCCTGTTATGTTCATCTTTCTACCACCTGAACTCTACTCCCTGGGCTCCAACACTGCCAGTTGCTGCTCAGAAGTGTCGTGTCCACAGAACAAAACACAAGCTCTACTGTTAGTGGGGTTCAGTAACGCCAGCTGTTCCCCTGCTGTGTCAACGGCAAGAAGTCTCCTGTTCCCGACACATGGACAGAAAAACACATGACCAACATGCTCCAAATAGGGAAGAGCCGTCACCCTGCTTGTTATGCTGAAAACATGAAATTGTGAAGTTTTGCAGGCCTAGAATGATAAATTTTTATGACAAATATGGACAAATAATAATTTGTCATCACAGCGCATATCTGCACATGTCTATTAGAAATGGTAACAAAAAAATAAAACATAGTCTACTCTTCACATTTTGAAATTAATGCATAAAAGTACATTTCAGACTTATGAATTAATGCTTTTTAAGGAACTTTATCTGTACCTGTAAGATAATGCAGTCAATGGATGTACGAATCATTAAATCCTCATCATCATCATCACGAGTTTTATTTATGACAGACATTATAAAATACACATACTGATGCCAACTGTAACTTCAAACACCATATATGAAATGGCCAGCATGTAAACATGGTAATAATGTCCAATAATAAATTATTACATCTAGAAAGTGCATCATGCATACTGACAATAGGTAGTTATACCTGCAAGTGCTGTTGAAACAACCACAAGAGATATAAATTAATACTGGTATATAGGTATCACAGTGCATAGTTACTCATGGACAATGTTGATGTAATACTGTATCTCAATTAAGTCAGCATCAACCATTAGGCTTGTTAGTCTTGTACATTGTTAAAGAGGGAACGTAATTTTTTTGTTTGTCATAGGTGGAGTATTACACATTAAATTATTACTGCTGTATTTTTTTTTGCGTCCCTAGTGCGCAATAACGCAGCCTAACCTCACATTTGATAGTCAGCTAATTGCCACACGCTACCCTACCCTACGCGTGACAGTAGGAAGGTAGTGTTGACGGATAAAGCTTTGCGCAACCAGACATTCTTTTACCCTCTTCAACACTCTACAAGCAAAAAATGCATGATTTCAGCCGCAGACTTTATTGACGTACAGTATAACATCGGCATTACCCATCAGAGGCTGTCCACTGTCTGATACAGACATAGAATATACCTTTGCTATCCGTAGCCTTTGTTTCACCTACACTTGCAGGCACACACTTAAATTGTGACAAACAATGCCTAATGTTTTTTTAAATGGTTATTTTTTATTGTACATTATTGTGTCATCAATCACATTGATGAGTCCATGCTGGACATGTCATACATGCTATAGAAAGTTACGATTTTATGAACTTAAATAATTGAAATGTCTGTGACTGTCACATAAAATTTGCGATGATGATGATGAGTGACTATTACAAAATCCATTGTCTTCACTATGTTATGGTTTAACATAGCGTTCCTTAAGCATTATTCATAAAAAAAAAAATGGACTTTTATTCTTAAATTTACAACACTATATTTGTTACCAATTTTTTGGGTGTTGTGTTCCATTTATTTTTGGCATGTGCATATATGCGTTTATATTTGTATTTTCTTTATTTTTCCTTCTTGAAATTAGAAAACATGTGTATCTTTGTACCGTGTTAGCCAGTAGATAGAAAAATATTTAGACTTCAGAGTCAGCAGTGGTTGATACCTTTTAATGGATAACTGAAAAGATGGAAACAAATTGCAAGCTTTCAAGGCTACTCACGTCTCTTCATCAGGGAAAGACTAACTAAAAAAATTAAGCATCACATATTTCTATACACAACAGGACACAGGAATAGTGCAATAGGTAAGACAAGTAAGTGACGTGTATCAGAACTGTCATTATCTCCAGGGATGAACATAAATATTGGAACAGTTCCTAGATAAGGATAGAAAGTTTGATTGCCCTCTCATTGGCGTATTTTTTTGGGTTTTCATGACCCTGGAAGGGCATAGACGCAGATTCCTTAATTGATATAGAATGACATAAATCCATGTGATCTATTCATTCCATCACTAACAGTGTCAAAGGTCATGATGAGCTTATATTCTGAAACCTTTGTACGTTTCTCATATTTGAAGTTATATTTTAATACCAGTAATTCCATATCCATGATGCTATGACCGGGCATACAAAAGTCTTTTGCCACAGGTAAATTCATTAATTTATCTGTGATTGTGTGGCGCTGATAATTCATCCTTGTTCTCCTTTTTGTTGCCGGTCTCCCCTCACTTGTCCCTCCCTCACTTGTCTTAGCTATTCCTGTGTCCTGTTGTGTGTAGAAATATGTGATTCTTCATTTTTGGCTTTACTCTTAGCCTGATGAAGACACCTGAGTAGTCTCGAAAGCTTTGAATTTGTTACCATATTTTCAGTTAGCCATTAAACGTTATCAACCACAGAGGACTGTCAAGTATAAATATTTTCTATTCTTGTAATTGAAATTTATCATTTTATTGTTGTAGTAAAACTTCATTTATTCTTGTTTGAAGTACATACATTTGCAATGGCCACGTAACAAGGCAATAACTCAATATTTTATGCCTACACCCTCCTTGACCCTGGGCTTCAACAGCGCCAGTTGCTGCTCAGAAGTGTTAGATGCACAGATGAAAACAATCGCTGATGTGTTTGTGGGGTTCAGTAACGCCTGCTGTTCCCCTGCTGTGTGTCTGGCAAAAATTACTGCTGCTAACTACAACTTCAACTTCAAACGTCTCATACTAGGCCTCTGCCTACACCCTCCTTGACCCTGGGCTTCAACAGCGCCAGTTGCTGCTCAGAAGTGTTAGATGCACAGATGAAAACAATCGCTGATGTGTTTGTGGGGTTCAGTAACGCCTGCTGTTCCCCTGCTGTGTGTCTGGCAAAAATTACTGCTGCTAACTACAACTTCAACTTCAAACGTCTCATACTAGGCCTCTGCCTACACCCTCCTTGACCCTGGGCTTCAACAGCGCCAGTTGCTGCTCAGAAGTGTTAGATGCACAGATGAAAACAATCGCTGATGTGTTTGTGGGGTTCAGTAACGCCTGCTGTTCCCCTGCTGTGTGTCTGGCAAAAATTACTGCTGCTAACTACAACTTCAACTTCAAACGTCTCATACTAGGCCTCTGCCTACACCCTCCTTGACCCTGGGCTTCAACAGCGCCAGTTGCTGCTCAGAAGTGTTAGATGCACAGATGAAACAATCGCTGATGTGTTTGTGGGGTTCAGTAACGCCTGCTGTTCCCCTGCTGTGTGTCCGGCAAAAATTACTGCTAGCTACCTAATCATGGTGAAAAAAAAAAATGACATCTCAAAGTGTCTAGTGCTACACATAGATATGAGGCTACACCATGATTTCTAAGCTGTAAACATTTGAAACGTCAACTTTCAAACCATAAAATGATTTGTCTTTGTCACAAATCTGTAACAAAATAATTGTGACATATTATTACAGATATGCACATGTCGAAAACAAATGCAAACACAAAAGCCTACTTATGCTATAGGATACTGATGGTCAACCTTGTCACTCCATAGCTTAGACAAATCCAACTCACATCATGATGACTCAAATACTGCAATGTTGGAAGTGCATAATGTGGGTTGAACTTTGACAACTGCTGCAGTGCGAAGGTTATACTTCAGTGTTCTTGCCTTTGAAATAAAAGCATACAAGTAAATATAATATCCAATGTTGATTAAGGGACGTGATGTACACCTGTAATATTGTGCAAACAATGCATGTAGGAATAGTCCTCTTCAACATTACTTATATTTGTGTCATTTTAAAAAATACATATTTGATTAGAAAGTTAACAGCCCATATCATAAAGGTCCTTCATGTAAACATGATAATCGCTAACAAAAATCATGCATTACCTTGGTAAAGTCAATAGTGCATAGTCACAATAGCAAAATATATACCTGTAAGTGGTGCTGAAAGAACGACAACTGATAGAATAGGTGAATGATATCTATTTATCAGACTGAATAGCGACACCTGTACAATGTCGATATAATACTGTACCTTAACAAAACAGTTGTGTCACACCTCACACGCATTTTTCTTGTAGCTTGTTATGTAATAGGGCACATGCGTGTATGTTTCATCATAGGTGCATGTTTACTGAGTAAAGCAGTCATGACAACGCCTTTGTGTTGTCGGTACGCTTGCGATGATGAACGATGCGCACCGTGAATGTTAGTCTGCGTCATAAGACGCACAGACGCTCCAATACCCAACGCGTCACAGCAGGAAGCCAGTCTGTGCGTCCAAACAAAGGCGCAAGCATACATGCACGTACCCTTTTAGAAAGCTATATAAAAATAAGGATGTAGTACTTAGTAACACACACTTTATTGAGGTACAGTATTACATCGCCATTCACCATCTGTGGCTATGCAGTGTCATCTATATATACCTTATCTATCCGTTGTCATGCTTGCAAGTCCACAGTCAGGCATAAATAGCTGTTTTCACTATGCACTTTTTAAAGGTTTTTTTTGTTAATATAAATGATTGGCACATATTATCAGTATTACATGATGGAAATTTTAGATATTTTTAAAAACTTTTTAGTGATATTATTCAGCAAATGAAAATGGTGTACATACTGTTACTTATCCATCATTAATGGATTCTGATATGTACTTGTATGCTTTTATTTAAAACCGTATAGCAGATTATTTAACCTATTTTTATTGTGGTTTGCATTGCTTTTCAACATGTTAATGTATGCGTTTATGTTTGTCAATTATTAATTTACATATATTTTTTAAAGTAAAATCATCATCTTATGGTACTAAAGGTTATATTTCTCTTGTTTGGAGTATAGACATTTTTAATTGACACGTAACAAGGAAAATACTTCATCTAGTATTTAAACATCCTCCTTGACCCTGGGCTCCAACACCGCCAGTTGTTGCTTGGAAGTGCTGTTAGCACAGTCTACACTTGCTCCTGTGTTACTGGGGTTCAGTAATGTCAGCTGTTCCCCTGCTGTGTGAACGGCAAAAAGTCCTGCTGCCTCCACCCTGTTCTCTTCTCATCCCTGGGTTACAACACCGCCAGTTGTTTCTCGGAAGTGCTGTTAGCACAGTCTACACTTGCTCCTGTGTTACTGGGGTTCAGTAATGTCAGTTGTTCCCCTGCTGTGTGAACGGCAAACAGTCCTGCTGCCTCCACCCTGTTCTCTTCTCATCCCTGGGTTACAACACCGCCAGTTGTTTCTCGGAAGTGCTGTTAGCACAGTCTACACTTGCTCCTGTGTTACTGGGGTTCAGTAATGTCAGCTGTTCCCCTGCTGTGTGAACGGCAAACAGTCCTGCTGCCTCCACCCTGTTCTCTTCTCATCCCTGGGTTACAACACCGCCAGTTGTTTCTCGGAAGTGCTGTTAGCACAGTCTACACTTGCTCCTGTGTTACTGGGGTTCAGTAATGTCAGCTGTTCCCCTGCTGTGTGAACGGCAAAAAGTCCTGCTGCCTCCACCATGTTCTCTTCTCATCCCTGGGCTACAACACCGCCAGTTGTTTCTCGGAAGTGCTGTTAGCACAGTCTACACTTGCTCCTGTGTTACTGGGGTTCAGTAATGTCAGCTGTTCCCCTGCTGTGTGAACGGCAAAAAGTCCTGCTGCCTCCACCCTGTTCTCTTCTCATCCCTGGGTTACAACACCGCCAGTTGTTTCTCGGAAGTGCTGTTAGCACAGTCTACACTTGCTCCCGTGTTACTGGGGTTCAGTAATGTCAGCTGTTCCCTGCTGTGTGAATGGCAAAAAGTCCTGCTGCCTCCACCCTGTTCTCTTCTCATCCCTGGGTTACAACACCGCCAGTTGTTTCTCGGAAGTGCTGTTAGCACAGTCTACACTTGCTCCTGTGTTACTGGGGTTCAGTAATGTCAGCTGTTCCCCTGCTGTGTGAACGGCAAACAGTCCTGCTGCCTCCACCCTGTTCTCTTCTCATCCCTGGGTTACAACACCGCCAGTTGTTTCTCGGAAGTGCTGTTAGCACAGTCTACACTTGCTCCTGTGTTACTGGGGTTCAGTAATGTCAGCTGTTCCCCTGCTGTGTGAACGGCAAAAAGTCCTGCTGCCTCCACCCTGTTCTCTTCTCATCCCTGGGTTACAACACCGCCAGTTGTTTCTCGGAAGTGCTGTTAGCACAGTCTACACTTGCTCCTGTGTTACTGGGGTTCAGTAATGTCAGCTGTTCCCCTGCTGTGTGAATGGCAAACAGTCCTGCTGCCTCAACTTTAATTTCCATGGGTACCTTCTGCTACCCATCCGGGTTCCAGTACCGTCAGCTGGTTCTCCGCAGTGCCTTTGGCCTAGGTGCCTCCATGTCGGTATCCGAGTTCCAGCAACGTCTGCTGGTCCTTGGTAGTGCTTTGGAGCACAGGTACCTCCTGCTTAGTAACCGTGTCCCAGTAACGTCAGCTGGTCCTCGGTTGTGCCATTGGCTCTTTTCCTTCTGCTGACCCTCCGGGTTCCAGCACAGTCAGCTGGTCCTCGTTACTTTCATTGGCTCTTGTACCTTCTGCTACCCATCCGGGTTCCAGTACCGTCAGCTGGTTCTCCGCAGTGCCTTTGGCCTAGGTGCCTCCATGTCGGTATCCGAGTTCCAGCAACGTCTGCTGGTCCTTGGTAGTGCTTTGGAGCACAGGTACCTCCTGCTTAGTAACCGTGTCCCAGTAACGTCAGCTGGTCCTCGGTTGTGCCATTGGCTCTTTTCCTTCTGCTGACCCTCCGGGTTCCAGCACAGTCAGCTGGTCCTCGTTACTTTCATTGGCTCTTGTACCTTCTGCTACCCATCCGGGTTCCAGTACCGTCAGCTGGTTCTCCGCAGTGCCTTTGGCCTAGGTGCCTCCATGTCGGTATCCGAGTTCCAGCAACGTCTGCTGGTCCTTGGTAGTGCTTTGGAGCACAGGTACCTCCTGCTTAGTAACCGTGTCCCAGTAACGTCAGCTGGTCCTCGGTTGTGCCATTGGCTCTTTTCCTTCTGCTGACCCTCCGGGTTCCAGCACAGTCAGCTGGTCCTCGTTACTTCCATTGGCTTTTGTACCATCACCAACAGGACAAAGAAGGTTAAGACAAACTACAAGATACAGAACAAGAGACAGAAGAACAATAAGCAGAAGATCAAAAAGCAGAAGAACATTAAGTATAAGACCAAAATGAAGAGCAAAATATATGCTCTAAATTCTAAGCAGAAGAAGACTAAGCAGTGTATGGGGGTGAGTCCGTTCCTCCTCGTGGTGCCCCTGGAAAATGCCTGATGCTGCTGCAGGCTAAACTGAACGCGGACAAATACTGTTGTAATTAAAATCTTTCGTGACAGCAAGAACGGAAGGATGAAAATTCAGAGTTTTACAGATTACAAGTACAGGAATGTCTGTCACAAATAAGAATATGATGAAAAGGATGAATAGGAAGAAGATGAAGAAGTAGAATATGAAGAATAATAACTGTTTAATAAGAACAATATAAGTAATGTTAACAAAAAGATGAATAGCAAGAAGTTTTAGAAGATTAAGAAGGTGAAGATGAAGAATAATTTGATGAGAAAGATGATGCTGCTGAAGATTATGAAGGAGAAAGTGTGTGAAAAGTTAAAAAGGTGAAGACCATGGAAGTTGTGAAACAGACATATTTTACAAAATAGAAAAAAGGTTAACAACATTGTGAATTTCTTCGTCAATCCGAACGTATTTCCTAAAAAAAAAAAATTAATGCTATTCCATTGGATTGGGTTAAACATCTATGCCTTTAATGTCTCCTCAACCTCCCCCAATACATTCTACATTACTCTTTGTTGTTTTCCTTCATGTACAATTAACCTACAAGGCAAGAATGGGGTTTTTTTTATTTCGATATTTTGTTCCCATAGACTTACATGGGACTTCCGGTATCGGTATCGGGTATCACCGATATTTTTTGTGTATCGGCGATACCATTCCGATTCCGATACTTTTGGATATCGGAAAGTATCGCTCAACTCTATTTATCGGCCCTCTTTTAGGTTTTGCAATACCCATAATGAGTCTGCTCACAGGCAAATAATGGAGCATACAGAGAAAATGTATCTTGTCCCCAAACAGGAGCTGGTCAAACGAAGACCCCCAACTACCGATAGCATACGCGAAACTGTTATTCACCACCTTGATGATGAAATTAACTCCATTTTACAATGTCGTGACATCCCCGATGACATGAAAATTAAAATGTATAGCTCCATACTACAGCGCTACTTGGTATTTATGAGGCACGGCCCGAAAGAATTAGCAACTTATAAATCTCGTTAGCACTCCTGATCCTGATCACCAACAATCGCCAAATACCGACCCTGATAAAAATCAGGAGGTCGCTGAAATTGTAAGCCATATAAACCAAAGATATAAAAAGAATGCTGAATTTTTACTAAACAGGATACTGCAGAATAAAAATGTGACAGCCTGGAATGATAAAGCCGAATTTATTTTCAAAGGCGCTGTAATACCAGGGTCTAACTTACTGGATTTGGTACGTAGTACAACGCAGAGTCATGCTTTGACCAGCAGGAATTTAACTCGGGGCTGGGATTCGTTTATGCAGGCTATGGCCGAACTAAATATGCCATCTACAGTTGTGGGTAATTCCACTACTAGACAGCATTTAGATGTATTAAAAATCTCCAGCAGCGAGGGTGTATCTACACCGCCAAAGCTATCCCCGCCGCCCCGCACAATAAATTCTTTGCACTCGCTGTCATTAGGCACTAAATGGGGAACTCTGCTACCTAAAAAAAGGTCTGTACCGATACTACAATCCATGTGGCTCACGATGTAGCCGATGTACTGATTAATTATTTATTTTGTATGATGTGTAATGTTATACAGTTATATGAAAAAGTTTTGGCACCCCTATTAATCTTAAGCTTAATGTTTTATAAAAATTTGTGTTTTTGCAACAGCTATATCAGTTTGATATATCTAATAACTATTGGACACAGTAATGTTTCTGCCTTGAAATGAGGTTTATTGTACTAACAGAAAATGTGCAATCTGCATCCAAACAAAAATTGACAGGTGCATAAGTATGGGCACCTCACCAGAAAAGTGACAATATTTAGTAGATCCTCCTTTTGCAAAAATAACAGCCTCTAGTCGCTTCCTGTAGCTTTTAATGAGTTCCTGGATCCTGGATGAAGGTATTTTTAACCATTCCTATTTACAAAACAATTCCAGTTCAGTTAAGTTTGATGGTCGCCGAGCATGGACAGCCCTCTTCAAATGATCCCACAGATGTTCAATGATATTCAGGTCTGGGGACTGGGATGGCCATTCCAGAACATTGTAATTGTTCCTCTGCATGATGAATGCCTGAGTAGATTTGGAGCGGTGTTTTGGATCATTGTCTTGCTGAAAGATCCATCCCCTGCGTAACTTCAACTGTTGTGAATACGCTGGAGGCGGCTTCTGAGCTGGGGCTCCCTCCCGTGGTTGATGAGGGTAATGAACTGATTACTGAATGGCCTTCAGATGGCGCTGAAAGGTTCCCAGCAGCCTTGCCGGTTATCTATTGTTCCTTCTAGTCTTGCTTGAAGCACTGCTAGTTTCCTGCTCTCCTTCAGATAAGTGTTTGCTGTTTTTTTTTTCCTTTGTTTGATTTTCTCTGCTGGTTTGCTTCCTGCAGTGGACTGCAGCCTGTCCCCTTTTGGAGGTCTGGCGCTGCAATTGTGCTCCGTTTGTGTCTGCACTTTTGCTTTGCTCTTTTGCTACTTTTTATTTGCTGAATAGCGTGTTACACCAGAGATCTGATTTAGGTGGATGAGATCGTGTGATCTCAGGTTTTTTAGCAATCAGAAGTGTTGGTATTTTTGTTAGGGTTTTGTTGGATTGCAGTCAGAATTCTTTCCTGTACTTTTCTTTCTAGACAAATTGGGCCCCAGCATTTGCTCATTCTATTTTCTGTCTGTGTCCGTGCTATCTTCTTGTTTAACCGCCATTATATGTTTGGGGGCTTCCTATTTTCTTTGGGGAACTGCTCCGAGGCAGATAGCTTTCATCTTTCTGCCTTTAGGTGTAGTTATCTCTCAGGCTGTGACGAGGCGTCTAGGATCACCGTAGGAACGCTCCACGGCTACCTCTAGTTGTGTGGTTAGTTCAGGTTACTGCAATCCAATAGGTTCCAGCCTCTCTGGTGTATTACCGCTTTTGCTATTTTTTGCTATTTCTCCTTAGTTACCGAAACATAACATTCAACTTTGTCACTGATTCTTGAACATTATTGTCAAGAATCTGCTGATACTGAGTGGAATCCATGCGTCCCTCAACTTTAACAAGATTCCCAGTGCCGGCATTGGCCACTCAGCCCCAAAGCATGATGGAACCTCCACCAAATTTTACTGTGGGTAGCAAGTGTTTTTCTTGGAATGCTGTGTTTTTTTTACGCCATGCATAACGCCTTTTTGAATGACCAAATAACTCAATCTTGGTTTCATCAGTCCACAAGACCTTCTTCCAAAAAGAAATTGGCGTCTCCAAATGTGCTTTTGCATTCCTCAGCCGACTGTTTGTGGCGCGCTTGCAGAAACGGCTTCTTTCGCATCACTCTCCCATACAGCTTCTCCTTGTGCAAAGTGCGTTGTATAGTTGACCGATGTACAGTGACACCATCTGCAGCAAGTTGATGCTGCAGCTCTCTAGAGGTGGTCTGAGGATTGTCCTTGACTGATCTCACCATTTTTCTTCTCTGCCTTTCTGATGTTTTTCTTGGCCTGCCACTTCTGGCCTTAACAAGAACTGTCCCTGTTTTCTTCCATTTCCTTACTATGTTCCTCACAGTGGAAACTGACAGGTTAAATCTCTGAGACAGCTTTTTGTATCCTTCCCCTGATCAACTATGTTGAATAATCTTTGTTTTCAGATCATTTGACAGTTGTTTTGAGGAGCCCATGATGCCACTCTTCAGAGGAGATTCAAACAGGAGAACAACTTGCAAGTGGCCTCTTTAAGTAGCTTTTCTCATGATTGCATACACCTGGCTATGAAGTTCAAAGCTCAATGAGGTTACAAAACCAAAAAAAGTGCTTTAGTAAGTCAGTAAAAAGTAGGTAGGAGTATTTAAAACAAGAAAATGATAAGGGTGCCCATACTTATTCACCTGTCAAATTTTGTTTGAATGCAGATTGCACATGTTCTGCTAGTACAATAAACCTCATTTCAAGGCAGAAACATTACTGTGTCCAATAGTTGTTAGATATATCAAACTGAAATAACTGTTGCAAAAACACCAATTTTTATAAAACATTAAGCTTAAGATTAATAAGGGTGCCCAAACTTTTTCATATAGCTGTATGTTAATTGTACTTGTGATGCTTTAATATCATTCTGTACGAACTTTTACATTATTGAATGTATTTGAGCTGTATTTAATGACACTTTTTATATTCTGCACAAATTTTAATATTATTGAAATGTATTTTGAGATGTATTTATTTATTACAATAAAATCTTTTAAACTTTTACAATACCGCGTCTTTACTTTTTTTTTACATACGTATAAAACGTCCGCTTTATACTGTTTGAAGTTTTAACACGTGTAACATATAACTCCGGCACTCCAATAAGTTAAAGAAATGGACACCGGTATTTCCAAAAACGAAAAAGTATTTAATGTCCACACAGTATCACTGGTGTGTAAATCAAGAACGCTAGGCATACAGATTCCAACTAAATATATTGACGTTTCGGCTACAAGCCTTCTTCAAAACATAAATCTGTTCATTACATATATGAATCGCGTTGATCCTAATGTGGATAAAGGACCGGGGACACCTATGAGCAGTGCACTGAAGTGACGACGGAAAAGCAGGTAGAAGCCTGGTGAAGATCAAGCGTCAGGTGCCACGGAATTGGTCCAGGAAGAGAGGCGTTTTAACACGGCCATATACATAATATGTCCGTACAATGAGATGGGGTTATAAGTCTCATATAAAATCACAATCTTAGTGATGGGATTTAAAATCCTTGTAGCCAGTAAATATGATGCTAAGATGTAAACCCGTATCAAATGCTGCAGAAACACACACTCATTTTGGACTATGGGCTCCTCTTGCTATCAAATAAAATACATGAAATATACAATACTATAAAATCACACTATCAAAACGTGTTATAAGTCTATAAGATGAGAATCTTACTGACACGATCTAAAGTGTGAATCAAATAAATACATGGCTGAGGAATATAAAATGTCAAAATGAGAATCTACAGTCCCTGACAGAAGTTATGTCGCTTATCCGTGTTATGTAAATCAAAGCTTATAACCTGACGTTAAATTCATCCATTGGTTTTATAAATTACTCTTTTGAAAGCTGAAACCCTCCCAAATTTGGTTTAGGTTAAGAAAATAAATTGGCATAACTTTGATTTACATAACATGGATAAGCGACATAACTTCTGTCAGGGACTGTAGATACAATGCTAGTAGGAAGGACTTGCTCACACAACAGCTTTTGATATCCCAAGGATATCAAATCACTATCAAGAGGACATCAAATTAATAGGGGGTGGGACCACCTGTCAAATTCAGTTTGACGAATAATATGGCCTATACACTACTCACGTTACTGGTAGCACAAATGCTCTGGAAAAGCTAAGCAAAATGGCTTCTCGCCCCTCAAAAGAAATTCAGCAAATTCTGAGCTCCCAAATCCAAATGCCTTCCTCCCATCAGAGCACCAATGTCACTGAGCGCTCGCAGCAGCTATTCATCAGTGGTTCTCAGCCTGCATCTTGGCACCTTCCTGGTTGAAAATTGTTTATCCCCAGATGTGGATTACTTTGTGGGACACAGAACTATGGACTGGTGAGGGATATGGTTGTTTTTTTATTTTTGTTTTATTACAGGAGATTAGGGATTCAATGGAATGGGCGTTAGGTGAGTATAACAGTTTATTTTTAAATTAAAGCGAAAAATGTGTTTGTTTTTATTTAAAATAAAATACTTTATGCTTGCTGTGTGTTTTTTTTTACAATACAACAATAGAATTAGTAATGGATAGGTGTCATATAGATGCCTCTCCATTACTAATCTGTGGGCATGATGTCACCAGACAATACACAGCTAGGCAAAGCTCCAGAATTGGCACATCTAATAGATGTGCCTTTTCTGGATGGCTGTGAGCTGCTATTTTTAGGATGGGGGGGAACCAATATCCATGGCCCCCTACCAGCCTGAGAATACCAGCCAACAGCTGTCAGCTTTAGCAAGGCTGGTTGTCAAAATGGGGGGATTCCATGCTGCTTTTTTTTATCATTTATTTAATTAAAACACAGTGGTGACCCCTCTATTCTTGATAACCAGCCTTGCTAATGCTGACTGCTGAGGGTTTCAGTCTCCAGCTGTGAGTTTTGCATGGCTGGTTATCAAAACTACAGGGAAACCCACATCTTTTTTTTAAATTATTTATTTAGAGTGCGGGTGCTAGCTGATGTATACTCCCATCAGCCACCGTCTGCGATCACTGTTATTAGCGTCAGCAGGGGTAGGCTGATGGAAAGCAGTAGTCCCATCAGCCTACGCCAGTGACGGGAGGTAAACTTTTTACCTCCGATCACAGCTGCAGGCTCATGCCTTCTGACTGTTTAATGATTTCACTGCCAATCAGAAGCAGTGTTTGCCACGCTGTCATGTGCACTCGGTGTCTGGGGGTGAAACCCGAATAGTAACATGGACTTCCTGGTGAAGTCCATGTTCCGTGTTTGTGCCCGAACAGTAGGTGTATGGACGCCGAACTTTACTGTTCGGGTTCGGCTATCTAGTGCACACAAATCGCCAGGGGTGCCCAGAATTTTGCATCCGCCCATTTTCCTTTTTGTAATTATTAAAATGTAAAAGATGAAAAAATTTTTTTTTTACCTACAATACCAAGGAATTGTTCCATCTTTAAAGCTGGACCTTATAGATAAAATTATCTTCAACTTGCATAACTGTTCAAAATTGTATTTTTGACGAGGGTTGTCCAAACTTTTACATGACACTGTAATTATAAAGTTTTCCAATCCACAAAAAGGAAGCCCCACCAGGTATGTCGTATCGGCTTTATGTCTTGACTAGAAGGGATTCAATGATGGGTGGTTAAAGGTGCCCAGCCCACAGCTTTGGTTATAGGAGGGGGTAAGCTAGCTGGCAGCCGGACACGTAATGAATGGAGTAAATGTGTCAGAGTTGTCTAGCCTTGGTGAAGTAAAACCCAGAGAGAAAGCTCCAGCACTGATAGTGCTGAGAGGTTTATTTAATGGGATCGGATTTTGGATCCGGGTTTTAGGAACAGCTGGGAGGGACTAGCTTCTCTCATATCTCCAATCTAGGCCTGGTAGCCGATATAAAAGAGCAGCTGCTCCATAGTAGCCTGGGGGTTGAGTTGGAAACACCTCTAGTATGTTAGGCAGACTGATAGAAGCTGACCATGTGTAGACCTATGTTACTGGTTAGTCTCAGCCAAGGACAAATGGTGTGTGGATTGTCTAGAAAGGACTCGGTCAGTGTTGCCTTCACAGTTTCTTTTATGATTTCAGTTTATGGCAGTTTATGTGAAAATTCATCTTGTTGTCTGAAACAGATAGAGAAGAAAAGAATGACTCAAATCAGAGAAAACATCACCTATAAAGGTATACTGTATGTAAATGTTTATTTGCGATATTCACTACATCTAATCTGTACTGTGGTTACTGTATTGTCTACAGTCTTATGATGTCTGGTAAAGACAACAACCAGCATTTTTGTTAAAGTAAGATTTGTAAGTTAGTGTGAGATCAGAATATATGTATATATTGCAATTGATTGATGTACTAACCTTGATTATCTATTCATGTACTGATGGTTGTGGTGATGTATTTATGTACTAATAGTGGTTCTGATGCTGATAATTTTGATGATGTAGTAATGTACTGATGATTGTTTTGGTATTGTATTCATATACTAATGGCAGTTCTGGTTCTATATTCATGTACCGATTGATGGTTCTGGTGATGTACACATGTATCAATGGTGTTTTTGGTGCAGTATTCATGTACTGATGCCGATTCTGGTGATGTGTTCCTGTACTCCTGAAGGTTCTGGTGCTGTACTCATGTACTGATGATGATTCTGGTGATGTATTCATATGACCGATGTTGGCTTTGGTGATGTATACATGTAATGATGATGGTTCTGATGCTGTATTCATGTGCCAATTATAGTTCTGGTTATATATTCATATACTAATGGTGATGTATTCATATACATTTTTTGGTTCTGATCCTGTAAAGATGTAGAAATCCATAACTTGTCAGATGACATGCTTTATAAAGCAGTAAGTAGTGTGACATCTGACAAGGATTACAACAACAATATTTAAGTTTTAAGCATTTAACTATTGCATATGTTCGGGGCAGAAAGAAGGGAGTCTGACCTTGAGGTGCAATGTAATCTGTATTGATTCTTTAATCCTGTGAAATACGAAGGCATACTAAATTATCAGTACTCAATCAAAAATATTTAGAATTGATACCTTTTAATGACTAACTGAAAAGATGGTAGCATATTGCAAGCTTTCGAGGCTATTCAGGTCTCTTCATCAGGCAAACACTAATACAAAATCTGAAGAATCACATATTTATGCACAACACAGCACAGAAACGATGCAATAGATAAGACAAGTGACGTGAAGCAGAACTGTCATTATGGGAGAGTGATGATTATAAATATTGGAACAATTCATAGATAAGGAGTGTGAAAGTTTTATTGTCCTCTGATTGGGGTCTGGTATTGTGTTTTGATGCCCCCAGAAGGTCTGAAGAGCAAATACCTTAATTGATGTAAAAAGATATAAATCCATGCGACACATTCATTCCTGCTCTGAGTGTGTCAAAGGTCGTCATGAGTTTATCCTCCCAGACCTTTCTGTCTCTCTGAGACTTGAAGATACATTTTAAAACAAGTAATTTAATGTCCATCATGCTATGACTGGGGATACAAAAATGTTTTGCCACAGGTAGATCAATTCTTTTTTTCTCTTATTGTGTGCCGATGAGAATTCATCCTTGTTCTCAGTTTTTGCCCTGTCTCCCCCACATACAGACCCCCAGTTGGACATTTAGTACAAATAATTAGGTACACCACATTAGATGTGATGCAGCTGAAAGTACCTGGGATCTTGTAGTCTTGATGTGAGTTGGGAATCTTTATCTTGTCCATGGTAATTATAAATGGACAGGTTTTACATTTTTTCTGGTTGCAAGGAAAGGTTCCTGTAGCTGTTGGAGAGGACAGGGAGCTTCTGACAATGATGCTTCTTAAATTTGGAGGCTGCCTTAACACAGTAGTGGGGGGTCTGGAAATATGGATTGTAATCAGGCATCTTTTTGTAGTAAAGGTTGTAATTTCCATGCAGCTCCCCTTAGCACCTCCAGATTTGGATTGTAGGTGTTATATAGGACTGCAGGGTACATTTACCTTTTTCTTTTTTATGGGTGAGGAAGAGGTGTAGTTTAAAGAAAGGGATTTGGTCTGAAAAGGGTCCTAGTTTTCCTCACACAAACATTTGAATTGTAGCCCTGCATATATAGTCTGCAGAGGACTGGTGTACAACTGATAATTACTATTTTATTGTCATTATAATATAATATCCGTTTTAGTACAGTGGTTTTAGTTAATGATCAGTATGGTGGAATAATTACTACTGTATATGCTTCTAACATTTGTGTATGGACTGGTGGTATTATTTCTTTGTTATATTGCCGTATTGATGCTAATACCTGTCTTTGTACAGTCATGATTATTAAAAAGGTTGTCCAACACTGAGTACATTTTCAGCAAACTTTGGAACTTACCGAATCATAACTGTGTAATACACCCACACTTTTAGAATTCAGCTCGTCTTGTCGGTTTAGTTAGGGGTGGACAACCCCTAAGCAGTATGAAAAGGTAGTTGGATAGCGGATAATACTTCAAGTCACTTTGCTACCACCACCAGCACCCTGTCTTCCACACGGTCAAGTCTGAGTAGCCTTGAGTCAGGACCACATATTCCTCACCCTGATCCTCCTTCCTCCAGCCATGCCGAGTGCCCGGAGACAACTGATCCCACACTTGGACACCCCGAAGAGCTGTTCAGTTTTCCATTTATAGATTCGGGCCTCTCGCTCGGTCCACCTGAAGTGGGGCAAACTGAGATTGCATGTAGCGATGCACAAATATTGGAGCACCCACGTTCACACGAAGGCGACGGTGGGAACATGTCACAAGAGGTGGACGATGATGAGACACAATTGCCAGAAAGTCAGGAGGAGGACCAGGGTGCAGAAGTGGAAAAGGAGGTGGTGGATGATATAGTAACCGACCCAACCTGGCAGGAGCGAGGACAGCAGCACACAGGAGGAGGGAGGCACAGGCAGGAAGAAGCACTGTGGTGGCCGCAGACAGAGGGCTGGCAACCATTCCTCGTAACACCAACTCAACGGAAGTTGGCAGTACAACTGTTAGGTGTTCCCGAGTCTGGTTGTTTTTTAACCCCTTTCTGACATCTGACGTACTATCCCATCCAGGTGACACGGGCCTGTATGACCGTAGACGGGATAGTACGTCATACTCAATCAACTGCGCTCACGGGGGGAGCGCAGCTGATCGCGGCCGGGTGTCAGCTGATTATCACAGCTGACACCCGACACTAAGTGCCAGGAGCGGTCACGGACCGCTCCCGGCACTTTAACCCCTGGCACACTGCGATCAAACATGATCGCAGTGTTCCGGCAGCATAGGAAAGCATCGCGCAGGGAGGGGGGTCCCTACATGCTTCCCTGAGACCCTCAGAACAGCTCGATGTGATCGCGCTGTTCCGAGGGCCTCCTCCCTGCAGGCCCCCAGATCCAAGATGGCCACGGGGTCCTTCCGGGTCCTGCAAGGAGGTGGCTTGTCAGTACCTGCTGAGAGCAGGCGCCGGCAAGCCTCCTGCACTGCCTGTCAGATCGCTGATCTGACAGAGTGCTCTGCAAACTGGCAGATCAGCGATCTGACAGTATATAGTGATGTTCCACCCTGGGACAAAGTAAAAAAGTATAAAAAAATAAACATCTGTAAAAATAAAAAAAAATAAATTCCTAAATAAAGAAAAAAATATTCTCCAATAAATTCATTTATGTAAAAAAAATAAAATAAATAAAAGTACACAGTATCGCCGCGTCCGTAATGACCCGCACTATAAAACTGTCCCACTAGTTAAACCCTTTAGTGAACCCTTAGAAAAGAAAAAAAAACAAGGCAAAAAAACAATGCTTTATCATCATACCGCCTAACAAAAAGTGGATAACACGAGATCAAAAAGACGGATAAAAATAAACATGGTACCGCTGAAAACGTTATATTGTCCCTCAAAAAACGATCCGCCATAAAGCGTCATCAGCGAAAAAATAAAAAGTTATAGCTCGCAGAATAAAGCGATGCAAAAATAATCATTTTTAATATAAATGTGCCCAAAAATGGTACCAATAAAAATGCCAACTCGTCCCGCAAAAATAAAGACCTCACATGAATCTGTGGGCCAAAATATGGAAAAATTATAGCTCTCAAAATGTGGTGATGCAAAACCTATTTTTTACAATAAAAAGCGTCTTTTGACGTGTGACAGCTGTCAAACATAAAAACCCGATATGAAAACCCGCTATAAATAGTAAATCAAACCCCCCTTTATCACCCCCTTAGTTAGGGAAAATTAAAAAATGTATGGCGTCTTTTTTTTGCGGGATAAGATGACGTTTTCAGTGGTATAATGTTTATTTATATCCGTCTTTTTGATTGCGTGTTATTCCACTTTTTGTTCGGCGGTATAATAATAATAATAATCTTTATTTTTATATAGCGCTAACATATTCCGCAGCGCTTTACAGTTGGCACACATCATTGTCGCTGTCCCCGAAGGGGCTCACAATTTAGATTCCCTATCTGTATGTTTTTGGAATGTGGAAGGAAACCGGAGTACCCGGAGAAAACCCACGCAAACACGGGGAGAACATACAAACTCCTTGCAGATGTTGTCCTTGGTGGGATTTGAACGTAGGACTCCAGCGCTGCAAGGCTGTAGTGCTATCCACTGAGCGCCGTGCAGTATGATGATAAAGCATTGTTTTTTTGCCTTTTTATAAGGGGTTCGCTATAGGGGTTAACTAGTGGGACACTTTTATAGGGCGGGTCGCTACGGACGCGGCGATACTAAATATTTGTACTTTTATTGTTTTTTTTTTTATTTACATAAATGAATTTATTGGGGAATAATTTTTCTTTATTTAGGAATTTTTTTAAATTATTTTTATACATTTTTTTTAATACTTTTTTACTTTGTCCCAGGGTTGGATATCACTGTATATCGTCAGATCGCTGATCTGACAGTTTGCTTAGCACTCTGTCAGATCATTGATCTGACAGGCAGTGCGGGAGGCTTCTCAGCGCCTGATCTCTGCAGGGAGCAGGACCCAGAAGGACCCCACGGCCATCTTGGATCTGGGGGCCTGCAGGGAGGAGGCCCTCGGAACAGCGCGATCACATCGCGCTGTTCTGAGGGTCTCAGGGAAGCACGCAGGGAGCCACCTCCCTGCGTGCTGCTTCCTATGCCACTGGAACACTGCAATCATGTTTGATCGCAGTGTGTCGGGAGCCGTCCGTGACCGCTCCTGGCAATTAGTGCCGGGTGTCAGCTGTGATAATCAGCTGACACCCGGCCATGATCAGCTGATGTCAGAAAGGGGTTAAAGGGAATCTGTCACCCTAAATTGGCGGAATATTTAAATGATGGCAGTCAGGTCAGATGGGCGGTGTTTTGGGTACTTGCCTTAACATGTTGTTCGCCTCTGTCTCCATTATTTCTGGGAATTGTAGTCGTTGCCCTCCATATAACGCACCTGCGCATTGCAATCTTGAATTGCGCACGCGCAGTATGCTTTGCCCGCAGATTGCAATGCGCAGGCGCGTTATATGCAGGGCAACGACTTCAATTCCCAGAAATAATGGAGACAGCGGTGAACAACATGTTAAGGCAAGTACCCAAAACACCGCCCATCTGACCTGACTGCCATCATTTAAATATCCCGCCAATTTAGGGTGACAGATTCCCTTTAAGGGCATGAAAATTCAAAGTTGAAAAGTTGCGAAATTTTAAAAATTTTTGCTGAATTTCCGTTTGTTTTTTTTTACAAATAAACGCAAGTCATATCAAATAAATTTTATCATGAAGTACAATATGTCACGAGAAAAGAATGTCAGAATCACCGGGATCCATGGAAGCGTTCCAGAGTTACTACCTCATAAAGGGACAGTGGTCAGAATTGTCCTGGTCAATAACTGTAAGGTTCTATGTATATATTCCTGAAACTCAGTTTGTTCGTCAGCCATTTTACTTTCTGTCTTGCTGCAGCTATCTTGCCCTCAGTCAAAATGGAGTTTCCAGCTTGCATGTTCCCGCCCTGATTCTCTCCTTTGCTTCTTAAGCAGCCACAGCTGAGCAATCAGTGCTTCAGAATCTAGCCTGCAGTGAACCTGTGACTTGACTCCTGTAAGCCTTGGACCTTGTACTCCAGCTATTCCTACTGAGGAACTCTGAAGCACTTGTGGACTCTGAACCCTGCTCTTTGAAAGACCCACGTTTGCATGGACTTACGGTAACAGAGAAGAAGATCCTGAATCTGTATTGGAGAGTGATTGCTGAGCTTGGATTACTCTGGCCTGCTGTGTCTCCTGTTTCTGTGTCTGCAAACTGTGTGACTATTTCTGCCAACTTGTATGAAGTAATACAGGACTTTTCTATATCAAACCTGTGACTCCTGTGTTTTCATCGCACCCAAGCACAAGACGCTATATGAACTGTACTACATACATTACAAGATTCTGAAGCCAAAAACGTTAGTGTCTGCTGGGTCTGGAAGGCTGTGTCTGCTGTACTGTGGATATCAGACGTCCGGTTGTACTTTCTGTGATGACAGTGGTTGTGACTTCTCACAACCATTCCAGGTGAGCAATTCCCTTAAGTTTTTTCTTTTTGCAGTGTTACCACAGGTAAACACTATTGTTTTTTTTTTTTTTTTCCTTTCTTTTCTCTTTTTTGTCTGCTGTAACTCTGGATATCAGATGTCTGGTTGAAACTTTCTGTGATGATAGTGGTTGTGACTTCTCACAACCATTCCAGGTGAGCAGTTCCCTTAATTTTTTTTTCTCTCTGCAGTGTTGCCACAGGTGAACACTATTGTTTTTTTTCTCTCCTCTTCTTCCAGTAATCCTGTCTTAAAAGATCTGGAAAATGGAGGCCCGCATAAAGGAACTTTGCGGAGTGACTGATAATATCCTTGCAGATTTGCAGAATATAAAGACCCGTTTTACAAATCTACAGGACCTCAATAATCACAATTTGCAAGTGGTTGGACAGACTACCCAGGATTTGCGAGCCAGGATTGAGGTTCTAGAGGGGCGAGTCCAGGCTCCTGCCGTAGCCCCGAGTGCTGGGATTCCCAAGTTGCCCCCTTTTCGTTTTGGCGGTAAACGTGAGAAATTCAGGCGATTTATTAATCAATGCAATCTTTTTTTTTCTGCACATGCTTCACAATTTCCCACTGAACGATCTAAGGTGCTTACTATAATTATGTTGCTTACCAAAAAGGCTTTAATGTGGGCAAACCCTCTGATTGAGACTGAGGATGATTGTTTGAATCACCTTGATGATTTTATTTCAGCCATGGGGCAGGTGTTTGATGACCCCAATCGAGGTGCAACAGCTGAAGCAGCCATGTTAGCTTTGCGCCAAGGTAAGCACTCGGTAGCTGAATATGCCTTGGATTTCAGGAGATGGGCCCTTGATACCACCTGGGACAGTTCCGCCAAAAAATCTATTTTTCGAAAGGGGTTATCTCCACTGATTAAGGATGAACTTGCTCATGCCGACCCTCCCACTGCGTTAGGTGACTTTATTAACTACTGCATCCGTATTGATACTCGTCTGACTGAACGCAGGCAAGAGAGATGGTTCGAAAGCAATCGTACTAACCTTTTCCTACCTTCCTCTCCAGCTAAGGAACCTTTGAGTAGGATTACACGGGAACCTGAACCTGAACCCATGCAGGTAGACTCTTTACAACGACGGGTTAGTGATGCACGCAAGGAACATCGTTTTAAGGAGAATCTATGTTTCTATTGTGGTAAGTCAGGGCACTTCATTATAAACTGCCCCAGCCGTTCTCGTAAGACTACTGCAGCACTCATTCATTGTGAGTGTTGCGAGAGGGGATCTGTCAGGTCCGAGCCTCAGGCTACAGAGAGATCTGCAGCAACAGATCTTGATTTCTCGGACTTAAACTCCGTTACCTCTGAGGACGTTGACTGTGTAAACGCTGCCATTTTTCAAGTTTCCTCAGCGGTGTCCCAGCTGAGTTGTAAGAAAAACAATTCTCATTGCTTTCTTTCCATCAAACTCTGGGTTGACTCAGCTTGGGTGTCTAGCTCTGCTATGATCGACTCAGGGGCAAGTGGAAATTTTATGGATGTCTCCTTTTCTCTGAAACAGGGAATACGTTCAGTGAAGAAGGCTACTCCAGTACAGATGGAAACTGTGGATGGCTCCCTGCTGACCTCTGGACCAGTGGATCAGGAAACAGAGCCTTTGAGGGTTCTTATGGGTAAAGATCATCAAGAGAAACTGTCCTTTATGCTTATCTCTTCTCCCCACTTTCCCATTATTCTAGGGCTACCATGGCTGCAGGCTCAGAATCCTACCATTAACTGGGAGACCAAGGAATTACACTTTCCAGAGAAACAGATGAGTCCAAAAGTTTCAGCTTGCTCTGTTCCTAAAGGAATCATGTCAGTCCCTGAACTACCAGCTGTATACCAGGACTATGTGGATTTATGTGACAAGAAGAACGCTGACCAGCTTCCTCCTCACCGTCCATATGATTGTCCAATTGAATTATTGCCTGGAGCAGAGATACCTTTTGGTAAGATCTACCCCCTGGCGGGGCCCGAGCTAAAGGCTTTAAAGGATTACATAGATGAAAATCTAGCCAAGGGCTTCATACGCCCCTCTTCATCTCCTGCAGGTGCACCCATCTTCTTTGTAAAGAAGAAAGATGGATCTCTGAGACCATGCGTAGACTATAGGGAACTCAATAAGGTTACTATTAGAAACCGTTATCCATTGCCTTTAATCCCTGAGTTATTGGAGAGAGTGCGACATGCCAAAATTTTTTCTAAACTAGATCTTCGTGGGGCCTATAACTTAGTCCGTATTAGACCTGGGGATGAATGGAAGACTGCATTCAGGTCACGCTATGGACACTTTGAATATCTAGTTATGCCTTTTGGTCTGAGTACCGCCCCAGCCACTTTCCAACACTTGGTGAATGACATCTTCAGGGATCTCCTAGATACATTTGTGGTAATTTATTTGGATGATATTCTAATTTTTTCTAACTCCACAGAGGAACATCATGGACATGTGAGAATGGTCTTGGAACGTCTAAGACAAAATCATCTTTACATCAAACTTGAAAAGTGTGAATTCCATAGGACCGAAATTCAATTTCTGGGGTATGTACTGTCTACACAAGGAATTAGTATGGATGGAAGCAAAACCCAAGCCATCAAGGATTGGCCAAGTCCTAGAAATGTGAAGGAGGTACAGCGCTTCATCGGGTTTGCCAACTTCTATAGACGTTTCATTAGAAATTTCTCTGAGGTAGTGTCACCTATCACTCAACTTACCCGGAAAGAGTCTAGGTTTTCCTGGACTCCCAAGCCCAGGAAGCATTTTCCCGTCTAAAAGATAAATTTACCACTGCACCTATCCTAGTACATCCCAACCCCGAGCTTGCCTTCATAATAGAGGTGGATGCTTCAGACTGTGCCGTTGGAGCTATACTCTCTCAGAGAACAGGTGAGAAGAATGTCTTGCATCCCTGTGCCTTCTTTTCCCAGCAGTTGTCTTCGGCTGAGAGGAACTACGATGTGGGCAATAGAGAGTTGTTGGCCATTATTGCCGCCTTCAAAGAATGGAGACACCTTCTTCAGGGTGCTGCACAGCAAATAGTCGTCCTGACAGACCATCGTAACCTTGAGTTTATCAGGTCGGCTAAGTGCCTGACTCCTCGCCAGGCTCGCTGGAATCTTTTCTTAAACCAATTTAATTTTATCATCTCTTATAGACCAGGATCGCGCAATGGAAAGGCTGATGCACTCTCTAGGATTTACTCAGCAGAGACACGTCCAATTACTCCTCCTAAGACTATTCTTCCTGACTCTAGATTCCTAGGAGTAATTCATAATCAAGACCTACTTAAGGACATCAAGGAAGCATACCATGCGGATTCCTTTTTGGCACAACCCCAAGGGACGTAAGTCTTGTCTTTAAGAATGGTGTGTGGATTCAGGGACAACGTCTGTATATTCCTGAAACAGTCAGATTAAGAGTATTGCAACTCATTCACGATTCCAAGATAGCTGGGCATAGAGGAATTCTAAAGACACAGGAATTTCTTTCTCGTTTCTTTTGGTGGCCCACTTGCAGGAAGGATGTTTTGAATTATGTCACTTCATGTGAGGTCTGTGCAAGATGCAAAACACCTCGCTCCTCACCAACTGGTCTGTTACAGCCTCTTCCACCCCGTCCCGCCCGTGGGGATCCATTTCTATGGATTTCATTGTGGAGTTACCAACCTCTCAGGGGAAGAACACCATTCTAGTGGTGGTTGACCGTCTAACAAAGGCAGCTCATTTTATCCCTTGTGTCGGCTTACCCACTGCAAAACAGACATCAGATTTGATGATTAAAGATGTGTTTCGCTTACATGGAGTACCGGATGAGGTTATTTCGGATCGAGGGGTGCAATTCACTTCTAGGTTTTGGCAAAATTTCTGTGCAGCATTGGACATTAAAGTAAACCTTTCTTCTGCTTTTCATCCCCAGACTAATGGACAGACCGAATGAACCAATCAAACCCTGGAGCAGTATCTCCGCTGCTTTATCTGCACCTACAGGATGATTGGGTGGATCTACTTCCATTAGCTGAGTTCTCGTATAACAACTCTCAGAGTGCCTCCACTAAACAGTCTCCTTTTTACTCTAATCTAGGTTATCATCCTAACATTCTACCACGATTTCCCATAGAAACGCCTTTACCAGCAGTGGCTGAAAGAATCACATCTTTACAGAAGAATATGGATCTTCTAAAGGAAAATCTGGAATCGGCTCAAGAAAGGTACAAGAAAGCAGCAGATAAATTTCGTAAACCTGCACCAGCTTTCAAGGTAGGAGACTTGGTCTGGCTGTCAACCAGAAATCTTAAGTTAAGGATTCCATCGTCTAAGTTGGGACATAAGTACATTGGACCCTATAAAATCAGTAAAATTATAAGTGCCGTTGCTTGTCGTCTTCAACTGCCCAGAACTATGAGAATCCACCCTGTCTTTCATGTATCCCTACTAAAGGCTGCGACACCCAATACGTTTCCTGGACGTTCCTCTCCTTGCCCTGACCCAGTGCTAGTCGATGGTCAGGAAGAATTTGTGGTGGAAAGGATTTTAGATTCCAGGTTGTATAGAAATCAGTTACAATATCTGATTAAATGGCAGGGCTACCCAGTGGAGGACAACTCATGGGAACCGGTCAATAACGTTAATGCTCCTCGCTTGCTCCGTCAGTTTCATCAGAGGTACCCACACAAGCCTGGTCTGAGGTCATCCGGAGGTTGTCCTTAAGGGGGGAGTAATGTAAGATTCTATGTATATATTCCTGAAACTCAGTTTGTTCGTCAGCCATTTTACTTTCTGTCTTGCTGCAGCTATCTTGCCCTCAGTCAAAATGGAGTTTCCAGCTTGCATGTTCTCGCCCTGATTCTCTCCTTTGTTTCTTAAGCAGCCACAGCTGAGCAATCAGTGCTTCAGAATCTAGCCTGCAGTGAACCTGTGACTTGACTCCTGTAAGCCTTGGACCTTGTACTCCAGCTATTCCTACTGAGGAACTCTGAAGCACTTGTGGACTCTGAACCCTGCTCTTTGAAAGACCCACGTTTGCATGGACTTACGGTAACAGAGAAGAAGATCCTGAATCTGTATTGGAGAGTGATTGCTGAGCTTGGATTACTCTGGCCTGCTGTGTCTCCTGTTTCTGTGTCTGCAAACTGTGTGACTATTTCTGCCAACTTGTATGAAGTAATACAGGACTTTTCTATATCAAACCTGTGACTCCTGTGTTTTCATCGCACCCAAGCACAAGACGCTATATGAACTGTACTACATACATTACAATAACGTGCAAACCACCCTTTTGAGTAAAGGGGTTAAAGACTCTGCCGACAGCCAGCATGATTAGGCACATGGCAGAAAAGCACCCGACTTTGTGGGCCATACACCACGGTCCAGGAACACTGCGGGTGACACCACAGCTTCTTCCGCTGTTGTGCATGGAAGCCAATCCCCTGTCCATGGTGCCTGCAAAGATGCCTCCTGCCCTGCACCTGTCGTTGCACACACTCAACTACCACCATCAGCAAGCACATCCATGTCCTTGTCCCAGCGCAGCCTTCAATTGTCCATATCCCAGTCATTGAAACGCAAGCGGAAATACCCATCCAACGCCTCACAGTACTAAATTCACACATTTCTCGTCTGCTTGCACTCGAAATGTTGCCTTTTATACTAATGGAGTCGGAAGCTTTCCGCAACCTGATGGCGGCAGCCTTCCCAAGGTACTCTGTCTCCAGCTGCCACTATTTCTCATGGTATGCCATCCCGGCATTACACAAGCATGTATCCCACAACATTACCCGTGCTCTCAACAATGCAGTTACTGGGAAAGTACTCTTAACCACGGACACGTGGACAAGTGCTTGTGGGCAGGGACGGTACATCTCGCTGACGGCACACCGGGTTAACATAGTGGAAGCTGGGACCCAGTCGGACCTTGGGCTGGAACACGTCCTACCGACGCTGAGGATTGCGGGCCCTAGGTCAGTCAGGGTTGCCCTCACAGTCTACAGCTCCTGCACATCATCCTCCTACTCCTTGTCCTCCTCTTCAGCTTGCATCTCAGAAATGACCACATCAGTCGCAAGCTGGAAGCACTTCAGCACTGCCTCAGCCAAGCGGCAACAGGCTGTGCAGAAGCTAATATGCTTAGGTGACAAACCGCACAATGCTGAAGAGTTGTGGACAGCTTTGAAAGAGGAGGCAGATCTGTGGCTGACACCGCTGAACCTACAGCCAGGCATGGTCGTGTGTGACAATGGCCGGAACCTGGTGGCAGCTGTGAGGTGAGGTGAGCTCACACACATACCATGACTGGACCGTGTGCTTAACCTCGTGGTTCAGCGGTTTCTCAAAACCTAACCGGATCTGCCGGGTTTGCTTGTGAAAGTACGCCGCCTGTGTGCCCATTTTAGAAAGTCAGCTACAGCTTCAGCCACTCTTGCCGTGCTTCAGCAGCGTTTGCAGCTTCCGGCTCACCGACTGGTGTGTGATGTCCCCACGCGTTGGAACTCTACACTTCATATGTTGGAAAGGATTTGTGAGCAGAGGGCAGTTGTTGACTACCAGCATCAACAAGGCCATTGGTATTCAGTTCAGACTCCACACATAAGACCTCAGGAGTGGACATGGATGTCAGACATATGTACCATCCTACAAAACTTTGAGGAGTCCACTAAGATGGTGAGCGGTGATGATGCCATAATTAGCGTCACCATGCCACTTCTCTGTATTCTGAAAAGCTCTCTGCTCACAATGAAAGAGGATGCATTGCTGGTGGAGCACAATGAGATGGAGCAAGGAGCCATACAGGGTGATTACACACAGCCCAGCCTCATCCCAATGTGGACTGGTTGACAATGAGGAAGAGGAGCAGGAGGAAGAACAGGAGCAACTTTCACGCGCTATAGACGGTACTACAAGCACAACTGTAATACCGTCTGTTCAGCGTGGATGGCCTGAGGACAGGGAGGAGGAGGAGGATAGTATGGTCAGCCTTCCTATTGGTGAGGACCCGGAAGTCTTGCCAGTTAGCAGTGTGGCACTCATGGCAGACTTTGTTGCGCTGCCTTTCCCGTGACTCTCACATTATCAAAATTTGTGCTGGCACTCATTACTGGTTGGTGACATTTCTAGACCCACGCTACAAGGAGAACTTTCAATCTCTTCTTCCAGAGGCAGATAGGTGTACTAAAATGATGCAGTACCAGAGGGCCATTGCTGGGGAATTAATGAAAAAATTCTCATCTGTAACCGCTGGCGGCAGAGGTCACAGTTCATTGGACAACCAAGGAGTAGAGGCAAGAGAGACACAACTCCAATCCAGCAGAGGCAGGGTGATACTGGCAAAGCTCTGGGACACTTTTCTCAGACCCTCCCATCACCCTGGCCCAGAGTCGCGGGGTACTGTCACAAGGACTGCAAAGTTTGGGAAGATGTTGGAGTACCTTGCTGACCGTACAACGTCCTCCGTGATTCCTCTGTGCCTTTTAATTATTGGATATCCAAGCTGGACATGTGGCATGAACTGGCTTTCTACACCTCGGAGGTCCTGGCCTGCCCTGCCGCTAGCGTTTTGTCAGAGCGGGTTTTTAGCGCCGCTGGTGGAATTATAACTGATAAGCGCATTCGCCTGTCAACTGAAAATGCTGACAGGCTGACTCTTATAAAAATGAACGAGGCCTGGTTTGGGGCAGACTTCTCTACACCACCAAATGATAACAGTGAAACATAACCTCCAATACAATGTCTTTTTTGGGGAAGTGTATTACCATGCAGCGCTTCACACCCACACATGGGTATACTCTTCCTGACTTTGGCTGTTTGTGTTATCCTTCTCCTTCCCCTCATCATCCACCACCACTAGATCAACATTGTGACCATGCTCTGTGATGCAACAGCCAACTTATTGTGTAAAAGGGTGTTTTTGATGCCCTTTTCATTAAAAATATTTACACAGTAGGTTGATGTGTACCCCTCAGGGGGAAATGTTTGTCAGCCCATACACTTAGTGTATGGACATTTCAAGTATAGGAGACCCGCTCCTTTATACTGGGAAGACATTTGTCGTAGGCCATCTCTTCCGACACCACCACTAGATCACCGAGATGAATGCGTTCCGTGCTGCAACAGCCACTATATTGTTTTGCAAGGGTGTTACGGATGTCCTTAACAAAAAAATATTTACACAGTAGGTTGATGTGTACCCCCCAGGGGGAATTCTTTGTCAGCTCATACACTTACTGTGTGTGCATTACAAGTATAGGAGACCCGCTCCTTTGTAATGGAATCAAATTTTTAGGAGGACTTCCTCCACGTCTCTTCCAAGTGGTATTTGGGTGCGTCCAAATTTCACTGCATAGGCAAAAACAGTATGGGAGACCTACTTCCTGATAATGTGAACTTTGTTGGTTGTTCATCTTCAACACTGCAATGCTACAATGCAAGGTCTTCAGCCTCACAAATGCATTTCACCAATGCAGGTTCTTCAGCCTCAACAGTGCAATTCTCCACTGATAGTTCTTCAGGCTCAACACTGAAATGCTCCACTGCTGGGTGTTCTTCCTCAACGCTGCAATGCTACAATGCAGGTTCTTCAGGCTCAAGATTGCAATGCTCCACTGCTGGGTGTTTTTCCTTAACACTGCAATGCTACAATGAGCGTTCTTCGGGCTCAACATTGTAATGCTCCACTGATGTGTGTTCATCCTCCACACTGCAATTCTCCACTGCAGGTTCTTTTGGCTCAACACTGAAATGTTCCACTGCCGGGTGTTCTTCCTCAACACTGCAACGCTACCATGAAGGTTCTTCAGCCTCAAGACTGCAATGCTAAACTGCTGGGTCTTTAGCCTTAACACTGCAATTGTCCACTGCCGGGTCTTCAGCCTCAACACTGCAATTATCCATCGCTGGATCTTTAGCCTCAACACAGCAATTGTCCAATGCAGGGTCTTTAGCCTCAACACTGCAATTGTCCACTGCTGGGTGTTCAGCATCAACACTGAAATTGTCTACTGCAGGTTTTCCAGACTCAGCACTGACATTCTCCAATGCAGGTTCTTCAGGCTCAATAATTCACTGCGTGCGTCGCCAAACAATATGGGAGTACCAAATTAATAGGAACAATGCTTTCAGGTGGCCATCCAGTACGTGGGTTCAAAGGCTTATTGGGGTGTTATTTTGGTGCAGGACAGGCCTTGCATTCAATGCATAAGCAAACAGTATGGCAGTACTAAATGCAAAAAATGTGAACTTGGTTTTCATGTGGCCACCCAGTACGTGAGTTCAAAGACTTATGAGAGTATGTGTTACTTTGGTGCATGGCAGGCTTAGCATTCAGTGCATAGGCTAACACTATGGGAGACTCATTTTCTTATAATTGGAACACTTTTTCACGAGGCCCTCCTGTACGTCTCGTCAAAGGGGTAGGGGGGTGCATCCTAATTTTTGACAGCCCAGCCACTCACTGCATAGGCAATAACAGATGAGACCCTCTGGCTTCACTAAGGGCACCCAGGTTGTGGCGCTCCATACCCCCTTATTAGGTCGCTGGCTCAGCTGTGCGGCACACAAGCCGCAGAGCACAGACGCAGCTGAAACAAGCCATTTCAAGGTAAAGCAGCCACCCTCACCAGGGCTCATTATTCCAATTTTTTTTCCTTTCCCTCATTAATCCACTTTACCCTCTATATATCAGTGAGTAGAGCGCGGGAGTTCTGCCCTTAAAGTCCGCTTTCTAAGATCATTCAGGTATCCAAGATCCAAGATCATTCAAGCATTTTTTAATGTAATGGGTCAGTTATTACCTTTTCTTATAATATCCCATGATTTACTATTGTATATGTGTACTTGCTCATTGTACACATCTTCAACGATACCATGAACCTATGTTGTGAGACAGTCCCACCACACACAGTACAGACCAAAAGTTTGGACACACCTTCTCATTTAAAGATTTTTCTGAATTTTCATGACTATGAAAATTGTACATTCACACTGAATGCATGAAAACTATGAATTAACACATGTGGAATTATATACTTAACAAAAAAGTGTGAAACAACTGAAAATATGTCTTATATTCTAGGTTCTTCACAGTAAACACCTTTTGCTTTGATGACTGCTTTGCACACTCTTGGCATTCTCTTGATGCGCATCAAGATGTAGTCTCCGGAAATGGTCTTCCAACAATCTTGAAGGAGTTCCCAGAGATGTTTAGCACTTGTTGGCCCTTTTGCCTTCACTCTACGGTCTAGCTCACCCCAAACCGTCTCGATTGGGTTCAGGTCTGTTGTCTGTGGTGGCCAGGTCATCTGATGTAGCACCCCATCACTCTTCTTCTTGGTCAAATAGCCCTTACACAGCCTGGAGGTGTGTTTGGGGTCATTGTCCTGTTGAAAAGTAAATGATGGTCCAACTAAACGCAAACCGGATGGAATAGCATGCCGCTGCATGATGCTGTGGTAGCCATGCTGGTTCAGTGTGCCTTCAATTTTGAATAAATCCCCAACAGTGTTACCAGCAAAGCACCCCCACACCATCACACCTCCTCCTCCATGCTTCACGGTGGGAACCAGGCATGTAGAGTCCATCCGTTTACCTTTTCTGTTTCGCACAAAGACATGGTGGTTGGAACCAAAGATCTCAAATTTGGACTCATCAGACCAAAGCACAGATTTCCACTGGTCTAATGTCCATTCCTTGTGTTCTTTAGCCCAAACAAGTCTCTTCTGCTTGTTGCCTGTCCTTAGCAGTGGTTTCCTAGCAGCTATTTTACCATGAAGGCCTGCTGCACAAAGTCTCCTTTTAACAGTTGTTGTAGAGATGTGCCTGCTGCTAGAACTCTGTGTGGCATTGACCTGGTCTTTAATCTGAGCTGCTGTTAACCTGCGATTTCTGAGGCTGGTGACTCGGATAAACTTATCCTCAGAAGCAGAGGTGACTCTTGGTCTTCCTTTCCTGGGGCGGTCCTCATGTGAGCCAGTTTCTTTGTAGCTCTTGATGATTTTTGCAACTGCACTTGGGGACACTTTCAAAGTTTTCCCAATTTTTCGGACTGACTGACCTTCATTTCTGAAAGTAATGATGGCCACTCGTTTTTCTTTACTTAGCTGCTTTTTTCTTGCCATAATACACATTCTAACAGTCTATTCAGTAGGACTATCAGCTGTGTATCCACCAGACTTCTGCACAACACAACTGATGGTCCCAACCCCATTTATAAGGCCAGAAATCCCACTTATTAAACCTGACAGGGCACACCTATGAAGTGAAAACCATTCCCGGTGACTACCTCTTGAAGTTCATCAAGAGAATGCCAAGAGTGTGCAAAGCAGTCATCAAAGCAAAAGGTGGCTACTTTGAAGAACCTACAATATACGACATATTTTCAGTTGTTACACACTTTTTTGTTAAGTATATAATTCCACATGTGTTAATTCATAGTTTTGATGCCTTCAGTGTGAATGTACAATTTTCATAGTCATGAAAATGCAGAAAAATCTTTAAATGAGAAGGTGTGTCCAAACTTTTGGTCTGTACTGTAACTTTCCACAAGTCTAAGTAACAAGGGACATGTTTTGCTTTATTGTATAGATTATACATAGATTGTGTATAGATTGTATATATTTTGTACATTAATTATATGTTATGTCATTTTATCTGGGTTTTTGTATTTTCTTATCACTTTTGTAAATACTAGTCACTGTATGCGGTATTTATATGATTTTCTTCTCTTTCAGCGGCATATTGAATAAGACCAGGGATTGGTCTAAACGTCGAATATAGTAGCTTATATACGTTTTTTTCCTGTTTTCTGCTCTACGAATACCTTATGTGACCACATAAATAAATTTCCTTTTTTTGGCATCACCTTACGAATTGAGTGTGCAGTGAATTCTCTTCATTTGGGTGTAGGGTCCGCAGGACCTTTTTTACCAGCACCTCATATTTGGACAGAGTGCAGGCCAATTTCTTCTACTTAGACTTTTTGTTGACTTTTATTGTACCAGTCCGCTCTTGACGACAGAAAGTTTTGCATATGACGACGCAACGAGCAACAGCATATTGTCTCTTGTTACCAACTCCAATGATTTTCTCCACACCCCCACACAGGAACTCAGAACTCGTGATTACGAAAAGGAGCGACAGAAACTGGTATCTTACGACGTACACTATGTTAGGTTAAATCAGAAAGGCACATCCAGCCCATGAATGGCAGAGCTTCCCAGGATTCACATCAATGATGTGAGTCCTGGGAAGTGCTGCCATTCATGGGCTGGATGTGCCTTTCTTGATTTACTCATCCTGTGTGAGCCTGAATCTGGCTCTTTCACTTGGATCCACCCAAGGCAAGCTGCAAGCCCTGTCTATTGAAAAGTATCCCAGAAGGTTTTTGACGATACACAATCTAAAGCCATATTAGTCTTCTATCAGGTGAGTGCATAAAATTGTACACCCTTTAAAGACTATAATATTGTTTTTACGCACTTAGGGCGCCATGATTTGTCTGTTCTTCTCTCCCAAACTGGGTTTTTTGTATACTGTGTTACTTTAGCCATGTATCATCACCAGAATAGGATACCAAGGGGGTTGAGGAGTCACCTTCGACTCACACTTTTTGCGGAGAACCAGGATTATTGTGAAAAGTTTCAAAAAATTTTAAACATATGTTCTCTGGACAACGTTCTCGCAGTAGAACATCTTCAGAAGACAATTTCTGATACACAACAAAGAATTCAAGCCATTGAAACACAGTTATCTACCACCTTATCCACAACTGACTGGAATAACCTCAAGACGAAGACAGATAAAACTCTGAGCGAGCATTAAAAATTCCAAATTCCAATGAGACAGCGAGGAATAGATCAACAATAGGGTGTATAAATGGAACGATTACTCTGGCAGCAACTCTTGTAGATGACATCGAAGCCCCTGCAGGAATGGGTCTTTCAGCTCGGGCAGCGACACCTCTACTGGACAAAACAGGCTACGTTTTTTAGGAAGAAACCGCAGGGGAGGATTCCAACGCAGAGAGCAACCAGAAGGTCCAAGCGGAAAAATGACCAACGGCTCCCAGGTAAGAGCTCAAACCTGGTGATAAATATTTCCAGCCACATCCTCTCCCCTGCGGAACTTTCATTATTGCAGAAGGGGCTCTCTTTCTGTCCGACTCCCCACTGGGACAGTTTACAGTTGGACAGGGACCTCCAATGGTTCTACCGGTCTATACGTCTGAAGACGCACTTTGGTGTGTTACATGAGACCTCCGCTAACAGAGTGTTGCCCACTGGTGACGTCTCTGTTCCGGAGCTCTCTATCTCCTCCCTGGGTTTACGTAATATCAGCACATTTAATCCTTCATGTACCTACCACGCAGCAGAAGCTTGTATCACACTGATTGATCGTGACATCTAACAACTGGTTCATCAACACAGTCAGGGTCTCTTTCGCGTACATCAAGACCTCACTACCGATGAAAAACGCACTCAGGTCACTACATGACAATAAACTAATCATAATCAAACCAAGGCAGACAAGGGTGGCGCTCTGGTTGTCATGGATACCACTATGTACAGCAATGAAATTAACAGGCAACTGTCTGACACTGTTACGTATGAGAGGATCTCCATAGATCCCACTACTTACATTAGCCTCAAGATCAGAAATTTGCTAAAGCATTATCTTGACAGATTAACCATTGACAAACAAACTGCCACATTTCTAACAAATCCACATCCTCTAGCTCCAGTTTTTTATGTCTTGCCCAAAATCCATAAATCGCTTTCTAACCCTCCAGGACGCCCTATTGTGGCATCCACCGGTTTCATCCTGTCACCATTATCAGTTTACTTAGAGAAGATCTTAACACCTTTGATCAAAAATGCATGCTCATTCATACTGGACACTGGCCATTTCCTTACCATTATTAAAGACCTTGCCACCTTACCAACTGACAGTATTCTTGTAACCTTTGATGTCAATAGCCTGTATACTCACGCTAATACTTCATGAGAATTTATTTTTATTTGGTGATACTTTCTACATTCTGCGACGTGGGACCACCATGGGTTCTCACATAGTACTGGCCTACGCTAATTGCTACATGAGAAGGTTTGAAGAGGAGCACATTTACTCACGGGAGCTATTCAAGCAGCATGCCATTTGCTACCATAGATACATTGATGACATCTTTTGTGCCTGGGCGGGTTCACTACAGTCCCTTACTACCTTCCATACCTACCTCAACTCAGACCAGAGTTGCAATTTACCCTCAGTCAAGATCTGCACCAAATTCCATTTCTAGATACGCTAGTTAGCAAGGATTTGGATGGTCATCTCACCATGGATCTATATTCAAAACCAACGGACTGTAATAGTCTGTTACATTTCACCAGTTGTCACCCCATGATGACTAAAAACAGTCTTCCATGCTCGCAACTCCAGAGAGTCTCATGGATTGTCTCGGATAGAGGCCTACTACTTGACCGATTAAAAGACATATCCAACAAATTTAGGGATCTGCATATCCCAGTACAGTCATGGCCAAAAGTTTTGAGAATGACACAAATATTATATTTTCACATGATCTGCTGCCCTCTGGTTTTTATGTGTGTTTGACAGATGTTTTTATCACAGACAGAAATATAATTGCAAACATATGAGTAACAAAAGCTTATATTGACAGAATGATGCAGCAAGTCAATATTTGCAGTGTTGACCTTCTTCTTCAGGACCTCTGCAATTCTCCCTGGCATGCTCTCAATCAACTTCTGGACCAAATCCTAACTGATAGCAGTCCATTCTTGCACAATCAATGCTTTCATTTTGTCAGAAATTTTAGATTTTTGTTTGTCCACCCGTCTCTTGATGATTGACCACAAGTTCTCAATGGGATTAAGATCTGGGGAGTTTCCAGGCCATGACCCAAAATCTCTATGTTTTGTTCCCTGAGCCATTTAGTTATCACCTTTGCTTTATGGCAAGGTGCTCCATCATGCTGGAAAAGGCATTGTTGATCGCCAAACTGCTCTTGGAGGGTTGGGAGAAGTTGCTCTTGGAGGACATTCTGGTACCATTCTTTATTCATGGCTGTGTTTTTAGGCAAGACTGTGAGAGAGCTAATTCCCTTGGCTGAGAAGCAACCCCACACATGAATGGTTTCAGGATGCTTAACAGTTGGCATGAGACAAGACTAGTGGTAGCGCTCACCTTGTCTTCTCTGAATGAGGCGTTTTCCTGATGTCCCAAACAATCGAAAAGGGGATTCATCAGAGAAAATAACTTTACCCCAGTCCTCAGCAGTCCACTGCCTGTACCTTTTGCAGAATATCAGTCTGTCCATGATGTTTTTTCTGGAGAGAAGTGGCTTCTTTGCTGCCCTCCTTGAGACCAGGCCTTGCTCCAAGAGTTTCTGCCTCATAGTGCGTGCAGATGCACTCACACCTGCTTGCTGCCATTCCTGAGCAAGCTCTGCACTGCTGGTAGCCCGATCCCGCAGCTGAAACACTTTTAAGAGATGGTCCTGGCACTTGCTGGTCTTTCTTGGGTGCCCTGGAGCCTTTTTGGCAACAATGGAACCTCTCTCCTTGAAGTTCTTGATGATGCGATAGATTGTTGACTGAGGTGCAATCTTTCTAGCTGCGATACTCTTCCCTGTTAGGCCATTTTTGTGCATTGCAATGATGACTGCACGTGTTTCTTTAGAGATAACCATGGTTAACAGAAGAGAAACAATGATGCCAAGCACCAGCCTCCTTTTAAAGTGTCCAGTGGTGTCATTCTTACTTAATCATGACAGATTGATCTCCAGCCATGCCATCATCAACACCCAAACCTGTGTTAATGGAGCAATCACTGAAAAGAGGTTAGCTGGTCCTTTTAAGGCAGGGCTGCAATGATGTTGAAATGTGTTTTGGGGGATAAAGTTTATTTTCTAGCCAAATATTTACTTTGCAAGTAATTCCTGTTAAGCTGATCACTCTTTATAACATTCTGGAGTATATGCAAATTGCCATTAGAAAAAGTGAAGCAGTAGACTTTGTAAAAATTAATATTTGTGTCATTCTCAAAACTTTTGGCCATGACTGTACATTACTCGACAAAGAGGTGTTCAGGGCCTTGACAGCACACCCTCCTCCCTCCCGACCCAGGACCAGCACCGACAGGGTCCCTTTTGTGCATGTATATCACCCTATGATGCCAAAAATCCAGGCAGCTATCAGAAAACATTGGCCTCTTTTGACGAAGGCATACCCTGGAGTGGAGGCATTTAAAACACCTGCACTTATGTGCAATAAGAGACCTCTGAATATACGTGACAAATTGGTTAGGGCAGATGTGGGCAGTTCTAAAGTTCCCACACAACGTTTCTTGGGGACCCGTAAGTATGGTACATTCCCATGCCTTAGCTGTGCAGCATGTTCGAATATAATTAAAACTGACCACATCACACATTCCAGGACAGGCAAATCTTATCCCATTAAGGGATTTTTCACATGTGACTCGAATTTTATTGTATATGCAGTCAAATGCCCCTGTGGTCTGTTATACATAGGGGAAACCACTCAGCATGTAAGGGACCGCATAGCAAGTCATAAGTCCACCATACGTTGTGGTAAAACATGGCTACTTCTACCCAATCATTTCACGAGTGTTAAACACACGGTAGCACAATTATGTTTTCAAGTAATTGAACAAGTACCCAGACCCAGACGTGGGGGTAATCACATAAGGCTCCTCAAACTCAGGAAATCTTTTTGGATCCACGAATTGGGTACCCTGACACCAGGGGGACTTAACAGAGAAATTGATTATTTCTAACTGATTATTTCTAATTATTTCTAATTGATTGATTATTTCTAACAGTAAGGTCACATTTTCTGCTTTTGCATTGACCCATGTTATTATGTCCCCATATTGTTTCTTTCATTTTTTCAATTTTTTCATTTTTTTTTTCAGTTTTTTTCACTTTTTTTTTTTTTATTTTCTTCATTTTATTTTTTTTTTCATTTCTTTTTCGTTTCTTTATTTTTTATTATATTTATATTTTATTATTATTATTGTATTTATTTTTGTTTTTATTTTTCATTTTTTTATTCATTTTTTATTTTTAGCTTTACTTTTCTTTTCATTTTTTATTAATATTGTCTGTCAGTATTATACTTTCCAGATTGTGGGGTACTTTCATTTACAGTGAACTAATATATATATATTTTTTTTTGATAACCAGACATCACTCCATACAATGTCTATCTACATATCGAGTTATGTTTCCCAAGATGCCTCTGGTTTTTTCCCCGCTTCCGCCCCTTGAGCCATAGCCTTAAAAACTAGCATTCTCTGCTGTCTACTGGTATCCATGCCTACCCTGTTATCCCTCACACGCCAGCTTACATACCACCCACGTCACTTCCGGTGATGCAATGCTGCCAGTTCTCTGAACTGGCTTCACTAAGGGCACCAAGTGTCACTTCCGGTGACGCACTTCCGGTTGTGGCACTCCATACTCCCTTATTAGGAAGCTGGCTCAGCTGTGCGGCACATAGCCCACAGATGCAGCTGAAACAAGTCATTTCAAGGTAAAGCAGCCACCCTCACCAGCACGCATTATTCCAATTTTTTCTCCTTTCCCTCATTAATCCACTTTACCCTCTATATACCAGTGAGCAGAGCGCGGGAGCACTACCCTTAAAGTCAGCTTTCTAGGATCACTCAAGCATTTTCCAATGTAATGGGTCAGTTATTACCTTTTCTTATCATATACCATGATTTACTATTGTGTATGGGTACTTGTTCATTGTACACATCTTCAACGATACCATGAACCTATGCTGTGAGACAGTCCCACCACACATAACTTTCCACAAGTCTAAGTAACAAGGGACATGTTTTGCTTTATTGTATAGATTATACATAGATTGTGTATAGATTGTCTATATTTTGTACATTAATTATATATTATGTCATTTTATCTGGGTTTTTGTATTTTCTTATCACTTTTGTAAATACTAGTCACTGTATGCGGTATTTATATGATTTTCTTCTCTTTCAGCGGCTTATTGAATAAGACCAGGGATTGGTCGAATATAGTCGCTTATATACGTTTTTTTCTGTTTTCTGCTCTACGAATACCTTATGTGACCACATAAATAAATTTCCTTTTTTTGGCATCCCCTTATGAATTGAGTGTGCAGTGAATTCTCTTCATAATAATAGGAACAACAAAGCATAGCCAGCTGATGGCCCTTAATTAATGCCACCTGAAGCCCCTATAAAAATAGCCTTTGTGACTCTCCGAGTCCTTCCTTCATAAATGAAAAAAGGATGTGTCTGATGATGTGTCACACACCACATTGCCAGCTAAGGTTGTTAAATGTTAAAATGATATTTCCCAGTGAATGCATCTGTCTAGGTTAAAAGCAATGCTAAAGTTGAAAAACGCATCAAAAACGCTACGTGTGAACATAGCCCAAGTAGGGGAGGAACATTTGTTTTGGGTTAATTAATTTGCCTTATATAAAATTCATTACCCTGGAAAGGATGTTCCTTAACAAATTTCCCAGGAAAATCCATTTTGGTTTCGTTATTGTATGTTTTTTGGTGCGTCTGTAAAAATGGCGTAACACTCTGACAGCATTGTTCACAGCTTTGACCTGGGAGTCAGAAATGCTTCCAGGAGCATTCCACATGAAGTTCCCATGTCATTTGAGCACATTTTCAGACGTTTTTAGACTTTAACCCCTTCACCCCCAATGGTGGTTTGCACGTTAATGACCGGGCCAACTTTTACAATTCTGACCACTGTCTCTTTATGAGGTTATAACTCTGGAACGCATCAACGGATCTTCACGATTCTGAGATTGTTTTCTCGTGACATATTGTACTTCACGTTAGTGGTAAAATTTCTTTGATATAACTTGCGTTTATTTTAAAAAAAAATGCAAATATGGCGACAATTTTGCAATTTTCAAACTTTGAATTTTTATTCCCTTAAAACAGAGAAATATGTCACACAAAATAGTTAAGAAATAACATTTCCCACATGTCTACTTTACATCAGCACAATTTTGGAACCAAAATTTTTTTTGTTATGAAATTATAAGGGTTAAAAATTGACTAGCGATTTCTCATTTTTACAACAAAATTTACAAAGCCATTTTTTTAGGGACCACCTCACATTTGAAGTCACTTTGAGGGGTCTATATGGCAGAAAATACCCAAAGGTCACACCATTCTAAAAACTGCACACCTCAAGGTACTCAAAACCACATTCAAGAAATTTATTAACCCTTCAGGTGCTTCACAGGAGCTGAAGCAACGTGGAAGGAAAAAATGAATATTTAACTTTTTAGTCACAAAAATGATCTTTTACAAACTTTTTTTTATTTTCACAAGGGTAAAAGGAGAAAATGGACAAATAAAGTTGTTGTGCAATTTCTCCTGAGTACGCCAATACCCCATATGTGGGGAAAACCACTGTTTGGGCACACGGCAGAGCTCGTAAGGGAAGGAGCGCCGTTTGACTTTTTCATACCAAAATTGGCTGGAATTGAGTTCGGACGCCATGTCGCGTTTGGAGAGCCTCTGATGCGCCTAAACAGTGGAAACTCCCCACAAGTGACACCATTTTAGAACCTAGACCCCCTGTGGAACTTAGCTAGATTTGTTGTGAGCAATTTGAACCCCCAAGTGTTTCACAAAAGTTTATAATGCCTGGGTGTGAAAAAAAAAAAAACAATTTTCCACAAAAATGATTATTTAGTCCCAAATTTTTGATTTTTCCCAAGGAAATTGGACCCCAAAAGTTGTCCAATTTGTCCTGAGTACGCTGATACCCCATATGTGGTGGGGGGAACTGTTTGGGCGTATGGCAGGGCTTGGAAAGGAAGTAACGTTTTGGAATGCAGACGTTGATGGGGGTCATGTTCCGTTAGCAGTGCCCCAGATGAGCCTAACAGTGGAAACCCCCCACAAGTGACCCCATTTTGGAAACTAGACACCCTAAGGAACTTATCTAGATCTGTGGTGAGCACTTTGAACCCCCAAGTGCTTCACACAAGTTTATAATGCCCGGGCATGAAAATAAAAAATCTTATTTTTTCCCACAAAAATTATCTATTAGTCACCAATTTTTTATTTTCCCAAGGGTAACAGGAGAAATTGGACCACATAAGTTGCTGTCCAATTTGTCCTGAGTACGCTGATACCCCATATGTGGGGGGGAACCACTGTTTGGGCACACGGCAGAGCTCAAAATGGAAGGAGCACCATTTGACTTTTTCAAACCAAAATTGGCTGGAATAGAGATTGGACGCCATGTTGCATTTGGAGAGCCCCTGATGTGCCTAAACAGTGGAAACCCCCCACAAGTGACCCCATTTTGGAAACTAGACCCCCTAAGGAACTGATGCATTTACATTTTGCATACACATCAACTTACTTTTTCAGTTCAGACCCAGTTTTTCATTTTTCCCCTAAGGAACTTATCTAGATCTGTGGTGAGCAATTTGAACCCCCAAGTGCTTCACACAAGTTTATAACGTAGAGCCGTAAAATTAAAAAATCATATTTTTTCCACAAAAATGATCTTTTCACTCCAATTTTTATTTTCCCAAGGGTAACAAGACTCCAAAAGTTATTGTGCAATTTGTCCTGAGTACGCTGATACCCCATATGTGGGGGTAAACCACTGTTTGAGTGCATGGCAGCGCTTGGAAGGAAAGGAGCGCCATTTGACTTTTTCAATGCAGAATTGGCTGGACGCCATGTCGTGTTTGGAGAGCTCCTGATCTGCCTAAACAGTGGAAACCCCTGACAAATGACACCATTTTGGAAACTGGACCCCTCAAGGAACTTATCTAGATGTGTGGTGAGAACTTTGAATCCCCAGGTGTTTCACTAAAGTTTATAACGCCCGAGCATGAAAATATAAAATCATATTTTTTCCACAAATGTGATCTTTTAGTCCCCAACTTTTTATTTTCCCAAGAGTAACAGGAGAAACTTGACCCCAAAAGTTGTTGTCCAATTTGTCCTGAGTACGATGATACCTAATATGTGGGAGAAAACTACTGTATGGGCACACGTCGGGGCTTGGAAGGGAAGTAGTGACGTTTTGGATTGCAGACTTTGATGGAATGGTCTGTGGGCGTCATGTCGCATTTGGAGAGCCCCTAAAGTGCCTGAACAGTGGAAACCCTTCACAAGTGACCCCATTTTGGAAAATAGACCCCACAAGGAACTTATCTAGATGTGTGGTGAGCACTTTGAACCCCGAAGTGCTTCACAGAAGTTTATAACGTACAGCCGTAAAAATAAAAAAAACATTTTTTTTTTTACAAAAATGATATTTTCACCCCCAATTTTTTATTTTCCCAAGGGTAACAGAAGAAATTGAACCCCAAGAGTTATTGTGCAATTTGTCCTGAGTAGGCTGATATCCGATATGTGGGGGCACCGTTTGACTTTTTCAACGCAGAATTGGCTGGAATTGAGATCAGACGCCATGTCACATTTGTAGAGCCCTTGATGTGCCTAAACAGCGGAAACCCCCCAATTCTAACTCCAACCCTAACCCCAACACACCCCTAACCCTAGTCCCAACCCTAACCATAACCCTAACCACAAACCTAACTCTAACACACCCCTAACCCTAATCCTAAATTTAGCCTCAACCCTAACCCTAACTTTAGCCGCAACCCTAACCCTAATGGGAAAATGGAAATAAATACATTTTTTTAATTTTATTATTTTTCCCTAACTAAGGGGGTGATAAAGGGGGGTTTGATTTACTATTTATAGCGGGTTCTTATGATTGGCAGCTGTCACATGCTAAAAGACGCTTTTTATTGCAAAAAATAGTTTTTTGCATCACCATATTTTGAGAGCTATAATTTTTGCATATTTTGGCCCACGGAGTCATGTGGGGTCTTATTTTTTGCGGCATGAGTTGACGTTTTTATTGGTACCATTTTGGAGCACGTGACATTTTTTGATCGCTTTTTATTTCGATTTTTGGGAAGTTAGAATGAACAAAAATCAGCAACTCTTTAATTTCTTTTGGGGGGCGTTTATACCGTTCCGCGTGTGGTAAAATTGATAAAGCAGTTTTATTCTTCGCGTCAGTACGATTACGGCGATACCTCATTTATATCATTTTTTTATGTTTTGGCGCTTTTATACAATAAAAACAATTTTATATAAAAAATTATTTTTGCATCGCTTTATTCTGCGAGCTATATCTTTTTTATTTTTTCGCTGATGATGCTGTATCACAGCTCGTTTTTTGCGGGACAAGATGACGTTTTCAGCGGTACCATGTTTATTTATATCGGTCTTTTTGATCGCGTGTCATTCCACTTTTTGTTCGGCGGTATGATGATAAAGCATTGATTTTTTTTTTTTTAAAGCGGTTCACTAAAGGGGTTAACTAGTGGGACAGTTTTATAGGGAGGGTTATTACGGACGCGGCAATACCAAATATGTGTACTTTTATGGTTTTGTTTTTTTTATTTACAGGAAGAAATTAATTTATTGGGGAATTTTTTTTTTTCCTTTTATTTTTGATTTTTTTTTACATGTTTATTTTAATTTTTTTTACTTTTTTATTTTGTCCCAGGGTGGGACATTACTGTATAGGGTCAGATCACTGGTCTCACAGTGTGCATAGCACTCTGTGAGATCAGCGATCTCACAGGCAGTGCTATAGGCTTCCTCAGCGCCCGTTCTCAACAGGCGCTGAGGAAGCCGCCTCCCTGCAGGACCCCGCAGCCATCTTCGATCCGGGGTCCTGCAGGGAAGAGGCCTTCAGAACAGCGCAATCACATCGCGCTGTTCTGAGGGTCTCAGGGGAGAACGCAGGGAGCCCCCTCCCTGCGCGATGCTCCCCTGTGCCCCCGGTACACCGCGATCATGTCTGATCGCGGTGTGCCAGGGGTTAATGTGCCGGGAGCGGTCTGTGATTGCTCCTGGCACATAGTGCCGGGTGTCAGCTGTGATAATCAGCTGACACCCGGCCGCGATTAGCTGCGCTCCCCCGGGGAGCGCAGCTGATCGCCTTTTACGTACTATCCCGTCCATGGGCAGATTGGCACGGGTTTCATAGACGGGATAGTACGTCCGATGGCAGAGAGGGGTTTTCCCATAGACTTACATTGGGCTCGTTGCTCGGGTTGAGTACCCGAGCATTCCAATTTGCTCGTCACGAACAACGAGAACCCGAACATTTTACTACTTACTCATCACTACTTGCAATCTATGAGGAAATGAGACAAAAAGGTAAAAAAAAGTGCTTGTATTGTATGGTCCAGCCATCAATATAATAAATACGGGAATTCAAATTACGCTGCATTAAGTGGTGCATAAAGAGTGTGCAAACAGCTGGTAGGAGTATGTAGTAAAAAGGCTAGCACTCAACTCCACAGTAACTGGTGCCGGTGAACGGGATGAGGAATCCCATAAACATAGTATAAGAGAACAACACCGCACTTGTTTTCAAATATGCTTCAAGTGAAAGTTTTTATTTAACAAAGTCCAGAGATAACCATCATGTTGTAAGCGACAAGTAATTTTAACGTTTCGGCCACTGCCTGGCCTTGATCACAATATCGCTGTAGATAGAGAGATAAATATACAAAGGTTTGTATTACTTTGGTGTATATGTACAAAATAGTGCATAGAAATATACAGAGATATATAATGAAATATATACAATATATACAAATATACAGGAATTCATGTCAAGTGATTATTTCCACAAGATCAATGTCATTATTCATATTTTGTTGGTTTACTAGTTTAGAAAGACAATGAAAAGGAGATAGAGAAAAACGTAGGTGGTATTACATATTGAATGGCAGTCCTATACGGAAATGTAGATAAATTAACATCAAATTAAAACAGAACATACCCCTTGAATGCAAAATCCCGAGGTGGGGGCTGTGGTATTCTCAGGTGAGACCAATAAAAGGTAAGGAAAGTAATCCTGTATAGTGATAATGAAAAAGTCTGTGAAGATATATTTTTTTAAAAAATATATATATTATGGACCCTAATATGTAGGAAATTAGGTATTATAATGATCATAGTGTATTTACCCCACATAGAAGTGCGTGCAGGCAGATCCTTCTGATAGTTTTGCCTGTCTATTTCAGGGATATACTGTTGAGGAGATGTCATAATGAGATTCTTAAAATTGGATTAAGGAGGACCATAAATGGCGCACATGGTGCTCAATTATTTACCAGGTATTAAATTGATGTAAGGAGCGCTCACGATATAAATGGTATCGTCTGTGCAGACACATGCGCTGTAAAAATATAAGAAACAGAAACACATAAGAGGCTCTATAGGTTGATCTATATAGGTATCTTATAGTCTTGGCCATTGGTATTCACCGCTTACTTTTCTTTTTTGCTCTGTGAGCCCAATTGGGTATGATGGCAGGGTAAAGGTATTTTTATATATGTAGAGGTTGCGCTGTAAATAAAGCCAAACACACAGACAATGGGACCATGTAGTTATCAATGACCATACAACCCCAAAGCAGGATATGACAGTACTTATCGTTTTAAGTGGCGTCCTGTGTCCTGGATGTAAGCAGTAGCGTTGGTGGTGGAGTGGGAAATGCTGGCACACAGTGCCTGAGCAGGGAATTCTGCTGAAATGTCTCAGTGTGGCTCTATAAAGGGCGATGCGGTCACATGACCGGAAATGACGCTGGCGCTTGCGCAGTGGGGAAATTGAGGCCAGTGGTGTGTATCTTCGTCATGAGATGGTCACATGACTGGAAGTGACGAGAGACCATTGGCGCTTGCGCAATGGGATAGTGGGAGGTATACTGAAAGAGTCACCTGACTGAGAGGGTGTTAGCGCTTGCGTAGTGGTAAAGTAAACGTACTGTAGTGTTCCTGTATTATTGTGGTGATGCAGTGCAGCGTAGTTATATCTACAAAACAATGCATAAGGATAATGTAGAAAGAGCGATTATAGAAAACAGATATAAGGAACATACCTTTATAGATCAGCGTTATGAATGGTATATAGGAGAAATAACCAAAAGAGAATATAATGATAAGCGGTTAATAGAGAAAATCATATGGCAGTAACAAAATAATCACAAAATAATAGAATAATCACAAAATAATAGGAGTCCAAACAAAATGAGTAAATTAAATGAAAATAATAGAATAAAAATATTAAGGAGATAATTATAAATGAACAGAGGGTAGGGGGTATGTATATCTTACCATCTCTGATATAGGGAAAGCCAGAGGATAAATGTATATATAATTAAGGGTTTATCTGGGGAGAAAAAGACATCACGTCAGCCAGTCCATATCCCTATTGAGTCCCTTTGGATAAAGAGTATTGAGTGTGTAAATCCAGTAAGATTCACGCTGTTTCAACAATTGGACATGATTGCCCCCTCGTCTGGGTCTAGGGACCCTTTCAACGACCTGAAATCTAAGTTGGGATATATTGTGCTTAGCCTCCTTAAAACGTGCCGGTAAGGGTAGCCAGGTTTTCTCACATCTAATGGTGGACTTATGATTGGAGATCCGGTCCCTAACGGCCTGGGTCGTTTCCCCTACATAAAGCAGGCCGCAGGGACATTTGATAATGTACACCACAAAATTCGATTCGCAAGTGAAGTAGTCCCTTATGGGGTACGATTTACCAGAGTGGGGGTGTATTATCTCATTGCCCTTGATAATGTTTGAACAACTCATGCAGTTTAAACATGGAAAAGTCACTGTCCTTCTTTGTCCAGTAAGAGTCATGGTGGAAGATTGTTTAAAAGAACCCAGATCAGCCCTGACTACTCTGTCTCTAATGTTTTTTGCCCTTCTTGTGCACATAAGTGGTGGATCTCTAAAGATCTTTATGTTAGGGTACGCCTTATTGAGAAGTGGCCAGTGTTTTCTAATAAGATTCTGTACCCTGCGCATAGAAGGGTGGTGGTTGTGGACAAAAGGTAGCGCGGATTTTTTTCTATGGTGATTGGAGGGGTATTATTTTCACTAAGAACTCTTGTTGATTCCGCATCAAGAAGGTCTAGGGGGTAGTTGCGAGTTCTAAATTTGTCCGCCATCTCGTGTACTCTTTGTTGTCTAAGGGTTGGTTCTGAGACAATTCTTGTAACTCTCTTGAATTGTGATCTGGGCAAGCTGTTTTTCAATGAGACAGGATGACAGCTATTGTACATGAGTAGGCTATTGCAATCCGTTGGTTTTGTATAGATATCTGTACTTAGGACTCCTTCTGAGTTTCTTAGTACCCTGGTATCTAGAACAGTGACCTCCTTCATATGATGTGTCATAGTAAATGTAAGCTCTGGTCTGACAGAGTTGATATTATTGAAAAAATCAAATAGACTGGAATCATTGCCATCCCAGATACAAAAAATATCGTCGATGTAGCTAACCCACATTCTAGCATGTAGTTGGAAAATCGGGTTTGGGTATATGTATTCCTGTTCAAATCTGTCCATGTATAGATTTGCATAAGCTGGGGCTACATTAGACCCCATTGCAGTCCCACATGTCTGTACATAATAATCATCCCCAAAAAGGAAGACATTTTCTCTCAGGACCAGATTAAGTAGGTCTAAACATAGCTCTTCTGTCTTCCTATCAATATTGGCTTCCTGTAAAATGAGGGATACTGCTCTAATTCCTTTTTCATGAGTTATGGATGTGTATAGGCTATTCACGTCTAAAGTACAAAGAATGCTATTTGGAGGGATATTGTGGAGGTGGTGTATTTTGTTCAGGAAATCGCTAGTATCCAGGATGAAAGATTTAGTTAGATGAGCATAAGGTGTAAGAAGTTTTTCAAGAAATATGGATAGGGGATTCAAGATAGAATCCGTAGAGGCTACGATGGGACGCCCTGGAGGATTGTGGAGATCCTTATGGATCTTCGGAAGGATGTACAGTATGGGGTAATGGGATGATGGTTCAATAGGAAAGTCTTTGTTTTAGAGTCAATAGTTCCCTGATCAAGGTGTTTGTCAAGAATAGTATTGATCTTGTGGCGTATAGAGAAGGTCAGGTCCATATTGACTTTTTTATATGTGGTACTATCAGAAAGTTGTCGTGTAATTTCGGATATATAGTAGCTCTTATTCATGATCACAATGGCACTTCCCATATCCGCAGGTTTAATAACAATGTTTTTGTTCTCCTGTAGTGAGTTCAATGCTAATTTTTCTGAAGGACTCAAGTTGTTGCGGATAGGGAGGAAGCCTAATTGTTGGTCATGGATAGTACGTTTGATGTCCCTGTCAAGTAGGTCGATGAATGTTTCCACTGCATGGTTGGAACTGGGTGGCATGAATTTACTAGGATTTTTTAGACCCAGAGAATCTATGGTGATATTGGGTTCCCTTTCCCGAGGTGGTATGCGACCTACTGTATTTGGATGGAGCGAGGTAGTACCTTCAAAATGTACCTTAAGTCTAACGTTTCTATAAAAACGGTGAAGATCCTTTTGAAGTTGAAAAGAATCCCATCTCGGGGTGGGGCAACAGCATGAATCTTACTGGATTTACACACTCAATACTCTTTATCCAAAGGGACTCAATAGGGATATGGACTGGCTGACGTGATGTCTTTTTCTCCCCAGATAAACCCTTAATTATATATACATTTATCCTCTGGCTTTCCCTATATCAGAGATGGTAAGATATACATACCCCCTACCCTCTGTTCATTTATAATTATCTCCTTAATATTTTTATTCTATTATTTTCATTTAATTTATTCATTTTGTTTGGACTCCTATTATTTTGTGATTATTTTGTTACTGCCATATGATTTTCTCTATTAACCGCTTATCATTATATTCTCTTTTTGTTATTTCTCCTATATACCATTCATAACGTTGATCTATAAAGGTATGTTCCTTATATCTGTTTTCTATAATCGCTCTTTCTACATTATCCTTATGCATTGTTTTGTAGATATAACTACGCTGCACTGCATCACCACAATAATACAGGAACACTACAGTACGTTTACTTTACCACTACGCAAGCGCTAACACCCTCTCAGTCAGGTGACTCTTTCAGTATACCTCCCACTATCCCATTGCGCAAGCGCCGATGGTCTCTCGTCACTTCCGGTCATGTGACCGCATCTGTTGTGAATGGGTTTGAGATGAGTTCTGAGCAGAGGCTCCCTCTGGTGGTTACAAGCGGTACTAGTGAAGATTGTGAGGACTGGGAATCAGGTGTTACTGACTGGTCTTATATAAGGGAGTCATTTTCCCATCAGGGTGGCCGGTGATCAATTGTTCTGGTCTGAATCCTTCATTCCAGTTTCCCTTGTAGCCTGCTGTGTCGTGTCTGCATCTCCTGCTACCAGATAAGAATTTTTCTTCTTTTGTGTTGTTGCTATATTTTTGCATTTTGTCCTGCACTTCTGTGGGGGCCTTCAGGGTCCCCTCCGGGGGCTTCTGCCTTCTCAGTTTAGTTCAGCCACTGAGTTTTGTTCTTTTGCTTTTTCCAGTTTTTTCAGTGACTGCTTTTTTGAATTTGTTACACCAGAGAGCTAATTTAGGTGGTAGAGGTCGTGTGATCTCAGGTGATTTTGAAATTAGTAGAGTTGGTGTTTTTCAGGGTTTTCTGGGATTGCAGTAAGTACCCTTCCTGTCCTTTTCTATTTAGATAGTTTGGGCCCCAGCGTTTGCTCATTCTATTTTCTTTCTGTGTCAGTATTTCCTCTTGTCTAACCGCCATTACTTGTTTGGGGGCTTTCTATTATCTTTGGGGTTCTGCTCCGGGGCAGATAGCTTTCCTATTTCTATCTTTAGGTGTAGTTAGTTTCTCAGGCTGTGACGAGGCGTCTAGGACCAACGTAGGAACGCTCCACGGCTGCCTCTAGTTGTGGTGGTTAGTCAGGGTACTGCAATCCCATAGATTCCAACTGCTCTGGTGTATTGCCTTTTTTACCTGCACTCCTCAGCTACCGAAACATAACAGTATCACCGGCCACCATTAACTGATTTGACCAGAAAGGGTTCTGATGTGGTGAATTGGCCTCCTGAGGCACTCTCTGCATTTCAGGAACTTAAGCAGAGATTCACTTCTGCTCCTGTTCTTCGGCAGCCTGATGTTTCTCTGCCATTTCAGGTGGAGGTTGATGCCTCTGAAATTGGGGCAGGTGCCGTTTTGTCCCAAAAAGATCCAGAGACCTCTAAAAGTAACCCTTGTGCCTTTTTCTCTCGAAAATTTTCTCCTACTGAACGTAATTATGACGTGGGTAATCGGGAGTTATTGGCCATGAAGTGGGCTTTTGAAGAGTGGAGACATTGGCTGGAGGGAGCCAAACATCAGGTGGTGGTCCTTACGGACCATAAGAATCTGGTCTATCTGGAATCTGCCAAGCGACTCAATCCTAGACAGGCCAGGTGGGCCTTGTTTTTCACACGTTTTGATTTTGCGGTTTCCTTTCTTCCTGGCACTAAGAATGTTAAGGCGGATGCCCTCTCGAGGAGTTTCCTTGCGGACTCTCCTGAGTTATCTGATCCTTCTGTTATTTTGAAAGAGGGTGTAGTTCTTTCCGCCATCTCGCC
>JARQOD010000005.1:406745427-406783911 GCA_033576555.1 Oophaga sylvatica | reverse complement strand
GCACTTCTGTGGAGGTCAGCCAGGTCCCCTCCGGGGGCTTGTGCTCCTCTCAGTTTATCTGAGCCACTGTTATTTGTTCATTTGCCTTTTCCAGTTTTTTTCAGTGGCTGCGGCTTAGTTTTATTACACCAGAGAACTAATTTAGGTGGTAGAGGTCGTGTGATCTCAGGTGTTTTTGCAGTTAGTAGAGTTGGTATTTTTTTTAGGGTTTTTTGGATTGCAGTAAGTGTCCTTCCTATCCTTTTCTTTCTAGGAAGATTGGGCCCCAACGTTTGCTCATACTATTTTCTGTCTGTGTCTGTATTTCCTCTTGTCTAACCGCCATTACATGTTTGGGGGCTTCCTATGTTCTTTGGGGATCTGCTCCGGGGCAGATAGCTTTCCTCTTTCTATCTTTAGGTGTAGTTAACCTCTCAGGCTGTGACGAGGCGTCTAGGACCAACGTAGAAACGCTCCACGGCTGCCTTTAGTTGTGGTGGTTAGTCAGGGTACTGCAATCCAGTAGATTCCAACCTCTCTGGTGTATTGCCGTTTTTGCCTGCTCTCCTCAGCTACCAAATCATAACAGGTTGGGACCATCAGTTGTGTTGTGCAGAAGTCTGGTGGATACACAGCTGATAGTCCTACTGAATAGACTGATAGAATTTGTATTATGGCAAGAAAAAAGCAGCATTGTATTATGGCAAGTAAAGAAAAATGAGTGGCCATCATTATTTTAAGAAATGAAGTTCAGTCAGTCCGAAAAATTGGGAAAACTTTGAAAGTGTCCCCAAGTGCAGTTGCAAAAACCATCAAGCGCTACAAAGAAACTGGCTCACATGAGGACCGCCCAAGGAAAGGAAGACCAAGAGTCACCTCTGCTTATGAGGATAAGTTTATCCGAGTCACCAGCCTCAGAAATCGCAGGTTTACAGCAGCTCAGATTAGAGACCAGGTCAATGCCACACAGAGTTCTAGCAGCAGACACATCTCTACAACAACTGTTAAGAGGAGACTTTGTGCAGGAGGCCTTCATGGTAAAATAGCTGCTAGGAAACCACTGCTAAAGACAGGCAATAAGCAGAAGAGACTTGTTTGGGCTAAACAGCACAAGGAATGGACATTAGACCAGTGGAAATCTGTGCTTTGGTCTGAGTCCAAATTTGAGATCTTTGGTTCCAACCACCGTGTCTTTGTGCGACGCAGAAAAGGTGAACGGATGGACTCTACATGCCTGGTTCCCAACGTGAAGCATGGAGGAGGAGGTGTGATGGTGAGGGGGTGCTTTGCTGGTGACACTGTTGGGGATTTATTCAAAATTGAAGGCATACTGAACCAGCATGGCTACCACAGCATCTTGCAGCGGCATGCTATTCCATCCGGTTTGCGTTTAGTTGGACCATCATTTACTTTTCAACAGGACAATGACCCCAAACACACCTCCAGGCTGTGTAAGGGCTATTTGACCAAGAAGAAGAGTGATGGGGTGCTACATCAGATGACCTGGCCACCACAGACAACAGACCTGAACCCAATCGAGACGGTTTGGGGTGAGCTGGACTGCAGAGTGAAGGCAAAAGTGCCAACAAGTGCTAAGCATCTCTGGAAACTCCTTCAAGATTGTTGGAAGACCATTTCCGGTAACTACCTCTTGAAGCTCATTAAGAGAATGTCAAGAGTGTGCAAAGCAGTCATCAGAGCAAAAGGTGGCTACTTTGAAGAACCTAGAATATAACACATAATTTCAGTTGTTACACAATTTTTTGTTAAGTATATAATTCCACATGTGTTAATTCATAGTTTTGATGCCTTCAGTGTGAATGTACAATTTTCATAGTCATGAAAATACAGAAAAATCTTTAAATGAGAAGGTGTGTCCAAACTTTTGGTCTGTACTGTATCTTCTCCCATTCTGGACTATTCCCAACTATTAACCCTGTAACCCTGCAAATTATCACATTGATAAAACCAGATTTAAAAAGTTCAATGCATTATATAATACCATAGTCACCTAGAGGGGGGGAATGTGGACAGCACATCCTTGCCCATCCAAATCTGCAAACCATGAAAGGCGACCACACCACTCTGGATCATCATCTCTTTTAAGATAGAGTAGACCTGTTTTTCCTTAGTAAGGACCCTGGAAGAAAAAAAAAGTCTTAACTCTCCAACAGTCCACAGGACAGAAGTACAGTTCATGAAGTGCAGTGACAGTCCTGGATATGGCTCAGTCCACAGCTGAGGGTGTTGGACCCTCCAGATGCTTTAGCACCTTTAATTCAGCTGAAAGGGCCGCAACAGAAGCAACAATATAACAGTTCAGCCATCCAGAAACTGTAGATAGAGGCCATCCTCTGCCTATTTGAGGCATACAAAGTCTATCAAACAATCAGGAGACTGAGTCAACCATATGCTAGGCAGTCCTCTCCTTTATTTTTCTGAGTCAGCCGTAGGCTAGGCAGTCTTCTCCTTTATTTTTCAAGACTCCTGGATTGTTAGAACATAGGTCCGCTGGCATATGCTACTTGGGGAGTGTTCAACTACTTTAGCCCATCTGGGGTGCAACAAGAACAACTTTGTAGCTACTCCAGCTTCTGACTCATAGTTTTACTCAATGATCCCTTTTCGGTTGTTCTTCTGTTGGAGGCATAGGATACAATCACTGTCCCTCTTCTGGGCCCCATTCTCCAAGGGCTGGTAAGCAAGTCATAAAGGTTCGGGTGTTGAGGAAGCCTAAGTGTAGATCTAAGCTACAGCCCTTTGCATTACTTGGACTGTCACAAACTCTTGTGGAGTTGTGGACGACTCCTGGCTTCCCCTTTGCATCATGGATGTTTCACTAACCATATTAATCCTGTGCCAAGGGTCCTGATGCCTCATGGCTGAATGTTAACCCTGGTTTCCAATTTTTATTCCTTCCATGGCCCTTCTATCATGGGCACTAGCTCTCCCTCAGTACCTTCTCCGCTTTCCACGCTTCCAGATCAGCGCAATGCACTGCCGCACCACTCTAACAGAGTACCACCCACGGAATCCAACTAGCTTAAAAAATGTCACCCAGGAAGAGATGATATGGCCTACGGTGTAAGTACTCCTGCACCACATGCCAAATGACATACACATCATGACCGGTCTTAATGTTCATGGATTAACCCATACCCCCTCCCTCGATCAAAGCGGGATACCTCTCAGTCAGAACACTGCGCCTTAAATAACTCTTCCAGAGGATCTGCCCACCACTCCTCCGCTCGATCTCCTCCATTTTGTGGGAGTCAGATACATTGCGTAGAGCTGGTCAAGGATCTGATAAAGTCTCTCCTGTCCCCTCTCAGTCATCAAGGGGAGCCAGGGTGCAAGTCGTCCTAAAGTTGCTGATTCCAGCATGTACTCTGCAGCAGGCCCTTGTGGATTTTCCAAACGATCTTATCATTGCTGCGCACTTCCTGTAGTGGCTTCACATTTCCATGGGTTGAGCTTCTTATGGCACATAATATTGTTCCTCTGGTATTTCTCCTCACCTCTCAGCAGGCCTTTTCTTTCCATCTCGCCTTCCATTGGTGTGCGCCTCCTACAACAGGCCAGCTACTCTTTGCAGGACACTCCCTTCTTGAGGCAGACCCTGTGAAGAACTGGACAATTCTTTGCCTCCTTTGCTGTCCTCTACGCCCAAGATGGACAGGTTCTGTTTTTTTTTTTTTGCTGTGGCGCCAACCGCCATCTTGGGATCCTTTCTTGGCTTCAACCGACATTTTCATTGTTTCCAGACTGTTCCTCGCATTCCATTCCTCTTTGTTCTACGAAACTCGATTCTGCCGACTACGTCAAGTGTAACATGGTCAAGAGCGGAAATATGGGTGAGGTACTCCTTTTCCACGCCACGCTATGTGAAAATGGGGGTCCTTGCCAGGTGTGGTGCTGTTACCTTGGTGTTACGCCTCTGCAGGAAAAGAACTTGGATCCCAGTATGGAGACACTCCGTCGTCTTCTCCACTATAGACAGTCATTTGCTTACAACCTTATTATCTGAAAGCTTGCAATTTGTTACCATCTTTTCAGTTAGCCATTAAAAGGTATCAACCACTGAGGACTCTCAAGTCTAAATATTTTTCTATCTACTGGCTAACACGGTACGAAGATACACATCTTTCCTATATCTGATATTAGGAATCCTTCCTTCGGCTTAGTTCTTTGTAGGACTTCTTACTGCTGCTCACTTGAGAGATTCTTCGTTCTCTATTTCTATGCAAGTCTGCAAACAGCTAGACCATATGTCAGTTAACTCTCAAGGCTTAGTCCTATCTGATTCATTATCAAGAAGTTCCATCCTGTATGCACGTGCATCCTGGGCTATTTCCAACTATTACCCTGTCTGTTACCAACCAAGTGCATGCCAATTATAGCATAGATAATACCAGAATTAAAACAGTATAACACATTACATTATACCCTCAACTTTGAGGGGGGACTGTTGACAGAATATCTACTTCCTGACACATAGAAAGGTGAAGCTAATCGTGTGTCTTAAATACCGGCGTCAAAGGTTAAAAGTGGCGTTTATGGAGTTAGCAACATTATGCATTACAAGACAGGCAGCTGCTGACTGTGTAGTAATGCTCCTGTTCAAACTCCATAGATAGTCAGATGACACTGGATAGTAGGTCTAATGTAGTTATTTGAATCAATGGTTACCTTTTTTAAATATTTCAGGTGGATTAACAATGCTTGAAGATAACCTTTCAAATATCCTTTCAGTATTTAAATCTTTCAGTGCTTCGATATTTATCCTTTCAGGGCTGTTGGCCACAGAGATAGTAAACATTTACATTACTTGTGACTTGTTGAAATATACTGTCATTCTTGGCATAACTCACAAAAACTGCTAACATCTTGATGAATTTTCATGTATCCTTGACAGGTCAGGGATTAGAAATTGTTGAGCCCATTGCTATGTGCAAACTAACTAGCACTGTGGATTTTAAAAGGAACCTGTCACTAGATTCAACTTACTTGAACTACAGACAGCATGTATCAGAGCTTGGCTGAGTGACTACAACTAGGTTATTTTTTACTCTGAAACTACTGCGGTGTTTCTGGTGACATCAGGCAATTCAATGACATCATTGCGTTGTACCCCCTATGCTAGCCCACTGCAAGACAAGGCATAAGAGGACACAGACTCCTGTGAGTCAGTTAATGGGGCATCATAATGTATGAGGCTGTGGGGGTACTTTCCTTGCTCTAGACCAGGGGTCTCAAACTGCATTCCTCGAGGGCCGCAAACCGTGCGTGTTTTCAAGATTTCCTTAGCATTGCACTAGGTGCTGGAATCATTATCTGTGCAGGTGATTACATTATCACCTGTGCAATACAAGGAAATCCTGAAAACATGACCGGTTTGCGGCCATTGAGGAATGCAGTTTGAGACCTCTGCTCTAGTCAATGAATCTGTCCCTACCTGGCAGCGGAGGTTGGCACATCATGCCAGAATATTGGAGCTCTGAATACACCAGAGAGTGCAGACTTAATCACTGTAAAGCTCCGGAGGAACCTTTGGAATGAGGGGAAATGCGTAGAGCCAAGAGTATACACTCTACTAACGTTTGAGATAAGTAATATCATGGCAATAGGAGTGTATACTCTATATATTCTGATCATTGATATTAGAAACTATTACTTATTAATTGTGCTAATAATGCATATGATCACCTTTGCTATCTGCTGGTTTCTACAATGTTTATTTCACTGGTCATCTCATTTAAACTTATGAGTTGGGATATGTATCTTTCCTTTTATCAACACACCCCTCCCCACTTAACCTTCCCCCTTCCATAACGGTGATTTAGGGAAAGTGAAGGGAGAGCCGCCATGGAGCAGGGGCGCCATATCGTATCCCCCTAGGGTGCCAACCTTCGCTGGCAGGTAGGGAAAGTATATGTAAGGCTGCTTTCACATTAGCGTCTTTGATCACAGCGTCAGCGGCGCATACAAGTGCATGCGCCATGCGCCCCTATCTATATAATGGGGACGCATGGTCATGCGCATGTATGCGTTAGTTTGCGTTATTGAACGCATGCGTCGTGTGGGCGTGTGCGGCGTGTCCCCAGAACGCAATATGTTGCATTTTTTGGGGTTGAGATTTTGCAGAAATGACGCATGCTCCCCCAGCGCACAGAATGCGCCTAAAAAACGCATTACATTCTATAGGGGCGCATATTGGCGCACTGACATGCGCACGACAGCGTTGCCGTGCGCATGCTCTTTAAGAGGTAACAAGTCTCCGGACTGTCTAGACATGTTTCTGACCACCCCCCAAACCAAGATAAATAAATATAGGGTGTTGGCATTGCTCCATTTCACAATTCTACAGACTCTGGAGAGGACAGAACACCTTTTTGACATGTAAGTATATAAGCTAATAGATTTTTTGTCTATCCTAGCAGTGTGTAATTTTTATTTTTGGATTTCTTCTTGCAGAATTCATACAACAGGAGGATCATGCCATCAAGAAATGAAAATTCACAGAGTGGACAGCCCAGTGAAGTGAGTATATTATCTACTGTTCTTTAAATATTCACTGTCACTTGTACATGTGTCAAATATTTTGGTTTGCTTCACAGAGCTCTTCAAGTGTTGATGACCCGCAGGAGCAGGTAACTCGGGGCCAAGCAGTGGTGGCAACACGGCGTGTATTTATTTATTTTTTTATACTCTTATCTTTCAAACATTAATGTCTTTCTTTCAATTCTAGGTTCCACAACGGGACGAGGAGGAGGACGTCCACAACGACCTCCTCATCACATCTTTCCATGAGCGTGTTCCACTGTGGGACACCCATGATCCCCTGCATTCCGACTCAGTGGCTATCCGGCGGCTTTGGAATGAGGTAGCAAAATCGCTGTGGGATGGATGGGACAATGCCTCAGCTAGGGGTCAAAAGAACTTTCGTAAGTATACCAACAAGGCAGCAGTGAAACAGTAGGCCGGGATCACACAACCATGTTTGATGTGATGAACTCCTGCGAGTTTCTTGCATCACACACATGGTTGTGTGATCACGGCCAAAAGTGCAATTTTTTACAATGTTTTTTTTCCTTTCACAGTAAAGAAAGTCAAAACTAGATGGCGTTCCATGAAGGACCACTTTAATTGGGACCTGAGGCAGGAAGCGTTGCTGGTGCAAGGACAAGGAAGTATAAGTACCATTGTCTCCTCAGCTTCCTGAGACCGGTCCTTGCACGCCGAGTGTAAGTATTTTGATGTTGTATTCCATTGTGTTGTGTAACCTTATCTGAATTTTTCTTTTCCACAGAAGTTGGCGAATGTACAAATTGAACTTTTGGGATACTAATGTTTTCGTTTTCCTCTTTTCACAGAACCCATAGCAGCACCATACAACCTGTACCGGCATCTGGAGCGGTCCCTCATGCCATGCCATCTGACCCGTCGCAGCCATCCCACAGCGATGCGGTAAGTATGTCTGCATCACAGTCTGGAGAACCGGCAGCCGATCCATCTGGTATTCCCCTGTCCCAGACCTCTACCGCTCCTTTTTTGGCTCTTCCCGGCAGCGGGTTTGGGACAGGCCACTCATGCCCGAGTTTTTACATTTGAGCACGGTGTTCCAGAATTGCTACAAGACGCTGGGTGACACAGTGGAAAATGGTTTGGCCAATGTCACCCGACGCCTTGACGCAATGGGAGCCGAGCTCCAGAGACCGGCAAGACATTTTTTAGTGCCTGTAAGGTTCTGTGTACATGTTCCTGAAACTCAGTTTGTTCGTCAGCCATTTTACTTTCTGTCTTGCTGCAGCTATCTTGCCCTCAGTCAAAATGGAGTTTCCAGCTTGCATGTTCCCGCCCTGATTCTCTCCTTTTGCTTCTTAAGCAGCCACAGCTGAGCAATCAGTGCTTCAGAATCTAGCCTGCAGTGAACCTGTGACCTGACCCCTGAAGCCTTGGACCTTGTACTCCAGCTATTCCTACTGAGGAACTCTGAAGCACTTGTGGACTCTGAACCCTGCTCTTTGAAAGACCCACGTTTGCATGGACTTACGGTAACAGAGAAGAAGATCCTGAACCTGTTCTGGAGAGTGATTGCTGAGCTTAGATTACTCTGGCCTGCTGTGTCTCCTGCTTCTGTGTCTGCAAACTGTGTGACTATTTTTGCCAACTTGTATGAAGTAATACAAGACTTTCTATATCAAACCTGTGTCTCATGTATTTTCATCGCACCCAAGCACAAGACGCTATATGAACTGTACTACATACATTACAAGATTCTGAAGCCAAACGTTAGTGTCTGCTGGGTCTGGAAAGGCTGTGTCTGCTGTAACTCTGGATATCGGATGTCCGGTTGTACTTTCTGTGATGACAGTGGTTGTGACTTCTCACAACCATTCCAGGTGAGCAATTCCCTTAAGTGTTTTTTTTTTTTCTGCAGTGTTACCACAGGTAAACACTATTGTTTTTTTTTTTCTTTTCTCTTTTTTGTCTGCTGTAACTGAGGATATCAGATGTCCGGGTGAACTTTCTGTGATGATAGTGGTTGTGACTTCTCACAACCATTCCAGGTGAGCAGTTCCCTTAATTTTTTTTTCTCTCTGCAGTGTTACCACAGGTAAACACTATTGTTTTTTTTTCTCCTCTCCTCTTCTTCCAGTACTCCTGTCCTAAAAGATCTGGAAAATGGAGTGACTGATAATATCCTTGCAGATTTGCAGAATATAAAGACCCGTTTTACAAACCTACAGGACCTCACTAATCACAATTTGCAAGTGTTTGGACAGACTGCCCAGGATTTGCGAGCCAGGATTGAGGTTCTAGAGGAGCGAGTCCAGGCTCCTGCCGTAGCCCCGAGCTCTGGGATTCCCAAGTTGCCCCCTTTTCGTTTTGGCGGTGAACGTGAGAAATTCAGGGGATTTATTAATCAATGTAATCTTTTTTTTTCTGCACATGCTTCACAATTTCCCACTGAACGATCTAAGGTGCTTACTATAATTATGTTGCTTACCAACAAGGCTTTGATGTGGGCAAACCCTCTGATTGAGACTGAGGATGATTGTTTGAATCACCTTGATGCTTTTATTTCAGCCATGGGGCAGGTGTTTGATGACCCCAATCGAGGTGCAACAGCTGAAGCAGCCATGTTAGCTTTGCGCCAAGGTAAGCACTCGGTAGCTGAATATGCCTTGGATTTCAGGAGATGGGCCCTTGATACCACCTGGGACAGTTCCGCCAAAAAATCTATTTTTCGAAAGGGGTTATCTCCACTGATTAAGGATGAACTTGCTCGTGCCGACCCTCCCACTGCGTTAGGTGACTTTATTAACTACTGCATCCGTATTGATACTCGTCTGACTGAACGCAGGCAAGAGAGATGGTTCGAAAGCAATCGCACTAACCTTTTCCTACCTTCCTCTCCAGCTAAGGAACCTTTGAGTAGGATTACACGGGAACCTGAACCTGAACCCATGCAGGTAGACTCTTTACAACGACGGGTTAGTGATGCACGCAAGGAACATCGTTTTAAGGAGAATCTATGTTTCTATTGTGGTAAGTCAGGGCACTTCATTATAAACTGCCCCAGCCGTTCTCGTAAGACTACTGCAGCACTCATTCATTGTGAGTGTTGCGAGAGATCTGCAGCAACAGATCTTGATTTCTCGGACTTAAACTCCGTTACCTCTGAGGACGTTGACTGTGTAAACGCTGCCATTTTTCAAGTTTCCTCAGCGGTGTCACAGCTGAGTTGTAAGAAAAACAATTCTCATTGCTTTCTTTCCATCAAACTCTGGGTTGACTCAGCTTGGGTGTCTAGCTCTGCTATGATCGACTCAGGGGCAAGTGGAAATTTTATGGATGTCTCCTTTGCTCTGAAACAGGGGATACGTTCAGTGAAGAAGGCTACTCCAGTACAGATGGAAACTGTGGATGGCTCCCTGCTGACCTCTGGACCAGTGGATCAGGAAACAGAGCCTTTGAGGGTTCTTATGGGTAAAGATCATCAAGAGAAACTGTCCTTTATGCTTATCTCTTCTCCCCACTTTCCCATTATTCTAGGGCTACCATGGCTGCAGGCTCAGAATCCTACCATTAACTGGGAGACCAAGGAATTACACTTTCCAGAGAAACAGATGAGTCCAAAAGTTTCAGCTTGCTCTGTTCCTAAAGGAACCATGTCAGTCCCTGAACTACCAGCTGTATACCAGGACTATGTGGATTTATGTGACAAGAAGAACGCTGACCAGCTTCCTCCTCACCGTCCATATGATTGTCCAATTGAATTATTGCCTGGAGCAGAGATACCTTTTGGTAAGATCTACCCCCTGGCGGGGCCCGAGCTAAAGGCTTTAAAGGATTACATAGACGAAAATCTAGCCAAGGGCTTCATACGCCCCTCTTCATCTCCTGCAGGTGCACCCATTCTTCTTTGTAAAGAAGAAAGATGGATCTCTGAGACCATGCGTAGACTATAGGGAACTCAATAAGGTTACTATTAGAAACCGTTATCCATTGCCTTTAATCCCTGAGTTATTGGAGAGAGTGCGACATGCCAAAATTTTCTCTAAACTAGATCTTCGTGGGGCCTATAACTTAGTCCGTATTAGACCTGGGGATGAATGGAAGACTGCATTCAGGTCACGCTATGGACACTTTGAATATCTAGTTATGCCTTTTGGTCTGAGTACGCCCCAGCCACTTTCCAACACTTGGTGAATGACATCTTCAGGGATCTCCTAGATACATTCGTGGTAATTTATTTGGATGATATTCTAATTTTTTCTAACTCCACAGAGGAACATCATGGACATGTGAGAATGGTCTTGGAACGTCTAAGACAAAATCATCTTTACATCAAACTTGAAAAGTGTGAATTCCATAGACCGAAATTCAATTTCTGGGGTATGTACTGTCTACACAAGGAATTAGTATGGATGGAAGCAAAACCCAAGCCATCAAGGATTGGCCAAGTCCTAGAAATGTGAAGGAGGTACAGCGCTTCATCGGGTTTGCCAACTTCTATAGACGTTTCATTAGAAATTTCTCTGAGGTAGTGTCACCTATCACCCAACTTACCCGGAAAGAGTCTAGGTTCTCCTGGACTCCCCAAGCCCAGGAAGCATTTTCCCGTCTAAAAGATAAATTTACCACTGCACCTATCCTAGTACATCCCAACCCCGAGCTTGCCTTCATAATAGAGGTGGATGCTTCAGACTGTGCCGTTGGAGCTATACTCTCTCAGAGAACAGGTGAGAAGAATGTCTTGCATCCCTGTGCCTTCTTTTCCCAGCAGTTGTCTTCGGCTGAGAGGAACTACGATGTGGGCAATAGAGAGTTGTTGGCCATTATTGCCGCCTTCAAAGAATGGAGACACCTTCTTCAGGGTGCTGCACAGCAAATAGTCGTCCTGACAGACATCGTAACCTTGAGTTTATCAGGTCGGCTAAGTGCCTGACTCCTCGCCAGGCTCGCTGGAATCTTTTCTTAAACCAATTTAATTTTATCATTTCTTATAGACCAGGATCGCGCAATGGAAAGGCTGATGCACTCTCTAGGATTTACTCAGCAGAGACACGTCCAATTACTCCTCCTAAGACTATTCTTCCTGACTCTAGATTCCTAGGAGTAATTCATAATCAAGACCTACTTAAGGACATCAAGGAAGCATACCATGCGGATTCCTTTTTGGCACAACCCCCAAGGGACGTAAGTCTTGTCTTTAAGAATGGTGTGTGGATTCAGGGACAACGCCTGTATATTCCTGAAACAGTCAGATTGAGAGTATTGCAACTCATTCACGATTCCAAGATAGCTGGGCATAGAGGAATTCTAAAGACACAGGAATTTCTCTCTCGTTTCTTTTGGTGGCCCACTTGCAGGAAGGATGTTTTAACTATGTCACTTCATGTGAAGTTGTGCAAGATGCAAAACACCTCGCTCCTCACCAACTGGTCTGTTACAGCCTCTTCCCACCCCGTCCCGCCCGTGGGGATCCATTTCTATGGACTTCATTGTGGAGTTACCAACCTCTCAAGGGAAGAACACCATTCTAGTGGTGGTTGACCGTCTAACAAAGGCAGCTCATTTTATCCTTGTGTCGGCTTACCCACTGCAAAACAGACAATCAGATTTTGATGATTAAAGATGTGTTTCGCTTACATGGAGTACCGGATGAGGTTATTTCGGATCGAGGGGTGCAATTCACTTCTAGGTTTTGGCAAAATTTCTGTGCAGCATTGGACATTAAAGTAAACCTTTCTTCTGCTTTTCATCCCCAGACTAATGGACAGACCGAACGAACCAATCAAACCCTGGAGCAGTATCTCCGCTGCTTTATCTGCCACCTACAGGATGATTGGGTGGATCTACTTCCATTAGCTGAGTTCTCGTATAACAACTCTCAGAGTGCCTCCACTAAGCAGTCTCCTTTTTACTCTAATCTAGGTTATCATCCTAACATTCTACCACGATTTCCCATAGAAACGCCTTTACCAGCAGTGGCTGAAAGAATCACGTCTTTACAGAAGAATATGGATCTTCTAAAGGAGAATCTGGAATCGGCTCAGGAAAGGTACAAGAAAGCAGCAGATAAATTTCGTAAACCTGCACCAGCTTTCAAGGTAGGAGACTTGGTCTGGCTGTCAACCAGAAATCTTAAGTTAAGGATTCCATCGTCTAAGCTGGGACATAAGTACATTGGACCCTATAAAATCAGTAAAATTATAAGTGCCGTTGCCAGAACTATGAGAATCCACCCTGTCTTTCATGTATCCTACTAAAGGCTGCGACACCAATACGTTTCCTGGACGTTCATTGTTGTGAATGGGTTTGGGATGAGTTCTGAGCAGAGGCTCCCTCTGGTGGTTGCAAGCGGTGCTAGTGAAGATTGTGAGGACTGGGAATCAGGTGTTGCTGACTGGTCTTATATAAGGGAGTCATTTTCCCATCAGGGTTGCCGGTGATCAATTGTTCTGGTCTGAATCCTTCATTCCAGTTTCCCTTGTAGCCTGCTGTGTCGTGTCTGCATCTCCTGCTTACAGATAAGACTTTTGCTTCTTTTGTGTTTGTGCTATATTTTTGCATTTTGTACTGCACTTCTTTGGGGGCCTTCGGGTCCCCTCCGGGGGCTTCTGCCCTCTCAGTTTAGTTCAGCCACTGAGTTTTGTTCTTTTGCTTTTTCCAGTTTTTTCAGTGGCTGCTGTTTTGATTTTGTTACACCAGAGAACTAATTTAGGTGGTAGAGGTCGTGTGATCTCAGGTGATTTTGAAATTAGTAGAGTTGGTGCTTTTCAGGGTTTTCTGGGATTGCAGTAAGTACCCTTCCTATCCTTTTCTATTTAGATAGTTTGGGCCCCAGCGTTTGCTCATACTATTTTCTTTCTGTGTCAGTATTTCCTCTTGTCTAACCGCCATTACATGTTTGGGGGCTTTCTATTATCTTTGGGGTTCTGCTCCGGGGCAGATAGCTTTCCTGTTTCTGTCTTTAGGTGTAGTTAGTTTCTCAGGCTGTGACGAGGCGTCTAGGACCAACGTAGGAACGCTCCACGGCTGCCTCTAGTTGTGGTGGTTAGTCAGGGTACTGCAATCTCATAGATTCCAACTGCTCTGGTGTATTGCCTTTTTTACCTGCACTCCTCAGCTACCGAAACATAACAGTATCACCGGCCTAAAAATTGAAAATTGTATGGTACTCACAGAAGGGAAAAATATTGTGAAAGAAAAAAGGTTGTCAGAGTTGTCAGAGATATTTTTCTGTTTGTTGCATTTTTTTTTTTTTTTTTTCCCTCTGTATCTCTGGGTGCTGGGGAGGATCTTTTCTCCCAATGGAGTTTGCACGGTTGTCTGGCCGTGTGGATCAGCTTGCCACTGAGGTTCAGAGTATTGCTGCATATCTTGCTAGGTTGCCTGTTGTGGAACCTAGGATTCCCATGCCAGATTTGTTTTTGGGGGATCGAGCTAAGTTTCAGAATTTCAAAAATAATTGTAAATTGTTTTTTGCCTTAAAATCTAAGTCCTCAGGAAACGCAGCGCAGCAGGTTCAAATTATCATCTCTCTCCTGCGCGGCGATCCTCAGGATTGGGCTTTTTCCCTGATACCTGGGGATCCTGTTTTGAGTGATGTTGATGCGTTTTTTCAGGCTTTGGGGTTATTGTACGATGAGCCTAATGTCACTGATCAAGCTGAAAAAACCTTGTTGGCATTAAATCAGGGGCTTGATGACGCTGAGTTATACTGTCAGAGATTCCGTAGGTGGGCAGTCCTGACCAAATGGAATGATGACGCTTTGGCGGCCCTTTTCCGGAAGGGTCTGTCAGATAATGTAAAGGATGTTATGGTGGGATTCCCTGTCCCCTCTGGTCTCAATGATTCTATGTCATTAGCGATTCAAATTGACAGACGTTTGCGTGAGCGGAGAAGTATGCGTGGAATGGTGTTGCCTTGTGAACCAGCTTCTGAACCCATGCAGTGTGATAGAGTGGTGTCTGGGGCACAGCGTCATGAGTTTCGAAAGCGCAATGGGTTATGTTTCTACTGTGGTGATGCCTCTCATGCTATTTCAGTCTGCCCTAAGCGGGGAAGACGTTTTGCACGCTCAGTTGTCTTGGGTAGTGTTCAGACTAAGTTTTTATTAACTGTCACTCTGATATGCTCTCTGTCCTCATTTTCTGCTCAGGCTTTCGTTGATTCTGGAGCAGCTATTAACCTGATGGATTATGATTTTGCTAAACGTTGTGGGTTTCCCTTGATACCCCTACAGAAGTCTATTCCCCTACTGGGGATTGATTCTACCCCTTTGGCTGAGAATAAACTCCAGTTTTCTTCTACTCAGGTGATAATGAGGGTTGAACCTGATCACCAGGAGTGCTGCAAATTTTTGGTTCTATATAATCTGCATGACATTATCGTGCTGGGTTTCCCTTGGTTACAATCTCATAATCCTGTTTTGGATTGGAAATCTGTGTCTGTAACCAGTTGGGGCTGCCAATGTGTTAGTGCCAACACTCCTGTTTTTTCTGCCTCCCCCAGGCTCAGGATGTTCCTGACTTTTTGTTTGATTTTTCTGATGTGTTTAGCGAAAGTAAATCTGCATCCTTGCCTCCCCATAGGAGCTATGACTGCGCTATTGAATTAGTGCCGGGTAGTAAATTCCCTAAAGGTCGCCTTTTCAACTTGTCTGTACCTGAACATGACGCTATGCGGTCTTATATCAAGAAATCATTGGAGAAGGGTCATATCAGACCATCCTCTTCACCCTTAGGTGCCGGTTTTTTCTTTGTGGCCAAAAAAGATGGTTCATTAAGACCGTGTATTGATTATCGTCTCTTGAACAATATTACTGTGAAATATCAATACCCGTTACCCTTGATTTCTGACCTGTTTTCCAGGGTGAAAAACGCTACTTGGTTTACCAAGCTTGACCTCAGGGGGGCGTATAACCTTATTCGCATTAAGCACGGGGATGAATGGAAGACGGCATTCAATACCCCTGAAGGGCATTTTGAGTACCTAGTGATGCCCTTTGGGCTCACTAATGCTCCTTCCGCCTTCCAGTCCTTCATGAATGACATTTTCAGGGATTTTGTGGATAAATTTCTGATTGTTTATTTGGATGATATCTTGATTTTTTCTAATGACTGGGACTCTCATGTGAAACATGTTCGAACTGTATTCCAGATTTTGAGAGAGAATGCTCTGTATGTGAAGGGATCAAAGTGTCTTTTTGGCGTACAGAGGATCTCATTTCTGGGATTCATTTTGTCCCCATCTGTTATTGAAATGGACCCGGTCAAGGTTCAGGCCATCTGTGATTGGGTCCAACCTACTTCATTAAAGGCTCTTCAGAGATTTTTGGGTTTTGCCAATTTTTATCGTAAATTTATTGGTAATTTCTCGGTTATTGTTAAACCATTAACTGATTTGACCAGAAAGGGTTCTGATGTGGTGAATTGGCCTCCTGAGGCAGTCTCTGCATTTCAGGAACTTAAGCAGAGATTCACTTCTGCTCCTGTTCTACGGCAGCCTGATGTTTCTCTGCCATTTCAGGTGGAGGTTGATGCCTCTGAAATTGGGGCAGGTGCCGTTTTGTCCCAAAAAGATCCAGAGACCTCTAAAAGTAACCCTTGTGCCTTTTTCTCTCGAAAATTTTCTCCTTCTGAACGTAATTATGACGTGGGTAATCGGGAGTTGTTGGCCATGAAGTGGGCTTTTGAAGAGTGGAGACATTGGCTGGAGGGAGCCAAACATCAGGTGGTGGTCCTTACGGACCATAAGAATCTGGTCTATCTGGAATCTGCCAAGCGACTCAATCCTAGACAGGCCAGGTGGGCCTTGTTTTTCACACGTTTTAATTTTGTGGTTTCCTTTCTTCCTGGCACTAAGAATGTTAAGGCGGATGCCCTCTCGAGGAGTTTCCTTGCGGACTCTCCTGAGTTATCTGATCCTTCTGTTATTTTGAAAGAGGGTGTAGTTCTTTCCGCCATCTCGCCCAATTTGAGACTTTCTCTGGAAGGGTGTCAGGAGGATAGGCCCGAGCGCTGCCCTGTTGGAAAATTGTTTGTCCCGGACCAATGGAAAAAGAGTGTGATGTCTGAGATTCATTGTTCCGCATTGGCTGGGCATCCCGGAATTTTTGGTACCAGAGACTTGGTTAGTCGGTCCTTTTGGTGGCCTACCTTGTCTCGTGATGTCAGGGAATTTGTGCAGTCCTGCGGGACTTGCTCTCGCTCCAAGCCTTGCTCTCGCTCTAGTGGTTTGTTGATGCCATTGCCTGTGCCCAAGAGACCATGGACCCATATCTCTATGGATTTCATTTCCGATCTTCCTGTTTCTCAGAGAATGACCACCATCTGGGTAATTTGTGATAGGTTTTCCAAAATGATACATCTTGTGCCATTACCTAAGTTGCCTTCCTCCTCTGAATTGGTGCCGTTGTTCCTTCAGCACGTGGTTCGTTTACACGGCATTCCTGAGAACATTGTGTCTGACAGAGGAGTCCAGTTTGTTTCCAGATTTTGGAGGACTTTTTGTTCTAAACTGGGTGTTCAATTGTCTTTCTCCTCGGCATTTCATCCTCAGACCAATGGTCAAACTGAGAGAACAAACCAGACATTGGAGACTTATCTAAGATGCTTTGTGTCTGCTGATCAGGATGACTGGGTCTCTTTTTTGCCTTTGGCTGAGTTTGCTCTTAATAATAGGGCTAGCTCTGCCACTTTGATGTCTCCGTTTTTCTGTAATTCTGGGTTTCACCCTCGATTTTCTTCAGGACAGACGGAGGCTTCTGTCTGTCCAGGTGTTGACTCTGTTGTGGAGCGTATGCAACAGATTTGGGACCAGGTAGTGGAGAGGTTGTCCCTCTCTCAGGAGAAGGCCCAGCGGTTTGCTAACCGGCATAGGACTGGTGGTCCTTGGTTTAAAGTGGGGGACTTGGTCTGGTTGTCCTCAAAGAATATTCCTATGAGAGTAGCATCTCCTAAATTTAAGCCTAGGTTCATTGGACCTTATAAGATCATGGAGATTATTAATCCTGTTTCTTTTCGTTTGCTTCTTCCAGGGACATTTAAGATCCATAACGTGTTCCACAAGTCCTTGTTGAAGAGGTTTGTTGAGCCAGTGGTTCCTGCTGCTGTGCCTCCTGACCCTGTTTTGGTTGAGGGCAATCTGGAGTATGTGGTTGAGAAAATATTGGATTCTCGTTTTTCTAGACGGAAACTCCAGTATTTGGTTAAATGGAGAGGTTATGGTCAGGAAGACAATTCTTGGGTGTTTGCTTCGGACATCCATGCTAGGAGACTTATCCGTGCGTATCATAGAACTCATCCTGACCGACCTGGTTGCTCAAATGAGGGTTCGGTGACCCCTCCTCAAGGGGGGGGTACTGTTGTGAATGGGTTTGGGATGAGTTCTGAGCAGAGGCTCCCTCTGGTGGTTGCAAGCGGTGCTAGTGAAGATTGTGAGGACTGGGAATCAGGTGTTGCTGACTGGTCTTATATAAGGGAGTCATTTTCCCATCAGGGTTGCCGGTGATCAATTGTTCTGGTCTGAATCCTTCATTCCAGTTTCCCTTGTAGCCTGCTGTGTCGTGTCTGCATCTCCTGCTTACAGATAAGACTTTTGCTTCTTTTGTGTTTGTGCTATATTTTTGCATTTTGTACTGCACTTCTTTGGGGGCCTTCGGGGTCCCCTCCGGGGGCTTCTGTCCTCTCAGTTTAGTTCAGCCACTGAGTTTTGTTCTTTTGCTTTTTCCAGTTTTTTCAGTGGCTGCTGTTTTGATTTTGTTACACCAGAGAACTAATTTAGGTGGTAGAGGTCGTGTGATCTCAGGTGATTTTGAAATTAGTAGAGTTGGTGCTTTTCAGGGTTTTCTGGGATTGCAGTAAGTACCCTTCCTATCCTTTTCTATTTAGATAGTTTGGGCCCCAGCGTTTGCTCATACTATTTTCTTTCTGTGTCAGTATTTCCTCTTGTCTAACCGCCATTACATGTTTGGGGGCTTTCTATTATCTTTGGGGTTCTGCTCCGGGGCAGATAGCTTTCCTGTTTCTGTCTTTAGGTGTAGTTAGTTTCTCAGGCTGTGACGAGGCGTCTAGGACCAACGTAGGAACGCTCCACGGCTGCCTCTAGTTGTGGTGGTTAGTCAGGGTACTGCAATCTCATAGATTCCAACTGCTCTGGTGTATTGCCTTTTTTACCTGCACTCCTCAGCTACCGAAACATAACACGTTCTTCTCCTTGCCCTGACCCAGTGCTATTCGATGGTCAGGAAGAATTTGTGGTGGAAAGGATTTTAGATTCCAGGTTGTATAGAAATCAGTTACAATATCTGATTAAATGGCAGGGCTACCCAGTGGAGGACAACTCATGGGAACCAGTCAATAATGTTAATGCTCCTCGCTTGCTCCGTCAGTTTCATCAGAGGTACCCACACAAGCCTGGTCTGAGGTCATCCGGAGGTTGTCCCTAAGGGGGGAGTAATGTAAGGTTCTGTGTACATGTTCCTGAAACTCAGTTTGTTCGTCAGCCATTTTACTTTCTGTCTTGCTGCAGCTATCTTGCCCTCAGTCAAAATGGAGTTTCCAGCTTGCATGTTCCCGCCCTGATTCTCTCCTTTTGCTTCTTAAGCAGCCACAGCTGAGCAATCAGTGCTTCAGAATCTAGCCTGCAGTGAACCTGTGACCTGACCCTTGAAGCATTGGACCTTGTACTCCAGCTATTCCTCCTGAGGAACTCTGAAGCACTTGTGGACTCTGAACCCTGCTCTTTGAAAGACCCACGTTTGCGTGGACTTACGGTAACAGAGAAGAAGATCCTGAACCTGTTGTGGAGAGTGATTGCTGAGCTTAGATTACTCTGGCCTGCTGTGTCTCCTGCTTCTGTGTCTGCAAACTGTGTGACTATTTTTGCCAACTTGTATGAAGTAATACAAGACTTTCTATATCAAACCTGTGTCTCATGTATTTTCATCGCACCCAAGCACAAGACGCTATATGAACTGTACTACATACATTACAGTGCCATAGAGAAGGGCATGTCGGAAACCTAACGCCGGAACTCCAGCTTGCTGTGATGCAGGCCTGCAATGCTGCCTACGTCAATACTATGCAGCAGACTCGGTTCATGCAGCCACCACCAGCAGCAGCCTTTCCAGCAGTACCACAGCTGTCAACTCTAAGCATACCGAGTTCTGTTGCATATGATTGTGCGGCCACAATCTTGTACACAGGCGCCCAACACCACTACACAATGCCGGGTGCAGAGGACCGCCAATACACTGCGCCGCCGATTCCTGCTCCTTGTGAGTACATTCACCACCACCAGGCCGGCCCACCACACTGAGCAGACACCGCAGACACCGGTTCAGGATCCTGCGAGGACGTCCTCCAGGCCGTCCCACCACACCAAGCAGACGCTGGGTCCTGGTCGTGCAAGGACGTCTACCACCACCACGCCGGCCCACCACACCGAGCAGCCGGCGGCTACAGTGACGACACCCAGCAACAGACCACAGACAAGAAGCCACAGACAGCAGAGCCACCGGACAAAAAAACATAAAAGAAGAACTGTCCATGTGTCTCCACCATCACCTCTTCCAACATCACTTCCTAGTTTGTCTTTCCCTTCCCATGTTTCACCTCAAAATGTCTCTACCAATCTCCATCTTTACCATCCCCCTTTGCCCATAATTTTTCTCCTTTTTAATCATGTGTCATAAATATTTAATAAATGTCCTTTTTTTTCATCAATCAATGACTGTTTATTGAGTCTTTCATCGCCGGCAACACATCATGCGCCTTATACACAAAAGGTTGGGAGGGGGGAGTCATGCATCCAAGGATGGGAGGGGTTAGCCATTTAAACAAGGATGGGAGGGGGTAGCCATTTAAACAAGGATGGGAGGGGGGAGTCATGCATACAATGATGGGAGGGGGTAGCCATTTAAAAAAGAATGGGAGGAGGTAGCTATTTAAACAAGGATGGAAAGGGGGAGTCATGCATACAATGATGGGAGGGGGTAGCCATTTAAACAAGGATGGGAGGGGGTATCCATTTAAACAAGGATGGGAGGGGGGAGTCATGCATACAATGATGGGAGGGAGTAGCCATTTTAACCATGATGGGAGGGGGTAGCCATTTAAACAAGGATGGGAGGGGGTAGCCATTTAAACAAGGATGGGAGGGGGGAGTCATGCATACAATGATGGGAGGGGTAGCCATTTTAACCATGATGGGAGAGGGTAGCCGTTTAAACAAGGATGGGAGGGGGTAGCCATTTAAACAAGGATGAGAGGGGGGAGTCATGCATACAAGGATGGGAGGGGATAGCCATTTTAACCATGATGGGAGGAGGTAGCCATTTAAACAAGGTTGGGAGGGGGTAGCCATTTAAACAAGGATGGGTGGGGGTAGCCATACATAAAGAAACCACATACATATTCTAGAAGTAAAGGTACTAGGTGTTTTATTAACAGCACAGGGAGTAATTGGCATGAAACAGTAAAATATTGGATTAATATAACATAACATTACAAAAACACTAAACCATTTGATCCTGCCATGACAAACGGCCAACATCGGAAACAAAATAGGCCGCAAATCAATGCCTCATTTGTCCAATTTCCACTGTTGTCCTCACAGTCTGTTGCTGGAAATCGGACAATGGGTTAGAAACTGCTTCCTCAAGTTCAACGTTGGGTCGCTCTTTAGCCATGATATAGTTGTGGAGAACCACACATGCCTTGACAACCTCATCCACTGTCTCGATTTTAAGATTAATTGATGTTTTCAAAATGCGCCATTTTGAAACAAGGATCCCAAAGGCGCACTCCACAGTTCTTCGGGCCCTGGACAGTCTATAGTTAAATATCCTTTTAGTATGGTCCAAGTCCAGACTAGAGTAAGGTTTAAGGAGATTGGCACACATCTGAAATGCCTCATCCCCAACCACAACAAACAGCATTGCAGGTCCGTCAGTGTTGGGAAGAGGTTTTGGACAGGGGCGGAACTATCGTGGAAGCAGGGGAAGCAGCTGCCATAGGGCCCGGGCTAGCAGGGGGCCCGTCCCTGCTGCAGCTGTCTCCCCTGCGGCTGTGTTCCGCCGCCCATGGCCTGAGAGTCGGCGGTTCCCTGTGCTGGCTGTCATGCTGACAGCCGGCGCAGAGAAGCTGCTGCGTGCCGTCTCCCAGGAATCAATTGCACTGGTGTCTATACAGACGCCAGTACAATTGAAGCTCTGACCGCCGGGTCAGAGCGACGTCTGCAGCGTGATCATGTCATGTGATCAATCTGCTGACGTCACTCGTCGGCGGCGCCCAGAAGGGTGAAGACTGGTGGTGAGTGTGCTCCACTGTGGAGCTGAAGATACCACCGAAGATTAACGGGGCACATACTGTGTGAGTGATAACTCTGCATTCTTGGCTGCATTACTACTTGAGGGGCACATTACTACTGATGGGAGAATAAGAGGGCTTATTACTAGTTATGGGGGCATAATGTGCCTGCATTAATAGTTATGCGGGACATGGTTACTAGTAATGGTAGCATAAGGGGGCTGCATTGCTACCAGTCCATTATATTATATTGTGTTTCCATAATGTCTGCTTTAAATACAGCTCTGATTTGGGCAAAAAGCTGGCCGTTATGAGACTGAAGAGTATTTTTTGGGCCTAGAGAATTGCTGTGATTTGCTCCGCCCACTGCTATTGGCTCTGCCCACTATCAGAACCCCGCCCCCCCCCGCCGCCCGTTTGGGAGAGGGGGCCCCGTTCAAAATTTTGCTGTGGGGCCCCGCCATTTCTAGTTACGCCACTGGTTGTGGATGTGGGAAATTGAAATTATTAAGAAATAAGCGTTGGCCCATGTCCGAGTCTTTAAATGTTCTTGAATCATTAGCATGTCCAAATGATCCAATGTCCACGGCCACAAAGCTGCAGTCCGCACCTGCAATGGCCATGAGCACTGTTGCAAAATATTTTTGCAATTGAAGAACTGAGAACCAGTTTTAGCCGGTTTGGTAATACGGATATGTTTGCCACCCACAGCTCCAATACAGTTGGGAAAATCACAAAGTTCCTGGAATTTTACTGCTTTGGCCTTCCATAATTCCGTGGTGGGTAGGGGTAAAAATTCTTCACGCAGAACGTCCCATAAAGCCCGGCAGATGTCCGCAACAATCCCAGAAAGGGTTGAAATACCAATCCAGAACTGAAAATGGAGCGATGTTAATGACTCAGTACATTGCGGAACAATAATTATGACAGGTGTTTAGTTTGAAATATTACGTACCTTAGTGTCACCAGCAGACGTTCCTCTGCAGGAATCGCTCTCCGGAGCAGGGTATCCTGCCTGGTGATGGCTCCTTCAACGTGACGCGCACCAAATTGGTGTGGTACCAGGGCTATGGGGTACTCGGCACCGAGCCCATTGATTTCTATGGGAGATGTCACTGGCAGCGGGACTCGGTCCATGGCCCTGGTGGTCATGCAATGGGGGATATTTACAGGGGAATTGTAGATTAGGTAGTTCGTGACGCCACCTGTGGTATCTGATCAATTGGACTAGCGCTGCTATAAGGATCTTCGCAGGGGATGTTATGGGGCAGCTAGATGGTGGGTCTCCCACAAGTGAGACTGGTCCCTGGAAGTCTATGGTGATGATGCAGGGTGTAGTTAAGAATTCAATCACACACAATGCAGCTTCTTTTCATACCTTTACTTGTAGGTGTTTCAGGCAGATCACGGGAAGCTGGTCGGGGTGGAGAATGCACATTCGGGATAACCGCTGAGCAGGTTAGAGGCCTCCTTTACTTCATATGTATCTGAGTCCAAACTTGCATGAAGCGAAGTTAACTCTGCAATCTCCAGCTTTCTCAATAGCTGCAACGCCCGGCCGACATTGTGGTGGAGCCTTCTATGTCTCTGATTATCAGATGTTGAGAGAACTAAGTCCCTACTTTTGTAGCGTCCCACTCAAGGTCCTTGTTCCCCCTGACTCCGTTTACGTATCAGCGCTTAGGGCTACCTTCTGCGACCTGTGGTCCAGAAAGCCTCCGGTTATCTTGTTACTAGGCGTGAAGCACTAGCAACGCTTCGGACCCCGGTGTCCGGTGAATTAGTGCAGGTAATCCGGTACCTGTTGCACTAGCATCTATCTTCTTCCACTGCCCCCTTCGCCCTGCTCGCGCTCTTAACATAAGCACTTGTAGCTTTGATGGAAATGTCAGCTTTCTCCAGAGCTCACTGAACAGCTCTCAGTATCCTCCAAGTCCAGACTGGACTGACACTGAACTGCTCTGTCCTAAGACAGGAAACAGACTGAACTGAACAGAATGTGCCACTCCTCTCCCTCCAAGGCTTGACTGACTCCTGGGAATGACTCACTCCTGAGTCTCCCAAGGCTTGAATGACTGACTGCTACGTGTCACTACCTTTTATACCCCTAGTGGGTGTGTCTGAAAGTGTGAGTGACGTGAATGGATATCAAGCTTTTGCGGTTACCTTCCTGTGCATTTTCCTGGATTATGTGTGCCTGACATAGCTGGGCCACACATCCCCCCTTGGTTAAACACAGCACTCCCGGGCTGTAAAAGAGAAAAGGAAAAACATTTTTGTTTTTGCATTTAACATCAACATTCTTAACTCTTCCCATCCGGGAGGTAAGGATTCTTGAACGTTACAATTTGTACATTAGAAAAATACAAAAGTATCAAAAGCATTTTTCATAATACAAGACAATATTCTTGTGGAGGACCCGCACCAAACCTCCCACGTGGGTCCTGGGTGGGCTGCAGGACTTCTCTATTGCAGACCTCACTCAAGGCCACACCACACGGGTTTTCTTTCAGAGGTAGATAGTAATGGTTTCGTGTAAAACCAAGATGTAGCACTGAAGCGCAAACTATTTACATTGAAAGTTTTTGGGCTGGCACAGTCCACAGCCACGCAGTCTTTGGCATGGTTAAACACATATCAAGACATCATCAATTCTTCACTTTCACTTTAACTCACTTTACCCAACCGGGGTATTCTACTTTAAATATGCAGAGTAAATAAACATCATCAGACATATTATCAAACATTTTTCAATAAGGTGCAAATTTGCAAAAACTTCTTCTTTAACTTCTTCATCAAACTTTATATAAGTTCTTCAGATGCAGTAAACCCTGTCTGGGTCCTACTGGTCTTTTACTTCTTCACACATAACAATTGCTTTTTCCATCCTTGTGGCTGGGAGGATGCGATGTCCTCTAGTATGCATTACCAGAAGATCATAGCCTGCTATTGGTGTTTGCGTGGCTACAGTTCTCATGCTTACTAAGGTCCCGACGGGTACCTCTTGCAAATTCAACTTCTTCATTGGGGACACAAGCTCTTGCTGCGATTCAACTGAGGCCGCACCATCTGGTTGCGTTGCCGTAGGTACTGCAGAGTAAGACTCAGAACTGGTCGCTGGTTGCGATTCAGACGTGTACGCAGGGGCGATGCCGAAGTAATCACAGGTTGCGATGCAGAAATGGTCGCAGATTGCGTTGTGGGTGCACGGCCTGGTGCGGTCACCAACGATGACGCTGCTGGGGCTTGCGATGCGGGGTGCGTTGCTGAAGGTGACGTACTTCTAGAGAAGTATGCCGGGGGCGATGCTGGTGCACGCAGGGGCTCAGTTGGGAACGCACTAACCTGCTGCTGTCGCTGCTCCCAGTCGTTCTCTATCGCTGACAGTTGGGTCTCCTCCGGTGTCCCTACCGGGGATCTGTAATCTGCTGCGGCCTCCTTGCCTGGCTGGCACTCCGGAACGGGCAGGACCTCCTCAGCCTCCTTCACTTCCACCTCTCCATCGGTGGGATCAGGTACAGCACTTTTGGGGGCAGCCTCCGGTTGTCCTTTAGCCTTCTTCAGCAGGGACTTAGGAAAGTCAGGTGATGGCGTTATGTCTGTGGGAGAGAACACTGCGTCCCACAGCAGCCGCTGTGTCTGGGCACGCCAGCGTCCCTCGGTCTCCTTCACGTCTGCATGACGCTGGATTAGTCTTCTGAGCACCGCATTTTCTCTCTTTAATTCCAGCATGGTTTGCTGAAGGTCCTGTACTGGGGACGGCTCCGGCACGGGCAGAGGCTCTTCAGGGGGACAGGGCCTGCTTGCCACTGCTCCTCCGCATAGCGTATCCCGTCCTTCCGCCAACTCACTCCAGGCCAGACTGTGGTTTCTATCAGGAACAATCTGGTCCCTTCCGTGGAGGCGGGATTTGCGCTTCCTCTTTTTTGCATAGAAGATTAAGAGGAGGCGAATCTCCCTTGCAGTGGGATAGGATCTCACATTATAGTAGCATTTTGAGAGGGCGGCCATAACTTTCGCGCCACAGGGGGGGGTACTCCCACGAATGCACGCCCACCTTCTTCACCAGCGCCTCAGGGCGCGAATATGGCGGCAAAATGGCGGAAAATGGCGCCAAAAGTGACAAAACAGCAAACAGTCTTTTTGTGCCATACAGTTCAATATAGGCAACACAGGACTCACAATTTTGCAAGTTTCGGATCCTGTTCGTGATCGCCAGAAAAATGACGCGCACCAAATTGGTGTGGTACCAGGGCTATGGGGTACTCGGCACCGAGCCCATTGATTTCTATGGGAGATGTCACTGGCAGCGGGACTCGGTCCGTGGCCCTGGTGGTCATGCAATGGGGGATATTTACAGGGGAATTGTAGATTAGGTAGTTCGTGACGCCACCTGTGGTATCTGATCAATTGGACCAGCGCTGCTATAAGGATCTTCGCAGGGGATGTTATGGGGCAGCTAGATGGTGGGTCTCCCACAAGTGAGACTGGTTCCTGGAAGTCTATGGTGATGATGCAGGGTGTAGTTAAGAATTCAATCACACACAATGCAGCTTCTTTTCATACCTTTACTTGTAGGTGTTTCAGGCAGATCCCGGGAAGCTGGTCGGGGTGGAGAATGCACATTCGGGATAACCGCTGAGCAGGTTAGAGGCCTCCTTTACTTCATATGTATCTGAGTCCAAACTTGCATGAAGCGAAGTTAACTCTGCAATCTCCAGCTTTCTCAATAGCTGCAACGCCCGGCCGACATTGTGGTGGAGCCTTCTATGTCTCTGATTATCAGATGTTGAGAGAACTAAGTCCCTACTTTTGTAGCGTCCCACTCAAGGTCCTTGTTCCCCCTGACTCCGTTTACGTATCAGCGCTTAGGGCTACCTTCTGCGACCTGTGGTCCAGAAAGCCTCCGGTTATCTTGTTACTAGACGTGAAGCACTAGCAACGCTTCGGACCCCGGTGTCCGGTGAATTAGTGCAGGTAATCCGGTACCTGTTGCACTAGCATCTATCTTCTTCCACTGCGCCCTTCGCCCTGCTCGTGCTCTTAACATAAGCACTTGTAGCTTTGGTGGAAATGTCAGCTTTCTCCAGAGCTCACTGAACAGCTCTCAGTATCCTCCAAGTCCAGACTGGACTGACACTGAACTGCTCTGTCCTAAGACAGGAAACAGACTGAACTGAACAGAATGTGCCACTCCTCTCCCTCCAAGGCTTGACTGACTCCTGGGAATGACTCACTCCTGAGTCTCCCAAGGCTTGAATGACTGACTGCTACGTGTCACTACCTTTTATACCCCTAGTGGGTGTGTCTGAAAGTGTGAGTGACGTGAATGGATATCAAGCTTTTGCGGTTACCTTCCTGTGCATTTTCCTGGATTATGTGTGCCTGACATAGCTGGGCCACACAAACGCGTCAAACCAAATACCAGAAACTGTCTTGATACATCCTCGTATACTCATAATACTTGTCCGGATTGTCATTTAGCTCCGTGAAGAAACAGTGGTAAGCTCCAAAGCTCTCCCGGACTTTCACAATAGGGTGTTGCCAAAATCGCTGATGCCGTCTTCTCCGTCTTTCTCTCTTCCGTTCGTCATCACAAGCAGCAACAAAAGCAAGAAACAAGCCGAGATCCAAATCAAGATTGCGGTACAAGCTGTCCATTTTAAGATCCATCTTGAGGCAGGATACAGGAGCAAAATGGGAGGATTTCATCTCGTGTATAGACAGAAATCCTATGTGACACGCCCACTTTAGTGTCATTGGTGGTGTAGCTATCTTGGAATGCCATCTGTCCCCTTTTTTTCAGTTTCGAAATCATGTGCTGGAAAACGCAAACGCAGACAAAAACGCATGCAAACGAGTGTAAACGCTGCGTTTTTAAGCGCATACCTTAGGCACATGCGTCGTCAAAAAGGTGCGTTGTCATGCGTTTTTCCATGCGTTTTCCACTGCGCATGCAATGCTGCGCACACAGACGCTAATGTGAAAGCAGCCTTAGATGTTTATAGGGAAAAATATCCCCTTATATATATATTTATCTATTTAGGATGACCAGGAAGCATAATATTTAAACAATTAAAATAACCTCTGCTTACATGACTGTCCCATCTAGTATTATATGTTCCTCTGGGCAGAGATTGGCCGGATATGGGTGGACAATCTTGTGACCTCACAACTGGCAAATAATTTACTCTGCCCAAACTAGGACAAATATATTCTACCTTTTATATTGACTGACTAATAACCCTTTCATCTAGGCATAAGACATCATTCTAACATTGAAAAATAGCGCCTCTTACAGGCCGAACTTAGGGCAGTGAGGGTAAGCCGATGTGGAGCTGGGGCACCAATTCAAAAATCCCTAGGGTGCTAACCTTTGCTGCCAGGTAGGGACAGATTCATAGTCTAGAGCTGGGAATGTATCCCATTATTTGCTTGTATATTAACGTGTGGTAAATTTCTTTAATTCACGTGTGTACACAAATGGTTTTGGGAAATTTTAATCTATATCAATAAAATTTACATTTTTTAAGAGTATTTAGTTTTTGTACGTCTAGTGTAATATACCCGTATTCCAATTAAATTTTGTAAGAGTCTGTGGGGAACATCATATTGTGTACTGGGGTCCGTAGAGGTCATCATACCTTATGGGGTGTTGTGGTAACCATCATACAGTAGGGGCTATTATACTGTTTAGGGCCTATAGTGACAATCATTCTGTGTGTGATGCAGTTGGGGAAATTATACTGTATTGGGGGGTGTTTTGACCATCATTCTGTATGAGGGACTGTGGGGGACATTACTATGTAGAAAGGGCTGTGGTGACCAAACTGAGGGACTGTGTGAGATGCATCATACTGTAAGTGGACTATGAGGGACATCATCCTGTATGGAGAGCTGTGATGAACATTATACTGTGTACAAATGGCTGTAGGGAATATTATACTGTGGTGAACAAAATACCATATGGTGTCTGTGGGGAACATTATCTTCTATGAGTTGCTGAAGGGAAAATCATAATATACGGGGGCTGTGGGGGACATTATACTGTATGGAGGGCTCTAGAGACTATACTGTATGTTACTTGTGGTGGACATTATCCTGTATGGAGGGCTATAAAGGACATTATTCTGTATACAAAGGGGATGCGGAGGATATTATAATGTGTGCAGGGAGATGTGATTACCAAAATACTGTATGATGGGCTGTGGGGGACATGATCCTGTATGGGGGGCTGTGGTGAAAATTATAGTATATGGGGCTTTGCGGGAAATAAAACTATAGCTGGGATATGGGAACTTTATTGCATGGGGGCTGTAGAGGGCATAATATATATGGGGGCATTGAGGGATATCTGATAGTGTATGAGGCATTGTGGTAGCATAATGTAAATGGTAACATAATATAAGTCATACTATATACTGGGGCTGTGGAGAACAGCATACTGTGTGCGGGCTGTGGTGACCATACTGTATATGGGGCCGTTCATTGTACTTTGTTAGGGCAGACATTGTCAGGAGAGGGCAATGTGGTGGGCAGTTTGAAGACATTGTGTGAAGAGCATGGATATGGAGGGGGGCCATTATGACATGTATGGAAAGCAGTTAGCATGGTGAGAAGACAGTGTGGAGATATAGATTGCATAAGTGGAAACAGTGGAGAGGGGACAGCCATGGTATCGGGTGTAAGAGTGGACATTGTGGTTGTTTTACCTCATTAGAGTAGAGGGTGTTCAGTCTCTTGATATAGCAAAGAGCAACGAATTCCTTGTTCTACAAAGGCCTTATCGTAAGCCACAGACCACTGTAGGCCTGCAGCTTATACACGCATATCTATACACGCAGGTTACGTGATAACATCACTTTATTTTGCTGCTGCTGAAGGCTCGGTGTTCAAGTAATAACAGAAGACAAAGGCTGCAGGAATCAAGAGTAGATGAGTATAATCTTTATTGTTTATTACATTATCGGGCTGTGGGGACATCATACTGTATGTTGAGGGCAAAATACCGTATACGGAAAGCTGTTCCTTGTTTGGTATAAGTGAATAGACGATTTTATTCTTCGGGTCGATGCGATTACAGTGATACCAGATTTATATTGTGCTTTTCTGTTTGGCTGCTGTCTTATTTTGGTTGACAGTCATGTTATGGCTTCTTTTTTGTGGGGCCAGGTTTACGTTTTTACTGGTATCATTTTCGGTTCTTGGGAGGTAGAATGATCAAAAACCAGCAATTCAGGAATTGTTTTTTGGAGTTTTGTTTTTATACAGTTCCGCATGTGGTAAAATTGGTAAGGCAGTTTTATTCTTCAGGTCAGTACGATTTCAGCGGTACCCCATTTATATAATTTTTTTATGCTTTGGCGCTTTTACACAATAAAAACTATTTTACAGAAAAAATAATTATTTTTGCATCACTTTATTCAGAGAGCTATAACTTTTATTTTTCCGAAGGAGCTTTATGGTGGCTTCTTTTTTGGGGAGGTAAATTATGTTTTCAGCGGTACCAGTTTTGCTTGTCTCCACGGAAATATTTAGTAAAAGGTGAATGATTTTTACGTTCTGAACAGTAGCTAGAGTATTGTGGACAAGAGCCTCCTCCCGACCTACCACCATGGCCACAGCACTCACTTGGCCCAGGGAGACCATCTAAAAGAGACTGCGGTGTTTTATGATGGAATAACAAAAACGGCAACACAGCCAGCCGGGCAACAGTCCATCTTCTGCAGGCTGCTCCATGTCCAGTTCCATACTGCTGCCAAATCGTATCCTAATCCACTTAAATTTTCAAAAGAGGGACACTTCCCAGCAACCACAGGGATCAGTCTCCCACTGAAACCCCACTGTCACGACACAGCTGTTGAGTGACCTAGTGACCAACACTAGGGGACGCCCTAGCTTGCCCTGTTCCCCAGGATACCTCAGATGGCATAGAAGCCAGAGCCTTCGCCCTTGCCTTGTCTCCTAAGTTAGCCCTTTGTCTGTCCCCTTCCCCCACCAGGGAAGAGGGGGCGCTACTGTGCACTGCAGTACACCAACAACACCAACAAACAGGACAACAAAGACAAGGATAAATTGAAAACTCCACACACACAAAATATTCACTCACATATAACAGTGGAATCTTCACCAGGGTGTACAGGAAGGGGAAGAAAGCAAAACAGGGAAGGATAAGGAATTACCAAGCGTACAAACCAGTCGCTTATACAGTAACTCCTCCAGCACTCCATCTCATACCAACTTCTCTCCCCCTATTATCATGAAGCAAGAGCTAACTCTGACAAGACCTTGGTAATAGAGCCCAAATTTTATATGGAAAAGGAGTGGCTAACCGAGCACAGCTGAACACAGGGATTTCCAACATGGCTGATTAACCTCTGTTCTGCTGGAAGAAATAAACATGTTTAATAAACCAGAGAAGTGCTTCTTCTCAGCAGCAGAGTAGTAGCAAGCAGACACTGCGATCTTCTGGCTCCGCTCCTTTGCGGTAAGCCCATGACTTTACCCCCTCTTCTACAAGGGACCTCCGGAACCTCAGGGCCTGGTTTATCAGAGTGTGCCACATGAAAGGCCCGAACCAGTCTGGCCGCATGAATGTCAGAAGCTGGTACCCACATTCTCTCCTCAGGACCATACTTTTTCCAATGTACCAGATATTGAAGCGACCGACGAACAAGACGAGAGTTTAAGACCTTTGCTATCTGGAACTCCACATTACCATCGATAATGACAGAAGAAAATGGTATAGGCGAAGGTCCAGCAGATGCCACATACTTCTTGAGAAGTGAACGATGAAAAACGTTATTGATTCTAAACGTTGATGGTAAAGCAAGGCAGAATGCTACCGGATTGACAATGGATATGATATTATAAGAACCGATAAACCTGGGGCCCAGTTTCCAAGACGGAACCTCAGATTAATGTTCCTCGAGGACAGCCACACCAAGTCACCAACACACAGGCCCAGACCCACCACACGTCTCCGATCAGCCACACTATTATATTTGGAACCCAACTTGAAAATTATTACTCACCCCCTGCTATATGGTAGAAATGGAAGATGAAAACCGCTCTTCCTCCGGTAATCCAGAAGAGTGATTACCATTGAAAGAACTAAACTGAGGATGGAACTCATATGCCCTGAAAAACAGTTGATACCTGACAACGATTATTTACCGCAAGTTCAGCCAACGGTAAGTAGGTAACTCAATCCTCCTGATTCTCAGACGCTAAAAAATCTGAGCTATGTCTCTAAATTCTGGTTAACCCGTTAAGTTAGCCCGTTAGACTGCAGGTGAAAAGCAGAAGAAAAGAACAAACTGATCCCTAGACGGGTGCAAAGTGCCCTCCAAAATTTGGAGATAAATTGCACCCCTGATCAGAACCAATATCAGTAGGAATTCCATGCAATCTAATTATTTCCCTGACGAAAATTTGCGCCAGGGATTTGGCGTTAGGCAAAGCTGGTAAAGCAATAAAATGAGACATTTTACTGAATCTGTCCACCACCACCAGGATTACAGTGTTCCCTACAGACACGGGTAGATCCGTAATAAAATCGACCGACAAAGGAGTCCAAGGTCTGCTGGGAATCTCCAACTCCCTGACGGACGAGTATGAGGGCGTCTTAGAACTCGCACAGATATTGCAGGCGGCCACATACTCCTGAACATCCTTATGAGCATCTGGCCACCAAAAGCGCCAAGTAGATCCGCAGTAGCTTTATTGCCAGAATGCCCAGCCAACACAGTATCATGATGTTCACAGAGGACTCTAAAACGGAGATTTACCAGAACAAACAGCTTACCAAGTGGACAGGCAGCAGGGGTGTCCCCCTGAGCATCAACAAACTCTCTTTCCAGATTGGAGCATATAGACGCCATCACTACCCCTTTTTGAAGAATAAGAGTCAGTTTGCACTTCTCTCCTCCCCCAGGAAAGCAACGGGACAAAGCATCTGCCTTAATGTTTTTGTTCCCCGGCCTAAAAGTAACAAAAAAGTTAAACCTGGTGAACAATAATGACCATCTAGACTATCGTGGTGTAAGACGTTTCTCCGATTCTAAGTACAGTATACCAGATTTTTTATGATCCATGATAACCATCACTGGGTGAACCGCTCCCTCTAAAAAATGACGCCACTCCTCAAGAGCACATTTGATAGCTAAGAGTTCCCTATAACGAATATCATAATTTCTCTCAGCCAGTGACAGTTTGTTTGAAAAGTAAGCACATGATTGCCATTTACCAGGAGACGCACATTGCGATATTACAGCCCCCACTCCCACCTCAGACGCATCGACCTCCACAATGAAAGGCTGAGAGATGTCGGGCTGTATAAGGATCGGAGCAGAATCAAAACACCTTTTCAATGTGTCAAATACCTCCCTGGCAGGACTGATCCACTTGGAGAAGTCAGTCCCCTTCTTGGTCTTATCCGTAGGAGATTTGGCTACTACCGAAAAGATCTTTATGAATTTACAGTAGTAGTTGGCGAAACCCCAAAAATCTTTAACAGCTTCAAATCCTCTGGATGATCCTAATCCAGTACCGCCTGGACTTTTGCTGGATCCATGCAAAAACCAGTGGAAGACAACACGCAGCCAAGGAAAGGGATCTGCTCAACTGAGAATATACACTTTTTGGGTTTGACATACAATTTATTGTCGGAGTATGTGTAAGACCTGCCTGAAATGTCCCAGGTGTGACTCTAGGTCAGGTGAATAAATAAAAATATCATCCAGGTAGATAACAACGAACCTGCCTACCAGGTGACTATAAAGAGGTCATTAATAAACTGCTGAAAGACGGCAGGCTCGTTCGTCAGCCCAAACGGCATCAACAGATTTTCATAGTGTCCTTCAGGCGTATTGAACGCAGTCTTCCACTCATCTCCCTCTTTAATGTGGATGAGGTTATACGCCCCACTGAGGTCCATCTTAGAGAACCATTTTGCCCCTACAATTTGATTAAAGAGGTCAGGGATAAGGGGAAGCAGATACAGATCACGGACAGTGATTGCATTGAGTTCCTGGAAATCCAGGCAAGGATGTAACCCCCATATTTTTTCTTAACAGAAAAGAACCCCACAGCAATGGGAGATGAGGTCGGTCTGATATGACCCTTAACCAGACTTTCTGTAATATAATCTTTCATGGCCTGCCTCTCTGGACCTAAGATGTTAGTCTGCTCTTGGGCAGCTTGGCACCAGGAACCAGATTGATGGCACAATTATAAGGACAATGGGGGGGAGTTCTTGGCTCCCCTGCTCCGAAAACACATCCCCAAAGTCTGACAGGTAACGGGGCACGGACCTGGGTATCCACCCCAGCCAAGCGGGTACCCAAGCAGTGTTCTTGACAGGATGTACTCCATTTAGCCACTTCCTGTGTCTGCCAATCAATTACCGAATTGTGCAGGGTGAGCCAAGGAAGTCCCAGTGCCACAGGTGAGGGCAAGCCCTTTAGCACGTAGCAGTTTAACACCTCAGTGTGTATGGCCCCCACCTGTAGCCGCAAGTCTCGGACCACCTGCGTAAAGTGCCCCTGTCTTAGGGGGAGGAGTCGATAGCAATAATGGGTCTGGACAATGTATGTGGGACGAGGCCTTGGTCCCGGACGAACCTAATGTCAACCAAATTAAACCCCGCCCCACTGTATAGGAGGTGGAAACATTCACCTTATTTCCACCCACGTGTAATGTAGCTGGTAAGAAAAATTGTGTCTTACCCACTGAGGTAATAATTACACTCGGGTTGCCAATCTTCCCACAACCCGGGCCCACAAGTTTTCCGGCAGTTTGCTTAAATAAAGGTCGGGAAGGACGTGCTCACAAAATGGCCCTTTTTACCATAACGGAAACACATGCCGCCCTTACGCCAGTCTACAGGCAATTTGCCAGAATGAGACCCACCTGCATGAGTACCTCAGTAGGCTCAGTACTGACCTCCCTCGACCCCAGATCTCCAGCTCCCAGAGTTGACTCACCAATATCTCTGGCGAAGACGGCAATCAACTCGGATCACTAGAGACATGGCTGCCTCAAGGGAGTCAGGTGTCTCATAGAGAGCTATAGAATCTCTTACTCTCACTGTGAGCCCCTCACAGAACTGAATTCGGAGTGCAGGGTCATTCCACCTAGTGGCCCACCTCCGAACAATATCCCTCCGCCAGGCGGTCTCCTTGCTGAAATTGCCGTAGCGAGGACTCTGCCAAGGAGATGCGATCGGGGTCATCATACACAAGGCCCAGAACCTGAAAATATCCCTTTTTCGTCTGGAGTGACCGAGTCAGACGGAAGAGAAAACGTCCGTGCTTGTGGGTCCCCTGGAGGAGCGAGATAACTATCCCCACAAGTTGCACCTCTGTACCAGAGGATACCTGATGCAACTTGAAATAAAGATTACAGGTCTCACGGAACACAACAAACTTGTCACGCCCCTCAGAGAACCTGTCCGGTAATGCGACCTTGGGCTCCACAGTGGTTTGCCTGGAGGGCGAGATCACCACACCAGATGTAACAGGGTGCTGTGGAACCACCATGCGCAAATCTGCCACCTCCAAACTGAGCTACTGCAATTGCCCTGTCAGAGCTGAGATTGGATCCATTAGGGATCAGAAAAAATTATTGCCGTAATAGTTAATGTCACAACACAGCTGTCAAGTGACCTGGGATCAGGGGCTCCTTTCCTGGCCCTAACACTAGGGGACGCCCTAGCTCACCCTGTTCCCCGGGATACAGTGGGTTCAGAAAGTATTCAGACCGCTGTAAATTTTTTACTCTTTGTTTCATTGCAGCCATTAGGTAAATGCAAAAAAGTTCATTTTTTTTTCTCATTAATGTTCACTCTGCACCCCATCTTGACTGATAAAAACCAGAAATGTAGAAATGTTTGCAAATTTATTAAAAAGGAAAAACTTAAATATCACATGGTCATAAGTATTCAGTCCCTTTGCTCAGACACTCATATTTACATCACATGCTGTCCATTTCCTTGTGATCCTCCTTGAGATGGTTCTACTCCTTCATTGGAGTCCAGCTGTGTTTAATTAAACTGATAGGACTTGATTTGTAAAGGCACACACCTGTCTATATAAGAGCTCACAGTGTATGTCAGACCAAATGAGAATCATGAGCTCAAAAGGAACTGGCCAAGGAGCTCAGAGACAGAATTGTGGCAAGGCACACATCTGGCCAAGGTTACAAAAGAATTTCTGCAGTACTCAAGGTTCCTAAGAGCACAGTGGCCTCCATAATCCTTAACCCCTTACTGCCATCCGACGTACTATCCCGTCCATGGTACCTGGGCCCGTATGACCATGGACGGGATAGTACGTCCCAGCGATCGGACGCGCTCCCTGGGGAGCGCGTCCGATCGCGGCCGGGTGTCAGCTGATTATCACAGCTGACACCCGGCACTATGTGTCAGGAGCGGTCACGGACCACTCCCGGCACATTAACCCTGGCACACCGCGATCAAACATGATCGCGGTGTACTGGGGGCACAGGGGAGGATCGCACATATTGGGTATCAGCGTACTCATGACAAATTGGACAACAACTTTTGGGGTCCAATTTCTCCTGTTACCCTTGTGAAAAAAAATATTGGGGGCGAAAAAAATCATTTTTGTAAAAAAAAAAAAAGGATTTTTTATTTTTACGGCTGTACGTTATAAACTTCTGTGAAGCACTTCGGGGTTCAAAGTGCTCACCACACATCTAGATAAGTTCCTTGTGGGGTCTATTTTCCAAAATGGGGTCACTTGTGGGGGGTTTCCACTGTTTAGGCAGATCAGGAGCTCTCCAAACACGACATGGCATCCAGCCAATTCTGTGTTGAAAAAGTCGAACGGCGCTCCTTCCCTTCCAAACTCTGCCATGCACCTAAACAGTGGTTTACCCCCACATATGGGGTATCAGCGTACTCAGGACAAATTGCACAATAACTTTTGGAGTCTTGTTACCCTTGGGAAAATAAAAATTGGGGTGAAAAGATCATTTTTGTGGAAAAAATATGATTTTTTAATTTTACGGCTCTACGTTATAAACTTGTGTGAAGCACTTTGGGTTCAAATTGCTCACCAAAGATCTAGATAAGTTCCTTAGGGGGTCTAGTTTCCCAAATGGGGTCACTTGTGGGGGGTTTCCACTGTTTAGGCACATCAGGGCTCTCCAAATGCAACATGGCGTCCAATCTCAATTCCAGCCAATTTTGTTTGGAAAAAGTCAAATGGTGCTCCTTCCATTCCGAGCTCTGCTGTGCGCCCAAACAGTGGTTCCCCCCCACATATGGGGTATCAGCGTACTCAGGACAAATTGGACATAAACTTTTGTCATCCAATTTCTCCAGTTACTCTTGGGAAAATAAAAAATTAGTGACTAAAAGATCATTTTTGTGGGAAAAAAATAGGATTTTTTATTTTCATGCTCAGGCATTATAAACTTGTGTGAAGCACTTGGGGGTTCAAAGTGCTCACCAAAGATCTAGATAAGTTCCTTAGGGGGTCTAGTTTCCAAAATGGGGTCACTTGTGGGGGGTTTCCACTGTTTAGGTACATCTGGGGCACTGCAAACGGAACATGACCCCCATCAACGTCTGCATTCCAAAACGTTACTACTTCCTTTCCAAGCCCTGTCGTGCGCCCAAACAGTTTCCCCCCCCACATATGGGGTATCAGCGTACTCAGGACAAATTTGACAACTTTTGGGGTCCAATTTCCTTGGGAAAAATCAAAAATTTGGGACTAAAAAATTATTTTTGTGGAAAATTGTTTTTTTTATTTTTCAGACCCAGGCATTATAAACTTTTGTGAAACACTTGGGGGTTCAATGTGCTCACAACAGATCTAGATAAGTTCCTTAGGGGGTCTAGTTTCCAAAATGGTGTCACTTGTGGGGGGTTTCCACTGTTTAAGCACATCAGGGGCTCTCCAAACACGACATGGCGTCCAATCTCAATTCCAGCCAATTTTAGTTTGAAAAAGTCAAACGGCGCTCCTTCCCTTACGAGCTCTGCCGTGTGCCCAAACAGTGGTTTTCCTCCACATATTGGCTATTGACGTACTCAGGAGAAATTGCACAACAACTTTATCTGTTGTAGGGATGTGGTCTCGCTGGTGTGCGACCGGAGGTAAGCAGGAGGGCGACTCTTCCAGGTTCTTTAAGCAAGTTTATTACAACTTCATAAACTTGCCTTAAAACAGAAAAGAAAACAGCCTTCTTTGGCACAAAGAAACAAAAACAGATATAAAGTCCTGGTACTCTAACTGAGCACTCTTTCAGCAACCAGACTGGTGGTCTCCTCAGAACTCCCACACTGGAGGTTTCCTCACCTCCAGCCACTTACACCTGTGGTCAGCAGCAGGCTCACCTATATACACCAGCCATTCAGCTAACACAGAGCACATGACCTGTCATGTGCTCTTGTGACCTCATCACAGGTCCTCAAACCACATACAAAGGTATAGTGAAGTCTTACTATCACTACATACCTCCCCCCTCTGCCTAAAGCCGTGGGCTTGGCACATTCCATTCACCGACTAGAAACTCCTTTCAGTCGTCTCCACAATCAGCCGGTCTGTCACAGTTTGCCTTAGGTCACTGAGTCCTGATCTAATTGAGGTGTCACTGCCTCTAGCTCTTATTTCAGGCCATCTATGTTCTGTCTTAGATTCACTT
>JARQOD010000005.1:406712290-406745327 GCA_033576555.1 Oophaga sylvatica | reverse complement strand
CCTCATCAACTGATGAAGAATTTAATTTCGAAAAATATTTGGATCACAAGAACCGTGCAAAGCGTTCCCGCCTAGAAGAAGAGTCATCCCCATCAAAGAACACAGCCAGTACATTTCAGCAGAATTTTTCATGTGCACTAAAAGAAATTGACAAATTTGACCATTCATCAAAAATAACAGTGCAACAAGCGATTCCTCTGTATCCTGACATTGTCAGAGATGTTGCCCGAGTGGTTACTGCTTTGCCACCAACCCAAGTTAGTGTAGAGAGGTTGTTCTCTGCTCTCAAAATAATTAGATCAGATTTGAGGGCATCCATGAAGGAGGATCTGACAGAGGCAATATTTTTTCTGAGGACAAATTTATAGATTTCTTCTTATTAACTGCATAACAGTGTTTATTGCATATTTACCTACAAGAGTTTATAAAAGTTTATAAAAGTTATTTGCTATATTCTAATTGTATTCTAATAAATATAGTTTTTTCTCTAAGTGGTCTGATTACTTATAATATGATGGTGAGAAACTGAATAAGCACGATGTTAATATTTTACAACAGTAAATTTATTGTTACGAATTGGCCATTTATGATGGAGTCGGAGTCGGAGCAGGAGTCGGAACCTGATAAAATCTAGGAGTCGGAGTCGCAACTGAGGCTTACCGACTCCACAGCCCCGGCCTAAACAGTGGAAGCCCCCCACAAGAGACCCCATTTTGGAAACTAGACCCCCCCAAGGAACTTATCTAGATGTGTGGTGAGAGATTTGAACCCCCAACGGCTTCAAAGAAGGTTATAACGTAGAGCCGTAAAATTAAAAAATCATATATTTCCACAAAAATGATCTTTTCACCCCCAATTTTTATTTTCCAAAGGGTAACAGGACCCCAAAAGTTATTGTGCAATTTGTCCAGAGTACGCTGATACCCCATATATGGGGGTAAACCACTATTTTGACTCATAGCAGAGCTCGTAAGGGAAGGAGCACCGTTTTCGAATGCAGACTTTGATGGAGTGGTCTGCGGGTGTCATGTCACGTTTGGAGAGCCCCTGATGTGAGTAAACAGTAGAAACCCCCCACAATGACCCCATTTTGGAAAGTAGACCCCCCAAGGAACTTATCTAGTTGTGTTGTGAGCACTTTGAACCCCGAAGGGCTTCACAGAAGTTTATAACGTAGAGCCGTGAAAATAAAAAAATCATATTTTTTTCCACAAAAATAATCTTATTGCCCACAAATTTTTATTTTTGTAAGAGTAATAGGAAAAATAGGATCCCAAAAGCTGTTGTGCAATTTGTCCTGAGTACGCTGATACCCCATATGTGGGGGTAAACCACTATTTTGATGCATGGCAAAGCTCGGAAGGGAAGGAGCACCGTTTTCAAATGCAGACTTTGATGGAATGGTCTTTGGGAAGTCATGTCGCGCTTGGAGAGCCCCTGATGTGCCTAAACAGTAGAAACCCCCACAAGTGACCCCATTTTGCAAACTAGACCCACCAATGAACTTATCTAGATGTGTGGTGAGCACTTTGAACCCCCAAGGGCTTCACAGAAGTTTATAACGTAGAGCCGTGAAAATAAAAAAAATCATATTTTTTTCTACAAAAATGATCTTTTTGCCCCCAAATTTTTATTTTTATAAGGGTAACAGGAGAAATAGGACCCTAAAAGTTGATGTGCAATTTGTCCTGAGTACACTGATACCCCATATGTGGGGGGGAACCACTGTGATCGCCTTACTGCGATTTTTGGGAGGCAGAATGAACAAATCCACAAAAGGTGAAGAATTGGTTTTATTTTTTACGCCGTTCGCGTTTACGCGGTATTAGTGATTAGGCAACTTTATTTTTCGGGTCGGTGCGATTACAGCGATACCAGATTAACATCCTTTTTTTATGTTTAGCTTCTGTCACACACTAAAAGACGCTTTTTTTTGGAAGAATTTTTTGTAAGAAATTTTTGCATCGCCGTATTTTGAGAGCTATAATTTTTCCATATTTTGGCCGACAGAGTTATGTGCGGGTTTATTTTTTGCGGGACAAGCTGACGTTTTTATTGGTACCATATTCGGGCACATAACAATTTTTGATCACTTCCTATTCCGATTTTTGTGGAAGCAGAATGAACAAAAACCAGCAATTCAGGAATTGTTTTTTTTGCTTTTCTCCGTTCCGCATGTGGTAAAATTGATAAAGCAGCTTTATTCTTCGGGTCACTACGATTATGGCGATACCTCATTTATATATTTTTTTATGTTTTGGCGTTTTTTTACACAATAAAAATTTTTATAGAAAAAATAATTATTTTTGCATCAGTTTATTCCGCGAGCTATAACTTTTTTATTTTTTTCGTTGATGATGCTTTTTGGCGGCTTTTTTTTTGCGGGACAAGATGCCGTTTTCAGCGGTACCATGATTATTTATATCCGTCTTTTTGATCGCGTGTTATTGCACTTTTTCAAAGCGGTATGATGATACCGCTTGGAAAAAGTATAATTTACTACTTTTTTGCTTTTTTTTTTACGGCTTTCACTGAAGGGGTTAACTAGGGTTACGCTTTTATAGATGGGATTTTTACGGACGCGGCGATACCAAACATGTGCATTTTTTTGTTTTTTTTTATTACATAAAAATGTGTATTTTTTAGGGGAATTTTATTATTTTTTAATATTTTTTTTACAAATTTTTTTAAAAAATGCTTTTTTTACCTTGTCCCTTTATGGGACTTTCACTTTTTTACTTTTGATTGCAGTTACAGTGCATTGCAATGCTCCAGCATTGCAATGCATTGTACCTATGGTGAAACCGCTGTGACCATGGTCACAGTGGCTTTCCGTAGCTAGATGACCCGGAGGTTGTCATGACAACTCCCGGGTCATCAAGGCAGAGATCGGTCCCTGCAAATACAGTCATGGCCAAAAGTTTTGAGAATGACACAAATATTATATTTTCACATGATCTGCTGCCCTCTGGTTTTTATGTGTGTTTGACAGATGTTTTTATCACAGACAGAAATATAATAATTGCAAACATATGAGTAAGAAAAGCTTATATTGACAGAATGAGTTAATGCAGCAAGTCAATATTTGCAGTGTTGACCTTTCTTCTTCAGGACCTTTGCAATTCTCCCTGGCATGCTCTCAATCAACTTCTGGACCAAATCCTGACTGATAGCAGTCCATTCTTGCACAATCAATGCTTTCATTTTGTCAGAATTTTTAGGTTTTTGTTTGTCCACCCGTCTCTTGATGATTGACCACAAGTTCTCAATGGGATTAAGATCTGGGGAGTTTCTAGGCCATGGACCCAAAATCTCTATGTTTCGTTCCCTGAGCCATTTAGTTATCACCTTTGCTTTATGGCAAGGTGCTCCATCATGCTGGAAAAGGCATTTTTTTGATCGCCAAACTGCTGTTGGAGGGTTGGGAGAAGTTGCTCTTGGAGGACATTCTGGTACCATTCTTTATTCATGGCTGTGTTTTTAGGCAAGACTGTGAGAGAGCCGATTCCCTTGGCTGAGAAGCAACCCCACACATGAATGGTTTCAGGATGCTTAACAGTTGGCATGAGACAAGACTGGTGGTAGCGCCCACCTTGTCTTCTCCGAATGAGGCGTTTTCCTGATGTCCCAAACAATCGAAAAGGGGATTCATCTTAGAAAATAACTTTACCCCAGTCCTCAGCAGTCCACTGCCTGTACCTTTTGCAGAATATCAGTCTGTCCATGATGTTTTTTTCTGGAGAGAAGTGGCTTCTTTGCTGCCCTTCTTGAGACCAGGCCTTGCTCCAAGAGTCTCCGCCTCATAGTGCGTGCAGATGCACTCACACCTGCCTGCTGCCATTCCGAGCAAGCTCTGCACTACTGGTAGCCCGATCCCGCAGCTAAAACACTTTTAAGAGACGGTCCTGGCGCTTGCTGGTCTTTCTTGGGCGCCCTGGAGCCTTTTTGGCAACAATGGAACCTCTCTCCTTGAAGTTCTTGATGATGCGATAGATTGTTGACTGAGGTGCAATCTTTCTAGCTGCGATACTCTTCCCTGTTAGGCCATTTTTGTGCATTGCAATGATGACTGCACGTGTTTCTTTAGAGATAACCATGGTTAACAGAAGAGAAACAATGATGCCAAGCACCAGCCTCCTTTTAAAGTGTCCAGTGGTGTCATTCTTACTTAATTATGACAGATTGATCTCCAGCCATGTCCTCATCAACACCCACACCTGTGTTAATGGAGCAATCACTGAAAAGAGGCTAGCTGGTCCTTTTAAGGCAGGGCTGCAATGATGTTGAAATGTGTTTTGGGGAATAAAGTTCATTTTCTAGCCAAATATTGACTTTGCAACTAATTGCTGTTAAGCTGATCACTCTTTATAACATTCTGGATTATATGCAAATTGCCATTAGAAAAAGTGAAGCAGTAGACTTTGTAAAAATTAATATTTGTGTCAGTCTCAAAACTTTTGTCCATGACTGTACATTGCGGGGCGCTGATCTGAGGCAGAGGGAGCTCCCGACCCTCTGACTCTCCCCCTGAGCGCTGCGATCGCAGCAGTCAGGGGGTTAACAGCCGGGGCGGCGGGGACGCAGCTCCCGGCTGTTAGTGCAGGAAGCTCGACCACTGCAGCGCCGAGCTCCTGCACTGATTGGGCAGAAGAGGCTGAAATTTCAGCCTCTTCTGCCTGATCGCTGCTGTGTTTGGTCAGTCACATTGACTGACCAATCACAGCGCTGTAGATGCGGGGACCAACGGCAAAGGTCCCCCCACCGCTTGCCTTTGCCTGTCAGCTGTTGGCACTGAACTAACACTGCGTGCTTACACCTTGCCATGACGGACTGTGCACGTCCATGGACATTAAGGGGTTAATTGTTTTTATTGTATAAAAGCGCCAAAACATAAAGAAATTATATAAATGAGGTATTGCTGTAATCGTACTGACCCGAAGAATAAAAATACTTCATCAATTTTAGCACACGCAGAGCGGTATAAACACCCCCTCCCAAAAGAAATTCATGAATTGCTGGTTTTTGTTCATTCTGCCTCCCAAAAATCGTAATAAAAAGCATCAAAAAATGTCATGTGCCCAAAAATGGTACCAATAAAAACATCAACTCGACAGGCAAAAAATAAGACCTCACATGAGTCTGTGGACCAAAATAAGAAAAAATTATAGCTCTCAAAATGTAGTGATGTAAAAACTATTTTATAAATAATAAATAAAAAGCGTCTTTTAGCATGTGACAGCTGCCAATCATAAAAACCCTCTATAAATAGTAAATCAAACCCACCTTTATCACCCCTTTAGTTAGGGAAAAATAATAAAATTTCAAAAATGTATTTATTTCCATTTTCCCATTAGGGTTAGGGTTGGGGCTAAAGTTAGGATTAGGGTTGGGACTAGGGGTGTGTTAGTGTTAGGTTTGTGGCTATGGTTGGGACTAGGTTTAGGGGTGTGTTGGGGTTAGGGTTGCAGTTAGAATTGGGGGGTTTCCACTGTTTAGGCTCTCCAAATGTGACATGGCGTCTGATTTCAATTCCAGCCAATTCTGCGTTGAAAAAGTCAAACGGTGCTCCTTCCCTTTTGAGCTCTGCCATGCGCCCAAAAAGAAGTTTACCCCCACATATGGGGTATCAGCATATTCGGGACAAATTGTACAATAACTCTTGAGATCCAATTTCTTCTGTTAGCCTTAGGAAAATAAAAATTTGGGGGCAAAGATATCATTTTTGTGGAAAAAAATATGATTTTTTATTTTTATGGCTCTACGTTATAAACTTCTGTGAAGCACTTCGGGGTTCAAAGTTCGAACCACACATCTAGTTGAGTTCCTTGGGGGGTCTAGTCAGGGCCGCCATCAGGGCATTACAGCCGTTACAACTGTATGGGGCCCGGTGATTAGGGGGGCCAGAGCACGCTGGCAGCCCGGTCCGCGCTCGGCCCCCCCTATATTTTGGTCAATGTTCAGGCTTCGCCAGCGCTTCATAACCCAGCCTACCAGGCCCTCCCTTCCCCTGGGCCCTCCCCTCCCCCTGATGCACCATGGTCTAGCCAGCGCCGCCCTTACGTGATGTCACACGCTGCTCTGCTCCACTTCCTCATTCCGCCGGAGCAGAGCAGCGTGCGGTGTGTGTGCACGCTACGTGGTGGGAACGGACTGGAAGCAGAAGTCGGCATCGGTGACCGTGGACGGTGAAGTCCTGCAGCACAAGACATATGAGAAGTAAGCAATGCTGGGATCAATGTGACAGTGAACCAGCATCACTCATTTAATGTACAGGTGAAAGCAGCCATTAAAACCTTTATATGGATCAGTGCAGAGTTAGTCACTGATTTTGAAGTATTCCCTGTGAATTACTTATGTGGAGAAGTTTTGGGGATAGTTCAGTATTTAATACCGGAAAAGAGAACTGCTGTGCCATCGTCCCTTTCCCCAATTCATGGAATCCATAGCAGTGGTTTGGTGCTAGCAGCATTCCATTGTGTAAAGACATTTCTTCTCACTTTTCTTTAACCCCTTCATGACCTTGCCATTTTTTGCAATTCTGACCAGTGTCCCTTTATGAGGTAATAACTCAGGAACGCTTCAACGAATCCTAGCGATTCTGAGATTGTTTTTTCATGACATATTGGACTTCATGTTAGTGGTAAATTTAGGTCGATAATTTTTGCGTTTACTTGTGAAAAAAATGGAAATTTGGCGAAAATTTTGAAAATTTCGCAATTTTCAAATTTTGAATTTTAATTCTGTTAAACCAGAGAGTTATGTGACACAAAATAGTTAATAAATAACATTTCCCACATGTCTACTTTACATCAGCACAATTTTGTAACCAACATTTTTTTTTGTTAGGAAGTTATAAGGGTTAAAAGTTGACCAGCGATTTCTCATTTTCACAGCAAAATTTACAAAACCATTTTTTTAGGGACCACCTCACATTTGAAGTCACTTTAAGGCTAAGTGCACACGTTCAGGAATGTTTGCAGAATATTCCTGAGCAAAGCCGGGCTTTTTTTCGCGGTAAAAACGTGCGGTTTTTTGTGCGGATTTTGCACGTTTTTGATGCATTTTTTTTGCGCGGATTTGACGCGTTTTACCGCGATTTAATCCTGAACTTTCTAGGTCAATAATATAGAGGGAAAAACGCTATAATTCTGCAAAATTAATGAACATGTTGCTATTTTTTCCGCGATGCGTTTTTTTTGCGGAAAAAAACGCACCATGTGCACAAAAATTGCGGAATTCATTCTAAATGATAGGATGCTTAATTAATGCGTTTTTGATGCGTTTTTCCCGCAAAAAAAACGCAAATAATCCTGAACGTGTGCACTTAGCCTAAGGGGTCTATATGGTAGAAAATACCCAAAAGTGACACCATTATAAAAACTGCACCCCTCAAGCTACTCAAAACTACATTCAAGATTATTAACCCTTCAGGTGCTTCATAGGAACTAAAGCAACGTGGAAGGAAAAAAATGGACATTTTATTTTAGCATCAATTTTTTCATTTTTGCATGGGCAACAGTATAAAATGGATCCTAAAATTTGTTGGGCAATTTCTTCTGAGTACACAGATACCTTATATGTGGTCATAAACCACTGTTTGGGCGCACGGCAGGGCTCAGAAGGGAAGGAGCGTCATTTGACTTTTTTAATGGAAAATTAGCTCCAATCGTTAGCGGACACCATGTCGTGTTTGGAGAGCCCCTGTGTGCCTAAACTTTGGAGCTCCCCCACAAATGACCCCATTTTGGAAACAAGACCCCCTAAGGAACTTATCTAGATGCACAGTGAGCACTTTTAACCCCCAGGTGCTATACAGAAGTTTATAACGCAGAGCCCTGAAAATAAAAAATCATTTTTTTTCTCAAAAAATCATTTTTTAGCCCCCTATTTTTTATTTTCACAATGGTTACAGGAGAAATTGGACCCCAAAAGTTGTTGTCCAGTTTGTCCTGAGTACGCTGGTACCCCATATGTGGGAGGTAACCACTGTTTGGGCACACGTCAGTGCTCAGAAGGTATGTAGTGACGCTTTGAAATGCCGACTTGATGGAATGGTCTGCGGGCATCTTGTTATGTTTGCAGAGCCCCTGATGTGCCTAAACAGTAGAAACCCCCACAAGTGACCACATTTTGTAAACTAGACCCCCCAAGGAACTTATCCAGATGTGTGGGTGGTGAGCACCTTGAAACCCCACGTGCTTCACAGAAGTTTATAATGCAAAGCCATAAAAATAAAAAATCATTTTTTTCCCGAAAAACTGATTTTTTAAACCTGCAATTTTTTTATTTTCACAAGGGTAACAGGAGAAATTGGACCCCAAAAGTTGTTGTGACAGTTTGTCCTAAGTACCACTGGGGGGGAACCACTGTTCTGGCACACGTTGGGGCTCGGAAGGGAAGTAGTGACGTTTTGAAATGCTGAGTTTGATGGAATGGTCTGCGGGCATCATGTTACGTTTGCAGAGCCCCTGATGTGCCTAAACAGTAGAAACTCCCCACAAGTGACCCCATTTTAGAAACTAGACACCGCTCGAAACTTATCTAGATGTGCGGTGAGCACTTTGAACCCCCAAGGGCTACACAGAGGTTTATAATGCCCGGGCATGAAAATAAAAAAAATCATATTTTTTCCACACACATGATGTTTTAGTCCCCAATTTTTGTATTTTCCCAAGGGTAACAGGAGAAATTAGACCCCAAAAGTTGTTGTCCAATTTGTCCTGAGTACGCTGATATCCCATATGTGGGAGAAAACTACTGTATGGGCACATGTCAGGGCTCGGAAGGGAAGTAGTGACGTTTTGAAATGCCGACTTGATGGAATGGTCTGCGGGCGTCATGTTACGTTTGCAGAGCCCATGATGTGCCTAAACAGTAGAAACCCCCCAAGTGACCCCATTTTGGAAACTAGATCCCCCAGTAACTCCTCTAGATGTGTGGTGAGCACTTTGAATCTCCAAGTTCTTCACAGAAGTTTAGAACGCAGAGCTGTGAAAATAAAAAATCATTTTTTTTCCACAAAAATAATTTTTTTAGTCCCCAATTTTTTTTCCCAAGGGTAACAGGAGAAATTAGACCCCCAAAGTTGTTGTGCAATTTTTCCTGAGTACGCTGATACCCCATATGTGGGGATAAACCACTATTTGGGCACACGTCGGGGCTCGGAATAAAGGGAGCACTGTTTGACTTTTTGAATGCAAAATTTGCAGGAATCAATGTGTGGCGCCATGTCGTGTATGGACACTCCCTGATGTGTCTAAATAGTGGAAACCCCTCAATTCTAACTCCAACCCTAACCCCTACACACCCCTAACCCTAATCCAAATCCTAACCATAACCCTAACCCCAACACATCCCTATCCCTAATCCCAACTCTAACCATAACCTTAACCACAAGCCTAACCCTAACCCTACCCCTAACCACAAAACACCCCTAACACTTATCCTAACTCTAACCCTAACCGCAAACCTAACCCTAATCCCAACCCTAACCCTAATTCCAAACCTAATCTGTTATGTTTCGGTAGCTGAGGAGAAATCTTATACTTGGTTAACCTCATGCTGCCCCAACCCCCCTACTTACAATGTATGAAACTGAAAGTGAAAATGTGTTGCAAATTCTTAGTAGTAAAGCTCCTCCTCTAGACTAGATGTTTACTAGGTGTGCGTCTTCCAAGCATCTCACAGCTGCTACTCAGAAGAGGAAGACTGTAAGAAGTGTTATCCTTTCAACAAACTTTGCATCAGTTAACTGTGAGTACATGAGGAATAACAGTATTACTGACCACTATATCAGTTGTACGACCTGGCAATAATTTTGTACAATTGTTTTTTAGGAAAAACAATTGTCATTTGGATTGTGAATGCAGAATTAAAAACTTGAGAATGTCAAAGAAGCGTCACATTAAATCAGCTGTATTTGAACATTTCACCATCACTCAAGATAGAAAAAATTATGTCTGTCAGTGTATGACAAATGATCCAGACGAAAACAAATGCTGAGAAGCCAAGATCAGTGCATATTCAGGCAAAGATAAAAATGCTCCTACCAGAGCTTCTAATCAAGAGACATTTACAGCGCTTTCATCCAGAAGTACTGAAAGCAGTGGATGAGAAAGACTGCATCCAAACCAATGAACCAGGGCCAGCTCTTCCAGCCAAACAAAGGAGCAGAGAACTTTGCAGCCATCAGTTGCAAGATATTTTGTCAGTGACAAAGTTACTGTGACAATGACAGTAGATACATTTAAAAAACAGATCATAGAGCTTGTTGTAAAGGATAGTGTGCCTATTTCATTATTTTCACAACCAGCTTTTATGTGTCTGAATGGGGAAATGGCCCGCAAGCTTGGTGTTTCTCTGGAGAGAGAGAGTATTAGAAAATTAGTAATCGAAGAAGCTTTTAAAAAAAGAAAGAACTCTCAAGGGACGCTTTCTGTTTCTTAAAATGGATGCCTGCACACGTCACAGAGTGAACTATTTTGCCATCTATGTCCGATTTGTTTGTGACAAAAATGAAATAGTTACCAAGACATTGGCAGTAAAAGACACCAAAGCTCATCACACCAGTGAGTTTCACCAGGTCTTGCTGGAAAAGGTTGTGCAAGACTATGAACTTAAAAAAGAGCAAGTTCTTTCTGTCGTAACTGACAATGCTTCAGATATGATAAGTACTATTAAGCTAATGAATGAGAGTAATGATGGTGACCAGCAGCTAGAAGAACATTCTGGGTCCACAGACACAGAAATGTTTGAAATAGAGGAACACAGTATTGTAACTGAAGAGCAAACTGAAGTTGCTTCAGATGAACAGCAACATGATAGTTTAGATGATCTTGTTGAAACTGTGTCAATACGTTCTTTCATTCATCACATGCGCTGTGTTGTGCATACGCTACAGATGGCTATAAGAGACAGTCTGCAAGAAGGACATGCTGCTGCACTGATTCGCAAGGTGAGAAAATTGGCTACTGTTGCCAGAACCCCTAAAGTTAACTCAATTTTGAAGAGACGTGCTGGAAAAGGGGCAAATATTGATCAAGCCACACGATGGGGCAGTACTTACTTAATGATTCAGCACTTGGTTGAACTGAAAACCTTTCTTGTAGACATGGCTAACCCTCAACTGACGCTAAATGAAAGTCAGTGGAATCAGGTGACTGAGCTGGAAAAATTGCTAGAGCACCCATTTACAGTGACTAAAAAATTACAAGCAGAGGACTTAATTCCAGGTATTTTATTAAAGGAGTGGAAGAACCTGATGTTTCGCCTGTCCCAAAGAGGAGGGTTTATTGCAAGTGGCATTGCTACATCAATGAAACGGAGAGAGGAGCTACTATTACAAAATTACATTCTTTTGGCAGCTGTCAATGTAGACCCAATGCATCGGATTCTTCTGTATGATCAACAGCTAACTAAAGGAAAAGAAGCTCTGTATATAATAGCAGTAAGGATGAAAGGGTTGCAGAACAGTCAGGAGGAACAAGAAGAATTTGGTCGTACTGCCACATCTTCACCCTCATCAACTGATGAAGAATTTAATTTCGAAAAATATTTGGATCACAAGAACCGTGCAAAGCGTTCCCGCCTAGAAGAAGAGTCATCCCCATCAAAGAACACAGCCAGTACATTTCAGCAGAATTTTTCATGTGCACTAAAAGAAATTGACAAATTTGACCATTCATCAAAAATAACAGTGCAACAAGCGATTCCTCTGTATCCTGACATTGTCAGAGATGTTGCCCGAGTGGTTACTGCTTTGCCACCAACCCAAGTTAGTGTAGAGAGGTTGTTCTCTGCTCTCAAAATAATTAGATCAGATTTGAGGGCATCCATGAAGGAGGATCTGACAGAGGCAATATTTTTTCTGAGGACAAATTTATAGATTTCTTCTTATTAACTGCATAACAGTGTTTATTGCATATTTACCTACAAGAGTTTATAAAAGTTTATAAAAGTTATTTGCTATATTCTAATTGTATTCTAATAAATATAGTTTTTTCTCTAAGTGGTCTGATTACTTATAATATGATGGTGAGAAACTGAATAAGCACGATGTTAATATTTTACAACAGTAAATTTATTGTTACGAATTGGCCATTTATGATGGAGTCGGAGTCGGAGCAGGAGTCGGAACCTGATAAAATCTAGGAGTCGGAGTCGCAACTGTGGCTTACCGACTCCACAGCCCCGGCCTAAACAGTGGAAGCCCCCCACAAGAGACCCCATTTTGGAAACTAGACCCCCCCAAGGAACTTATCTAGATGTGTGGTGAGAGATTTGAACCCCCAACGGCTTCAAAGAAGGTTATAACGTAGAGCCGTAAAATTAAAAAATCATATATTTCCACAAAAATGATCTTTTCACCCCCAATTTTTATTTTCCAAAGGGTAACAGGACCCCAAAAGTTATTGTGCAATTTGTCCAGAGTACGCTGATACCCCATATATGGGGGTAAACCACTATTTTGACTCATGGCAGAGCTCGGAAGGGAAGGAGCACCGTTTTCGAATGCAGACTTTGATGGAGTGGTCTGCGGGTGTCATGTCACGTTTGGAGAGCCCTGATGTGAGTAAACAGTAGAAACCCCCCACAATGACCCCATTTTGGAAAGTAGACCCCCCAAGGAACTTATCTAGTTGTGTTGTGAGCACTTTGAACCCCGAAGGGCTTCACAGAAGTTTATAACGTAGAGCCGTGAAAATAAAAAAATCATATTTTTTTCCACAAAAATAATCTTATTGCCCACAAATTTTTATTTTTGTAAGAGTAATAGGAGAAATAGGATCCCAAAAGCTGTTGTGCAATTTGTCCTGAGTACGCTGATACCCCATATGTGGGGGTAAACCACTATTTTGATGCATGGCAGAGCTTGGAAGGGAAGGAGCACCGTTTTCAAATGCAGACTTTGATGGAATGGTCTTTGGGAAGTCATGTCGCGCTTGGAGAGCCCCTGATGTGCCTAAACAGTAGAAACCCCCACAAGTGACCCCATTTTGCAAACTAGACCCACCAATGAACTTATCTAGATGTGTGGTGAGCACTTTGAACCCCCAAGGGCTTCACAGAAGTTTATAACGTAGAGCCGTGAAAATAAAAAAATCATATTTTTTTCTACAAAAATGATCTTTTTGCCCCCAAATTTTTATTTTTATAAGGGTAACAGGAGAAATAGGACCCTAAAAGTTGATGTGCAATTTGTCCTGAGTACACTGATACCCCATATGTGGGGGGGAACCACTGTGATCGCCTTACTGCGATTTTTGGGAGGCAGAATGAACAAATCCACAAAAGGTGAAGAATTGGTTTTATTTTTTACGCCGTTCGCGTTTACGCGGTATTAGTGATTAGGCAACTTTATTTTTCGGGTCGGTGCGATTACAGCGATACCAGATTAACATCCTTTTTTTATGTTTAGCTTCTGTCACACACTAAAAGACGCTTTTTTTTGGAAGAATTTTTTGTAAGAAATTTTTGCATCGCCGTATTTTGAGAGCTATAATTTTTCCATATTTTGGCCGACAGAGTTATGTGCGGGTTTATTTTTTGCGGGACAAGCTGACGTTTTTATTGGTACCATATTCGGGCACATAACAATTTTTGATCACTTCCTATTCCGATTTTTGTGGAAGCAGAATGAACAAAAACCAGCAATTCAGGAATTGTTTTTTTTGCTTTTCTCCGTTCCGCATGTGGTAAAATTGATAAAGCAGCTTTATTCTTCGGGTCACTACGATTATGGCGATACCTCATTTATATATTTTTTTATGTTTTGGCGTTTTTTTACACAATAAAAATTTTTATAGAAAAAATAATTATTTTTGCATCAGTTTATTCCGCGAGCTATAACTTTTTTTATTTTTTCGTTGATGATGCTTTTTGGCGGCTTTTTTTTTGCGGGACAAGATGCCGTTTTCAGCGGTACCATGATTATTTATATCCGTCTTTTTGATCGCGTGTTATTGCACTTTTTCAAAGCGGTATGATGATACCGCTTGGAAAAAGTATAATTTACTACTTTTTTGCTTTTTTTTTTACGGCTTTCACTGAAGGGGTTAACTAGGGTTACGCTTTTATAGATGGGATTTTTACGGACGCGGCGATACCAAACATGTGCATTTTTTTGTTTTTTTTATTACATAAAAATGTGTATTTTTTAGGGGAATTTTATTATTTTTTAATATTTTTTTTACAAATTTTTTTAAAAAATGCTTTTTTTACCTTGTCCCTTTATGGGACTTTCACTTTTTTACTTTTGATTGCAGTTACAGTGCATTGCAATGCTCCAGCATTGCAATGCATTGTACCTATGGTGAAACCGCTGTGACCATGGTCACAGTGGCTTTCCGTAGCTAGATGACCCGGAGGTTGTCATGACAACTCCCGGGTCATCAAGGCAGAGATCGGTCCCTGCAAATACAGTCATGGCCAAAAGTTTTGAGAATGACACAAATATTATATTTTCACATGATCTGCTGCCCTCTGGTTTTTATGTGTGTTTGACAGATGTTTTTATCACAGACAGAAATATAATAATTGCAAACATATGAGTAAGAAAAGCTTATATTGACAGAATGAGTTAATGCAGCAAGTCAATATTTGCAGTGTTGACCTTTCTTCTTCAGGACCTTTGCAATTCTCCCTGGCATGCTCTCAATCAACTTCTGGACCAAATCCTGACTGATAGCAGTCCATTCTTGCACAATCAATGCTTTCATTTTGTCAGAATTTTTAGGTTTTTGTTTGTCCACCCGTCTCTTGATGATTGACCACAAGTTCTCAATGGGATTAAGATCTGGGGAGTTTCTAGGCCATGGACCCAAAATCTCTATGTTTCGTTCCCTGAGCCATTTAGTTATCACCTTTGCTTTATGGCAAGGTGCTCCATCATGCTGGAAAAGGCATTTTTTTGATCGCCAAACTGCTGTTGGAGGGTTGGGAGAAGTTGCTCTTGGAGGACATTCTGGTACCATTCTTTATTCATGGCTGTGTTTTTAGGCAAGACTGTGAGAGAGCCGATTCCCTTGGCTGAGAAGCAACCCCACACATGAATGGTTTCAGGATGCTTAACAGTTGGCATGAGACAAGACTGGTGGTAGCGCCCACCTTGTCTTCTCCGAATGAGGCGTTTTCCTGATGTCCCAAACAATCGAAAAGGGGATTCATCTTAGAAAATAACTTTACCCCAGTCCTCAGCAGTCCACTGCCTGTACCTTTTGCAGAATATCAGTCTGTCCATGATGTTTTTTTCTGGAGAGAAGTGGCTTCTTTGCTGCCCTTCTTGAGACCAGGCCTTGCTCCAAGAGTCTCCGCCTCATAGTGCGTGCAGATGCACTCACACCTGCCTGCTGCCATTCCGAGCAAGCTCTGCACTACTGGTAGCCCGATCCCGCAGCTAAAACACTTTTAAGAGACGGTCCTGGCGCTTGCTGGTCTTTCTTGGGCCCCCTGGAGCCTTTTTGGCAACAATGGAACCTCTCTCCTTGAAGTTCTTGATGATGCGATAGATTGTTGACTGAGGTGCAATCTTTCTAGCTGCGATACTCTTCCCTGTTAGGCCATTTTTGTGCATTGCAATGATGACTGCACGTGTTTCTTTAGAGATAACCATGGTTAACAGAAGAGAAACAATGATGCCAAGCACCAGCCTCCTTTTAAAGTGTCCAGTGGTGTCATTCTTACTTAATTATGACAGATTGATCTCCAGCCATGTCCTCATCAACACCCACACCTGTGTTAATGGAGCAATCACTGAAAAGAGGCTAGCTGGTCCTTTTAAGGCAGGGCTGCAATGATGTTGAAATGTGTTTTGGGGGATAAAGTTCATTTTCTAGCCAAATATTGACTTTGCAACTAATTGCTGTTAAGCTGATCACTCTTTATAACATTCTGGATTATATGCAAATTGCCATTAGAAAAAGTGAAGCAGTAGACTTTGTAAAAATTAATATTTGTGTCATTCTCAAAACTTTTGTCCATGACTGTACATTGCGGGGCGCTGATCTGAGGCAGAGGGAGCTCCCGACCCTCTGACTCTCCCCCTGAGCGCTGCGATCGCAGCAGTCAGGGGGTTAACAGCCGGGGCGGCGGGGACGCAGCTCCCGGCTGTTAGTGCAGGAAGCTCGACCACTGCAGCGCCGAGCTCCTGCACTGATTGGGCAGAAGAGGCTGAAATTTCAGCCTCTTCTGCCTGATCGCTGCTGTGTTTGGTCAGTCACATTGACTGACCAATCACAGCGCTGTAGATGCGGGGACCAACGGCAAAGGTCCCCCCACCGCTTGCCTTTGCCTGTCAGCTGTTGGCACTGAACTAACACTGCGTGCTTACACCTTGCCATGACGGACTGTGCACGTCCATGGACATTAAGGGGTTAATTGTTTTTATTGTATAAAAGCGCCAAAACATAAAGAAATTATATAAATGAGGTATTGCTGTAATCGTACTGACCCGAAGAATAAAAATACTTCATCAATTTTAGCACACGCAGAGCGGTATAAACACCCCCTCCCAAAAGAAATTCATGAATTGCTGGTTTTTGTTCATTCTGCCTCCCAAAAATCGTAATAAAAAGCATCAAAAAATGTCATGTGCCCAAAAATGGTACCAATAAAAACATCAACTCGACAGGCAAAAAATAAGACCTCACATGAGTCTGTGGACCAAAATAAGAAAAAATTATAGCTCTCAAAATTAGTGATGTAAAAACTATTTTATAAATAATAAATAAAAAGCGTCTTTTAGCATGTGACAGCTGCCAATCATAAAAACCCTCTATAAATAGTAAATCAAACCCACCTTTATCACCCCTTTAGTTAGGGAAAAATAATAAAATTTCAAAAATGTATTTATTTCCATTTTCCCATTAGGGTTAGGGTTGGGGCTAAAGTTAGGATTAGGGTTGGGACTAGGGGTGTGTTAGTGTTAGGTTTGTGGCTATGGTTGGGACTAGGTTTAGGGGTGTGTTGGGGTTAGGGTTGCAGTTAGAATTGGGGGTTTCCACTGTTTAGGCTCTCCAAATGTGACATGGCGTCTGATTTCAATTCCAGCCAATTCTGCGTTGAAAAAGTCAAACGGTGCTCCTTCCCTTTTGAGCTCTGCCATGCGCCCAAAAAGAAGTTTACCCCCACATATGGGGTATCAGCATATTCGGGACAAATTGTACAATAACTCTTGAGATCCAATTTCTTCTGTTAGCCTTAGGAAAATAAAAATTTGGGGGCAAAGATATCATTTTTGTGGAAAAAAATATGATTTTTTATTTTTATGGCTCTACGTTATAAACTTCTGTGAAGCACTTCGGGGTTCAAAGTTCGAACCACACATCTAGTTGAGTTCCTTGGGGGGTCTAGTCAGGGCCGCCATCAGGGCATTACAGCCGTTACAACTGTATGGGGCCGGTGATTAGGGGGCCAGAGCACGCTGGCAGCCCGGTCCGCGCTCGGCCCCCCCTATATTTTGGTCAATGTTCAGGCTTCGCCAGCGCTTCATAACCCAGCCTACCAGGCCCTCCCTTCCCCTGGGCCCTCCCCTCCCCCTGATGCACCATGGTCTAGCCAGCGCCGCCCTTACGTGATGTCACACGCTGCTCTGCTCCACTTCCTCATTCCGCCGGAGCAGAGCAGCGTGCGGTGTGTGTGCACGCTACGTGGTGGGAACGGACTGGAAGCAGAAGTCGGCATCGGTGACCGTGGACGGTGAAGTCCTGCAGCACAAGACATATGAGAAGTAAGCAATGCTGGGATCAATGTGACAGTGAACCAGCATCACTCATTTAATGTACAGGTGAAAGCAGCCATTAAAACCTTTATATGGATCAGTGCAGAGTTAGTCACTGATTTTGAAGTATTCCCTGTGAATTACTTATGTGGAGAAGTTTTGGGGATAGTTCAGTATTTAATACCGGAAAAGAGAACTGCTGTGCCATCGTCCCTTTCCCCAATTCATGGAATCCATAGCAGTGGTTTGGTGCTAGCAGCATTCCATTGTGTAAAGACATTTCTTCTCACTTTTCTTTAACCCCTTCATGACCTTGCCATTTTTTGCAATTCTGACCAGTGTCCCTTTATGAGGTAATAACTCAGGAACGCTTCAACGAATCCTAGCGATTCTGAGATTGTTTTTTCGTGACATATTGGACTTCATGTTAGTGGTAAATTTAGGTCGATAATTTTTGCGTTTACTTGTGAAAAAAATGGAAATTTGGCGAAAATTTTGAAAATTTCGCAATTTTCAAATTTTGAATTTTAATTCTGTTAAACCAGAGAGTTATGTGACACAAAATAGTTAATAAATAACATTTCCCACATGTCTACTTTACATCAGCACAATTTTGTAACCAACATTTTTTTTTGTAGGAAGTTATAAGGGTTAAAAGTTGACCAGCGATTTCTCATTTTCACAGCAAAATTTACAAAACCATTTTTTTAGGGACCACCTCACATTTGAAGTCACTTTAAGGCTAAGTGCACACGTTCAGGAATGTTTGCAGAATATTCCTGAGCAAAGACGGGCTTTTTTCGCGGTAAAAACGTGCGGTTTTTTGTGCGGATTTTGCACGTTTTTGATGCATTTTTTTGCGCGGATTTGACGCGTTTTACCGCGATTTAATCCTGAACTTTCTAGGTCAATAATATAGAGGGAAAAACGCTATAATTCTGCAAAATTAATGAACATGTTGCTATTTTTTCCGCGATGCGTTTTTTTTGCGGAAAAAAACGCACCATGTGCACAAAAATTGCGGAATTCATTCTAAATGATAGGATGCTTAATTAATGCGTTTTTGATGCGTTTTTCCCGCAAAAAAAACGCAAATAATCCTGAACGTGTGCACTTAGCCTAAGGGGTCTATATGGTAGAAAATACCCAAAAGTGACACCATTATAAAAACTGCACCCCTCAAGCTACTCAAAACTACATTCAAGATTATTAACCCTTCAGGTGCTTCATAGGAACTAAAGCAACGTGGAAGGAAAAAAATGGACATTTTATTTTAGCATCAATTTTTTCATTTTTGCATGGGCAACAGTATAAAATGGATCCTAAAATTTGTTGGGCAATTTCTTCTGAGTACACAGATACCTTATATGTGGTCATAAACCACTGTTTGGGCGCACGGCAGGGCTCAGAAGGGAAGGAGCGTCATTTGACTTTTTTAATGGAAAATTAGCTCCAATCGTTAGCGGACACCATGTCGTGTTTGGAGAGCCCCTGTGTGCCTAAACTTTGGAGCTCCCCCACAAATGACCCCATTTTGGAAACAAGACCCCCTAAGGAACTTATCTAGATGCACAGTGAGCACTTTTAACCCCCAGGTGCTATACAGAAGTTTATAACGCAGAGCCCTGAAAATAAAAAAATCATTTTTTTTCTCAAAAAATCATTTTTTAGCCCCCTATTTTTTATTTTCACAATGGTTACAGGAGAAATTGGACCCCAAAAGTTGTTGTCCAGTTTGTCCTGAGTACGCTGGTACCCCATATGTGGGAGGTAACCACTGTTTGGGCACACGTCAGTGCTCAGAAGGTATGTAGTGACGCTTTGAAATGCCGACTTGATGGAATGGTCTGCGGGCATCTTGTTATGTTTGCAGAGCCCCTGATGTGCCTAAACAGTAGAAACCCCCCACAAGTGACCACATTTTGTAAACTAGACCCCCCAAGGAACTTATCCAGATGTGTGGGTGGTGAGCACCTTGAAACCCCACGTGCTTCACAGAAGTTTATAATGCAAAGCCATAAAAATAAAAAATCATTTTTTTCCCGAAAAACTGATTTTTTAAACCTGCAATTTTTTTATTTTCACAAGGGTAACAGGAGAAATTGGACCCCAAAAGTTGTTGTACAGTTTGTCCTAAGTACCACTGGGGGGGAACCACTGTTCTGGCACACGTTGGGGCTCGGAAGGGAAGTAGTGACGTTTTGAAATGCTGAGTTTGATGGAATGGTCTGCGGGCATCATGTTACGTTTGCAGAGCCCCTGATGTGCCTAAACAGTAGAAACTCCCCACAAGTGACCCCATTTTAGAAACTAGACACCGCTCGAAACTTATCTAGATGTGCGGTGAGCACTTTGAACCCCCAAGGGCTACACAGAGGTTTATAATGCCCGGGCATGAAAATAAAAAAAATCATATTTTTTCCACACACATGATGTTTTAGTCCCCAATTTTTGTATTTTCCCAAGGGTAACAGGAGAAATTAGACCCCAAAAGTTGTTGTCCAATTTGTCCTGAGTACGCTGATATCCCATATGTGGGAGAAAACTACTGTATGGGCACATGTCAGGGCTCGGAAGGGAAGTAGTGACGTTTTGAAATGCCGACTTGATGGAATGGTCTGCGGGCGTCATGTTACGTTTGCAGAGCCCATGATGTGCCTAAACAGTAGAAACCCCCCAAGTGACCCCATTTTGGAAACAAGACCCCCTAAGGAACTTATCTAGATGCACAGTGAGCACTTTTAACCCCCAGGTGCTATACAGAAGTTTATAACGCAGAGCCCTGAAAATAAAAAATCATTTTTTTTCTCAAAAAATCATTTTTTAGCCCCCTATTTTTTATTTTCACAATGGTTACAGGAGAAATTGGACCCCAAAAGTTGTTGTCCAGTTTGTCCTGAGTACGCTGGTACCCCATATGTGGGAGGTAACCACTGTTTGGGCACACGTCAGTGCTCAGAAGGTATGTAGTGACGCTTTGAAATGCCGACTTGATGGAATGGTCTGCGGGCATCTTGTTATGTTTGCAGAGCCCCTGATGTGCCTAAACAGTAGAAACCCCCACAAGTGACCACATTTTGTAAACTAGACCCCCCAAGGAACTTATCCAGATGTGTGGGTGGTGAGCACCTTGAAACCCCACGTGCTTCACAGAAGTTTATAATGCAAAGCCATAAAAATAAAAAATCATTTTTTTCCCGAAAAACTGATTTTTTAAACCTGCAATTTTTTTATTTTCACAAGGGTAACAGGAGAAATTGGACCCCAAAAGTTGTTGTACAGTTTGTCCTAAGTACCACTGGGGGGAACCACTGTTCTGGCACACGTTGGGGCTCGGAAGGGAAGTAGTGACGTTTTGAAATGCTGAGTTTGATGGAATGGTCTGCGGGCATCATGTTACGTTTGCAGAGCCCCTGATGTGCCTAAACAGTAGAAACTCCCCACAAGTGACCCCATTTTAGAAACTAGACACCGCTCGAAACTTATCTAGATGTGCGGTGAGCACTTTGAACCCCCAAGGGCTACACAGAGGTTTATAATGCCCGGCATGAAAATAAAAAAAATCATATTTTTTTCCACACACATGATGTTTTAGTCCCCAATTTTTGTATTTTCCCAAGGGTAACAGGAAAATTAGACCCCAAAAGTTGTTGTCCAATTTGTCCTGAGTACGCTGATATCCCATATGTGGGAGAAAACTACTGTATGGGCACATGTCAGGGCTCGGAAGGGAAGTAGTGACGTTTTGAAATGCCGACTTGATGGAATGGTCTGCGGGCGTCATGTTACGTTTGCAGAGCCCATGATGTGCCTAAACAGTAGAAACCCCCCAAGTGACCCCATTTTGGAAACTAGATCCCCCCAGTAACTCCTCTAGATGTGTGGTGAGCACTTTGAATCTCCAAGTTCTTCACAGAAGTTTAGAACGCAGAGCTGTGAAAATAAAAAATCATTTTTTTTCCACAAAAATAATTTTTTTAGTCCCCAATTTTTTTTCCCAAGGGTAACAGGAGAAATTAGACCCCCAATGTTGTTGTGCAATTTTTCCTGAGTACGCTGATACCCCATATGTGGGGATAAACCACTATTTGGGCACACGTCGGGGCTCGGAATAAAGGGAGCACTGTTTGACTTTTTGAATGCAAAATTTGCAGGAATCAATGGTGGCGCCATGTCGTGTATGGACACTCCCTGATGTGTCTAAATAGTGGAAACCCCTCAATTCTAACTCCAACCCTAACCCCTACACACCCCTAACCCTAATCCAAATCCTAACCATAACCCTAACCCCAACACATCCCTATCCCTAATCCCAACTCTAACCATAACCTTAACCACAAGCCTAACCCTAACCCTAACCACAAAACACCCCTAACACTTATCCTAACTCTAACCCTAACCGCAAACCTAACCCTAATCCCAACCCTAACCCTAATTCCAAACCTAATCTGTTATGTTTCGGTAGCTGAGGAGAAATTGCAAAAATAGCCAAAGAAGCAATACACCAGAGAGGCTGGAAACTATTGGATTGCAGGACCCTAAACTAACCGCAACACTAGAAGTAGCCGTGGAGCGTACCTACGGTGATCCTAGACGCCTCATCACAGCCGGAGAGATAGCTACACCTAAAGGCAGAAAGATGAATGCCAATTGAGAGCCAGCTGAAGGCCATTCAGCAATTAGTTCATTACCCTCAGCAACCACTGGAGGCAGCCCCAGCTCAGACGTCGCCTCCAGAGTATTCACAACACTATCCCTAATTCTAATGCTAACCCTAAGGCTAACCCTTACCCTAGTTCTAACCCTAACCCTAAGGCTGGGTTCATATTGCGTTTTACCAGCCCGTTCAACACATAGCGTTGACGGGCGGGTAACGGTATAGCATTACACGATCACGTTATGCTATACCCGCTAGCGCAGATGAATCAGCAGATGATTCATCTGCGCTAGCGGTGACCGAGCCCAGACGCTGCAGGCCGCGTCTGACGCTCCGTCACTGAATGACGGAATGTCGCGAACGCATGCTGCTTTACGGCATGCGTCGCGATGTGCCCGCAAATGGGGGTGAATGGCAGAGTTAACGGACTGCGTTACACCACGTTATACCGTGGTTATAGCCTTATAATCGTAACCCTAATAAAAAGATTAAAAATATATATATATATATTTTTTTAATTTTATTTGTCCCTACCTATGGGGGTGATAAATGGGGCGTTTATTAACTTTTTTTTTACTTTGATCACTGTGAGAGTTTATCACAGTGATCAAAATAAATTTCTGGACTCTGGAGGGCGCACTGCGCATGCGCCCGCCATTTTGCAAGATGGCGGCGCCCATGAAACATCCCAGACGGACGCCGGGACGGATCCAGCGACATCGGAGGACCGGGAGAGATGAGTAGGGGGGGCATTTAGCGACGGCGGTGACCGATCGCCGCCGTGACTCAGTGTGGGGGGGGTCAGATCTCGGTCTCCAGCCATGGCAGATGCTATTGCAGGATCAGCCATGGCTGGATTGTAATATTTCACCAAATTTCATTGGTGAAATATTACAGATTGCTCTGATTGGCTATTTCACTTTTAACAGCCAATCAGAGCGATCGTAGCCACGTGGGGGTTAAGCCAAACCCCCCTATGGTAAAGCACAAAGGGTGTTGTGCCTGCGGGTCGGGTGACCTTTCAGTGACCCCGGTCACCCGACCCGCAGGAACGCGATTCTTTCATGACACATACGCTGTGTCACAGGTCGGGAAGGGGTTAATATAGACCTGGTTCATCCTCCTTTAATCCTCCTTTAAATTGTTAATCCCAACATCAAAAAGACAGGTGGATCAGTGATACTTTCTGAATTGGTGAAGGTCCAGCTACTGAGACCCCCACGATCCAGAAAACGAGTCTCTGAAATGCCCCATAGAAATTGAGTGGTTGACGGGCATGCACTTGATTTCTCTGGCAGTCCAATACAGAATGAATGGATTGTTTTGGTGCTCGAGCATCAGTACAGGATCAGTAATGTAATGTATGTACGCAGTGACTGCACCAGCAGAATAGTGAGCGCAGCTCTGGCATATAATACAGGATGTAACTCAGGATCAGTAATGTAATGTATATACACAGTGACTGCACCAGCAGAATAGTGAGTGCAGCTCTGGGGTATAATACAGGATGTAACTCAGGATCAGTAATGTAATGTATGTACATAGTGTCTGCACCAGCAGAATAGTGAGTGCAGCTCTGGAGTATAATACAGGATCAGTACAGGATCAGTAATGTAATGTATGTACACAGTGACTGCACCAGCAGAATAGTGAGTGCAGCTCTGGAGTATAATACAGGAGGTAACTTCTAACCTTCTAACTCTCTGTCTGTTACTCCTCATTGCTGGTGACATATCCCCAAATCCAGGCCCTCCTCAACACATCCCCACACTCACTTCTATCACCCTGCCACGATCCTCTACACGTCTTCGCAACCATGATAACCTCATACCCATTCACCCAGCCCCCACTCCTCCGGTCCCCCTACCTGGAGCACTATGGAACGCACGATCTGTCTGCAATAAACTGTCATTTATCCACGACCTCTTCATCACCAATAAACTCTCCTTCCTTGGCATCACCGAAACCTGGCTCACACCCTCTGACACAGCCTCTCCAGCTGCACTCTCATACAGTGGATTCCACCTATCTCACACCCCCCGCCCCAGCAACAAACGTGGTGGAGGAGTTGGTTTGCTCCTATCTGATACCTGCTCCTTTACCCCAACTCCACTACCCCCCTCCGCTACTATTCCCTCATTTAAGGTGCATTCCGTCCGCATCTACTCCCCCTCCAACCTCCAGCTGGCTGTCATCTACCGCCCCCCAGAACTTGCCATCTCCACCTTTCTCGATCACTTCACCACCTGGCTGCTCCATTTCCTCTCTGTTGACATCCCCACTATCATCATGGGTGACTTCAACCCCAGCGGCCTCTAAACTTTTATCGCTCACTGCCTCCTTTGGCCTCACTCAATGGTCCTCTGCGGCCACTCACAAAGATGGTCACACGCTGGACCTTGTCTTCACCCGCCTCTGTTCCCTTACTAATCTCACTAACTCACCCCTTCCCAAGTCTGACCACAACCTACTGACGTTCTCTTCTCTCTCCTCTTCTAGTGCACAACCCCCACTCCACAAACTCACTCACCCTCGCAGAAATCTCAAACACCTCAATTTACCAATGCTCTCTGAGTCCCTCCTCCCTCTTACAGACGTATTTTCACTTCATGACACAGATTCTGCTGCCACCTTTTATAACACTACAATAACAGCAGCACTTGATTCGGCCGCCCCCCTCACACATAGCAAAACTTGTACAATCAACAGGCAGCCCTGGCTGACCAGCCTCACCAAAGAACTGAGACGGGCTTCCAGGGTTGCTGAGAGGAGATGGAAAAAATCCCGCTCTGCCGAGCACCTAACCGCATACAAGCAGTCCCTCACCAGCTTCAAGTCCACGCTCACTGCGGCAAAGCAAACTTACTTCTCATCTCTCATATCCTCCCTGTCTCACAACCCTAAACAGCTCTTCAACACTTTCAATTCTCTACTCTGTCCCCCAGCACCTCCTCCTTCTCCTCTCATTTCTGCTGAAGACTTTGCTTCTTTCTTTAACCCCTTCACCCCCAAGGGTGGTTTGCGCATTAATGAACGGGCCAATTTTTACAATTCTGACCACTGTCTCTTTATGAGGTTATAACTCTGGAACGCTTCAACGGATCTTCGCGATTCTGAGACTGTTTTCTCGTGACATATTGTACTTCACATTAGTGGTAAAATTTCTTCGATATAATTTGCGTTTATTTTTGAAAAAAACGCAAATATGGCGAAAATTTTGAAAATTTTGCAATTTTCAAACTTTGAATTTTTATTCCCTTAAAACAGAGAAATATGTCACACAAAATAGTTAATAAATAACATTTTCCACATGTCTACTTTACATCAGCACAATTTTGGAACCAAAATTTTTTTTGTTAGGAAATTATAAGGGTTAAAAGTTGACCAGCGATTTCTCATTTTTACAAAAAAATTTACAAAGCCATTTTTTTTAGGGAACACCTCATATTTGAAGTCACTTTGAGGGGTTTATATAGCAGAAAATACCCAAAAGTGACACCATTCTAAAAACTGCACCCTTCAAGGTACTCAAAACCACATTCAAGAATTTTATTAACCCTTCAGGTGCTTCACAGGAGCTGAAGCAACGTGGAAGGAAAAAATTACTATTTAACTTTTTAGCCACAAAAATGACCACTGTTTGGGCACACGGCAGAGCTCGTAAGGGAAGGAGCGCCGTTTGACTTTTTCAAACTAAAATTGGCTGGAATTGAGATTGGACGCCATGTCGCGTTTGGAGAGCCACTGATGCGCCTAAACAGTGGAAACCCCCAACAAGTGACATGATTTTGGAAACTAGACCCCTAAGGAACTTATCTAGATCTGTTGTGAGCACTTTGAACCACCAAGTGCTCCACACAAGTTTATAACGTAGAGCCGTAAAATTTAAAAATCATATTTTTTCCACAAAAATGAGCTTTTCACCCCAATTTTTATTTTCCCAAGGGTAAAAAGACTCCAAGACCCCCAAGTGTTTCACAAAAGTTTATAATGCCTGGGTGTGAAAAAAAAAATAATGATTTTTTAGTCCCAAATTTTTGATTTTTCCTAAGGAAATTGGACCCCAAAAGTTGTTGTCCAATTAGTCCTCAGTACGCTGATACCCCATATGTGGGGGGTGGGGGGGGAACTGTTTGGGCGCACGACAGGGCTTGGAAAGGAAGTAGTAACGTTTTGGAATGCAGACATTGATGGGGGTCATGTTCCGTTTGCAGTGCCCCAGATGAGCCTAAACAGTGGAAACCCCCCACAAGTGACACCATTTTGGAAACTAGACCCCCTAAGGAACTTCTCTAGATCTTTACATCAGCACAATTTTGGAACCAAAATTTTTTTTGTTAGGAAATTATAAGGGTTAAAAGTTGACCAGCGATTTCTCATTTTTACAAAAAAAATTTACAAAGCCATTTTTTTTAGGGAACACCTCATATTTGAAGTCACTTTGAGGGGTTTATATAGCAGAAAATACCCAAAAGTGACACCATTCTAAAAACTGCACCCTTCAAGGTACTCAAAACCACATTCAAGAATTTTATTAACCCTTCAGGTGCTTCACAGGAGCTGAAGCAACGTGGAAGGAAAAAATTACTATTTAACTTTTTAGCCACAAAAATGACCACTGTTTGGGCACACGGCAGAGCTCGTAAGGGAAGGAGCGCCGTTTGACTTTTTCAAACTAAAATTGGCTGGAATTGAGATTGGACGCCATGTCGCGTTTGGAGAGCCACTGATGCGCCTAAACAGTGGAAACCCCCAACAAGTGACATGATTTTGGAAACTAGACCCCCTAAGGAACTTATCTAGATCTGTTGTGAGCACTTTGAACCCCAAGTGCTCCACACAAGTTTATAACGTAGAGCCGTAAAATTTAAAAATCATATTTTTTCCACAAAAATGAGCTTTTCACCCCAATTTTTATTTTCCCAAGGGTAAAAAGACTCCAAGACCCCCAAGTGTTTCACAAAAGTTTATAATGCCTGGGTGTGAAAAAAAAAATAATGATTTTTTAGTCCCAAATTTTTGATTTTTCCTAAGGAAATTGGACCCCAAAAGTTGTTGTCCAATTAGTCCTCAGTACGCTGATACCCCATATGTGGGGGGTGGGGGAGGAACTGTTTGGGCGCACGACAGGGCTTGGAAAGGAAGTAGTAACGTTTTGGAATGCAGACATTGATGGGGGTCATGTTCCGTTTGCAGTGCCCCAGATGAGCCTAAACAGTGGAAAACCCCCCACAAGTGACACCATTTTGGAAACTAGACCCCCTAAGGAACTTCTCTAGATCTTTTGTGAGCACTTTGAACCCCCAAGTGCTTCACACAAGTTTATAATGCCCAGTCATGAAAATAAAAAATCCTATTTTTTTTTCCCACAAAAATTATTTTTAGTCACTAATTTTTTATTTTCCCATAGGTAACAGGAGAAATTGGACCACAAAAATAGTTTTCCAATTTGTCCTGAGTACGCTGATACCCCATATGTGGGGGGGAACCACTGTTTGGGCGCACAGCAGAGCTCGGAATGGAAGGAGAACCATTTGACTTTTTCCAACCAAAATTGGCTGGAATTGAGATTGGACCCCAAAAGTTGTTGTCCAATTAGTCCTGAGTACGCTGATACCCCATATGTGTGGGGGGGAAACTGTTTGGGCAAACAGACAGGGCTTGGAAAGGAAGTAGTAACGTTTTGGAATGCAGACATTGATGGGGGTCATGTTCCGTTTGCAGTGCCCCAGATGAGCCTAAACAGTAGAAACCCCCCACAAGTGACCCCATTTTGGAAACTAGACCCCCTAGGTAACAGGAGAAATTGGACAACAAAAATAGTTGTCCAATTTGTCCTGAGTACGCTGATACCCCATATGTGGGGGGGAACCACTGTTTGGGCACACGGCAGAGCTTGGAATGTAAGGAGCACCATTTGACTTTTTCCAACCAAAATTGGCTGGAATTGAGATTGAACGCCATGTTGCATTTGGAGAGCCCCTGATGTGCCTAAACAGTGGAAACCCCCCACAAGTGACCCCATTTGGGAAACTAGACCCCCTAAGGAACTTATCTAGATCTTTGGTGAGCAATTTGAACCCCCAAGTGCTCCACACAAGTTTATATTTTTTCCACAAAAATGATCTTTTCACCCCAATTTTTATTTTCCCAAGGGTAAAAAGACTCCAAAAGGTATTGTGCAATTTGTCCTGAGTACGCTGACACCCTAAATGTGGGGATAAACCACTGTTTGGGTGCATGGTAGAGTTTTGAAGGGAAGGAGCGCCGTTTGACTTTTTCAAAGCAGAATTGGCTGGATGCCATGTCGTGTTTGGAGAGCTCCTGATCTGCCTAAACAGTGGAAACCCCCGACAAATGACACTGGAAACTAGACCCCTCAAGGAACTTATCTAGATGTGTGGTGAGCACTTTGAACCCCCAAGTGCTTCACAGAAGTTTAGAACGTACAGCCGTAAAATAAAATCTTTTTTTTTTTATGCAAAAATGATTTTTTCGCCCCCAATATTTTATTTTCACAAGGGTAACAGGAGAAATTGGACCCCAAAAGTTGTTGTCCAATTTGTCCTGAGTACGCTGATACCCAATATGTGGGAGAAAACTACTGTATGGGCACACGTTGGGGCTCGGAAGGGAAGTAGTGACGTTTTGGATTGCAGACTGATGGAATGGTCTGGGGGTGTTATGTCGCATTTGGAGAGCCCCTGATGCGCCCTGAAAGACCCCACAAGGAACTTATCTAGATGTGTGGTGAGCGCTATGAAGCCCCAAGTGCTTCACAGAAGTTTATAACGCACAGTCGTAAAAACAAAAAAATCATTTTTTTTTTTTTTTTTTACAAAAATCATATTTTCGCCCCCAGTTTTTTATTTTCTCAAGGGTAACAGAAGAAATAGGACAAATTGCACAATAACTCTTGGGGTCCAGAGTACGCTGATACCCCATATGTGGGGGTAAACTACTGTTTGGGCGCATGGCAGAGCTCAGAAGTGAAGGAGCACCGTTTGACTTTTTCAACGCAGAATTGGCTGGAATTGAGATCAGACGCCTTGTCACATTTGGAGAGCCCCTGATGTGCCTAAACAGCGGAAACCCCCCAATTCTAACTCCAACCCTAACCCCAACACACCCCTAACCCTAGTCCCAACCCTAACCACAAACCTAACCCTAACACACCCCTAACCATAATCCCAACCATAACCCTAACTTTAGTGCCAACCCTAACCCTATCTTTAGCCGCAACCCTAACCTTAATGGGAAAATGGAAATAAATACATTTTTTTAATTTTATTATTTTTCCCTAACTAAGGGGGTGATAAAGGGGGGTCTGATTTACTATTTATAGCGGGTTTTTATGATTGGCAGCTGTCATGCTAAAAGACGCTTTTTATTGCAAAAACTAGTTTTTGCATCACCACATTTTGAGAGCTATAATTTTTGCATATTTTGGCCCACAGAGTCATGTGAGGTCTTATTTCTTGCGGTACGAGATGACGTTTTTATTGGTACCATTTTTGAGCACGTGACATTTTTTGATCGCTTTTTCTTTCGATTTTTGGGAGGTTAGAATGAACAAAAATCAGCAATTCATGAATTTCTTTTGGGGGAGGCGTTTATACCGTTCCACGTGTGGTAAAATTGATAAAGCAGTTTTATTCTTGGGGTCAGTACAATTACGGCGATACCTCATTTATATCATTTTTTTTATGTTTTGGTGCTTTTATAGAATAAAAACAATTTTATATAAAAAATTATAATTTTTGCATCGCTTTATTCTGCGAGCTTTAACTTTTTTTTTTTTCGCTAATGATGCTGTATGGCGGCTCGTTTTTTGTGGGACAAGATGACGTTTTCAGCGGTACCATGTTTATTTACATCGGTCTTTTTGATCGCGTGTTATTCCACTTTTTGTTCGGCGGTATGATGATAAAGCATTGATTTCTTGCTTTGTTTTTTTAAGGGGTTCACTAAAGACGTTAACTAGTGGGACAGTTTTATAGCGGGAGTCATTACGTACGCGGCGATACCAAATATGTGTACTTTTAATGTTTTGTTTTTATTTACAGGAAAAAATGAATTTTTGGGGGGATATTTTTTTTTCTTTATTTTGGAATTTTTTTTAAAACATGTTTATTTTTATTTTTTTCACTTTTTTGCTTTGTCCCAGGGCGGGACATCACTGTAAAATGTCAGATCGCTGGTGTGACAGTGTGCACAGCACTCTGTCACACCAGCGATCGCTCTGGCACTGCTGCAGGCTTCTCAGTGCCTGCTCTCAGCAGGCACTGAGGAAGCCGCCTCCCTGCAGAACCCGGCGGCCATCTTGGATCCGGGTCCTTGGAGGGAGGAAGGCCTCAGAACAGCGCGATCACATCGCGCTGTTCTGAGGGTCTCAGGGGAGCGTGCAGGGAGCCCCCTCCCTGAGCGATGCTCCCCTGTGCCCCTGGTACACCGTGATCATGTTTGATCGCGGTGTTCCAGGGGTTAATGTGCCGGGAGCGGTCTGTGACCGCTCCTGACACACAGTCCCGGGGGTCAGCTGTGATTATCAGCTGACACCCGGCAGCGATTAGCTGCGCTCCCCCCTATGACGTACTATCCCGTCCATGGTCAGATTGGCACGGGTTTCATGGACGGGATAGTACGTCTGATCTCAGAGAGGGGTTAAGCAGAAGATCGATACGATCAGAGAAAGCTTTGGCCCACAGCCCCCATTGCCCCTCTTAGCTGCTCAACCCTCTTCCTCCAAAACCAACTTCTCCACCTTGACAGAAGATCAGCTTTCCACCCTCCTATCAAGATCACAACTCACCACTTGCATGCTTGACCTGCTCCCATCCCATCTCATCCCTAGCCTCGCCACCGTCTTCAACCCTACTCTTATACACCTCTTCAACCTCTCACTTACAAATGGTGTCTTCCCTCATCCTTCATGCCTCGATCACACCCATTCTCAAAAAGACCTCCCTTGACCCATCCTGTGTCTAGCTATCGCCCAATATCTCTTCTCCCTTATGCCTCAAAACTACTGGAACAGCATGTCCATCTTGAACTGTCCTCCCACCTCTCCTCCTGCTCCCTCTTTGACTGCTTACAATCAGGCTTCCGACTGCATCACTCAACTGAAACTGCCCTAACTAAAGTTACCAACGACCTACTAACCGCCAAGAGCAAGGGACACTACTCTGTCCTCCTTCTCCTGGACCTGTCTTCTGCCTTCGACACTGTGGACCATTCCCTCCTGCTACAGATTCTCTCATCTCTTGGCATCACAGGCTTGGCCCTATCCTGGATCTCATCATATCTAACAAACCGAACATTCAGTGTCTCCCTCTCCCACACCACCTCCTCACCTCGCCCCCTGTCTGTCGGTGTTCCCCAAGGCTCAGTTCTAGGACCCCCTACTCTTCTCCATCTACACCCTCGGCCTGGGACAGCTAATAGAATCCCATGGTTTGAAGTATGATCTCTACCCTGACGACACGCAGATCTACCTATCTGGACCTGACCTCACCTCCTTACTGACCAAAATCCCACAATGTCTGTTTGCTATTTCTGCTTTCTTCTCTGCTCGCTTTCTAGAACTGAACATGGACAAAACAGAATTCATCATCTTTCCCACATCTCCTCACCCCCCCCCCCCCAACCTGTCCTCACGTCAAGGGTGCTCACTACCCCAGTCCCCATGCTCGGTGGGCCTGGGGAGTGATCCTCAACTCGCCCTCTCTTTCAAGCCACTGCCAAACCCTTTCCTCCTTCTGCCGCCAAACTCAAAAATATATCCCGGATCCTGCATTCCTTTACCATGAAAATACAAAAACCTAGTAACCCTCATCTCTCCCCTCAACTACTGCAAAACCCCCTACCTCTGGGGCCTTTTCCCCCTAGCACTCTGGGACCACCCAATCCCTCCTGCACCTGCTGCCCGACAATACACCTGTCTCCCCGTTATTCCCACCCTCCTCTCTGCAACCCTTCATTGGCTTCCATTGTCCAAGGCTCCATTTTAAAAACCCCAAAACCTGACCTAAAAGCCTCCCAATCTTTTCCTCTAAACTCTGTGACATGGGCTCCCGTACATACCCACACCAAACCTTTGATCCTCTCAATTCCTCCTCTCCCCCCCTCTTTCTCTTCTTCCCACAACCGCAAAAAAGCCCCTTTTCCCCGGCCCCCTCCCATACTCAAACTCTCTACCCCCAAAAATCAACTCGCGCCACCATGGGAAAACCTTCAAAAGAAACCCGAAACCCACCTCTTCCGACAAGCCTACAAACCCGCAGTTATCATCTCTACGAACCCCCCGCACGACCCCGCTCTACCCCCCTATGTATCCTCAAAAATCCCTGTAGACTGTGAGCCCTTGCGGGGGGGTCCTCTCTCCGTACTTTTTGGGCCTTGTATTGCCATGTTTTCTTACTTTCTATATTTTTCCCCTCTTCACATGTAAACACCCGGAAAAAATGGCGATAAAAAAGATAATAATAATAACTCAGGACAGTAATGAAGTACACATACGCACCACAGAAAGTGAGTGGGCTCGGATATAATACAGGGTGTAACTCAGGATCAGTAATGTAAGTATGACACAGTGACTGCACCACAAATAGTGATGCACCTGGGGTATAAACAGGGGAAACTCAGTTCAGTAATGTATGACACTG
>JARQOD010000005.1:406574152-406712190 GCA_033576555.1 Oophaga sylvatica | reverse complement strand
AGTGACATGACCCCCGCGACCACTCCATCAAGTCTGCATTCGGGGTTTCCCCCGGGGGTTGATGAGTCAAAAAAAAATTTGGGTTTCCCCCAAATTTGGGGGGGTAGCGTACTTGGCAAATTGAAATAATTTTGGGGGGTTTTATTTTGGAAAAAAAAATGGGGGGGGGAAAAAAAACATTTTTGTAAAAATTATGATTTTTTAATTTTGGGCTTTCGTTTTTAACCTTCTTTAAAGCCTTTGGGGGCAAACCTCACCAAATCTAGATAAGTCCTTGGGGGGGTTATTTTCCAAAGGGGGGTCCTTGGGGGGGGTTCCATTTTTTTTTGGGGGGGTTTCTCCCAATTCATCCCTCTTTTTTTTAAACCCGGCCCCCCCCCCCCCCCCCCCCCCCCCACCCCCCACTCCACCAAAAAAATGGAATTGTAACAAAAAATTTATGTTGTAAATTTTTAACATCGGCTTTTCGTTTCTCCCCATCTTTATAAGTAATCAGACCACTTAAAGAAAAAACTAATTTATTAGAATACAATTAGAATATAGCAAATAATTTTATAAACTTTTATAAACTCTTGTAGGAAAAATATGAATCACGTTTGCATTTAAATAAGAAAAAAATCAAAAAAAATTTTTCCTCGAAAAAATTTTGCCTCTGTGACCCTCTTCATGGATGCCCTCAAATTGTCTAATTATTTTGAGAGGAGAACCCTTTACAAAAATTGGGGTTTGGTGGAAAAGCAGAAACCCACTCGGGAACATCTCTGCTGTCAGGATAAGGGAAATCGCTTGTTGCCTGTTATTTTTGAGGGAAGGGTAAATTTGTCAATTTTTTTTAGTGACATGAAAATTTGCTGAAAATGTAGGCGTGTTCTTTGAGGGGGTGACTCTTCTTTAGGGGGGGGAAGCTTTGCACGGTTTTTGTGATCCAAATTTTTTTCGAAATTAATTTCTTCTGTTGATGGGGTGAAGTTTGGGGCAGTCGCCCAAAATTCTTTTTTTTTTCTCCGGGACTGTTCTGAAAACCCTTTACCTTACTGCTATTATTTTCAGGCTTCTTTTCCTTTAGTTAGCTTTTGTCTACAGAAGAACCCGATGTTTGGGGTTTAAATTTGACAGTGAAAAAAGAATGTAATTTTTTTAATAGTGCCCCTCTCTCCGTTTCATTGATGTAGAAATTTCCCCTTGCAAAAAAACCCCCCTCTTTGGGCAGGCGAAAATAGGTTTTTCCCATCCTTTATAAAATACCTGGAATTAGCCCTCTGCTTGAAATTTTTTTAGTCACTGAAAATGGGTCCCTTAGAAATTTTTTCCAGTCAGTCCCCTTTTTTCCCTGACTTTCTTTTTTAGGTCGTTGGGGTTACCCATGTCTACAAAAAGGTTTCAGTTCAAAACAAGTGCTGAATCTTTAAAGTAAGTATGCCCCATTGTGGCTTGTCAATATTTCCCCCTTTTCCCAGACTTTCCTTCAAAATTGAGTTAACTTTAGGGGTTTGGCAACGTACCCAATTTTCTCCCTTGCGACGTGCAGCAAGGGCCTTCTTGCAGCTGTCTTTATAGATCTGTGCGTTGCACCACAGGCATGGATGAATGAAAAAAAACGTATTGAACAGTTTCAAAAGTCATCTAAACTATATGTTGCGTTTCTGAAGCAACTTCGTTTGCTTTCAGTTACATATGTGTTCCCCTTTTTTCAAAATTTCTTGGGGTTTTGGACCCGAAAGTTTTCTGGTGCAGTCTTTCCTCCATTTTTTCAGTATTTCTGGATAAAAGCGCTGAAATGTCTTTGATTAGAAGTGGGGTAGGAGCATTTTTTTTTTTGCCTGAATATGCACGTCTTGGCTTTCAGTTTGTTTTGTCGGATCTTTTTAAAACCTGCAGACATTTTTTTCTATCTTGAGTGTGGTGAATGTTATTTAAGCTGATTTTAGTGACGCTTCTTTGACATTCTAAGTTTTTAATTCTGTTCAATCCAAAAAACAAAATTTTTTTCCTAAAAACAAAGTACAAAAAATTTTTCCCCGGGCGTACAAAGTTTAGTGGTCAGTAAACTGTTATTCTCATGTACTCAAGTTAATGATGCAAAGTTTGTTGAAAGGTAACACTTCTTCGTTTCCCCTTTGGGTTTTTCGTGTGAGATGTTGGAAGACGCCCTTTTAAACTTTTGTCTAGGGAGGAGCTTTTTAAAAAAATTTGCAAAAAATTTTCACTTTCAGTTTCATAAAATTTTAAAAAGGGGGGTTGGGGGGAGATGAGGTTAACCCAATATAAGATTTCTCCCAGCTCCAAACATAAAAATTAGGTTTGGATTTTTGGGGTTGGGTTGGGATTGGGTTAGGTTTGGGTTAGGGTTGAGTTTTGGGTAAGTGTTTTGGGGGGTGTTTTGTGGTTAGGGGTAGGGTTGGGTTTTGGGTTGTGGTTAAAAGGTTTTGGTTTTGGTTGGGTTAGGGATAGGGATGTGTTGGGGTTAGGGTTATGGTTAGGATTTGGTTTTGGGTTGGGGTGTGTGGGGTTAGGTTGGAGTTTGAAAATTTGGGGGTTTCCACTATTTGAACATCGGGGTGTCCTACACGAAATGGCGCCCTTTTATTCCTGCAAATTTGCTTAAAAAGTCAAACAGTGCCCCTTTTTCCCGAGCCCCCACTTTTTGCCCAAATGGGGTTTTCCCCCACTAGGGGGTATCAGGTATCGGAAAAAAAATTTCCAACAATTTGGGGGTCTTTTTTTGTTCCCTTGGGGGAAAAAAAATTTGGGGGCAAAAAAAATTATTTTTTTGGAAAAAAATGATTTTTTTTTTTCACAGCTCTGGTTCTAAATTTTTGTAAAAAAACTTGGAGATTCAAGGTCCCAACATCTGGGGTTTTTCGGGGGGACTATTTCCCCAAAAGGGGGGGCCCTTTGGGGGGTTTTTATGTTTAGGCACATCTGGTCTGCAAACGTAATGACCCGCAGCCCTTCCCTCAAGGGCATTTAAAAGCCCTATTCCCTTCCCCAGCCCTGACTGTCCCCTACGTATTTTTTTCCCCCCCTTTGGGTTTTAGCGTATCGGGGGAAAATTGGAAACACTTTTGGGGTCAAAATTTCCCTTTTCCTTGGGAAAATACAAAAATTGGGGACTAAAAACATCATGTGTGGGGAAAAAAAATTTATTTTTTTTATTTTCATCCCCCCGGGATTAAAAAATCTGTGTACCCCGGGGGTTAAAGTGTCAGCAATTAGATAGTTTCGAGCGGTGTCTATTTCTAAAATGGGGTACTTGTGGGGAGTTTTTCTTTTAGGCACATCGGGGCTCTGCAACGTACATTGCCGCGCCTTCCCCATAAACTCAGCATTTAAAAAGTCATACCCTTTCCCGACCCCCAAGTGTCCAAAACGGGTTTCCCCCCCCCAGTGGTTTTTTGGACAAATGTCAACAATTTTGGGGGGCCTTTCTCCTGTTACCCTTGTGAAAAAAAAAATTGGGTTTTTAAAAATCTTTTTTCGGGAAAAAAATTTTTTTTTATTTTTAGGGTTTTTGCTTTAAAAAAATTTGTAAGCAGGGGGGTTTAAGGGTTTTGCTCACCACCCACCTCGGATAATTCCTTGGGGGGTCTGTTTACAAAATGTGGTCACTTGTGGGGGGTTTTACTTTTTAGGCACATCAGGGGCTCTGCAAACAAAAAAGTCCCCCGCAGCCTTCCAAAAAGTCGGCATTTAAAGGGGACTAATCCTTCTGAGATGAGTGTCCCAAACAGTGGTTACCTCCCCTTTTTGGGGTCCAGCGTACTGGACAAAGGAACAAAAACTTTTTGGGGCCAAAATTTTCCTGAACCCCATTGAAAAAAAAAAAAAATAGGGGGAAAAAAAAGTTTTTTTGGAAAAAAATGATTTTTTATTTTCGGGCTTGCGTTTAAATTCTGTTAGCAGGGGGTTTAAAGTGTCCTGTGTTTAGTAATTTTTTTTGGGGGCTTTTTTCCAAAATGGGGTCATTTGTGGGGGGCCCCAAAATTTGGAACAGGGGCTCTCAAAAAAGACATGGGTCCCTAACGATTGGAGAAATTTTTCCCAAAATTAAAAAAGTAAAAAGCCGCCCTTTCCCCCTTTGGCCGCCGTGCCCCCCAAAAAGTGGTTTTGACCAAAATAAGGTATTTGTGTACTCAAAGAAATTCCCCCAACAAATTTTGGTCCTTTTTTTTTTTTCCCTGCAAAAAAAAAAAAATTGATGCTAAATAAAATGTCCTTTTTTTTCCCCCCACGTTGCTTTAGTTTATGAAGCACTAAAAGGGTTTTTTAATCTTGAATGTGTTTTGAGTGTTTGAGGGGTGCGTTTTTATAATGGGCCCTTTTTTTGGGTTTTTTAAATGCCCCCTTAGGTAAGTGCCCGTTCAGGATTATTTGGTTTTTTTTGCGGGAAAAAGCATCAAAAACGCATTAATTAAGCATCCTTTTTTGATTAAATTTCCCCAAATTTTTTGTGCCCATGGTGGTTTTTTTCCGAAAAAAAAAAACGCATGCGGAAAAAATAGCAACAGTTTTTTAATTTGCGATTATGCGTTTTTCCCTCTTATTTTGACAAAAAAGTTTTTTTAAAAATGCGTAAAAACGCGTAAAAAGCGCAAAAAATGATCAAAAACGTGAAAATCCCCCAAAAAAAACCCCCGTTTTTCCGCGAAAAAAAAACCGGGTTTGCTCGGAATTTTTCTGCAAACATTCCTGAACGGTGCCTTACCTTAAAAGTGTTCAAAATTTTAGGTGGGGCCTAAAAAAATGGTTTTGTAATTTTGCGTGAAAAGGGAAAAAGCTGGTCAAATTTTACCTTATATTCTAACAAAAAAAAAAGTTGGTTTCAAAAAATTTGTGATGTAAATAGAATTGGGAAAAATTTTTATTACTATTTTTGGCACATAACCTAGGTTTAAACGAATTAAAAATTTAAAATTTGAAATTGCGAAATTTTTTAAAAATTTTTGCCCCAAATTTCCATTTTTTTCCAAAAAAAAGCAAAAAAAATTTCGACCTAAATTTCCCCTAAATGAAGTCCAATATGTCTGAAAAAAAAATTCGAACGCTAGGATTGTTGAACGTTTTTCCGAGTTATTCCCATAAGGGCACTGGTCAAATTCAAAAAAAAGGCAGGTCATGAGGGGTTAAAAAAAATGGAAGAAAAATCTTTAACAATGGAATGCTGCTGCACCCCAAAAACTGCTTGGATTCCATGAATTGGGGAAAGGGCGTGGCAAGCGTTCTTTTTCGTATTAAATACTGAACTACCCCAAAAATTTTCCATAAGTAATTCCAGGGAACTTCAAAATCAGGCTAACTCTGCACTGATCCATATAAGTTTTAATGGCTGTTTCCCCTGTACTTAAAGGGGTGGGGGTTTACTGTCAATTGATCCCAGCATTTTTAATTTCATATTCTTGTGCTGCAGGGCTTCACGTCCAGGGCCCGATGCCGACTTTGTTTTCCCGTCCTTCCCCCCCACGTAGCTTGCACACACACCGCAGTGCTCTGCCGGCGGAATGAGGAGTGGAGCAGAGCAGCTTTGGGCACACGTAAGGGCGGCGTGGCTGCCATGGTGCTCAGGGGGAGGGGGAGGGCCCAGGGGAGGGGGGCTGGGGGTTGGGTTATGAAGGCTGGCGAAGCCTAACTTTTCCCAAAAAAATAGGGGGGGCCGGGGCGGACCGGGCTGCCGGTGCTTGGCCCCCCTAATCCGGGGCCCCCCCAGTTGTAAGGCTGAATGCCTGTGGGGCCCCCCGACTAGCCCCGGAAAAATCAACTAGAGTTGGTTCGAACTTTGAACCCCCAAAAGGGTCACAGAAGTTTATAAGTGGCCATAAAAATAAAAAATTTTTTTTTTTCCCCCAAAAAAGTATCTTTGCCCCCAATTTTATTTTCCTAAGGCTAACAGAAGGAAAAATTTGGTCTCAAAAGTTTTTGTACAATTTGTCCCGAAATTGGGAACCCCATAGTGGGGGGGAAACTTTTTTTGGGCGATGGGAGTCAAAAAAGGGGGAGCACCTTTGACTTTTTAAGCAGAATTGGTGGAATTGAAACAGACCTGTCACATTTGGAGGCCTAAAAAAAGGGAAAAAACCCCCAATTTTAAAAGCAAAACCCAACCCCCAAACACCCTAAACCTGTCCCACCCCAGCCAAAAAACCTAAAACTAACACACCCCTTTTTCCCCCAAACCCAATCTAACTTTAGCCCCCAACCAACCTAATGGGAAAATGGAAAAAATAATTTTTGAAATTTTTTTTTTTTTCCCAACTAAAAAAGGGGGTAAAGGTGGGTTTGATTTACATTTTTAGAGGGTTTTTATGATTGGCAGCTGTCACATGCTAAAAGACGTTTTTATTTTTTTTTTAAATGTTTTTTTTTTCATAATTTTGAGAGCTTTAATTTTTTTTATTTTGGTCCACAGATCATGGAGGTCTTTTTTTGCCTGTCGGTTGTTTTTTTTTGGTACCATTTTTGGCACATGACATTTTTGATGCTTTTTATTACGATTTTGGGAGGCAGAAGAACAAAAACCAGCAATTCATGAATTTCTTTTGGGAGGGGGTGTTTATACCGCTTGGTGTGCTAAAAATTGATGAAGTATTTTTATTCTTCGGGTCAGTACGATTAAGCATACCTCTTTTTATAAATTTTCTTTATGTTTTGGCGCTTTTTACATAAAAACAATTAACCCCTTAAGTCCATGGCGTGCCAGTCCGCCCATGGCAAGGTGTAAGCAGCAGTGTTAGTTCAGTGCCAACAGCGCAGGCAAAGGAAGCGGTGGGGGGCCCTTTTGCCGTTGGTCCCCGCATTACAGCGCTGTGATTGGTCAGTCAATGTGCTGACCAAACCAGCGCGATCAGGCAGAAGAGGCTGAAATTTCAGCCTCTTCTCCCAATCAGTGCGGGCTGGCGCGCAGTGGTCGGCTTCCGCATAAAGCCGGGAGCTGCGTCCCCGCCGCCCGGCTGTTAACCCCCTGACTGCTGCGGATCGCAGCGTCAGGGGGAGAGTAGAGGGTCGGGAGCTCCCTCTGCCTCAGTCAGCGCCCCGCAATGTACAGTCATGGACAAAAGTTTTGAGACTGACACAAATATTAATTTTTACAAGTCTACTGCTTCACTTTTTCTAATGGCAATTTGCATATAATCCAGAATGTTATAAAGAGTGATCAGCTTAACAGCAATTAGTTGCAAAAGTCAATATTTGGCTAGAAAATGAAATTTATTCCCCAAAACACATTTCAACATCATTGCAGCCCTGCCTTAAAGGACCAGCTAGCCTCTTTTCAGTGATTGCTCCATTAACACAGGTGTGGGTGTTGATGAGGACATGGCTGGGATCAATCTGTCATAATTAAGTAAGAATGACACCACTGGACACTTTAAAAGGAGGCTGGTGCTTGGCATCATTGTTTCTCTTCTGTTAACCATGGTTATCTCTAAAGAAACACGTGCAGTCATCATTGCAATGCACAAAAATGGCCTAACAGGGAAGAGTATCGCAGCTAGAAAGATTGCACCTCAGTCAACAATCTATCGCATCATCAAGAACTTCAAGGAGAGAGGTTCCATTGTTGCCAAAAAGGCTCCAGGGCGCCCAGAGAAGACCAGCAAGCGCCAGGACCGTCTCTTAAAAGTGTTTTAGCTGCGGGATCGGGCTACCAGTAGTGCAGAGCTTGCTCGGAATGGCAGCAGGCAGGTGTGAGTGCATCTGCACGCACTATGAGGCGGAGACTCTTGGAGCAAGGCCTGGTCTCAAGAAGGGCAGCAAAGAAGCCACTTCTCTCCAGAAAAAAACATCATGGACAGACTGATTTCTGCAAAAGGTACAGGCAGTGGACTGCTGAGGACTGGGGTAAAGTTATTTTCTAAGATGAATCCCCTTTTCGATTGTTTGGGACATCAGGAAAACGCCTCATTCGGAGAAGACAAGGTGGGCGCTACCACCAGTCTTGTCTCATGCCAACTGTTAAGCATCCTGAAACCATTCATGTGTGGGGTTGCTTCTCAGCCAAGGGAATCGGCTCTCTCACAGTCTTGCCTAAAAACACAGCCATGAATAAAGAATGGTACCAGAATGTCCTCCAAGAGCAACTTCTCCCAACCCTCCAACAGCAGTTTGGCGATCAAAAAAAATGCCTTTTCCAGCATGATGGAGCACCTTGCCATAAAGCAAAGGTGATAACTAAATGGCTCAGGGAACGAAACATAGAGATTTTGGGTCCATGGCCTAGAAACTCCCCAGATCTTAATCCCATTGAGAACTTGTGGTCAATCATCAAGAGACGGGTGGACAAACAAAAACCTAAAAATTCTGACAAAATGAAAGCATTGATTGTGCAAGAATGGACTGCTATCAGTCAGGATTTGGTCCAGAAGTTGATTGAGAGCATGCCAGGGAGAATTGCAAAGGTCCTGAAAGAGAAAGGTCAACACTGCAAATATTGACTTGCTGCATTAACTCATTCTGTCAATATAAGCTTTTCTTACTCATATGTTTGCAATTATTATATTTCTGTCTGTGATAAAAACATCTGTCAAACACACATAAAAACCAGAGGGCAGCAGATCATGTGAAAATATAATATTTGTGTCATTCTCAAAACTTTTGGCCATGACTGTATTTGCAGGGACCGATCTCTGCCTTGATGACCCGGGAGTTGTCATGACAACCTCCGGGTCATCTAGCTACGGAAAGCCACTGTGACCATGGTCACAGCGGTTTCACCATAGGTACAATGCATTGCAATGCTGGAGCATTGCAATGCACTGTAACTGCAATCAAAAGTAAAAAAGTGAAAGTCCCATAAAGGGACAAGGTAAAAAAAGCATTTTTTAAAAAAATTTGTAAAAAAAATATTAAAAAATAATAAAATTCCCCTAAAAAATACACATTTTTATGTAATAAAAAAAAACAAAAAAATGCACATGTTTGGTATCGCCGCGTCCGTAAAAATCCCATCTATAAAAGCGTAACCCTAGTTAACCCCTTCAGTGAAAGCCGTAAAAAAAAAGCAAAAAAGTAGTAAATTATACTTTTTCCAAGCGGTATCATCATACCGCTTTGAAAAAGTGCAATAACACGCGATCAAAAGACGGATATAAATAATCATGGTACCGCTGAAAACGGCATCTTGTCCCGCAAAAAAAAGCCGCCAAAAAGCATCATCAACGAAAAAATAAAAAAAGTTATAGCTCGCGGAATAAACTGATGCAAAAATAATTATTTTTTCTATAAAAATTTTTATTGTGTAAAAAAAACGCCAAAACATAAAAAAATATATAAATGAGGTATCGCCATAATCGTAGTGACCCGAAGAATAAAGCTGCTTTATCAATTTTACCACATGCGGAACGGAGAAAAGCAAAAAAACAATTCCTGAATTGCTGGTTTTTGTTCATTCTGCTTCCACAAAAATCGGAATAGGAAGTGATCAAAATTGTTATGTGCCCGAATATGGTACCAATAAAAACGTCAGCTTGTCCCGCAAAAAATAAACCCGCACATAACTCTGTCGGCCAAAATATGGAAAAAATTATAGCTCTCAAAATACGGCGATGCAAAAATTTCTTACAAAAATTCTTCCAAAAAAAAGCGTCTTTTAGTGTGTGACAGAAGCTAAACATAAAAAAAGGATGTTAATCTGGTATCGCTGTAATCGCACCGACCCGAAAAATAAAGTTGCCTAATCACTAATACCGCGTAAACGCGAACGGCGTAAAAAATAAAACCAATTCTTCACCTTTTGTGGATTTGTTCATTCTGCCTCCCAAAAATCGCAGTAAGGCGATCACAGTGGTTCCCCCCCACATATGGGGTATCAGTGTACTCAGGACAAATTGCACATCAACTTTTAGGGTCCTATTTCTCCTGTTACCCTTTAAAAATAAAAATTTGGGGGCAAAAAGATCATTTTTGTAGAAAAAAATATGATTTTTTTATTCTACGGCTCTACGTTATAAACTTCTGTGAAGCCCTTGGGGGTTCAAAGTGCTCACCACACATCTAGATAAGTTCATTGGTGGGTCTAGTTTGCAAAATGGGGTCACTTGTGGGGGTTTCTACTGTTTAGGCACATCAGGGGCTCTCCAAGCGCGACATGACTTCCCAAAGACCATTCCATCAAAGTCTGCATTTGAAAACGGTGCTCCTTCCCTTCCGAGCTTTGCCATGCATCAAAATAGTGGTTTACCCCCACATATGGGGTATCAGCGTACTCAGGACAAATTGCACAACAGCTTTTGGGATCCTATTTTTCCTATTACTCTTACAAAAATAAAAATTTGTGGGCAATAAGATTATTTTTGGAAAAAATATGATTTTTTTATTTTCACGGCTCTACGTTATAAACTTCTGTGAAGCCCTTCGGGGTTCAAAGTGCTCACAACACAACTAGATAAGTTCCTTGGGGGGTCTACTTTCCAAAATGGGGTCATTGTGGGGGGTTTCTACTGTTTACTCACATCAGGGGCTCTCAAACGTGACATGACACCCGCAGACCACTCCATCAAAGTCTGCATTCGAAAACGGTGCTCCTTCCCTTACGAGCTCTGCTATGAGTCAAAATAGTGGTTTACCCCCATATATGGGGTATCAGCGTACTCTGGACAAATTGCACAATAACTTTTGGGGTCCTGTTACCCTTTGGAAAATAAAAATTGGGGGTGAAAAGATCATTTTTGTGGAAATATATGATTTTTTTAATTTTACGGCTCTACGTTATAACCTTCTTTGAAGCCGTTGGGGGTTCAAATCTCTCACCACACATCTAGATAAGTTCCTTGGGGGGGTCTAGTTTCCAAAATGGGGTCTCTTGTGGGGGGCTTCCACTGTTTAGGCCGGGGCTGTGGAGTCGGTAAGCCTCAGTTGCGACTCGACTCCTAGATTTTATCAGGTTCCGACTCCTGCTCCGACTCCGACTCCATCATAAATGGCCAATTCGTAACAATAAATTTACTGTTGTAAAATATTAACATCGTGCTTATTCAGTTTCTCACCATCATATTATAAGTAATCAGACCACTTAGAGAAAAAACTATATTTATTAGAATACAATTAGAATATAGCAAATAACTTTTATAAACTTTTATAAACTCTTGTAGGTAAATATGCAATAAACACTGTTATGCAGTTAATAAGAAGAAATCTATAAATTTGTCCTCAGAAAAAATATTGCCTCTGTCAGATCCTCCTTCATGGATGCCCTCAAATCTGATCTAATTATTTTGAGAGCAGAGAACAACCTCTCTACACTAACTTGGGTTGGTGGCAAAGCAGTAACCACTCGGGCAACATCTCTGACAATGTCAGGATACAGAGGAATCGCTTGTTGCACTGTTATTTTTGATGAATGGTCAAATTTGTCAATTTCTTTTAGTGCACATGAAAAATTCTGCTGAAATGTACTGGCTGTGTTCTTTGATGGGGATGACTCTTCTTCTAGGCGGGAACGCTTTGCACGGTTCTTGTGATCCAAATATTTTTCGAAATTAAATTCTTCATCAGTTGATGAGGGTGAAGATGTGGCAGTACGACCAAATTCTTCTTGTTCCTCCTGACTGTTCTGCAACCCTTTCATCCTTACTGCTATTATATACAGAGCTTCTTTTCCTTTAGTTAGCTGTTGATCATACAGAAGAATCCGATGCATTGGGTCTACATTGACAGCTGCCAAAAGAATGTAATTTTGTAATAGTAGCTCCTCTCTCCGTTTCATTGATGTAGCAATGCCACTTGCAATAAACCCTCCTCTTTGGGACAGGCGAAACATCAGGTTCTTCCACTCCTTTAATAAAATACCTGGAATTAAGTCCTCTGCTTGTAATTTTTTAGTCACTGTAAATGGGTGCTCTAGCAATTTTTCCAGCTCAGTCACCTGATTCCACTGACTTTCATTTAGCGTCAGTTGAGGGTTAGCCATGTCTACAAGAAAGGTTTTCAGTTCAACCAAGTGCTGAATCATTAAGTAAGTACTGCCCCATCGTGTGGCTTGATCAATATTTGCCCCTTTTCCAGCACGTCTCTTCAAAATTGAGTTAACTTTAGGGGTTCTGGCAACAGTAGCCAATTTTCTCACCTTGCGAATCAGTGCAGCAGCATGTCCTTCTTGCAGACTGTCTCTTATAGCCATCTGTAGCGTATGCACAACACAGCGCATGTGATGAATGAAAGAACGTATTGACACAGTTTCAACAAGATCATCTAAACTATCATGTTGCTGTTCATCTGAAGCAACTTCAGTTTGCTCTTCAGTTACAATACTGTGTTCCTCTATTTCAAACATTTCTGTGTCTGTGGACCCAGAATGTTCTTCTAGCTGCTGGTCACCATCATTACTCTCATTCATTAGCTTAATAGTACTTATCATATCTGAAGCATTGTCAGTTACGACAGAAAGAACTTGCTCTTTTTTAAGTTCATAGTCTTGCACAACCTTTTCCAGCAAGACCTGATGAAACTCACTGGTGTGATGAGCTTTGGTGTCTTTTACTGCCAATGTCTTGGTAACTATTTCATTTTTGTCACAAACAAATCGGACATAGATGGCAAAATAGTTCACTCTGTGACGTGTGCAGGCATCCATTTTAAGAAACAGAAAGCGTCCCTTGAGAGTTCTTTCTTTTGTTTAAAAGCTTCTTCGATTACTAATTTTCTAATACTCTCTCTCTCCAGAGAAACACCAAGCTTGCGGGCCATTTCCCCATTCAGACACATAAAAGCTGGTTGTGAAAATAATGAAATAGGCACACTATCCTTTACAACAAGCTCTATGATCTGTTTTTTAAATGTATCTACTGTCATTGTCACAGTAACTTTGTCACTGACAAAATATCTTGCAACTGATGGCTGCAAAGTTCTCTGCTCCTTTGTTTGGCTGGAAGAGCTGGCCCTGGTTCATTGGTTTGGATGCAGTCTTTCTCATCCACTGCTTTCAGTACTTCTGGATGAAAGCGCTGTAAATGTCTCTTGATTAGAAGCTCTGGTAGGAGCATTTTTATCTTTGCCTGAATATGCACTGATCTTGGCTTCTCAGCATTTGTTTTCGTCTGGATCATTTGTCATACACTGACAGACATAATTTTTTCTATCTTGAGTGATGGTGAAATGTTCAAATACAGCTGATTTAATGTGACGCTTCTTTGACATTCTCAAGTTTTTAATTCTGCATTCACAATCCAAATGACAATTGTTTTTCCTAAAAACAATTGTACAAAATTATTGCCAGGTCGTACAACTGATATAGTGGTCAGTAATACTGTTATTCCTCATGTACTCACAGTTAACTGATGCAAAGTTTGTTGAAAGGATAACACTTCTTACAGTCTTCCTCTTCTGAGTAGCAGCTGTGAGATGCTTGGAAGACGCACACCTAGTAAACATCTAGTCTAGAGGAGGAGCTTTACTACTAAGAATTTGCAACACATTTTCACTTTCAGTTTCATACATTGTAAGTAGGGGGGTTGGGGCAGCATGAGGTTAACCAAGTATAAGATTAGATAAGGGCAGTGGAGAACAGCAACACACAAGAAGTAAAGGTACTGCCACACTAAACAATCCCGCTAGCGATCACGATAACGACGCATACTAATGCGATCGCTAGCGGGATTGTTTCTATATCGCTAAATGCGGCCACATTTAGCGATATAGTTAACGACGCTATCGCCGTTAGCGATCTTCTTAACGACTTTAGCGGTACAAAAGTACCGCTAAATCGCTAAGAAAAGGTGCCACACAGCGATTAGATACTTACCCAGCGGGAGCGCCAGCGATGAAATAGGGTCCGGAGCGATTCCAGCGACGAGCGAGATCACAGCAGGAAGCTCGTCGCTGGAAGCTGCCGCACTGAACAATATCGCTAACGGGATCGCTAAATAGTGACGTTTTTTAGCGATCCCGTTAGCGATATTGTTTAGTGTGGCATACCCTTAAGAAATGTCTCTATCTCCAGCAGAACTGCTTATCACTGTTGTTCATAGTTTGATAGAACATATATATTTGAGTAACATTTATAAAATTCATATGAAAGTTCTATTATGAAATATTAATACATTTTTTTTAAAGCTGGAGTCGGTACATTTCTACCGACTCTGACTCCACAGCCCTGGTTTAGGCACATCAGGGACTCTCCAAATGCGACATGGCATCCAATCTCAATTCCAGCCAAAAAAATCAAATGGCGCTGTTTTGCTTCCGAGCTCTGCCATGCGCCAAATAGTGGTTTACCCCCACATATACGGTATCAGCGTACTCAGGTCAAATTGCACAATAACTTTTGGGATCCTTTTAACCTCTGAAAAATAAAAATTGGGGGGAAAAGATCATTTTTGTGGAAAAACTACGATTTTTTAATTTTACGGCTCTACATTGTAACCTTCTGTGAAGCCTTTGGGGGTTCAAAGTGCTCACCACACATTTAAATAAGTTCCTTGGGGGGTCTAGTTTCCAAAATGGTGTCACTTATGGGGAGTTTCCACTATTTAGGTACATCAGGGGCTCTCCAAACGCGACATGGTGTCCGCTCTCGATTCCAGCCAATTTGACATTCAAAATCTCAAACGATGCTCCTTCCCTTCTGAGGACTGCTGTGCGCCTAAAGATTGGTTTTACCCCACACATGGGGTATCGGTATACTCAGGAGAAATTGTACAACAAATATTGTGGTTCGTTTTCTCCTGATACCCTTGACAAAATTTAAAATATTGTGTCGAAAGAAAAATTTTGGGAAAAAACTTTAAATGTTCCTTTTTTCCTTCCACATTGCTTCAATTCTAGTGAAGTACATAAAGCGTTAATAAGCTTCTTGAATGTGGCTTTGAGCACCTTGAGGGGTGCAGTTTTTAGAATGGTGTTACTTTTGGGTATTTTCTGTCATTTTGACCCCTCAAATTCATTTCAAATGTGAGGTGGTCCCTAAAAAAAATTGTTTTGTAAATTTTGCTGGAAAAATGAGAAATTGCTGGTCAACTTTTAACACTTATAACTTCCTAACAAAAAAAAATTTTGGTTCCAAAATTGTGATGTTGTAAAGTAGACATGTGGGAAATGTTATTTATTAACTATTATTTGTGACATATCTCTCTGATTTAAGGGCATAAAAATTAAAAGTTTGAAAATTGGAAAATTTTCAAAATTTTCGCCATATTTCGTTTTTTTTATTAATAAACGCAAGTTATATCGAAGAAATTTTACCACTATCATGAAGTACAATATGTCACAAGAAAACAGCCTCAGAATCGCCAAGATCCGTTGACGCGTTCCTGTGTTATAAGCACATAAAGTGACAATGGTCAGAGTTGTAAAAATTGGCCTGGTAATTAACCTACAAAATGGCTTGGTCGTTAAGGGGTTAAATATAAAAATTAATTATTATTATTCTGCGAGCTATAACTTTATTTTTTCGCTGATGATGCTGTATGGCGACTCGTTTTTGGTGGGACAAGATGACCTTTTCAGAGGTACCATGTTTATTTATATCCGTCTTTATGATCGAGTGTTATTCCAATTTTTGTTCGTATGATGATAAAGCATTGTTTTTTTGCATTTTTTTTTTTTCAAGGGGTTCACTAAACGGGTTAAATGGTGGGACAGTTTTATAAAGCGGGTTGTTCCAGACGCGGCGATATTAAATATGTGTACTTTTATTGTTTTTTTCTTTTTTTTTATTTACATAAACAAAATGAATTTATTGGGGAATTTTTTTTTTTCTTTAGGATTTTTTTTTACACATGTTAATTTTTTTTTCTTTGTCCCATTGTGGGACGTCACTGTATAGTGTCAGATGGCTGATCTGACAGTTTACACAGCACTCTGTCAGATCAACGATCTGACAGGCAGTGCAGGAGGCTTGCCAAAGCCTGCTCTCAGCAGGCACTGACAAGCCACCTCCCTGCAGGACCCGGAAGGACTCTGCGGCCATCTTGGATCCGGGGGCCTGCAGTGAGGAGGACCTCGGAACAGCGCAATTATATTGCGCTGTTCTGAGGGTCTCAGGGAGGCATGCAGGAAGCCCCCTCCTTGCACGATGCTTCCCTGTGCCGCCGGAACACTGCGATCATGTCATGTTCGATTGCAGTGTGCCGGGGGTTAAAGTATCGGGAGAGGTCCGTGACCACTCCTGACACTTAGTGCCGGGTGTCAGCTATGATAATCAGCTGACACCCAGCCGCGATCGGCTACACTCCCCCTGTGAGCGCAGCTGATCGCGTATGATGTGCTATTCCATCATTGGGAATTAAGTCCCATGTCACATGGACGGAATAGTACGTCAGATGGCAGAAAGGGGTTAAATCGGATCAGATTGCAGGTAGATTTGAAGAATACTTTAGAGAGCTGTATTGCTCCCAATTAAACCACACTGTGGAGGAAATTGATGAATATTTAAACCAGATTGAATTTCCCAAGCTCTCTTGTGAAGATCAGACATTCCTAGGGATATCACCTTGGAAGAAATTAGGGAAGCAGTTATGTCTCTCTCTAATGGGAGGGCTACTGGGCCTGATGGCATGCCCACAGAATTATACAAAAGATATATAGATCAGATAGGCCCGGTTCTCCTGTAAAGCCTCTCTGAAGCACTTAAAATGCACTTGCTTCCTCAATCCTTCTACGATGTCACTATAGTGGTAATTCCTAAGCCAGATAAACCAGCTGAAGAGTGTAGTTCTTATCGCCCCATATCCTTACTTAATACGGATTACAAAATACTTACGAAACTTGTAGTTAATAGGTTGAAAACAGTAATACTGAGCATTATACATGAGGATCAATCTGGCTTTATGCCAGGAAGGTCCACCTCATCTAATATTAGAAGAGTTCAAGTTTTAACTCAGGCCATAAGTATGGGGAGCCTTGGACAATAGCTTCTTTAGATACGGCTAAAGCCTTTGATTCTTTGGAGTGGAAATTTCTACAGTGTGAAATTTGGATTCTCTGATCAATTTTGTTGTTGGAATAAATTACAGTATGTCAAGAGCCAATATCCTTGTAAATATAATACTGTCGGAATACTTTGACCTGAGTAGAGGAACCAGACAAGGCTGTCCTTTGTCCCCGATGCTCTTCGCTCTAGCAGTAGAGCCTATGGCCCTTAAAATTAGACAGGACCCTTTGGTAGAGGGCATTAATATAAATTCCATAACTGATAAAGTGGGATTGTATGCCAATGACCTGGTGCTTTTCCTAGATGAAGTAGAGCAATCCCTTGCGAGAGCAATGGCCCTTAATAACTATTTTGGGGTACTATCAGGTCTCAAAACTAAGTGGGGCAAGTCTGTGGTTATGCCACTTATAGATAATATAGCTGAGTCTGCGGTTTTTGGATTGCAAGTAGTACAGCAATTTAAATATCTGGGTATTATAATTAATCGAAGCCCAATTGGGGACTTTGCGGATAATGTATACCCTCTACGTAATATGATAAAGGAAAAATTTGAGAATTGATCTCAACTTCCCCTATCTGTGGCGGGCAGAATTAACTTAATCAAAATGATAATTCTTCCAAAATGCTTGTATGCGTTGGAACATTCATCAATTAAAATCCCCAAAGGGTTCTTCAGAAAAATGCATAGTATGATGGCGACCTTTATACGAGGTTCATCAAGGCCCAAATTAAGTATTGGATCCTTGCAGAGACCCAAAAATCAGGGTGGATACGTGGTCTCTGACCTATTTTTGTATTATTTAGCTGGCCAGATACGTTATAGCTCACTAATGCAGAAGCTCATCTTATACATTTCTTGGTTGGGAATACACTATGGGCAATATTAGAAGGATTCTACAGACCACCACAAGGTTTGTTATTTGCACACGGTTTGGCGTTACAGGTATGGCGAGAGAGGTAAACGTGTCTTGAAATTTACTGACCAAGTGGGAGAGACTCAGATATGTGATACCATATTTTTCGGACTATAAGACGCACCTTTCCCCAAATTTTTTTTTGTGGAAAATGGGGGTGCGTCTTATGGTCGCAATAGACATACAAATTCTGTGGCTGTGGCGGTGTGCCGGGGCTCTGTGGTGTGGTAGTGCTGGCTGTGCTCCAGGGCAGTAGCAGCGGCTCTCTGTGCTCTGTTGGGGGCTCTGCTGGTATTTCGTCAAAGCCCAGAGGTCCCCGCACATCTGTTGCTGCCATGTTGCGGTGGCCTCCGTTTATTTGGATGATATCTTGGTTTTTTCCAACGATTGGGACTCTCATGTGAAACATGTTCGGACTTTGTTCCAGATTTTGAGAGAGAATGCTCTGTATGTGAAGGGATCAAAGTGTCTTTTTGGCGTACAGAAGGTCTCATTTCTGGGATTCATTTTGTCTCCCTCTGTTATTGAAATGGACCCGGTCAAGGTTCAGGCCATCTATGATTGGGTTCAACCTACTTCATTGAAGGCTCTTCGGAGATTTTTTGGTTTTGCCAATTTTATCTTACATCAAGGAGTCTTTGGAGAAGGGTCAAATCAGACCATCCTCTTCACCCTTGGTGGCTGTTTTTTTCTTTGTGGCCAAAAAGGATGGTTCATTGAGGCCATGTATTGACTATCGCCTCCTGAATAAAATCACTGTTAAATATCAATATCTGTTACCCTTGATTTCTGACCTATTTTCCAGAGTGAAGAGTGCTAGTTGGTTTACCAAGCTTGACCTCAGGGGGGCGTATAACCTTATTCGCATTAGGCACGGGATGAATGGAAGATGGCGTTTAATACCCCAGAGGGGCATTTTGAGTACCTAGTGATGCCTTTTGGGCTCACTAATGCCCCTTCCATCTTCCAATCCTTTATGAATGTTTATTTTCAGGGATTTTGTGGATAAATTTCTGATCGTTTATTTGGATGATATCTTGATTTTTTCCAACGACTGGGACTCTCATGTGAAACATGTTCGGACTGTGTTCCAGATTTTGAGAGAGAATGCACTGTATGTGAAGGGATCAAAGTGTCTTTTTGGCGTACAGAAGGTCTAATTTCTGGGATTCATTTTGTCTCCGTCTGTTATTGAAATGCACCCGGTCAAGGTTCAGGCCATCTGTGATTGGGTTCAACCTACTTCATTGAAGGCTCTTCAGAGATTTTTGGGTTTTGCCAATTTTTATCGTAAATTTATTGGTAATTTCTCCGGTATTGTTAAACCATTAACTGATTTGACCAAAAAGGGTTCCAATGTGGTGAATTGGCCTCCTGAGGCAGTTTCTGCGTTTCAGGCACTTAAGCAGAGATTCATTTCTGCTCCTGTTCTACGACAGCCTGATTTTTCCCTGCCGTTTCAGGTGGAGGTTGATGCCTCTGAGATTGGGGCAGGTGCCGTTTTGTCCCAAAGGGATCCAGAGACCTCTAAGAGTAACCCCCTTGTGCCTTTTTCTCTCGAAAATTTTCTCCAACTGAACGTAATTATGACGTGGGTAATCGTGAGTTATTGGCCATGAAGTGGGCCTTTGAAGAGTGGAGACATTGGCTGGAAGGAGCAAAACATCAGGTGGTGGTCCTCACGGACCATAAGAACCTGGTTTATCTCGAATCAGCCAAGCGACTTAATCCTAGACAGGCCAGGTGGGTCCTGTTTTTCACACGTTTTGATTTTGTGGTTTCTTTTCTTCCGGGCACTAAGAATGTTAAGGCGGATGCCCTCTCGAGGAGTTTCTTTGCGGATTCTCCTGAGTTATCTGATCCTGCTGTTATTTTGAAGGAGGGTGTAGTACTTTCCGCCATCTCGCCCAATTTGAGACTGGCTCTGGAGGGTGTCAGGAGGATAAACCTGAGCGCTGCCCTGTTGGGAAATTATTTGTCCCAGACCAGTGGAAGAAGAGTGTGATGTCTGAGATTCATTGTTCCGCGTTGGCTTGTCATCCCGGGATTTTTGGTACCAGAGACTTGGTGAGTCGGTCCTTTTGGTGGCCTACTTTGTCTCGTGACGTCAGGGACTTTGTGCAGTCCTGTGGGACTTGCTCTCGTTCCAAGCCTTGCTCTCGTTTCTAGTGGTTTGTTAATGCCATTACCTGTGCCCAAGAGGCCATGGACCCATATTTCTATGGATTTTATTTCCGACCTTCCTATTTCTCAGAGAATGACCGTTATCTGGGTAATCTGTGATAGGTTTTCCAAGATGATACATCAAAAAATATTCCTATGAGAGTAGCATCTCCTAAATTTAAGCCTAGGTTCATTGGACCTTATAAGATCATGGAAATTATTAATCCTGTTTCCTTCCGTTTGCTTCTTCCAGGGACATTTAAGATCCATAACGTGTTCCACAAGTCCTTATTGAAGAGGTTTGTCGAGCCAGTGGTTCCTATGGCTGCGCCCCCCGACCCTGTTTTGGTTGAGGGCAATTTGGAGTATGTGGTTGAGAAAATATTGGATTCTTGTTTTGCTTGACGGAAACTCCAGTATTTGGTTAAGTGGAGAGGTTATGGTCAGGAGGACAATTCTTGGGTGTTTGCTTCGGACATCCATGCTGGGAGACTGATCCGTGCCTATCATCGAGCTCATCCTGATCGTCCTGGTTGCGCAGGTGATGGTTCGGTGACCCCTCCTCAAGGGGGGGTACTGTTGTGAATACTCTGGAGGCGAATTCTGAGCTTGGGCTCCCTCCGGTGGTTGCTGAGGGTAATGAACTAATTGTTGAATGGCCTTCAGCTGGCTCTGAATGGTCTGATATATGTGACCTGAGTTCCCATCAGCCTTGCCGGTAATCAATTGTTCTTCCTGGTTTTGCTTGGAGGTCAGCTTGCATTCCTGCTCTCTTTCAGATAAATGATTTGCTAATTTTTTCCCTCTTGTTGGATTTTCCTTGCCTGTTTTTCTGCTTGCAGGGGACTGCAGCCTAGTCCTCTTTTGGGGTCTGGCGCTGCAATTGTGCTCATTTTGTATTTGCACTTTTTCTCTGTTCCTTTGTCACTTTTTTGCTGAATTGCTGTGTGTTATATACCAGAGATCTGATTTAGGTGGTAGAGATCGTGTGAGCTCAGGTTTTTTGTTAATCAGAAGTGTTGGTATTTTTGTCAGGGTTTTTTTGGGTTGCAGTCAAAATTCTTTCCTATACTTTTCTATCTAGACAGATTGGGCCCCAGCATTTGCTCATTCTATTTTCTGTCTGTGTCCGTATTTTCTTCTTGTCTAACCGCCATTACATGTTTGGGGGCTTCCTATTTCTTTGGGGAATCTGCTTCGGGGCAGATAGCTTTCATCTTTACGCCTTTAGGTGTAGTTATCTCTCCGGCTGTGACGAGGTGTCTAGGATCACCGTAGGTGCGCTCCACGGCTACTTCTAGTGTGGCGGTTAGTTTAGGGTACTGCAATCCAGTAGTTTCCAGGCTCTCTGGTGTATTACTACTTTTGCTATTTTTGCAATTTCTCCTCAGCTTCCGAAACATAACACAGCACCCCAGCCCCAGCACGCAGCCCCCATGCCCCAGCACGCAGCCTCCCTGCCCCAGCACGCAGCCTCCCTGCCCCGGCACGCAGCCTCCCTGCCCCAGCACGCAGCCTCCCTGCCCCAGCACGCAGCCTCCCTGCCCCAGCACACAGCCTCCCTGCTCCAGCACAGAGCCACCGCACCAGCTTGGGATAGGATTTCCCGTAGGCCACCGCACCAGCCTGGACCACCGAACGACCCCTGTGACCACTCCTCCACCCGTGCCGATCCCTTCCCTGATAAGCTGAATTTGGACTGTAAGACGGACCCCCATTTGACACATTATTTTTTTTTACCTATTTTCCTTCTGAAAGTTTGGGGTGCGTCTTATAAGGCACCATCTGCATGCCATAGAAGCTGTCACAGCTGCACTGACAGGGAGACTTGCTGATCATGCACTGCGCATGATCAACAAGTTTCCTAGCTCTGGTGACCCGGATGTCGTCATGACGACATCCACTCACCATGGCATCGATCGGGACCCCTCATCACACTTGGGGGTCTCCGATCCAAAGGCCGAGGTGCTGTCAGCCCTGTGCCGGCCTCTGGAATGTCAGGTGTCAAGTGACAACAAGACCATGGCTTAGCAATGGAGAAGCGTCTATAAGACGCCTCTCCATTACTAATCCTATAGTTGTATTGTAAATAAACGTACAGCCTGAATAAAGTCCTTTAATTGAAAAATTGACACAGACTCCTTTAATATTCTCAATTAAACCATACTTATAACCTCACCTATTCCACCGAAGCCCTCGAGCTCCTGTAATAAAAGTAAATTAAAAAAGCAACAATATACCATACCTGTCCGTCTTACTGTCCCACGCCGTAATCCATGTCTGGGGGATAATTAGTTTTCAACCTGGACGGTGCCAAGATGCGACTCTCCACGCTGAGAACCACTGATGAATAAGCTGCTGGGAATGCAGCGTCGGTAACCGGGGATGACGTCATAGAGGTTACCTCCAGTCACTGGGCTCCGTTCCCAGCTGAACTGAGCTGCGGTGAGATACCTGCTAGCACCGTGAGTGCTAACGGTGCTAGTGGGGATCTCACAAAGTCATCGCAGTTACATCCGGTCACTGGACTTTGTTCCGAGCTGGGCTGAGGTGCGGTGGGATCCGGGGTCACTTATAAAATTCATATACCAGGAAACAGTAGATTAGTTCCAAAAAGGGGGCACTTGTTAGGCATTGTTACTGTTTAGTAGGAGAACAGAATGACACTTAAGGTGACCCCAGAATGACATAATAACAACAAGTGTATATATAGTCTAATAGGGACAACTCAATCTCATTGAACTATATAGGACACACTGCATACATAGCATTAGAAAGACCACAGAAAAAAACAGTGCAAAAAGTCCATATTCAGAAAAATACAACTTTATTAATTTAAAAATGATACTATCAATGGTAGCAAAGGAGCTGAATAAAGTGACGTGCATAAGTCACCACATGAATTTGAACATAGTAGGGATACCAAAGCAACGTCCATATACACGTATAGGTATAATCGCAGATATAATTCCAAGCATAGTCGATATATGTATCACCCATAATTACATATTTTAGATAAATTCCACATGTGAAATATATTGATGTCATCAATTCACATAATGGGCAATTGCCATTACATAAGGTGAACACACAGAAAAAAAAAAAATCACGTGTAGATATATAAACGGTCTATATATAGGGCAACATGGTGCTACCAATAATTGTAATAGGGCAATGCCACTCTTATAGAGAAGACACACATGTAAGCACAGATTACATATAAACACATGTGGGAGCAGACATACCCACTGGCAAATACCAGGACTAATATATGGGCACTGATTATAATGAGACACATATGGAAGCGAACATACCAGCTGACAATTTCCTGGACGAGACCTTGGTCCCCTGCCTCCCCAACGCGCGTTTCGGCATACAATGCCTTCCTCAGGGGGCGTACCAAGTGGAGCTTACTGCGATCATTTATAGCTGCGAGCATGTGTAGAATCGCCATCACCTGAGCCGGATACTGCCCACCAGCACCGTCACACCCACCAACGTCAGCACACACAGGCCTCATGTGACCCGACGTCAGAAAGGGGGCGGAGCCAGGAACGGCAAAACCAGCCAGTACGCAGAGCATGCTCCAAGCACAGCGGTGGCCATTTTACTAGAGGGCAAAAGGTATAAACTGCCCAAACAGCTTTGTTATACAAATATATATATATATATATATATATATATATAAAGCGGCGCAAAACATTGTTCAAATATATTAACAGTGATTATTGGTAGGGACAAATAATAAAATAAAGTTTTTTTTTTTTTTCCTAGCGGATTTTGCTGCTGATCCGCAGCTGATTTTGCTGCTGATCCGCGGCGGATATTGCTGCGGATCCGCGGCGGATTTTGCTGCTGATCCGCGGCGGATTTTGCTGCTGATCCGCGGCGGATTTTGCTGCTGATCCGCGGCGGATTTTGCTGCGGATCCGCGGCGGATTTTGCTGCTGATCCGCGGCGGATTTTGCTGCTGATCCGCGGAGGATTTTGCTGCTGATCCGTGGCGGATCTTGCTGCGGATCCGCGGCGGATTTTGCTGCGGATCCGCGGCGGATCTTGCTGCGGATCCGCGCGGATTTTGCTGCGGATCCGCGGCGGATTTTGCTGCTGACTGCAGCGATTTGCTGCGGATCCGCGCGGATTTGCTGCGGATACGCGGCGATGCGTTATGCATATACCGTTACCAGCCTTAGGGTTAGAACTAGGGTTAGCATTAGGGTTAAGGTTAGAATTAGGGTTAGGGTTGGAATTTGGGTTAGGGTTGGAATTAGGGTTAGGTTGGAATTAGGGTTAGATTTATGGTTAGAGTTGGGATTAGGGTTAGGGTGTGTTGGGGTTAGGGTTATGGTTAGGTTTGTATTAGGGTTAGGTGTGTGTAGGGGTTAGGGTTGGGGTTAGGGGTGTGTTGGGGTTAGGGTTGGAGTTAGAATTGAGGGGTTTCCACTATTTAGGCACATCAGGGGGTCTCCATACGCGACATGGCGCCACCATTGATTCCTGCAAATTTTGCGTTCAAAAAGTCAAACAGTGCTCCCTTTATTCCAAGCCCCGACGTATGCCCAAACAGTGGTTTATCCCCACATATGGGGTATCAGCGTACTCGGGAAAAATTGCACAAAAACTTTGGGGTCTAATTTCTCCTGTTAACATTGGGGAAAAAAATTGGGGACTAAAAAATTATTTTTGTGGAAAAAAAATGATTTTATATTTTCACGGCTCTGCATTATAAACTTCTGTGAAGGACTTGGAGATTCAAAGTGCTTATCACACATCTATAGGAGTTCCTTGGGGGATCTAGTTTCCAAAATGGGGTCACTTGTGGGGAGTTTCTACTGTTTAGGCACATCAGGGACTCTGCAAACGTAACATGATGCCCGAAGACCATTCCATCAAGTGGGCATTTCAAAACGTCACTACTTCCTATCCGAGCCCCGACGTGTGCCCATACAGTAATTTTCTCCCACATATGGGAAATCAGCATACTCAGGACAAATTGGACAACAACTTTTGGGGTCTAATTTCTCATGTTACCCTTGGGAAAATAAAAAAATTGGGGACTAAAAGATCCTGATTGTGGAAAAAATATGATTTTTTTTATTTTCATGCCCGGGCGTTATAAACTTCTGTGTAGCCCTTGGGGGTTCAAAGTGCTCACCACACATCTAGATAACTTCTTTGCGGGGTCTAGTTTCCAAAATGGGGTCACTTGTGGGAGTTTCTACTGTTTAGGCACATCAGGGGCTCTGCAAACGTAACAAGATGCCCGCAGACCATTCCATCAAGTCGGCATTTCAAAGCGTCACTTCATCCCTTCCGAGCCCTGACGTGTGCCCAAACAGTGGTTCTCCCCCACATATGGGGTACTAGCGTACTCAGGACAAACTGGACAACAACTTTTGGGGTCCAATTTCTCCTGTAACCATTGTGAAAATAAAAAATAGTGGGCTAAAAAATCATTTTTTGAGAAAAAAAAATGATTTTTTATTTTCACGGCTCTGCGTTATAAACTTCTGTGAAGCACCTGGGGTTCAAAGTGCTCACTATGCATCTAGATAAGTTCCTTAGGGCGTCTAGTTTCCAAAATGGGGTCACTTGTGGGGGAGCTCCAATGTTTAGGCACACAGGAACTCTCCAAATGCGACATGGCAACCGCTAAATATTCCAGCATATTTTCCATTCAAAAAGTCAAATGGCGCTCCTTCCCTTCTGAGCCCTGCTGTGCGCCCAAACAGTGGTTTATGACCACATATGAGGTATCTATGTACTCAGGAGAAATTGCCCAACTAATTTTAGGATCCAATTTATACTGTTGCCCATGTGAAAATGAAAAAAACTGAGGCTAAAAGAAAATTTTTGTGAAAAAAAAGTACTTTCTTTTTTTTTCGGATCAATTTGTGAAGCACCTGGGGGTTCAAAGTGATCACTATGCATCTAGATAAGTTCCTTAGGGGGTCTAGATTCCAAAATGGGGTCACTTGTGGGGGAGCTCCAATGTTTAGGCACACAGGAACTCTCCAAATGCGACATGGCAACCGCTAAATATTCCAGCATATTTTCTATTTAAAAAGTCAAATGGCGCTCCTTCCCTTCTGAGCCCTGCCGTGCGCCCAAACAGTGCTTTATGACCACATATGAGCTATCTGTGTACTCAGGAGAAATTGCCCAACAAATTTTAGGATCCAATTTATACTGTTGCCCATGTGAAAATGAAAAAAACTGAGGCTAAAAGAAAATTTTTGTGAAAAAAAAGTACTTTCTTTTTTTATGGATCAATTTCTGAAGCACCTGGGGGTTCAAAGTGCTCACTATGCATCTAGATAAGTTCCTTAGGGGGTCTAGTTTCCAAAATGGGGTCACTTGTGGGGGAGCTCCAATGTTTAGGCACACAGGGACTCTCCAAATGCGACATGGCAACCGCTAAATATTCCAGCATATTTTCCATTCAAAAAAGTCAAATGGCGCTCCTTCCCTTCTGAGCCCTGCCGTGCACCCAAACAGTGGTTTATGACCACGTATGAGGTATCTGTGTACTCAGGAGAAATTGCCCAACAAATTTTAGGATCCAATTTATACTGTTGTCCATGTGAAAATGAAAAAACTGAGGCTAAAAGAAAATTTTTGTGAAAAAAAAAAAAGTACTTTCTTTTTTTTACAGTTCAATTTGTGAAGCACCTGCGGGTTCAAAGTGTTCACTATGCATCTAGATAAGTTCCTTAGGGGGTCTAGTTTCCAAAATGGGGTCACTTGTGGGGGAGCTCCAATGTTTAGGCACACAGGAACTCTCCAAATGCAACATGGCAACCGCTAAATATTCCAGTATATTTTCCATTCAAAAAGTCAAATGGCGCTCCTTCCCTTTTGAGCCCTGCCGTGCGCCCATACAGTGGTTTATGACCACATATATGGTATCTGTGTACTCAGGAGAAATTGCCCAACAAATTTTAGGATCCATTTTATCCTGTTGCCCATGTAAAAATGAAAAAATTGATGCTAAAAGAAAATTTTTGTTGGAAAAATTAAAATGTTCATTTTTTCCTTCCACGTTGCTTTAGTTCCTGTGAAGCACCTGAAGGGTTAATAATCTTCTTGAATGTAGTTTTGAGTAGCTTGAGGGGTGCAGTTTTTATAAAGGTGTCACTTTTGGGTATTTTCTGCCATATAGACCCCTCAAAGTGACTTCAAATGTGAGGTGGTCCCTAAAAAAAATGGTTTTGTAAATTTTGCTGTAAAAATGAGAAATCGCTGGTCAACTTTTAACCCTTATAACTTCCTAACAAAAAAAAATGTTGTTTCCAAAATTGTGCTGATGTAAAGTTGACATGTGGGAAATGTTATTTATTAACTATTTTGTGTCACATAACTCTCTGGTTTAACAGAATAAAAATTAAAAATTTGAAAATTACAAAATTTTCAAAATTTTCGCCAAATTTCCATTTTTTTCACAAATAAACGCAAAAATTATCGACCTAAATTTAACACTAACATGAAGCCCAATATGTCACGAAAAAACAATCTCAGAATCGCTAGGATCCGTTGAAGCGTTCCTGAGTTATTACCTCATAAAGGGACACTGGTCAGAATTGCAAAAAAATGGCAAGTTCTTTAAGGTCAAAATAGGCTGGGTCATGAAGGGGTTAAAAAAAAATTGGATCTGAAGTAATTTTTTTGTGAAAAAAGTTAAATGTTTTTTCTTTTTTAAAAAACATTCCAAAAATTCCAGTGAAGCACCAGAAGGGTTAATAAACTTCTTGAATGTGGTTTTGAGCACCTTGAGGGGAGCAGTTTTTAGAATGGTGTCACTTTTGGGTATTTTCTATCATATAAGACCCCTCAAAGTGACTACAAATGTGATGTGGTCCCTAAAAAATAAAGTGGTATTGTAAAAATAAGAAATCGTTGTTTAACTTTTAACCCTTATAACTTCCTAACAAAAAAAAAATTTGGTTCCAAAATTGTGCGGATGTAAAGTAGACTTGTGGGAAATGTTACTTAGGGCCTGTGCACACACTGCAGATTTGCCTGCGGTTCCACAGCTGTTTTTGCCCTGCGGTTCCGCTGCAGTTCCCCAGGCAGGGCACTGTGTAATGTAAATCTATGGAAAAAAAAAAAAAAAAAGGTTGCGCATGAGATGCGGAATTTTCCGCGCGGATTTGGTGCTGTTTTAAAACAACAGCATGTCAATTCTTTGTGCGGATTCCGCTGCAGTTTTACACCTATTCCATTACAGGTGTAAAACCGCAGGGCAAATCCGCACAAAACCGCGTCAAAAACCACGTCAAAACCGCACCTGCGTTTTCTGCCAAGAGGTGCGGATTCAGTGCTGAAAAATCCGCAGGCAAATCCGCAACGTGTGCACAGGCCCTTAAGTTTTTTTTGACATAACTCTGGTTTAGGGCCTGTGCACACGTTGCGGATTTGCCTGCGGATTTTTCCGCACAGAATCCGCACCTCTTGGCAGAAAACACAGGTGCGGTTTTGACGCTGTTTTTGATGCGGTTTTTGTGCGGATTTGCCCTGCGGTTTTAGGGCTTGTGCACACGTTGCGGATTTGCCTGCGGATTTTTCCGCACCGAATCCGCACCTCTTGGCAGAAAACTCATGTCCTTTTTTGACGTGGATTTGACGCGGTTTTTCATGCTTTTTTCTGATGCGTTTTTGAATGCATTTTTAACAGCTAAATAAAGATATGTTATTTAAAACAAAAGATTTGTGATGTCATTTCTTGTCCAACCTCCTCTTTTACATTTGTCCAACCCACACTCCATTACACACACACAGAGATAGATAGATAGATAGATGATAGATAGATAGATAGATAGATAGATAATAGATACCAGTAGTTAGATAGATAGAAAATACATAGATAGATGGATAATAGATAGTTAGAAATATATGTAGAAAGATAGATATATAGATAGACAGAAAGATATATAGGTAGATAGATGATAGATAAAATGGTGCATAAATAGTTAGACACACGCACACACACACACACAAAATCTTAACGCAATATAGTTAATAAAAAAAAAATATAGGAAAAAAAATGGCGTGTGCTCCCGCGCAATTTTCTGCGCCAGAGGGGGAAAGCTGACAGCCGGGGCCAATATTTCTAGCCTGGGAATGGGTTAATACCCAAGGATCTTCCCAGGCTTTGAATATTAGCCCGCAGCTAGCCTTCACTGGCTATTAAAATAGGGGGACCCCCCCAAAAAAATGACGTGGGGTCCCCTATAATTTATAGCCAGAAAGGCTAGGCAGACAGCTGCGGGCTGATATTCATAGCCTAGGAAGGGGCCATGGATATTGGCACCCCCCTGGCTAAAAATACCAGCACCCAGCCGCCCCAGAATTGGCGCATCTGTACGATACACCAATTCCGGCACTTAGCCCCTCTCTTCCCACTCCCCTGTAGCGGTGGGATATGGGGTAATAAGGTGTTAATATCACCTTGCTATTGTAAAGTGATATTAAGCCCGGTTAATAATAGAGGCGTCAATAAGACGCCTATCCATTATTAATCTTATATTAATAAAGGGTTAAAAAAAACACACGCATAAGAATAAATTATTTTAATGAAATAAAACACAACACGGTTTTCATACCTCTATTATACGCTCAGATCCAAGCGACGCCCTCGATCTCCTGTAATAAAACGTAAAAAAAAAAAAACAACCTTATACTCCCTGTCCGACGCAGTCCAATTAATAACGAGTGTCCCACGACGGTCTCCCCTATAGAACAGTGACATCAGGTGATGCCACTGCTCTGTAGAGCCTCCCAGATCACACACACAGGCCCGCACACCGCCGCACATACACCGATCACGCACACAGCCCCGCACATACACCGATCACGCACACAGGCCCGCACACCGCCACGCAGACACCAGCACACACTCACCGCCCACACACATAGCGCCGCACACTATACACGCCCACACACCGCCCACACACATAGCGCCGCACACTATACACGCCCACGCACCGCCCACACACTTCCCTCCTCCCGAACTGCAGTGGTTTCACCCGCAGCAAAACCGCATATCATTTTTAGACCTGCGGTTTTGCTGCGGAAGTGCCCGACTCAATGCAATTCAATGGGCGCAGAAACGCTGCAGTTCCGCACAAAGAATTGACATTCTGCGGAAAATAAAGAGCGGCGAAACCGCGCGTTTTTTTTGCAGGATGTGCACAGCATACCTGCGGTTCCCATTGGATTACATTGCATGTGCACTGTGCTGCGGGTTGGAAACGCATCTAAAAACGCAACGTGTGCACAGGGCCTAACACCTATAATGGAATAGGTGTAAAACCGCAGCGGAATCCGCACAAAGAATTGACATGCTGCGGTTTTAAAACCGCACCAAATCCGCGCGGAAAATTCCGCATCATGCAACTAAATTTTACCACTTTCATGAAGTACAATATGTCACGAGAAAACATTGTCAGAATCACCGGGATCCTTGGAAGCATTCCAGAGTTATTACCTCATAAAGGGACAGTGGTGAGAATTGTAAAAATTGGCCCGGTCAATAACATGCAAACCACCCTTGGGCGTAAAGGGGTTAAATTTAGGTTGTAGTTGGGCTCTCCAGCAAGACAATGACCAACACATACAGCCAAGGCAACAAAGGAGTGGCTCAAAAAGAAGCACATTAATGTCATGGAGTGGCCTAGCCAGTCTCCAGACCTTAATCCCATAGAAATCTTATGGAGGGAGTTGAAGCTCCGAGTTGCCAAGCGACAGCCTCAAAATCGTAATGATTTATAGATGATCTGCAAAGAGTAGTGGACCAAAATTTCTCCTGACGTGCACAAACCTTACCAACTACAAAAAAATTCTGACTGTTGTGCTTGCCAACAAGGATTTTGCCACCAAGTATTAAAGGGGTTGTCCACTATTTTAAATGATCCCCCCAATGTATCCCCCCGGGGCCCCTAATGAATTTTATAAATACCTCATGTAGCCTATACTGCCTGTGAGCGGCGCTATCGCTGGCCGCTCACAGGCAGCACATGACCCAGCACTGATGTCACGACAAATGAGGAGTGACTCAGCGCTGGGTCCGCGCGGTGGCTGCTGGGTTGTAGGCGGGGTTACCCCCCCCCCGTGTCATAGCCAGCATCTGCCGCGCGCTTTTTCAATGAATGGCCGCGCGGTGGATGCCGGGTGTGATGTGGGGGATAACCCCGCCCAGAGCCTGACAGCCAGCTCGGAAGGAGGAAGAGGGACCCCCGGCTGCTGCCAGCACTTGTTGGGACGTCAGCGGAAGCAAGAGCATGTGTAGAATCGCCATCACCTGAGCCGGATGCTGCCCACCAGCACCGTCACACCCACCAACGTCAGCACACACAGGCCTCATGTGACCCGACGTCAGAAAGGGGGCGGAGCCAGGAACGGCAAAACCAGCCAGTACGCAGAGCATGCTCCAAGCACAGCGGTGGCCATTTTACTAGAGGGCAAAAGGTATAAACTGCCCAAACAGCTTTGTTATACAAATATATATATATATATATATATATATATATATATATATATATAAATCGGCGCAAAACATTGTTCAAATATATTAACAGTGATTATTGGTAGGGACAAATAATAAAATAAAGTTTTTTCTTTTTTTTCCTAGCGGATTTTGCTGCTGATCCGCAGCTGATTTTGCTGCTGATCCGCGGCGGATATTGCTGCGGATCCGCGGCGGATTTTGCTGCTGATCCGCGGCGGATTTTGCTGCTGATCCGCGGCGGATTTTGCTGCGGATCCGCGGCGGATTTTGCTGCTGATCCGCGGCGGATTTTGCTGCTGATCCGCGGCGGATTTTGCTGCTGATCCGCGGCGGATCTTGCTGCGGATCCGCGGCGGATTTTGCTGCGGATCCGCGGCGATCGCGTTATGCTATACCGTTACCAGCCTTAGGGTTAGAACTAGGGTTAGGGTTAGCATTAGGGTTAAGGTTAGAATTAGGGTTAGGGTTGGAATTTGGGTTAGGGTTGGAATTAGGGTTAGGGTTGGAATTAGGGTTAGGTTTATGGTTAGAGTTGGGATTAGGGTTAGGGGTGTGTTGGGGTTAGGGTTATGGTTAGGGTTTGTATTAGGGTTAGGTGTGTGTAGGGGTTAGGGTTGGGGTTAGGGGTGTGTTGGGGTTAGGGTTGGAGTTAGAATTGAGGGGTTTCCACTATTTAGGCACATCAGGGGGTCTCCATACGCGACATGGCGCCACCATTGATTCCTGCAAATTTTGCGTTCAAAAAGTCAAACAGTGCTCCCTTTATTCCAAGCCCCGACGTATGCCCAAACAGTGGTTTATCCCCACATATGGGGTATCAGCGTACTCGGGAAAAATTGCACAAAAACTTTGGGGTCTAATTTCTCCTGTTAACATTGGGGAAAAAAAATTGGGGACTAAAAAATTATTTTTGTGGAAAAAAAATGATTTTATATTTTCACGGCTCTGCATTATAAACTTCTGTGAAGGACTTGGAGATTCAAAGTGCTTATCACACATCTATAGGAGTTCCTTGGGGGATCTAGTTTCCAAAATGGGGTCACTTGTGGGAGTTTCTACTGTTTAGGCACATCAGGGACTCTGCAAACGTAACATGATGCCCGAAGACCATTCCATCAAGTGGGCATTTCAAAACGTCACTACTTCCTATCCGAGCCCCGACGTGTGCCCATACAGTAATTTTCTCCCACATATGGGAAATCAGCATACTCAGGACAAATTGGACAACAACTTTTGGGGTCTAATTTCTCATGTTACCCTTGGGAAATAAAAAAAATTGGGGACTAAAAGATCCTGATTGTGGAAAAAATATGATTTTTTTTATTTTCATGCCCGGGCGTTATAAACTTCTGTGTAGCCCTTGGGGGTTCAAAGTGCTCACCACACATCTAGATAACTTCTTTGCGGGGTCTAGTTTCCAAAATGGGGTCACTTGTGGGGAGTTTCTACTGTTTAGGCACATCAGGGGCTCTGCAAACGTAACAAGATGCCCGCAGACCATTCCATCAAGTCGGCATTTCAAAGCGTCACTACATCCCTTCCGAGCCCTGACGTGTGCCCAAACAGTGGTTCCCCCCACAATATGGGGTACTAGCGTACTCAGGACAAACTGGACAACAACTTTTGGGGTCCAATTTCTCCTGTAACCATTGTGAAAATAAAAAATAGTGGGCTAAAAAATCATTTTTTGAGAAAAAAAAATGATTTTTTATTTTCACGGCTCTGCGTTATAAACTTCTGTGAAGCACCTGGGGGTTCAAAGTGCTCACTATGCATCTAGATAAGTTCCTTAGGGCGTCTAGTTTCCAAAATGGGGTCACTTGTGGGGGAGCTCCAATGTTTAGGCACACAGGAACTCTCCAAATGCGACATGGCAACCGCTAAATATTCCAGCATATTTTCCATTCAAAAAGTCAAATGGCGCTCCTTCCCTTCTGAGCCCTGCTGTGCGCCCAAACAGTGGTTTATGACCACATATGAGGTATCTATGTACTCAGGAGAAATTGCCCAACTAATTTTAGGATCCAATTTATACTGTTGCCCATGTGAAAATGAAAAAAAACTGAGGCTAAAAGAAAATTTTTGTGAAAAAAAAGTACTTTCTTTTTTTTTCGGATCAATTTGTGAAGCACCTGGGGGTTCAAAGTGATCACTATGCATCTAGATAAGTTCCTTAGGGGGTCTAGATTCCAAAATGGGGTCACTTGTGGGGGAGCTCCAATGTTTAGGCACACAGGAACTCTCCAAATGCGACATGGCAACCGCTAAATATTCCAGCATATTTTCTATTTAAAAAGTCAAATGGCTCTCCTTCCCTTCTGAGCCCTGCCGTGCGCCCAAACAGTGCTTTATGACCACATATGAGCTATCTGTGTACTCAGGAGAAATTGCCCAACAAATTTTAGGATCCAATTTATACTGTTGCCCATGTGAAAATGAAAAAAACTGAGGCTAAAAGAAAATTTTTGTGAAAAAAAAGTACTTTCTTTTTTTACGGATCAATTTCTGAAGCACCTGGGGGTCAATTTCTGAAGCACCTGGGGGTTCAAAGTGCTCACTATGCATCTAGATAAGTTCCTTAGGGGGTCTAGTTTCCAAAATGGGGTCACTTGTGGGGGAGCTCCAATGTTTAGGCACACAGGGACTCTCCAAATGCGACATGGCAACCGCTAAATATTCCAGCATATTTTCCATTCAAAAAAGTCAAATGGCGCTCCTTCCCTTCTGAGCCCTGCCGTGCACCCAAACAGTGGTTTATGACCACGTATGAGGTATCTGTGTACTCAGGAGAAATTGCCCAACAAATTTTAGGATCCAATTTATACTGTTGTCCATGTGAAAATGAAAAAACTGAGGCTAAAAGAAAATTTTTGTGAAAAAAAAAAAAGTACTTTCTTTTTTTTACAGTTCAATTTGTGAAGCACCTGGGGTTCAAAGTGTTCACTATGCATCTAGATAAGTTCCTTAGGGGGTCTAGTTTCCAAAATGGGGTCACTTGTGGGGGAGCTCCAATGTTTAGGCACACAGGAACTCTCCAAATGCAACATGGCAACCGCTAAATATTCCAGTATATTTTCCATTCAAAAAGTCAAATGGCGCTCCTTCCCTTTTGAGCCCTGCCGTGCGCCCATACAGTGGTTTATGACCACATATATGGTATCTGTGTACTCAGGAGAAATTGCCCAACAAATTTTAGGATCCATTTTATCCTGTTGCCCATGTAAAAATGAAAAAATTGATGCTAAAAGAAAATTTTTGTTGGAAAAATTAAAATGTTCATTTTTTCCTTCCACGTTGCTTTAGTTCCTGTGAAGCACCTGAAGGGTTAATAATCTTCTTGAATGTAGTTTTGAGTAGCTTGAGGGTGCAGTTTTTATAAAGGTGTCACTTTTGGGTATTTTCTGCCATATAGACCCCTCAAAGTGACTTCAAATGTGAGGTGGTCCCTAAAAAAAATGGTTTTGTAAATTTTGCTGTAAAAATGAGAAATCGCTGGTCAACTTTTAACCCTTATAACTTCCTAACAAAAAAAAATGTTGTTTCCAAAATTGTGCTGATGTAAAGTAGACATGTGGGAAATGTTATTTATTAACTATTTTGTGTCACATAACTCTCTGGTTTAACAGAATAAAAATTAAAAATTTGAAAATTACAAAATTTTCAAAATTTTCGCCAAATTTCCATTTTTTTCACAAATAAACGCAAAAATTATCGACCTAAATTTAACACTAACATGAAGCCCAATATGTCACGAAAAAACAGTCTCAGAATCGCTAGGATCCGTTGAAGCGTTCCTGAGTTATTACCTCATAAAGGGACACTGGTCAGAATTGCAAAAAATGGCAAGTTCTTTAAGGTCAAAATAGGCTGGGTCATGAAGGGGTTAAAAAAAATGGATCTGAAGTAATTTTTTTGTGAAAAAGTTAAATGTTTTTTCTTTTTTAAAAAACATTCCAAAAATTCCAGTGAAGCACCAGAAGGGTTAATAAACTTCTTGAATGTGGTTTTGAGCACCTTGAGGGGAGCAGTTTTTAGAATGGTGTCACTTTTGGGTATTTTCTATCATATAAGACCCCTCAAAGTGACTACAAATGTGATGTGGTCCCTAAAAAATAAACTGGTATTGTAAAAATAAGAAATCGTTGTTTAACTTTTAACCCTTATAACTTCCTAACAAAAAAAAAATTTGGTTCCAAAATTGTGCTGATGTAAAGTAGACTTGTGGGAAATGTTACTTAGGGCCTGTGCACACACTGCAGATTTGCCTGCGGTTCCACAGCTGTTTTTGCCCTGCGGTTCCGCTGCAGTTCCCCAGGCAGGGCACTGTGTAATGTAAATCTATGGGAAAAAAAAAAAAAAAAGCTGTGCGCATGAGATGCGGAATTTTCCGCGCGGATTTGGTGCTGTTTTAAAACAACAGCATGTCAATTCTTTGTGCGGATTCCGCTGCAGTTTTACACCTATTCCATTATAGGTGTAAAACCGCAGGGCAAATCTGCACAAAACCGCGTCAAAAACCACGTCAAAACCGCACCTGCGTTTTCTGCCAAGAGGTGCGGATTCAGTGCTGAAAAATCCGCAGGCAAATCCGCAACGTGTGCACAGGCCCTTAAGTTTTTTGTGACATAACTCTGGTTTAGGGCCTGTGCACACGTTGCGGATTTGCCTGCGGATTTTTCCGCACAGAATCCGCACCTCTTGGCAGAAAACACAGGTGCGGTTTTGACGCTGTTTTTGATGCGGTTTTTGTGCGGATTTGCCCTGCGGTTTTAGGGCTTGTGCACACGTTGCGGATTTGCCTGCGGATTTTTCCGCACCGAATCCGCACCTCTTGGCAGAAAACTCATGTCCTTTTTTGACGTGGATTTGACGCGGTTTTTCATGCTTTTTTCTCATGCGTTTTTGAATGCATTTTTAACAGCTAAATAAAGATATGTTATTTAAAAAAAAAGATTTGTGATGTCATTTCTTGTCCAACCTCCTCTTTTACATTTGTCCAACCCACACTCCATTACACACACACAGAGATAGATAGATAGATAGATAGATAGATAGATAGATAGATAGATAGATAGATAGATAGGAAAAAGATAGATAGATAATAAAGATACCAGTAGTTAGATAGATAGAAAATACATAGATAGATGGATAATAGATAGTTAGAAATATATGTAGAAAGATAGATATATAGATAGACAGAAAGATATATAGGTAGATAGATGATAGATAAAATGGTGCATAAATAGTTAGACACACGCACACACACACACACACACAAAATCTTAACGCAATATAGTTAATAAAAAAAAATATATAGGAAAAAAAATGGCGTGTGCTCCCGCGCAATTTTCTGCGCCAGAGGGGGAAAGCTGACAGCCGGGGCCAATATTTCTAGCCTGGGAATGGGTTAATACCCAAGGATCTTCCCAGGCTTTGAATATTAGCCCGCAGCTAGCCTTCACTGGCTATTAAAATAGGGGACCCCCCCCAAAAAAATGACGTGGGGTCCCCTATAATTTATAGCCAGAAAGGCTAGGCAGACAGCTGCGGCTGATATTCATAGCCTAGGAAGGGGCCATGGATATTGGCACCCCCCTGGCTAAAAATACCAGCACCCAGCCGCCCCAGAATTGGCGCATCTGTACGATACACCAATTCCGGCACTTAGCCCCTCTCTTCCCACTCCCCTGTAGCGGTGGGATATGGGGTAATAAGGTGTTAATATCACCTTGCTATTGTAAAGTGATATTAAGCCCGGTTAATAATAGAGGCGTCAATAAGACGCCTATCCATTATTAATCTTATATTAATAAAGGGTTAAAAAAAACACACGCATAAGAATAAATTATTTTAATGAAATAAAACACAACACGGTTTTCATACCTCTATTATACGCTCAGATCCAAGCGACGCCCTCGATCTCCTGTAATAAAACGTAAAAAAAAAAAACAACCTTATACTCCCTGTCCGACGCAGTCCAATTAATAACGAGTGTCCCACGACGGTCTCCCCTATAGAACAGTGACATCAGGTGATGCCACTGCTCTGTAGAGCCTCCCAGATCACACACACAGGCCCGCACACCGCCGCACATACACCGATCACGCACACAGCCCCGCACATACACCGATCACGCACACAGGCCCGCACACCGCCACGCAGACACCAGCACACACTCACCGCCCACACACATAGCGCCGCACACTATACACGCCCACACACCGCCCACACACATAGCGCCGCACACTATACACGCCCACGCACCGCCCACACACTTCCCTCCTCCCGAACTGCAGTGGTTTCACCCGCAGCAAAACCGCATATCATTTTTAGACCTGCGGTTTTGCTGCGGAAGTGCCCGACTCAATGCAATTCAATGGGCGCAGAAACGCTGCAGTTCCGCACAAAGAATTGACATTCTGCGGAAAATAAAGAGCGGCGAAACCGCGCGTTTTTTTTGCAGGATGTGCACAGCATACCTGCGGTTCCCATTGGATTACATTGCATGTGCACTGTGCTGCGGGTTGGAAACGCATCTAAAAACGCAACGTGTGCACAGGGCCTAACACCTATAATGGAATAGGTGTAAAACCGCAGCGGAATCCGCACAAAGAATTGACATGCTGCGGTTTTAAAACCGCACCAAATCCGCGCGGAAAATTCCGCATCATGCAACTAAATTTTACCACTTTCATGAAGTACAAAATGTCACGAGAAAACATTGTCAGAATCACCGGGATCCTTGGAAGCATTCCAGAGTTATTACCTCATAAAGGGACAGTGGTGAGAATTGTAAAAATTGGCCCGGTCAATAACATGCAAACCACCCTTGGGCGTAAAGGGGTTAAATTTAGGTTGTAGTTGGGCTCTCCAGCAAGACAATGACCAACACATACAGCCAAGGCAACAAAGGAGTGGCTCAAAAAGAAGCACATTAATGTCATGGAGTGGCCTAGCCAGTCTCCAGACCTTAATCCCATAGAAATCTTATGGAGGGAGTTGAAGCTCCGAGTTGCCAAGCGACAGCCTCAAAATCGTAATGATTTATAGATGATCTGCAAAGAGTAGTGGACCAAAATTTCTCCTGACGTGCACAAACCTTACCAACTACAAAAAAATTCTGACTGTTGTGCTTGCCAACAAGGATTTTGCCACCAAGTATTAAAGGGGTTGTCCACTATTTTAAATGATCCCCCCAATGTATCCCCCCGGGGCCCCTAATGAATTTTATAAATACCTCATGTAGCCTATACTGCCTGTGAGCGGCGCTATCGCTGGCCGCTCACAGGCAGCACATGACCCAGCACTGATGTCACGACAAATGAGGAGTGACTCAGCGCTGGGTCCGCGCGGTGGCTGCTGGTTGTAGGCGGGGTTACCCCCCCCGTGTCATAGCCAGCATCTGCCGCGCGCTTTTTCAATGAATGGCCGCGCGGTGGATGCCGGGTGTGATGTGGGGGGATAACCCCGCCCAGAGCCTGACAGCCAGCTCGGAAGGAGGAAGAGGGACCCCCGGCTGCTGCCAGCACTTGTTGGGACGTCAGCGGAAGCAAGAGCCAGCTGCAGCCGGGGGTCACGTGCTGCCTGTGAGCGGCCAGCGATAGCGCCGCTCTCAGGCAGTATAGGCAACATGAGGTATTTACAAAATTCATTAGGGGCCCCGGGGGGAATACATTGGGGGGTTAATTTAAAGTAGTGGACAACCCCTTTAAAGGGTATGCCACACTAAGCGAAATTGCTAACGAGATCGCAATTGCGTCACCATTTATGACGCAGTAGCGATCTCGTTAGCGACTTAACTGTGTGTGACATGTAGCAGCGATGTGGCCCCTGCTGAGATGTCGTTGATCGCTCATGAACGTTCTGAGCCATTTTTTGGTTGTTGGTGTCCCGCTGGTGAGCCTGAATCGCTGAGTGTGACACCCTTTATGAACGACTTCACCAGCGTCACAGGTGGGACTAGGTTTTCCCAACGACCGCAGAGGTCGTTATACAGATCGCTGATGAGATGTGTTTGGAATCACAGATCGCTGATGAGTTGTGTTTGGAATCTAACAGCTAAGTCGCTAACGAGATCGCTACTGCGTCATAAATGGTGACGCAGTAGCGATCTCGCTTAGTGTGGCATACCCTTTAGTCTTATTTGCCACAGGGATTAAATACTTATTTCTCAATGCAAAATGCAAATAAATTTATATAATTTATACAATATGATTTTCTGGATTTTATTTTTGATACTCTAACCTACCCTTAAAATTATAGACTGTTCATGTCTTTGTCAGTGGGCAAACTTACAAAATCAGCAAGGGATCAAATAATTTTTGCCTTCACTATATATAAAATTAGAATATCATCAAAAAGTTAATTTATTTCAGTTCTTCAATACAAAAAGTGAAACTCATATAATCATTACAAGCAGAGTGATCTATTTCAAGTGTTTATTTCTGTTAATGTTGATGATTATGGCTTACAGCCAATGAAAACTGAAAGTCATTATCTCAGTAAATTAGAATACTTTATAACACCAATGATGAAAAATGATTTTAAAATCCGAAATGTTGGCCTACTGAAATGTATGTTCAGTAAATGCACCCAATACTTGGTCGGGGCTCGTTTTGCATCAATTACTGCAGCAATGCGGCGTGACATGGAGGCTATCAGCCTGTGGCACTGCTGAGGTGTTATGGAAGCCCAGGTTGCTTTGATAGCAGCCTTCTGCTCATCTGCATTGTTTGGTCTGGTGTCTGTAATCTTCCTCTTGACAATACCCCATAGATTCTCTATGGGGTTAAGGTCAGGCAAGTTTGCTGGTCAATCAAGCACAGTGATACTGTTGTTTTTAAACCAGGTAATTAAACTTTTGGCAGTGTGGACAGGTGTCAAGTCCTGTTTGAGAATGAAATTTCCATCTCCAAAAAGCTTGTCAGCAGAGGGAAGCATGAAGTGCTCTAAAATTTCCTGTGTGAGGCGGTGACCCATATTACAGGGAGAGGTCGCTGTTTGTTCTCCCCAGGATGTGCACAGAGGCGTATTGAGGCCATGAGGGGGCATTGCAGTCACAAGAGTAGCTATGATTGCAATGGTGGAACAGTGACCGATGTCACAGGTAGGGGTCACTGTGTGTTCTTCCCAGGTTGCGCACAGAGGAGTATGAAGGCCATAGGCATGCATGGCAGTCACGAGTGTAGCTGTGACTGCAATGCAGACTAAAAATGATAAAAATAAGTTCTTGCCTTGGACATGCTTGTGTCCAAGGCAGATGTAGGGAAAACTTGCTCTGGAATGTGTGTTTTGAAACTGACTGCAGTATGTTAGTAGTGCAGTCGGTATTTCCGGTGGGGGTTTTCCATGTGGCAGAAGGCCACAGGTTCCTATGTTTTATAAGTCCTATAGTATAGGGCAGTGATGGCGAACCTATGGCACGCGTGCCAGAGAGGGCATGCAGAGCCCTCTCAGCTGGCACGCGGCCTCGCCTCAGTTATTCCCTGACTGCAGCTTCCTCTCACATTGAGTGGCGCAGCCGTGGAGCTGAAAAATGACATCATCCGGCCGGCAGCGCCGCTCAATGTGTGAGAGGAAGTGAGAAGAAGGAAGCGGCTGGATCGCGGAGAGGTGAGTCTGGCCGCTGTGCCTGTGAAGCTGCTGTGTGTCTGTGTGTGTGTGTGTGTGTGAGACGCTGTGTGTGTGTGTGAGACGCTGTGTGTGTGTGTGAGACGCTGTGTGTGTGTGTGTGTGTGTGAGAGACGCTGTGTGTGACGCTGTGTGTATGTGTGTGTGTGTGTGTGAAGCTGCTGTGTGAGACGCTGTGTGTGTGTGAGACGCTCTGTGTGTGTCTGTGAGTGTGTGTCTGTATGTGTGTATGCTGAGTGTGGCCACTGTTGAGAGATGATGGCGGTGATGGGGATAAAGCCAATGATGGGAGTGATGGGGAGAGAACCAGTGATGGGGAGAGCGCCAATGATGAGAGTAATGGGGAGAGCGCCAATGATGGAGAGAGCGCCAATGATGGGAGTGATGGGGAGTGGGCCAGTGATGGGGAGAGCGCCAATGATGGAGAGAGCGCCAAAGATGGGAGTGATGGGGAGAGGGCCAGTGATGGGGAGAGCGCCAATGATGGGAGTGATGGGGAGAGGGCCAGTGATGGGGAGAGGGCCAATGATGGGAGTGATGGGGAGAGCTGTTGTGAATGGACTTGAAATGAGTCCTGAGCAGAGGCTCCCTCTGGTGGTTACAAACGGTACTGGACTGTCCAGTGAAGATTGTGAGGATTGGGAATCAGGTGTTACTGACTGGTCTTATATAAGGGAGTCACCTTCCCATCAGGGTTGCCGGTGATCAATTGTTCTGGTCTCAATCCTTGATTCCTGTTTCCTTTGTAGCCTGCTGTGTCGTGTCTGCATCTCCTGCTAACAGATAAGACATTTTCTTTTTGCTTTTGTGCTTGATTTTTGCATTTTGTCCTGCACTTCTGTGGGGGCCTTCAGGGTCCCCTCCGGGGGCTTTTGCCCTCTCAGTTTTGTTCAGCCACTGATTTTTGTACATTTGCTTTTTCCAGTTTTTTCAGTGGCTGCTGTTTTGATCTTGTTACACCAGAGAACTAATTTAGGTGGTAGAGGTCGTGTGATCTCAGGTGTTTTTGAAATTAGTAAAGTTGGTGCTTTTCAGGGTTTTTTGGGATTGCAGTAAGTGCCCTTCCTATCCTTTTCTATTTAGTTAGTTTGGGCCCCAACGTTTGCTCATACTATTTTCTGTCTGTGTCAGTATATCCTCTTGTCTAACCGCCATTACATGTTTGGGGGCTTTCTATGTTCTTTGGGGATCTGCTCCGGGGCAGATAGCTTTCCTCTTTCTATCTTTAGGTATAGTTAGTTTCTCAGGCTGTGACGAGGCGTCTAGGACCAACGTGGGAGCGCTCCACGGCTGCCTCTGGTTGTGGTGGTTAGTCAGGGTGCTGCAATCTCATAGATTCCAACTGCTCTGGTGTATTGCCTTTTTTACCTGCACTCCTCAGCTACCAAATCATAACAGAGAGCGCCAATGATGGTAAGAGGGCCAATCCTGGAAGTGATGGGGAGAGGGCCAATGATGGGAGTGATGGGGAGGAGGAAATGATGGAGGAATTTCTACATGAAGGGGATCATGATGGGGCATAATACTACAAGGGAATCATGATGGGGCATTTGTATATGAAGGGATCATGGGGCATATTTCTGCATGAAGGGGTTCATGAAGGGGCATATTTCTGCATGAAGGGGATCATGATGAGGCATATTTCTACATGAAGGGGATCATGGGGCATATTTCTGCATGAAGGGGATCATGATGGGGCATATTTCTGCATGAAGGGGATCATGATGGGGCATATTACTACAAGAAGGGGATCATGATGGGGCATATTTGTACATGAAGGGGATCATAATGGGGCATATTTCTGCATGAAGGGGATCATGATGGGGCATTTCTACATGAAGGGGATTATGATGGGGCATATTACTAAAAGAAGGGGATCATGATGGGGCATTTGACACATGTTGGCACTTCGTCATAAATAATTGGGTTTTAGGTTACAGTTTGGGCATTTGGTCTCAGAAAGGTTCGCCATCACTGGTATAGGGTATGGGTGTGTCAGGATCAGAGTCAGTATCAGGCTGGTGTTTGGAGGAGGACAGAGCAAGAGGCTCTGCGGAGCTTTGTCGGTGTGCGGAGACACAGGACAGAGCAGAGCCAAACAGCCAGGGGAGCTGAGACGCCTGGCATCCACAGCTAACACAGCGCTGCAGTCACCCACGGGAACTGGTCAGAGGAGGTCCAGCGTGTTTAATGGCCGCAAACCAATGGAGTAAAGTTGTGAGTAAAAGCTGTGTGTAAGAGACTTTGATACAGCGTGCCGTCGCCCATGGAAACTGGACACAGAGAAGTCCGACGTGTTTACGGACTGTGATTTAAAGCCGTGTACCGTGCAAACTAATGAAGTGAAGTTGTGTGTAAGAGACATTGAGACGGCGCTGCAGTCGCCCGCGGAAACTGGACAAAGGGAAGTCTGGCGTGTGTTGTGACTGCAATCCAGAGGATACGTGCCCAGCTGCAGAATACTGGGTACTAGGTAGTGACTGTGATTTAAAATTGTGTACTATGTAGTGCTGTGAACTGAACACTAATGTAAGCCCCCCCACCATCCAAAGGAAAATACAGGGGGGTCTCATGGCCTCACAGACCTAATAAATGGTTTAGAATTGGCTTATTATTTCTGTCATATGTTTGGGATCAAACTTAGGTCACTGGTCAGCTATGGCAGTTGCCACGAGCAGTTATTTCCAGTCTCAGCTGTTTTTTTGGCGCCCAAATTTGTGGGCTTTTGATTGGTTGAGCCATTTTATGGCGGGCAAATTGAATCTATTTAAGCCCAGCTGTTTGGTTCCTGGTGCAGATTTGAAACGTCTTTCAAGAAAAGAAGATAAGATTCCCTGCTGATGGAAGACCTGCTTCAGAAGATTATGGCCAGAGCCAGTGGGGAAGGTGGAGCGGCTCTGGATACCTTCCCTCCCCTGACTCAAGGCTCCGTTCCTCAGCCGCCGTGTCAACCCTCTCCTGCGACGCCGAAGTCAAGCGCTCCTGCTAGAAGAAGGAAGCCCCGAGCAACTTACCCTGTTTGGGCACACGGCAGGCTCGTAAGGGAAGGAGCGCCGTTTGACTTTTTCAAACTAAAATTGGCTGGAATTGAGATTGGATGCCATGTCGCGTTTGGAGAACCTCTGATGCGCCTAAACAGTGGAAACCCCCACAAGTGACACCATTTTGGAAACTAGACCCCCTAAGGTACTTATCTAGATTTGTTGTGAGCACTTTGAACCCCCAAGTGTTTCACAAAAGTTTATAATGCCTGGGTGTGAAAAAAAAACAACAATTTTCCACAAAAATGATTTTTTAGTCCCAAATTTTTATGTGGGGGGGAAACTGTTTGGGCGCACGGCAGGGCTTGGAAAGGAAGTAGTAACGTTTTGGAATGCAGACGTTGATGGGGGTTTGCAGTGCCCCAGATGAGCCTAAACAGTGGAAACCCCCCACAAGTGACCCCATTTTGGAAACTAGACCCCCTAAGGAACTTATCTAGATCTTTGGTGAGCACTTTGAACCCCCAAGTGCTTCACACAAGTTTATAATGCCCGGGCATGAAAATAAAAAATCCTATTTTATCCCACAAAAATTATCTTTTAGTCACTAATTTTTTATTTTCCCAAGGGTAACAGGAGAAATTGGACCACATAAGTTGTTGTCCAATTTGTCCTGAGTACGCTAATACCCCATATGTGGGGGGGGGGAAGCACTTGGGGGTTCAAAGTACTCACCACACATCTAGATAAGTTCTTTAGGGGGTCTAGTTTCCAAAATGGGGTCACTTGTGGGGGTTTCCACAGTTTAGGCATAACAGGGGCTCTGCAAACTGAACATGACACCCATCAAAGTCTGCATTCCAAAACGTCATTACTTCCTTTCCGAGCCCTGCCGTGCGCCCAGTTTCCCCCCCACATATGGGGTATCAGCATACTCAGGCCAAATTGGACAACTTTTGGGGTCCAGTTTCCTTGGGAAAAATAAAAAATTGGGGACTAAAAAATCATTTCTTTGGATTTTTTTTTCACACCCAGGCATTTTAAACTTAAGTGAAACACTTGGTTCAAAGTGCTCACAACAGATCTAGGTAAGTTCCTTAGGGGGTCTAGTTTCCAAAATCGTGTCAATTGTGGGGGTTTCCACTGTTTAGGCACATCAGGGGCTCTCCAAACGCAACATGGCGTCCAATCTCAATTCCAGCAAAGTTTGGTTTGAAAAAATCAAATGGCGCTCCTACCCTTCCGAGCCCTGCCGTGCGCCCAGACAGTGGTTTTCCCCCACATATGGGGTATCTGTGTACTCAGGTGAAATTGCACAACGTTATCTGTCCACTTTCTCCTTTTACCCTTGTAAAAATAAAAAAAAAGTGTTTGTAAAAATCATTTTTGTGACTAAAAAGTTAAATGTTAATTTTTTCCTTCCACGTTGCTTCAGCTTTTGTGAAGCACCTGAAGGGTTAATAAACTTCTTGAATGTGGTTTTGATCAGTTTGAGGGGTGCAGTTTTTAGAATGGTGTCACTTTTAAGTATTTTCTGCCATATAGACCCCTCAAAGTGACTTCAAATGTGAGGTGGTCCCTAAAAAAAAATGGTTTTGCAAATTTTGTTGTAAAAATGAGAAATTGCTGGTCAACTTTTAACCCTTATAACTTCATAACAAAATAAAAGTTGTTTCCAAAATTGTGCTGATGTTAAGTAGACATGTGGGAAATGTTATTTAGTATCTATTTTCTGTCACATAATTCTCTGGTTTAACAGAATAAAAATTAAAAATTTGAAAATTGCGAAATTTTCAAAATTTTCGCCAAATTTCAGATTTTTTCACAAATAAATGCAAAAATTATTGACCTTAATTTACCACTAACATGAAGCCCAATATGCCACGAAAAAACAATCTCAGAATCGCTATGATCCGTTGAAGCGTTCCTGAGTTATTACCTCATAAAGGGACACTAGTCAGAATTGCATAAAATGTCCAGGTCATTAAGGTCAAAATAGGCTGGGTCATGAAGTGGTTAAAAATTGACCAGCGATTTTCTCATTTTTACAAAAAAAATTTGCAAAACCATTTTTTAAGGGACCACCTCACATTTGAAGTGATTTTGAGGGGCCAATACTGAAAAGTGACACCATTCTAAAAAGTGCGCCCCTCAAGGAACTCAAAACCACATTCAAGAAGTTTATTAACCGTTCAGGTGCTTCACAGGATTTTTTGGAATGTGGAAAGAAAAAATAAACATTTACCTTTCTTTCACAAAAAATTTCCTTTAGACGTAATCTTTTTACTTATGCAAGGGTAACAGGAGAAAATGGACGATACAATTTGTTGTTCAATTTATCCGGAGTATGCTGATTCTCCATATGTGGGAGAAATCTACTGTTTATGCACACGGCAGGGCTCGGAAGGGAAGGAGCGCCATTTCACTTTTTGAATGTAAAATTTGCTGGCATAATTAACGGACGCCATGTCATGTTTGGAGTTCCCCTGATGTGCCTAAACAGTGGAAACCCCCCACAAGTGACACCATTTTGGCAACTAGACCCTTAGTGAACTTATCTAGATGTGTATTACGCATCTTGAACCCACAGGTGCTTCACAACAGTTTATAATGTAGAGCCGTGAAAATAAAAATCACATTTTTTCCAGATAAATCTTTTTAGCTCCAAATTTTGCATTTTCATACGGGTAAAAGGAGAAATTGCTCCATACAATTTGTTGTGCATTTTTTCCTGAGTGCGCAGATACTCAGTATATGGGTGAAAACAACTGTTTTGGTCCAAGGCAGGGCTTAGAAGGAAAGGAGCGCCATTTGACTTTTTGAATTTAAAATTTACTGGAATAATTAGCGGACGCCATGTCGCGTTTGGAGAGCCCCTGATGTGCCTAAACAGTGGAAAACTCCCACAAGTGACACCATTTTGTAAACTAAACCACTTTGGGAACTTATCTAGATGTGTAATGAACACCTTGGACCCCTAGGTACTTCACAGAAGTTTATCACGTTAAGCCGTGAAAATAAAAAAAATCACATTTTTCCCATAATTTTTTTTTTAGCTACAAATTTTGTATTTTCACAAGGGTAACAGGAGAAAATGGGCCCCAAAAATGTTCGCAATTTCTCCTCAGTTCACCAATACTTCCATATATGGTAGAAAACTACTTGTGAGGCACAGTGCAAAGCTCAGAAGGGAAGTAGCGCCATATTACAGTGCAGATTTTGCTGCACTGGTTTGAGGGAGCCATGTCACATTGGCAGAATCCCTGAGGTGCCAGAACAGAAGAACCCCCATAAGTGACCCCATTTTACAAACTAAACCTCTCAATGAACTCATCTAGGGGTGCAGTGATTATATTGACACCACAGGTGTGTCTCAGAATTTTATACCATTGGGCAGTGAAGAAGGAATAATTTACATGTTTACCATCAAAATGGTGTTACCCCCAAATTTTACATTTTTATACTGGTGAAACGGTAAAATGGCACCAAAATTTGTCCCCCAATTTCTGCTGAATGTACATATACCCCATATGTGGCTGTACAGTACTGCTTAGCCATACGGAAAGATTCGGGATGGATGGGGCGCTATTTGCCTCCTGGAGCGCAGATTTTCCTAGAATAGTTTGCGGACTCCATATAAAGAGACCCTAAGTGCTGGAAAAGCAGAATCCCCCCTCAAGTGACTCCATTTTGGAAATTATACCCCTTTAGGAATTTATCTACAGGTGTAGTGACGATTTTTACTCCATGGGTGTTTTCCAGAAAGGAGCAGCAATGGATGTTGCTGAGTGAAAATTGCAAACTGCTGTTGTAATGACTAGTTTGCTGCAGTGACCAGTGCATTAGGCCCAGCTCATGCTTCTGGAGACACGCAGCTGTAAATTAGGCGCTCTCTCACCACTGCAGAAATGCCAAACATGTGGGCACTAAATGTGGCTTAGGCGCACTGGGGCTCAGAAGGGAGGGGGGGGCATTTTGATTTGGGAGCAGAGAATTTGCTGAATTTCTTTTGTAGGGCGTGGAGTCGTTTCGCTTTTCCAGAGCCTTTGTGCTGCCAGTAACGTGGAACCCCCCTATATTTCCATTAACAGATGGCAGACCTGAGTGAGGGCTTGCTTTTTTGTGGATTGTTAAAGCTTTTATAGGGAACATGTTACATAACGTTTGGGATCACGTTTATCTGGCGCTCTACGCTCAGCACTTACATCTGCTCTTCCATCTAAATCTCCGAGTGACGTGACCAATGAAACCCCCGATGGATCCATTCACTATAATGAGGCAGCAGAGTTACTCTGGACTCCGTTTGGTGTTAGAACTGTTGTGAATGGGTTTGAGATGAGTTCTGAGCAGAGGCTCCCTCTGGTGGTTACAAGCGGTGCTAGTGAAGATTGTGAGGACTGGGAATCAGGTGTTACTGACTGGTCTTATATAAGGGAGTCATTTTCCCATCAGGGTTGCCGGTGATCAATTGTTCTGGTCTGAATCCTTCATTCCAGTTTCCTTTGTAGCCTGCTGTGTCATGTCTGCATCTCCTGCTATCAGATAAGACCTTTTCTTCTTTTGTGTTTGTACTATATTTTTGCATTTTGTCCTGCACTTCTGTGGGGGCCTTCTGGGTCCCCTCCGGGGCTTCTGCCCTCTCTGTTTAGTTCAGCCACTGAGTTTTGTTCTTTTGCTTTTTTCCAGTTTTTTCAGTGGCTGCAGTTTTGATTTTGTTACACCAGAGAACTAATTTAGGTGGTAGAGGTCGTGTGATCTCAGGTGATTTTGAAATTAGTAGAGTTGGTGTTTTTCAGGGTTTTCTGAGATTGCAGTAAGTACCCTTCCTATCCTTTTCTATTTAGATAGTTTGGGCCCCAGCGTTTGCTCATACTATTTTCTTTCTGTGTCAGTATTTCCTCTTGTCTAACCGCCATTACATGTTTGGGGGCTTTCTATTATCTTTGGGGTTCTGCTCCGGGGCAGATAGCTTTCCTATTTCTATCTTTAGGTGTAGTTAGTTTCTCAGGCTGTGACGAGGCGTCTAAGACCAACGTAGGAACGCTCCACGGCTGCCTCTAGTTGTGGTGGTTAGTCAGGGTACTGCAATCTGATAGATTCCAACTGCTCTGGTGTATTGCTTTTTTTGCCTGCACTCCTCAGCTACCGAAACATAACAGTATCACCGGCCTAAAAATTGAAAATTGTATGGTACTCACAGAAGGGAAAAAATATTGTGAAAGAAAAAAGGTTGTCAGAGTTGTCAGAGATATTTTTCTGTTTGTTGCATTTTTTTTTCCTCTGTATCTCTGGGTGCTGGGGAGGATCTTTTCTCCCAATGGAGTTTGCACAGTTGTCTGGCCGTGTGGATCAGCTTGCCACTGAGGTTCAGAGTATTGCTGCATATCTTGCTAGGTTGCCTGTTGTGGAACCTAGGATCCCCATGCCAGATTTGTTTTTAGGGGATCGAGCTAAGTTTCAGAATTTCAAAAATAATTGTAAATTGTTTTTTGCCTTAAAATCTAAGTCCTCAGGAAACGCAGCGCAGCAGGTTCAAATTATCATCTCTCTCCTGCGCGGCGATCCTCAGGATTGGGCTTTTTCCCTGATACCTGGGGATCCTGTTTTGAGTGATGTTGATGCGTTTTTTCAGGCTTTGGGGTTATTGTACGATGAGCCTAATGTCACTGATCAAGCTGAAAAAGCCTTGTTGGCATTAAATCAGGGGCTTGATGACGCTGAGTTATACTGTCAGAGATTCCGTAGGTGGGCAGTCCTGACCAAATGGAATGACGACGCTTTGGCGGCCCTTTTCCGGAAGGGTCTGTCAGATAATGTAAAGGATGTTATGGTGGGATTCCCTGTCCCCTCTGGTCTCAATGATTCTATGTCATTAGCGATTCAAATTGACAGACGTTTGCGTGAGCGGAGAAGTATGCGTGGTATGGTGTTGCCTTGTGAACCAGCTTCTGAACCCATGCAGTGTGATAGAGTGGTGTCTGGGGCACAGCGTCATGAGTTTCGAAAGCGCAATGGGTTATGTTTCTACTGTGGTGATGCCTCTCATGCTATTTCAGTCTGCCCTAAGCGGGAAGACGTTTTGCACGCTCAGTTGTCTTGGGTAGTGTTCAGACTAAGTTTTTATTAACTGTCACTCTGATATGCTCTCTGTCCTCATTTTCTGCTCAGGCTTTCGTTGATTCTGGAGCAGCTATTAACCTGATGGATTATGATTTTGCTAAACGTTGTGGGTTTCCCTTGATACCCCTACAGAAGTCTATTCCCCTACTGGGGATCGATTCTACCCCTTTGGCTGAGAATAAACCCCAGTTTTCTACTCAGGTGATAATGAGGGTTGAACCTGATCACCAGGAGTGCTGCAAATTTTTGGTTCTATATAATCTGCATGACATTATCGTGCTGGGTTTCCCTTGGTTACAGTCTCATAATCCTGTTTTGGATTGGAAATCTGTGTCTGTAACCAGTTGGGGCTGCCAATGTGTTAATACCAACACTCCTGTTTTTTCTGCCTCCCCCCAGGCTCAGGATGTTCCTGACTTTTTGTTTGATTTTTCTGATGTGTTTAGCGAAAGTAAATCTGCATCCTTGCCTCCCCATAGGAGCTATGACTGCGCTATTGAATTAGTGCCGGGTAGTAAATTCCCTAAAGGTCGCCTTTTTAACTTGTCTGTACCTGAACATGACGCTATGCGGTCTTATATCAAGGAATCATTGGAGAAGGGTCATATCAGACCATCCTCTTCACCCTTAGGTGCCGGTTTTTTCTTTGTGGCCAAAAAAGATGGTTCATTAAGGCTGTGTATTGATTATCGTCTCTTGAACAATATTACTGTGAAATATCAATACCCGTTACCCTTGATTTCTGACTTGTTTTCCAGGGTGAAAAACGCTACTTGGTTTACCAAGCTTGACCTCAGGGGGGCGTATAACCTTATTCGCATTAAGCACGGGGATGAATGGAAGACGGCATTCAATACCCCTGAAGGGCATTTTGAGTACCTAGTGATGCCCTTTGGGCTCACTAATGCTCCTTCCGTCTTCCAGTCCTTCATGAATGACATTTTCAAGGATTTTGTGGACAAATTTCTGATTGTTTATTTGGATGATATCTTGATTTTTTCTAATGACTGGGACTCTCATGTGAAACATGTTCGAACTGTATTCCAGATTTTGAGAGAGAATGCTCTGTATGTGAAGGGATCAAAGTGTCTTTTTGGCGTACAGAGGATCTCATTTCTGGGATTCATTTTGTCCCCATCTGTTATTGAAATGGACCCGGTCAAGGTTCAGGCCATCTGTGATTGGGTCCAACCTACTTCATTAAAGGCTCTTCAGAGATTTTTGGGTTTTGCCAATTTTTATCGTAAATTTATTGGTAATTTCTCGGTTATTGTTAAACCATTAACTGATTTGACCAGAAAGGTTCTGATGTGGTGAATTGGCCTCCTGAGGCAGTCTCTGCATTTCAGGAACTTAAGCAGAGATTCACTTCTGCTCCTGTTCTACTGCAGCCTGATGTTTCTCTGCCATTTCAGGTGGAGGTTGATGCCTCTGAAATTGGGGCAGGTGCCGTTTTGTCCCAAAAAGATCCAGAGACCTCTAAAAGTAACCCTTGTGCCTTTTTCTCTCAAATTTTCTCCTACTGAACGTAATTATGACGTGGGTAATCGGGAGTTATTGGCCATGAAGTGGGCTTTTGAAGAGTGGAGACATTGGCTGGAGGGAGCCAAACATCAGGTGGTGGTCCTTACGGACCATAAGAATCTGGTCTATCTGGAATCTGCCAAGCGACTCAATCCTAGACAGGCCAGGTGGGCCTTGTTTTTCACACGTTTTAATTTTGTGGTTTCCTTTCTTCCTGGCACTAGAATGTTAAGGCGGATGCCCTCTCGAGGAGTTTCCTTGCGGACTCTCCTGAGTTATCTGATCCTTCTGTTATTTTGAAAGAGGGTGTAGTTCTTTCCGCCATCTCGCCCAATTTGAGACTTGCTCTGGAGGGGTGTCAGGAGGATAGGCCCGAGCGCTGCCCTGTTGGAAAATTGTTTGTCCCGGACCAATGGAAAAAGAGTGTGATGTCTGAGATTCATTGTTCCGCATTGGCTGGGCATCCCGGAATTTTTGGTACCAGAGACTTGGTTAGTCGGTCCTTTTGGTGGCCTACCTTGTCTCGTGATGTCAGGGAATTTGTGCAGTCCTGCGGGACTTGCTCTCGCTCCAAGCCTTGCTCTCGCTCTAGTGGTTTGTTGATGCCATTGCCTGTGCCCAAGAGACCATGGACCCATATCTCTATGGATTTCATTTCCGATCTTCCTGTTTCTCAGAGAATGACCACCATCTGGGTAATTTGTGATAGGTTTTCCAAAATGATACATCTTGTGCCATTACCTAAGTTGCCTTCCTCCTCTGAATTGGTGCCGTTGTTCCTTCAGCACGTGGTTCGTTTACACGGCATTCCTGAGAACATTGTGTCTGACAGAGGAGTCCAGTTTGTTTCCAGATTTTGGAGGACTTTTTGTTCTAAACTGGGTGTTCAATTGTCTTTCTCCTCGGCATTTCATCCTCAGACCAATGGTCAAACTGAGAGAACAAACCAGACATTGGAGACTTATCTAAGATGCTTTGTGTCTGCTGATCAGGATGACTGGGTCTCTTTTTTGCCTTTGGCTGAGTTTGCTCTTAATAATAGGGCTAGCTCTGCCACTTTGATGTCTCCGTTTTTCTGTAATTCTGGGTTTCACCCTCGATTTTCTTCAGGACAGACGGAGGCTTCTGTCTGTCCAGGTGTTGACTCTGTTGTGGAGCGTATGCAACAGATTTGGGACCAGGTAGTGGAGAGGTTGTCCCTCTCTCAGGAGAAGGCCCAGCGGTTTGCTAACCGGCATAGGACTGATGGTCCTCGGTTTAAAGTGGGGGACTTGGTCTGGTTGTCCTCAAAGAATATTCCTATGAGAGTAGCATCTCCTAAATTTAAGCCTAGGTTCATTGGACCTTATAAGATCATGGAGATTATTAATCCTGTTTCTTTTCGTTTGCTACTTCCAGGGACATTTAAGATCCATAACGTGTTCCACAAGTCCTTGTTGAAGAGGTTTGTTGAGCCAGTGGTTCCTGCTGCTGTGCCTCCTGACCCTGTTTTGGTTGAGGGCAATCTGGAGTATGTGGTTGAGAAAATATTGGATTCTCGTTTTTCTAGACGGAAACTCCAATATTTGGTTAAATGGAGAGGTTATGGTCAGGAAGACAATTCTTGGGTGTTTGCTTCGGACATCCATGCTAGGAGACTTATCCGTGCGTATCATAGAACTCATCCCGACCGACCTGGTTGCTCAAATGAGGGTTCGGTGACCCCTCCTCAAGGGGGGGGTACTGTTGTGAATGGGTTTGAGATGAGTTCTGAGCAGAGGCTCCCTCTGGTGGTTACAAGCGGTGCTAGTGAAGATTGTGAGGACTGGGAATCAGGTGTTACTGACTGGTCTTATATAAGGGAGTCATTTTCCCATCAGGGTTGCCGGTGATCAATTGTTCTGGTCTGAATCCTTCATTCCAGTTTCCCTTGTAGCCTGCTGTGTCATGTCTGCATCTCCTGCTATCAGATAAGACCTTTTCTTCTTTGTGTTTGTACTATATTTTTGCATTTTGTCCTGCACTTCTGTGGGGGCCTTCTGGGTCCCCTCCGGGGGCTTCTGCCCTCTCTGTTTAGTTCAGCCACTGAGTTTTGTTCTTTTGCTTTTTCCAGTTTTTTCAGTGGCTGCAGTTTTGATTTTGTTACACCAGAGAACTAATTTAGGTGGTAGAGGTCGTGTGATCTCAGGTGATTTTGAAATTAGTAGAGTTGGTGTTTTTCTGGGTTTTCTGAGATTGCAGTAAGTACCCTTCCTATCCTTTTCTATTTAGATAGTTTGGGCCCCAGCGTTTGCTCATACTATTTTCTTTCTGTGTCAGTATTTCCTCTTGTCTAACCGCCATTACATGTTTGGGGGCTTTCTATTATCTTTGGGGTTCTGCTCCGGGGCAGATAGCTTTCCTATTTCTATCTTTAGGTGTAGTTAGTTTCTCAGGCTGTGACGAGGCGTCTAGGACCAACGTAGGAACGCTCCACGGCTGCCTCTAGTTGTGGTGGTTAGTCAGGGTACTGCAATCTCATAGATTCCAACTGCTCTGGTGTATTGCTTTTTTTTGCCTGCACTCCTCAGCTACCGAAACATAACATAGAACCCTCTTGTTAGGTTTTGTTTCAGTTTGCTGGTCACATGACCTTTTTTCCCTATTTAGTCTGGTTCCGCCCTTCTGGCTTTGCTGGACTTCATTGTATTATCTACTCTTAAGCTAGCCGGGTGCTTAGGTGCCTTACTCTGTCTGTTTTGCTTAATCTTAGGATCTCGTAGTAATTTGTTTTCTGTTTAATTTTCCCTGCTACAGTTTCTGTTAGGAGGTGTCCACCTTTTCCCCCAGTCCCTAGATCTTGTAGGGATTCCTTCCTCGCAACTATAGGTCTTCGTTCAGACTAGCTGAGGACTTTAGCGGGTCTGGTCGCAGGATCAGGTTCCCCGTTAAATCGTAGGATCAAGCTCAGTTTTATTGTAGGGACAGAGTTCCCATCTTTCCTTAGTGCTTGTAGCAGTTCATAACAGTAAGTCCAGCCAAGAAATAAAATAAAAAAAATCTCTAAGGAAAGATTTTCTGTTTTCATCATGGTGTCGGTTCGGGATTTGGCTGAACGCCTGCAGGGTCTCTCTCTGGAGGTGGCTGAAATCCAGCAACACGTGAGTAGTTGTTCTGGAGCACATTTCGTGGAGCCAAAGGTACGTTTGCCTGATTTATTTTTTGGTGAACAACAAGATTTTTTTTCTTTTAAAAATGCTTGCTTGTTGTATTTTCGTTTGAAACCCAGATCCTCTGGTGATGAATTACAGCTCATAGGGTTCATAATGTCACTTTTGCGCAAAGAACCTCAGGACTGGGCCTTTTCTCTGCAGCCTAGTGATCCATGCTTTGGATCAATGGATGTTTTTTTTTTCTGCTTTGGGGTTGTTGTATGACGATCCGGATCGTGTTTCATCAGCTGAGACAGAGTTGAGACGTTTGAGACAGGGATCGGGTAATGTGGAAAAATATTGTACTCACTTTCGTAGGTGGTCCACTCAGGTGGGCTGGAACGATTCAGCTTTGAAAAGTTTATTTCTTGCAGGATTAAGTGAAAGGGTTAAAGATTTGCTGATTGCTTATCCTATACCTGGTAACTTGCAAGAGGCTATGCAATTGGCCATACGGGTGGATAGGAGACTGCGTGCAAGGGTTAATGAGAGTAAGTCTGCTTTGTCAGCTCCAGGTTTGGAGAAGGAATGTACTGACATTGCAGAGCCGATGGAAATTGGAGCAATGGCACCTCACTCTCGGGAAAAAGAAGGCAGATTTGCTCAAGGTTTGTGTTTCTACTGTGGTAAATCTGAGCATTTCATTAAGAACTGTGCGCTTCGAATGAATAAAGAGAAAAGAAAAAATGAGGTCAGTGTCGCCCGCATAGCTTGGTGTCTTTCTTTCTGCTACCACTGGTGTTGAGGAGGAATTAATGGAGTTTCGGGTATTTGTGGATTGTGGTTCAACTCTCAATGTGATTGATGGGAAATTTTTGGAAAAACTAAAATTAAAACCCAAACTTCTGTCTTCTCCTATTAACCCCTTCATGACCCAGCCTATTTTGACCTTAAAGACCTTGCCATTTTTTGCAATTCTGACCAGTGTCCCTTTATGAGGTAATAACTCAGGAACGCTTCAACGGATCCTAGCGATTCTGAGATTGTTTTTTCGTGACATATTGGGATTCATGTTAGTGGTAAATTAAGGTCGATAATTTTTGCGTTTATTTGTGAAAAAAATGGAAATTTGGCGAAAATTCTGAAAATTTTGTAATTTTCAAATTTTTAATTTTTATTCTGTTAAACCAGAGAGTTATGTGGCACAAAATAGTTAATAAATAACATTTCCCACATGTCTACTTTACATCAGCACAATTTTGGGAACAACATTTTTTTTTGTTAGGAAGTTATAAGGGTTAAAAGTTGACCAGCGATTTCTCCTTTTTACATCAAAATTTACAAAACCATTTTTTTAGGGACCACCTCACATTTGAAGTCACTTTGAGGGGTCTATATGGCAGAAAATACCCAAAAGTGACACCTTTATAAAAACTGCACCCCTCAAGCTACTCAAAACTACATTCAAGAAGATTATTAACCCTTCAGGTGCTTCACAGCAACTAAAGCAACGTGGAAGGAAAAAATGGACATTTTAATTTTTCCAACAAAAATTTTCTTTTAGCATCAATTTTTTCATTTTTACATGGGCATCAGGATAAAATGGATCCTAAAATTTGTTGGGCAATTTCTCCTGAGTACACAGATACCTCATATGTGGTCATAAACCACTGTATGGGCGCACAGCAGGGCTCAGAAGGGAAGGAGCGCCATTTGACTTTTTGAATAGAAAATATGCTGGAATATTTAGCGGTTGCCATGTCACATTTGGAGAGTCCCTGTGTGCCTAAACATTGGAGCTCCCTCACAAGTGACCCCATTTTGGAAACTAGACCTCCTAAGGAACTTATCTAGATGCATAGTGATCACTTTGAACCCCAAGGTGCTTCACAAATTGATCTGTAAAAAAAAGAAAGTACTTTTTTTTCACAAAAATTTTCTTTTAGCCTCAGTTTTTTTCATTTTCACATGGGCAACAGTATAAATTGGATCCTAAAATTTGTTGGGCAATTTCTCCTGAGTACACAGATGCCTCATATGTGGTCATAAACCACTGTTTGGGCGCACGGCAGGGCTCAGAAGGGAAGGAGCGCCATTTGACTTTTTGAATAGAAAATATGCTGGAATATTTAGCGGTTGCCATGTCGCATTTGGAGAGTCCCTGTGTGCCTAAACATTGGAGCTCCCCCACAAGTGACCCCATTTTGGAAACTAGACCCCCTAAGGAACTTATCTAGATGCATAGTGAGCACTTTGAACCCCCAGTTGCTTCACAAATTGATCCGTAAAAAAAAGAAAGTACTTTTTTTTCACAAAAATTTTTCTTTTAGCCTCAGTTTTTTTCATTTTCACATGGGCAACAGTATAAATTGGATCCTAAAATTTGTTGGGCAATTTCTCCTGAGTACACAGATACCTCATATGTGGTCATAAACCACTGTTTGGGCGCACGGCAGGGCTCAGAAGGGAAGGAGCGCCATTTGACTTTTTGAATGGAAAATATGCTGGAATATTTAGCGGTTGCCATGTCGCATTTGGAGAGTCCCTGTGTGCCTAAACATTGGAGCTCCCCCACAAGTGACCCCATTTTGGAAACTAGACCCCCTAAGAAACTTATCTAGATGCATAGTGAGCACTTTGAACCCCAGGTGCTTCACAAATTGATCCGTAAAAAAAAGAAAGTACTTTTTTTTCACAAAAATTTTCTTTTAGCCTCAGTTTTTTTCATTTTCACGTGGGCAACAGTATAAATTGGATCCTAAAATTTGTTGGGCAATTTCTCCTGAGTACATAGATACCTCATATGTGGTCATAAACCACTGTTTGGGCGCACGGCAGGGCTCAGAAGGGAAGGAGCGCCATTTGACTTTTTGAATGGAAAATATGCTGGAATATTTAGCGATTGCCATGTCGCATTTGGAGAGTCCCTATGTGCCTAAACATTGGAGCTCCCCCACAAGTGACCCCATTTTGGAAACTAGACGCCCTAAGGAACTTATCTAGATGCATAGTGAGAACTTTGAACCCCCAGGTGCTTCACAGAAGTTTATAACGCAGAGCCGTGAAAATAAAAAATCATTTTTTTTCTCAAAAAATGATTTTTTTAGCCCACTATTTTTTATTTTCACAATGGTTACAGGAGAAATTGGACCCCAAAAGTTTTTGTCCAGTTTGTCCTGAGTACGCTAGTACCCCATATGTGGGGGGGAACCACTGTTTGGGCACACGTCAGGGCTCGGAAGGGATGTGGTGACACTTTGAAATGCCGACTTGATGGAATGGTCTGCGGGCATCTTGTTACGTTTGCAGAGCCCCTGATGTGCCTAAACAGTAGAAACTCCCCACAAGTGACCCCATTTAGGAAACTAGACCCCGCAAAGAACTTATCTAGATGTGTGGTGAGCACTTTGAACCCCCAAGGGCTACACAGAAGTTTATAACGCCCGGGCATGAAAATAAAAAAATCATATTTTTTTCCACAATCAGGATCTTTTAGTCCCCAATTTTTTTATTTTCCCAAGGGTAACATGAGAAATTAGACCCCAAAAGTTGTTGTCCAATTTGTCCTGAGTATGCTGATATCCCATATGTGGGAGAAAACTACTGTATGGGCACACGTCGGGGCTCGGATGGGAAGTAGTGACGTTTTGAAATGCCCACTTGATGGAATGGTCTTCGGGCGTCATGTTACGTTTGCAGAGTCCCTGATGTGCCTAAACAGTAGAAACTCCCCACAAGTGACCCCATTTTGGAAACTAGATCCCCCAAGGAACTCCTATAGATGTGTGATAAGCACTTTGAATCTCCAAGTCCTTCACAGAAGTTTATAACGCAGAGCCGTTAAAATATAAAATCATTTTTTTTCCACAAGAATAATTTTTAGTCCCCAATTTTTTTCCCAATGTTAACAGGAGAAATTAGAACCCCCAAAGTTGTTGTGCAATTTTTCCCGAGTACGCTGATACCTCATATGTGGGGATAAACCACTGTTTGGGCATACGTCGGGGCTTGGAATAAAGGGAGCACTGTTTGACTTTTTGAACGCAAAATTTGCAGGAATCAATGGTGGCGCCATGTCGCGTATGGAGACCCCCTGATGTGCCTAAATAGTGGAAACCCCTCAATTCTAACTCCAACACTAACCCCAACACACCCCTAACCCCAACCCTAACCCCTACACACACCTAACCCTAATACAAACCCTAATCATAACCCTAACCCCAACACACCCCTAACCCTAATCCCAACTCTAACCATAAACCTAACTACAAGCCTAACCCTAATTCCAACCCTAACCCTAATTCCAACCCTAACTCAAATTCCAACCCTAACCGTAATTCTAACCTTAACCCTAATGCTAACCCTAACCCTAGTTCTAACCCTAAGGCTGGGTTCATATTGCGTTTTACCAGCCCGTTCAACACGTAGCGTTGACCGGCTGGTAACGGTATAGCATAACGCGATCGCGTTATGCTATACCCGCTAGCGCAGATGAATCAGCAGATAATCAGCCGTGGATCCGCAGCAAAATCAGTCGCGGATCAGCAACAAAATCCGCCGCGGATCAGGAGCAAAATCCGCCGCTGATCAGCAGCAAAATCCGCCGCGGATCAGCAGCGAAATCAGCTGTGGATCAGCGGCGAAATCCGCCGCGGATCAGCGGCGAAATCCGCCGCGGATCAGCTGCGAATCCGCAGTGGATCAGCAGCGAAATCCGCCGCGGATCAGCAGCGAAATCAGCCACGGATCAGCAGCGAAATCAGCCGCGGATCAGCAGCGAAATCAGCCGCGGATCAGCAGCGAAATCCGCCGCGGATCAGCAGCAAAATCCACCGCGAATCACCAGCGAAATCCGCCGCGGATCCGCAGCGAATCAGCAGCAAAATCAGTCGCGGATCAGCAGCAAAATCAGTCGCGGATCAGCAGCAAAATCAGTCGCGGATCAGCAGCAAAATCCGCCGCGGATCAGCAGCGAAATCCGCCGCGGATCCGCAGCGAAATAAGTCGCGGATCCGCAGCAAAATAAGTCGCGGATCCGCAGCGAAATCCGCCGCGGATCAGCAGTGAAATCCGCCACGGATCAGCAGCGAAATCTGCCGCGGATCCACCGCGAATCAGCAGCAAAATCAGTTGCAGATCAGCAGCGAAATCCGCCGCGAATCAGCAGCAAAATCAGTTGCGGATCAGCAGCGAAATCAGCCGCGGATCCGCAGCGAAATCCGCCGCGGATCCGCAGCGAAATCCGCCGCAGATCAGCAGCGAAATCAGACGCGGATCAGCAGCGAAATCAGCCGCGGATCAGCAGCGATATCCGCCGCGGATCCTCAGCGAAATCCGCCGCGGATCCGCAGCGAAATCCGCCGCGGATCAGCAGCGAAATCAGCCGCGGATCCGCCGCGAAATCCGCCGCGGATCAGCCGCGATATCCGCCGCGGATCCGCAGCAAAATCAGCTGCGGATCAGCAGCAAAATCTGCTAGGAAAAAAAATATATATTTTTTTTTTATTATTTGTCCGTACCTATGACGGGGGGGGTTCATTTACTTTTTTTTTATTTTGATCACTGTGACAGTTTATCACAGTGATCAAAATAAATTTTTTTACAATGGAGGGCGCACTGCGCATGCGCCGGCCGGCGGGCGCACTGCGCATGCGCCCACCATTTTCCAAGATGGCGGCGCCCATGAAGAATCCCGGGCAGCCGCCGGAACGGATCCAGGGACATCGGTGGACCGGGAGAGGTGAGTAGGGGACGTCGGAAGGTGAGGGGGGGGATCGGAAGGTGAGGGGGGGTGATCGCAGGAGCAGGGGAGCAGACAGCGACGGCGGTGACCGATCGCTGCCATCTTTCGATGGCGGCGGCCGATCACCGCTGTGACATGGTGTGGGGGGGGTCTGATCGCGGTCTCCAGCCATGGCAGATGCTATTGCAGCATCGGCCATGGCTGGATTGTAATATTTCACCAGTTTCATTGGTGAAATATTACAAATCGCTCTGATTGGCAGTTTCACTTTTAACAGCCAATCAGAGCGATCGTGGCCACGTGGGGGTTAAGCCAACCCCCCTGTGGTGATGCAGTAAGGGTCCTGTTACTGCGGGTTTGGTGACCTTTCAGTGACCCCGGACCCCCGACCCGCAGTAACATGATTTATAGCATGACCCTACGTCGGCGTCATGGGTCGGGATGGCACAGGTTTTCATGACGCCGACGTCGGCGTCATGGGTCGGGAAGGGGTTAATGTGGTGTCTGTGGATGGCTCTCCCTTGAAAAATGCTACTCACCATATCTGTGAATTTCCTCTTACTATTAATGGTGTTCATCAAGAGAATTTGGATTTGGTAGTTTTGAATAATTTGCCCTCACCGGTGATTTTGGGGTTACCCTGGTTAAAATTGCACAATCCGGTACTGGATTGGTCTACCAATGAAATTAAGTCCTGGAGTCCTAAGTGTTATGACAAGTGTTGTAACGGGCGTATTGCTGCTGTAGTTAAGGGGGAGTTACCTGTACCTATTCAGGATTTTTGGAAAGTTTTTTCTGATAAGGAATCGCAGGTATTGCCTCCTCATAGAGATTATGATTGTGCGATTGAATTTGTCCCTGGAGCAACTCCTCCTAAAAGTCGTTTATTTAATTTGACTATTCCTGAGAGAAAGGCTTTGGAGGAATACATACAGACAAGCTTGGCCGCCGGTCACATTAGGCCTTCCAAATCTCCTGTGGCGGTTGGATTTTTTTTTGTTAAAAAAAAGGACGGCGGTTTACGGCCTTGTCTAGACTTTCGTGAGATTAATAAGATTACTGTACGCAATCCTTACCCACTGCCATTGATTCCTGATTTGTTTAATCAGTTAGTGGGGGCCAAGTGGTTCTCGAAAATTGATCTTCGAGGGGCATACAATTTGTTGCGCATGAAGGAGGGGATGAATGGAAGACTGCGTTTAACACTCCACTGGGTCATTTTGAGAATCTGGTCATGCCTTTTGGACTTTCCAGTGCTCCGGCATTTTTTCAGAATCTTATTAATGACATCCTTAGACCTTTGATCGGCAGAAGTGTGATTGTGTATTTGGATGACATTTTGATTTATTCACCGGATTTGGAGTCTCAATGGAGGAGTGTGCGTGAAGTATTACAGTTACTGAGTGATAATTCACTTTTTGCCAAACTAGAAAAATGTGAGTTCGCTGTACAGAGACTTAGTTTTTTGGGCTACATTGTCTCCAGTGAAGGTTTTGATATGGACCCTGTGAAAGTGCAAGCTGTGCAGGATTGGCCTAGACCTATTGGTGTGAAATCAATACAGAGGTTTTTGGGGTTCGCCAATTATTATAGAAAATTCATAAAAAATGTTTCTGTGATTGCCAAACCTCTGACTGATCTCACCAGGAAAGGTGCTGATGCGGTTCAGTGGACTACTGAGGCCATTGAGGCTTTTGTGTTGCTAAAGGAGAGGTTCAGCTCTGCTCCCATCCTTTTGCAGCCTGATGTGACTAAACCATTTTTGGTTGAGGTTGATGCTTCTTCTGTGGGGGTCGGCGCGGTGTTGTCTCAGGAAAAGACGGATGGAGTACATCCCTGTGCTTTTTTTTTCAAAGAAATTTTCTGAGTCTGAACTAAATTATGATATCGGTAATCGGGAATTGTTGGCAATTAAACTCGCATTTGAACACTGGCGTCATTTTTTGGAGGGAGCGGAATTTCCCGTTCAAGTCTTCACCGATCATAAAAATCTGATCTACCTTGATGCTGCCAAACGCTTGAATGCCCGTCAGGCTAGGTGGGCACTGTTTTTCTCACGCTTTAATTTTACCGTTACTTACATCCCAGGTACTAAAAATGTTAAAGCTGATGCTTTGTCTCGCAGCTTTTCTCCTATGGTGGGTACTGAGGAGGAGGAAAACATTTTGCAAGAGGGGGTTGTTATTGCGGTTTTGGACTCCGTGTTGGAAGATGAGATTCTTAAAGCACAGGAGAATGCCCCATCTAACACGCCGCATGGGAGGTTGTTTGTGCCTGGTACCCTGAGGAGAGATTTGTTTGTTGAATATCATGACTCTCGGTTGGCAGGTCATCCTGGAATCTCTGAGACCAAGAGACTTGTGGGTCGCAGCTTTTGGTGGCCTGGATGGCAGAAGGAAGTCATTAAGTGGGTGCGTCAATGCACTGTGTGTGCTAGATCTAAGTCTTCTCATACTCCTGCTGCAGGGTTGCTTTGCCCTCTGGAGGTCCCTAGTGCACCTTGGACACATTTGGCTATGGACTTTATTACTGACCTTCCCCCCCTCTGAGGGTTTCACTGTCATCTGGGTGGTCATGGACCGTTTTAGCAAGATGTGTCACTTGGTTCCTTTCATCAAATTGCCCTGCGCTAAGACTCTCGCTAAGGCCTTTGTCAAGGAAATAGTCAGACTACATGGTGTTCCTACTGACATTGTTTCTGATAGGGGACCTCAGTTTGTGGCTCGTTTTTGGCGCGCCTTTTGTGACAGGTTGGGAGTTCATTTGTCGTTTTCATCCGGATATCATCCTGAGTCTAATGGCCAGACAGAAAGGAAAAACCAGGATGTTGAGCAGTTCTTGCGTTGTTTTGTGACTGATAATCAAGAGGGGTGGTCTGAGTTTCTGCCACTTGCTGAGTTTGCTCTTAACAACCATACATCCGCTTCTGCTGGTTGTTCGCCTTTTTTTTGTTGTACTGGGAGACATCCGTCTTTTGGGTCATTTTCCAAGTTGGGATCGGCTGTACCTGAAGAGGAGAATTTTTCTGGTGTGTTGCAGAGAGTTTGGACTGATGTGCGTGGTAATCTTCAGGAGGCTAACAAAAAATCCAAAGTGTATTTTGATAGAAAACGACAAGAGGTTTTGTTTGCTATTGGTGACATGGTCTGGTTGTCCTCTAAGAATCTGCGCTTGAGGATTCCGTCTAAGAAATTGGGTCCCAAGTTTGTAGGGCCCTTTAAGGTGCTTCAGGTTATTAACCAATCTGCTGTTAAGTTGGAGCTTCCCACCTCCTGGAAGATTAATCCGGTGTTTCATGTTTCTCTCTTGAAAAAAGCTGAGGTCTCAGATGGAGACGTCTCAGCCACTGTTCCCCTGGTGGTGGAGGACGGGCAATATGAGATTTCCCGCATCCTAAATTCTAGACGGTATAGAGGGGGTTTGCAGTACCTTGTCGCTTGGAAGGGTTATGGACCCGAGGATAACTCATGGGTGAGGGCGGATGATGTTTCTGCATCTAGACTTGTCAGAGCATTTCACAAGAGGTTTCCGGATAAGCCTAAGTCCTAGGGGATCCGGAGGATCCTCTTAGAAGGGAGGGTACTGTTAGAACCCTCTTGTTAGGTTTTGTTTCAGTTTGCTGGTCACATGACCTTTTTTCCCTATTTAGTCTGGTTCCGCCCTTCTGGCTTTGCTGGACTTCATTGTATTATCTACTCTTAAGCTAGCCGGGTGCTTAGGTGCCTTACTCTGTCTGTTTTGCTTTATCTTAGGATCTCGTAGTAATTCGTTTTCTGTTTAATTTTCCCTGCTACAGTTTCTGTTAGGAGGTGTCCACCTTTTCTCCCAGTCCCTAGATCTTGTAGGGATTCCTTCCTCGCAACTATAGGTCTTCGTTCAGACTACCTGAGGACTTTAGCGGGTCTGGTCGCAGGATCAGGTTTCCCGTTACATCGTAGGGATCAAGCTCAGTTTTATTGTAGGGACAGAGTTCCCATCTTTCCTTAGTGCTTGTAGCAGTTCATAACATTTGGCTTCTGTTCCGCTGTGTACTTCTTTTCAGAAATGCACAAAACTGTGGCCGACGTCACTTTTATGCAGTCCTAAAAAGATGGACATCGCTGGATCACATGTCAGACTGCATTCACAGTGCCTCCATCTGCCTTGTTATAGGGAATCTTCCGCCAGAGGTTCCATCTGAATCACTTATTTCAGAGATTTACATGAAAACCCCGGCGTAAACTCTCAGCGCAGAGCGCAAGATAAATGTGCTCCGAGCCTTACTGCGATCTTTGGGAAACAGAATGAAAAAAATCAACAGCATGTGAAGAGTTGGTTTTATTTATTTTTTACACCATTCCTCGTGCGGTATAAGTGATTAGGTGACTTTATTCTTTGAGTCAATTACAGCAATACCAGATTTATATCTGGCTTTTATGTTTGGTTTCTGTCACACACTAAATGACGCTTTTCATTGCAAAAACTTGAAACCGCTTTAATTTTTCCCTATTTTGACCGACCGAGTCATGTTATGGCTTGTTTTTTGTGGGACGAGCTGACATTTTTATTGGTACCCTTTTTGGGCGAATGACATTTTTTGATCACTTTCTATTCCGATTTTTGGTAGACATTATGAACATAAACCAGCAATTCAGGAATTGCTTTTGTTTTTTTCTTTTTAATACTGTTCCGTGTGTAGTAAAATTGATAAAGGAGTTTTATTCTTTGAGTCAGTATGATTACACCGATACCAAATTTATATCTTTTTTTTATGTTTTGGCGCTTTTACACAATAAAAACTATATTATAGGAAAAATTATTTTCATAGCTTTATTCAGAGAGCTGAAACTTTATATTTCTGCTAATGGAACTGTGTGATGGCTTGTTTTTTGCGGGACAAGTTGACATTTTCAGCTGTACCATTTTATTTACATTTGTCTTTTTGATTGTATTTTATCTCACTTTTTGTTTTGCTGTATGATGATAAAGCATTGTTTTTTGCCTAGTTTTTTATTTATTTACGGTGTTCACTGAAAGGGTTAACAAGTGGGACAGTTTTACAGAGCGGGTCGTTACAAATGCAGCGATACCAAATATGTGTACTTTTATTGTTTATTTTTTTATTTACATGTATTTATTGGAAAAATTTTTTTTTTCCTTTGGGGATTATTTTTTACAAATATTTTTATGCTTTGTAATATTTTTTTCTTTTTTGTATTGTCCCATCCGGTGACATCATTGTATGGTGTCAGATCACTGATCTGATACTCTGCAGCAGAGTATCACATTAGAATTTTACAGGCAAGGAAGGAAGCATGTCAGCATCTGTTCTCAACAGGTGCACACAAGTCACCTTCCCTGCAGGACCCTGAAGGACTCTGCGGCCATCTTGTCTGGGTGCACGAGAGATTTCGGAAGGCTGTCGCGTTTGGAGAGCCCCTGATGTGCCTAAACAGTAGAAACCCCCCACAAGTGACACCATTTTGGAAACTAGACCCCATAAGGAAATTATCTAGATCTGTTGTGAGTACTTTGAACCCCCAAGTGTTTCACAAAATTTTATAATGCCTGGGTCTGAAAAATAAAAAAACAATTTTCCACAAAAATGATTTTTAGTCCCAAATTTTTGATTTTTTTCCCAAGGAAATTGGACCCCAAAAGTTGTTGTCCAATTTGTCCTGAGTACGCTGATACCCCATATGTGGGGGGGGACTGTTTGGGCGCACGACAGGGCTTGGAAAGGAAGTAGTAACGTTTTGGAATGCAGACGTTGATGGGGGTCATGTTCCGTTTGCAGTGCCCCAGATGTGCCTAAACAGTGGAAACCCCCCACAAGTGACCCCATTTTGGAAACTAGACCCCCTAAGGAGCTTATCTAGATCTTTGGTGAGCATTTTGAACCCCCAAGTGCTTCACACAAGTTTATAATGCCCGAGCATGAAAATAAAAAATCCTATTTTTTTCCCACAAAAATTATCTTTTAGTCACTATTTTTTTATTTTCCCAAGGGTAACAGGAGAAATTGGACGACAAAAGTTGATGTCCAATTTGTCCTGAGTACGCTGATACCCCATATGTGGGGGGGAACCACTGTTTGGGCGCACAGCAGAGCTCGGAATGGAAGGAGCACCATTTGACTTTTTCCAAACAAAATTGGCTGGAATTGAGATTGGACGCCATGTTGCATTTGGAGAGCCCCTGATGTGCCTAAACAGTGGAAACCCCCCACAAGTGACCCCATTTGGGAAACTAGACCCCCTAAGGAACTTATCTAGATCTTTGGTGAGCAATTTGAACCCCAAAGTGCTTCACACAAGTTTATAACGTAGAGCCGTAAAATTAAAAAATCATATTTTTTCCACAATAATGATCTTTTCACCCCAATTTTTATTTTCCCAAGGGTAACAAGACTCCAAAAGTTATTGTGCAATTTGTCCTGAGTGCGCTGATACCCCATATGTGGGGGTAAACGACTGTTTAGGTGCATGGCAGAGTTTGGAAGGGAAGGAGCGCTGTTCGACTTTTTCAACACAGAATTGTCTGGATGCCATGTCGTGTTTGGAGAGCTCCTGATCTGCCTAAACAGTGGAAACCCCCAACAAATGACACCATTTTGGAAACTAGACCCCTCATGGAACTTATCTAGATGTGTGGTGAGCACTTTGAACCCCGAAGTGCTTCACAAAAGTTTATAACGTACAGCTGTAAAATAAAAATCTTTTTTTTTTTTTTTTACAAAAATGATTTTTTCGTCCCCAATATTTTATTTTCACAAGGGTAACAGGAGAAATTGGACCCCAAAAGTTGTTGTCCAATTTGTCCTGAGTACGCTTATACCCAATATGTGGGAGTAAACTACTGTATGGGCGCACGTCGGGTCTCGGAAGGGAAGTAGTGACGTTTTGGATTGCAGACTTTGATGGAATGGTCTGTGGGCGTCATGTCGCATTTGGAGAGCCCCTGATGCGCCTAAACAGTAGAAACCCCCCACAAGTGACCCCATTTTGGAAAATAGACCCCACAAGGAACTTATCTAGATGTGTGGTGAGCACTTTGAGCCCCAAAGTGCTTCACAGAAGTTTATAACCTACAGTCGTAAAAACAAAAAAATCATTTTTTTTTTTTTTAAAAAATGACATTTTTACATCCAGTTGTTTATTTTCCCAAGGGTAACAGAAGAAATAGGACAAATTGCACAATAACTTTTGGGGTCCAGAGTACACTGATACCCCATATGTGGGGGTAAACTACTGTTTGGGCGCATGGCAGAGCTCAGAAGTGAAGGAGCACCGTTTGACTTTTTCAATGCAGAATTGGCTGGAATTGAGATCAGACGCCATGTCACATTTGGAGAGCCCCTGATGTGCCTAAACAGCGGAAACCCCCCAATTCTAACTCCAACCCTAACCCCAACACACCCCTAACCCTAGTCCCAACCCTAACCACTAACCTAACCCTAACACACCCATAACCCTAATCCTAACCCTAACCCTAATCCTAACTTTAGCGCCAACACTAACCCTAACTTTAGCCGCAACCCCAACCCTAATGGGAAAATGGAAATAAACACTTTTTTTTTATTTTATTATTTTTCCCTAACTAAGGGGGTGATAAAAGGGGGTTTGATTTACTATTTATAGCGGGTTTTTATGATTGGCAGCTGTCACGCTAAAAGACGCTTTTTATTGCAAAAAATAGTGTTTGCATCACCACATTTTGAGAGCTATAATTTTTGTATATTTTGGCCCACAGAGTCATGTGAGGTCTTATTTTTTGCGGGACGAGTTGACGTTTTTATTGGTACAATTTTTGAGCATGTGACGTTTTTTGATCGCTTTTTATTTCGATTTTTGGGAGGTTAGAATGAACAAAAATCAGCAATTCATGAATTTCTTTTGGGGAGGCGTTTATACCGTTCCGCGTGTGGTAAAATTTATAAAGCTGTTTAATTCTTCGGGTCAGTACTATTACGGCGATACCTCATTTATATCATTTTTTTATGTTTTGGCGCTTTAATAGAATAAAAACAATTTTATATAAAAAATTATTATTTTTGCATCGCTTTATTCTGCGAGCTATAACTTTTTACATTTTTCGTTGATGATGCTGTATGACGGCTCGTTAATTTGCGGGACAAGATGACGTTTTCAGCGGTACCATGTTTATTTATATCCGTCTTTTTGATCGCGTGTTATTCCACTTTTTGTTCGGCGATATGATGATAAAGCATTGATTTTTTGCTTTGTTTTTTTTTTTTTTTTTTTTAAGAGGTTCACTAAAGGGGTTAACTAGTGGGACAGTTTTATGGGGGGGTTGTTACGGACGCGGCAATACCAAATATGTGTACTTTTATTGTTTTGTTTTTTTTTATTTACAGGAAAAAATGAATTTATTGGGGAATATTTTTTTTTTTTTATGATTTTTTTAAACAATTTTTATTTTTATTTTTTTTAACTTTTTTACTTTGTCCCAGGGTGGGACATCACAGTATTTTAGCAGATCGCTGGTGTGACAGTGTGCACAGCACTCTGTCACACCAGCGATCGCTCTGGCATCGCTGCAGGCTTCTCAGTGCCTGCTCTCTCTCAGCAGGCACTGAGGAAGCCGCCTCCCTGCAGGACCCGGATGGACCCCGGCGCCATCTTGGATCCGGGGTCCTGCAGGGAGGAAGGACCCTCGGAACAGCGCGACACATCGCGCTGCTCTGAGGGTCTCAGGGGAGCGTGCAGGGAGCCCCTCCCTGCTCGATCCTCCCTTGTGCCCCCGGTACACCGCGATCATGTTTGATCGCGGTGTGCCAGGGGTTAATGTGCCGGGAGCGGTCCGTGACCGCTCCTGACATATAGTGCCGGGTGTCAACTGTGATAATCAGCTGACACCCGGCGCGATCGGCTGCGCTCCCCCTGGGAGCGCGTCCGATCGCTGGGACGTACTATCCTGTCCATGGTCATACGGGCCCAGGTACCATGGACGGGATAGTACGTCGGATGGCAGTAAGGAATGAAATCAAATAATTTTTTATTATTTAATTAAGACTATTCCATGTTGTACAATTCACCATAACATTGAACAATATAACAACTTCGCAAATCCCTTTTCAACCCCTTCCCTAACCCCCTGCTACCCCCTTCCGACAGTAAGTTTCCCATTATTCTTACCCTAATCCATAGGATAAATATAAGAGAGACAATACAGTGACAAAAATATAAACTATATAAAGTACTTAACAAGTCTTGGAAAATTTCCCTTCTTAACTTCTTTTATAATGTAACCAGGGCGCCCATATTTTTTCTTAAGTATTTAGTTTCCCTCTTTTCTCCAAAATACTCTTTTCCAATTGAATAATAAGCTTAAAGTTTTTGGAATATTCTTCTCTGGACGGGGGATCATGTCCAGTCCAGTTTCTAGCAATTAGTTTCCTGGCACAATCTGGCAATCTGGTAATCTGGCAATAGCAACTTTTTTATTATTATCAACTAGGATTTCTTCCACATACCCTAACAAACACGTAACAGGATCTCCCGAAATCTCACATCCATACGCCCTCTCTATCATACCAATCACTCCCGACCAAAACCTTGAAAGTCTAGGGCATTCCCACATCATGTGGAATATCCCCGCCATTCCCATTTTACATCTTGGGCATTCATTGTTTTCCCTCAGCCCCATTTTCTATAAAATTAATGGCGACCTATAAACTCTGTGAATTACATAAATATGTGATAGTCTCGCGGGTTCACTCATAGAGAGCTTGGGTATATATTCCAATATACTTTCCCATATGTCATCACTAATATTCCCCACTTCCTCCTCCCATTTATGCTTCACTTTCAGCAGGAATCACAAAAGAAAGGTGTGCAACAGATCCTTATACAAGCCTGAAATTACCCCCCTAGTGGTCCCTTCTTGACATATATAGTCTATAACCAGATCAGTCTCCACTACCAATCTCCGCTGAGTTTTCTGAGTTTTAACCCCTTCCCGACCTTTGACACAGCGTATGCGTCATGAAAGTCGGTGCCAATCCGACCTATGATGCATACCTGTGTCATGAAAGGATCGCGTTCCTGCGGGCCGGGAGACCGGGGTCACTCAAAGGTCACCCGACCCGCAGTTACAGGACCCTTTTTGCTTCACCACAGGGGGTTGGCTTAACCCCCCCGTGGCCACGATCGCTCTGATTGGCTGTTAAAAGTGAAACAGCCAATCAGAGCAATGTGTAATATTTCACCAATTTAATTGGTGAAATATTACAATCCAGCCATGGCCGATGCTGCAATAGCATCTGCCATGGCTGGACACCGAGCCCTGACCCCCCCACACGTAGTCACGGCGGCGATCGGCCGCCGCCACCAAAAGATGGCGGTGATCGGTCACCGCCGTCACTATTTGCTCCCCTCCTCCTTTGCTCCGCTGCCCCCACCTTCCTAACCCCCCCCCCTAACCTTCCGACGCCCCTACTCACCTCTCCCGGTCCACCGATGTCCCTGGATCGGTCCCGGCGTCCGCCCGGGCCTCTTCATGGGCGCCGCCATCTTGGAAAATGGCGGGCGCAGTGTGCCCGCCGGCCGGCGCATGCGCAGTGCGCCCCCCAGTGTTCAAAAATTTATTTTGATCACTGTGACAAAGTGTCACAGTGATCAAAATAAAAAAAAAGTAAATGAACCCCCCCTGTCATAGGTAGGGACAAATAAAAAAATAAAGAATTTTTTTTTTTTTTCCTAGCGGATTTTGCTGCTGATCCGCAGCTGATTTTGCTGCGGATCCGCGGCGGATATTGCTGCTGATCCGCGGCGGATTTTGCTGCTGATCCGCGGCGGATTTTGCTGCGGATCCGCGGCTGATTTTGCTGCGGATCCGTGGCGGATTTTGCTGCGGATCCGCGGCGGATATTGCTGCTGATCCGCGGAGGATATTGCTGCTGATCCGCGGCGGATTTTGCTGCTGATCCGCGGCGGATTTTGCTGCTGATCCGCGGCGGATTTTGCTGCTGATCCGCGGCGGATTTTGCTGCTGATCCGCGGCGGATTGTGCTGCTGATCCGCGGCTGATTGTGCTGCTGATCCGCGGCTGATTTTGCTGCGGATCCGCGGCTGATTTTGCTGCTGATCCGCGGCGGATTTTGCTGCTGATCCGCGGCGGATTTTGCTGCTGATCCGCGACTGATTTTGCTGCGGATCCGCGGCGGATATTGCTGCTGATCCGCGGCGGATATTGCTGCTGATCCGCGGCGGATATTGCTGCTGATCCGCGGCAGATATTGCTGCTGATCCGCGGCTGATTTTGCTGCGGATCCGCGGCTGATTTTGCTGCGGATCCGTGGCGGATTTTGCTGCTGATCCGCGGCTGATATTGCGCCTGATTTTGCTGCGGATCCGCGGCGGATTTTGCTGCGGATCCGCGGCGGATTTTACTGCTGATCCGCGGCAGAGTTTGCTGCTGATCCGCGGCTGATTTTGCTGCGGATCCGCGGCTGATTTTGCTGCTGATCCGAGGCTGATTTTGCTGCGGATCCGCGGCGGATATTGCTGCTGATCCGCGGACGGATATTGCTGCTGATCCGCGGCGGATATTGCTGCTGATCCGCGGCGGATATTGCTGCTGATCCGCGGCGGATATTGCTGCTGATCCGCGGCTGATTTTGCTGCGGATCCGCGGCTGATTTTGCTGCGGATCCGAGGCGGATTTTGCTGCTGATCCGCGGCTGATTTTGCGGCGGATATTGCTGCTGATCCGCGGCGGATATTGCTGCTGATCCACGGCAGATTTTGCTGCTGATCCGTGGTGGATTTTGCTGCGGATCCGCGGCGGATTTTGCTGCGGATCCGCGGCGAATTTTGCTGCTGATCTGCGGCGGATTTTGCTGGGGATCCTTGGCGGATTTTGCTGGGGATCCTCGCGACGTGCCGTCATTCAGTGACAGAGCCTCGGACACGGGCTGCAGCGTCTGGGCTCCATCACCGCTAGCACAGATGAATCATCTGCTGATTCATCTGCGCTAGCGGGTATAGCATAACGCGATCGCGTTATGCTATACCGTTACCAGCCGGTCAACACTACGTGTTGAACGGGCTGGTAAAACGCAATATGAACCCAGCCTTAGGGTTAGGGTTAGCATTAGGGTTAAGGTTAGAATTAGGGTTAGGGCTGGAATTTGGGTTAGGGTTGGAATTAGGGTTAGAGTTGGAATTAGGGTTAGGCTTGTGGTTAGGTTTATGGTTAGAGTTGGGATTAGGGTTAGGGGTGTGTTGGAGTTAGGGTTATGGTTAGGGTTTGTATTAGGGTTAGGTGTGTGTAGGGGTTAGGGTTGGGGTTAGGGGTGTGTTGGGGTTAGGGTTGGAGTTAGAATTGAGGCACATCAGGGGGTCTCCATACGCGACATGGCGCCACCATTGATTCCTGCAAATTTTGCGTTCAAAAAGTCAAACAGTGCTCCCTTTATTCCAAGCCCCGACGTATGCCCAAACAGTGGTTTATCCCCACATATGGGGTATCAGCGTACTCGGAAAAAATTGCACAACAACTTTGGGGGTTCTAATTTCTCCTGTTAACATTAGGAAAAAAAATTGGGGACTAAAAAATTATTTTTGTGGAAAAAAAATGATTTTATATTTTCACGGCTCTGCGTTATAAACTTCTGTGAAGGACTTGGAGATTCAAAGTGCTTATCACACATCTATAGGAGTTCCTTAGGGGATCTAGTTTCCAAAATGGGGTCACTTGTGGGGAGTTTCTACTGTTTAGGCACATCAGGGACTCTGCAAGCGTAACATGACGCCCGAAGACCATTCCATCAAGTGGGCATTTCAAAACGTCACTACTTCCCATCCGAGCCCCGACGTGTACCCATACAGTAGTTTTCTCCCACATATGGGATATCAGCATACTCAGGACAAATTGGACAACAACTTTGGGGTCTAATTTCTCATGCTACCCTTGGGAAAATAAAAAAATTGGGGACTAAAAGATCCTGATTGTGGAAAAAATATGATTTTTTTATTTTCATGCCCAGGCGTTATAAACTTCTGTGTAGCCTTTGGGGGTTCAAAGTGCTCACCACACATCTAGATAACTTCTTTGTGGGGTCTAGTTTCCAAAATGGGGTCACTTGGGGGGTTTCTACTGTTTAGGCACATCATGGGCTCTGCAAACGTAACAAGATGCCCGCAGACCATTCCATCAAGTCGGCATTTCAAAGCGTCACTACATCCCTTCCGAGCCCTGACATGTGCCCAAACAGTGGTTCCCCCCCACATATGGAGTACTAGCGTACTCAGGAAAAACTGGACAACAACTTTTGGGGTCCAATTTCTCCTGTAACCATTGTGAAAATAAAAAATAGTGGGCTAAAAATCATATTTTGAGAAAAAAAAATGATTTTTTATTTTCACGGCTCTGCGTTATAAACTTCTGTGAAGCACCTGGGGGTTCAAAGTGCTCACTATGCATCTAGATAAGTTCCTTAGGGGGTCTAGTTTCCAAAATGGGGTCACTTGTGGGGGAGCTCCAATGTTTAGGCACACAGGGACTCTCCAAATGCGACATGGCAACCGCTAAATATTCCAGCATATTTTCCATTCAAAAAGTCAAATGGCGCTCCTTCCCTTCTGAGCCCTGCCGTGCGCCCAAACAGTGGTTTATGACCACATATGAGGTATCTTTGTACTCAGGAGAAATTGCCCAACAAATTTTAGGATCCAATTTATACTGTTGCCCATGTGAAAATGAAAAAAACTGAGGCTAAAAGAATTTTTTTGTGAAAAAAAAGTACTTTCTTTTTTTTAAGGATCAATTTGTGAAGCACCTGGGGGTTCAAAGTGCTCACTATGCATCTAGATAAGTTCCTTAGGGGGTCTAGTTTCCAAAATGGGGTCACTTGTGGGGGAGCTCCAATGTTTAGGCACACAGGGACTCTCCAAATGCGATATGGCAACCGCTAAATATTCCAGCATATTTTCCATTCAAAAAGTCAAATGGCGCTCCTTCCCTTCTGAGCCCTGCCGTGCGCCCATACAGTGGTTTATGACCACATATGAGGTATCTGTGTACTCAGGAGAAATTGCCCAACAAATTTTAGGATCCAATTTATACTGTTGCCCATGTGAAAATGAAAAAAAACTGAGGCTAAAATAAATTTTTTGTGAAAAAAAAGTACTTTTTTTTTTAAGGATCAATTTGTGAAGCACCTGGGGGTTCAAAGTGCTCACTATGCATCTAGATAAGTTCCTTAGGGGGTCTAGTTTCCAAAATGTTGTCACTTGTGGGGGAGCTCCAATGTTTAGGCACACAGGGACTCTCCAAATGCGACATGGCAAACGCTAAATATTCCAGCATATTTTCCATTCAAAAAGTCAAATGGCGCTCCTTCCCTTCTGAGCCCTGCCGTGCGCCCAAACAATGGTTTATGACCACATATGAGGTATCTGTGTACTCAGGAGAAATTGCTCAACAAATTTTAGGATCCATTTTATCCTGTTGTCCATGTAAAAATGAAAAAATTGATGCTAAAAGAAAATTTTTGTTGGAAAAATTAAAATGTCCATTTTTTCCTTCCATGTTGCTTTAGTTCCTGTGAAGCACCTGAAGGGTTAATAATCTTCTTGAATGTAGTTTTGAGTAGCTTGAGGGGTGCAGTTTTTATAAAGGTGTCACTTTTGGGTATTTTCTGCCATATAGACCCCTCAAAGTGACTTCAAATGTGAGGTGGTCCCTAAAAAAAATCGTTTTGTAAATTTTGCTGTAAAAATGAGAAATCGCTGGTCAAATTTTAACCCTTATAACTTCCTAACAAAAAAAAATGTTGTTCCCAAAATTGTGCTGATGTAAAGTAGACATGTGGGAAATGTTATTTATTAACTATTTTATGTCACATAACTCTCTGGTTTAACAGAATAAAAATTAAAAATTTAAAAATTACTAAATTTTCAAAATTTTCGCCAAATTTCCATTTTTTTCACAAATAAACGCAAAAATTATCGACCTAAATTTACCACTAACATGAAGCCCAATATGTCACGAAAAAACAATCTCAGAATCGCTAGGATCCGTTGAAGCGTTCCTGAGTTATTACCTCATAAAGGGACACTGGTCAGAATTGCAAAAAATGGCAAGGTCTTTAAGGTCAAAATAGGATGGGTCATGAAGGGGTTAATTGCATGTTTAACCTGCTCAAAGTGATACCATTCTGTTGCTGGCAATAGGAATTCAGTTTGTAACTGCGGGAAGGTTTTAATATCCGCCCCATCCATTATTTGATACATATATCTTATTCCTTTTTCTTCCCATCCTTTTATAGTTCCTATTTTTTGTAACTCCGGCAAATTGCTATTATCCCAAATGGGTGTAAATCTAGTTAGGCCATTCACTCCCCTTACCGCCTTAATTGTGTTCCAGGTTTTATTTATGAGCTCTAATGTACAGTCATGGCCAAAAGTTTTGAGAATGACACAAATATTATATTTTCACATGATCTGCTGCCCTCTGGTTTTTATGTGTGTTTGACAGATGTTTTTATCACAGACAGAAATATAATAATTGCAAACATATGAGTAACAAAAGCTTATATTGACAGAATGAGTTAATGCAGCAAGTCAATATTTGCAGTGTTGACCCTTCTTCTTAATGACCTCTGCAATTCTCCCTGGCATGCTCTCAATCAACTTCTGGACCAAATCCTGACTGATAGCAGTCCATTCTTGCACAATCAATGCTTTCATTTTGTCAGAATTTTTAGGTTTTTGTTTGTCCACCCGTCTCTTGATGATTGACCACAAGTTCTCAATGGGATTAAGATCTGGGGAGTTTCCAGGCCATGGACCCAAAATCTCTGTTTTGTTCCCTGAGCCATTTAGTTATCACCTTTGCTTTATGGCAAGGTGCTCCATCATGCTGGAAAAGGCATTGTTGATCGCCAAACTGCTCTTGAGGGTTGGGAGAAAGTTGCTCTTGGAGGACATTCTGGTACCATTCTTTATTCATGGCTGTGTTTTTAGGCAAGACTGTGAGAGAGCCGATTCCCTTGGCTGAGAAGCAACCCCACACATGAATGGTTTCAGGATGCTTAACAGTTGGCATGAGACAAGACTGGTGGTAGCTCTCACCTTGTCATGTCCCAAACAATCGAAAAGGGGATTCATCAGAGAAAATAACTTTACCCCAGTCCTCAGCAGTCCACTGCCTGTACCTTTTGCAGAATATCAGTCTGTCCATGATGTTTTTTTCTGGAGAGAAGTGGCTTCTTTGCTGCCCTCCTTGAGACCAGGCCTTGCTCCAAGAGTCTCCGCCTCACAGTGCGTGCAGATGCACTCACACCTGCCTGCTGCCATTCCTGAGCAAGCTCTGCACTGCTGGTACCCCGTTCCCGCAGCTGAAACACTTTTAAGAGACGGTCCTGGCGCTTGCTGGTCTTTCTTGGGCGCCCTGGAGCCTTTTTGGCAACAATGGAACCTCTCTCCTTGAAGTTCTTGTTGATGCGATAGATTGTTGACTGAGGTGCAATCTTTCTAGCTGCGATACTCTTCCCTGTTAGGCCATTTTTGTGCATTGCAATGATGACTGCACGTGTTTCTTTAGAGATAACCATGGTTAACAGAAGAGAAACAATGATGCCAAGCACCAGCCTCCTTTTAAAGTGTCCAGTGGTGTCATTCTTACTTAATCATGACAGATTGATCTCCAGCCATGTCCTCATCAACACCCACACCTGTGTTAATGGAGCAATCACTGAAAAGAGGTTAGCTGGTCCTTTTAAGGCAGGGCTGCAATGATGTTGAAATGTGTTTTGGGGGATAAAGTTCATTTTCTAGCCAAATATTGACTTTGCAAGTAATTGCTGTTAAGCTGATCACTCTTTATAACATTCTGGAGTATATGCAAATTGCCATTAGAAAAAGTGAAGCAGTAGACTTTGTAAAAATTAATATTTGTGTCATTGTTCAAAACTTTTGGCCATGACTGTAGGCCTTTCCTCTCCCAATTCTCTAAATTTACCCCCCTCCAGCCCTTCTAATACTGGCCTATCTTCCATACAGTGTTCCAATATTCTCCTAACAGATCCATCAGGTCCAGGTCCTGACCATCCTCTAAAATGCTGACTCTGGGCAGCCAAAAAATATATTTCGGGATTTGGTAACGCCATCCCCCCCCCGCCCTTGTGTTTCTGGAGAGTTTCCAATTTTATCCTTGCCTGTTTCTTTCCCCATACTAAAGCCCTAATCATTGTATTTAAGGATTTAAATCTTTTTTTGGATATCCATACAGGCGCATTATGCAGAATATACAATAATTTAGCCATTAGAATCATTTTAAAAAGATTTATCCTTCCTACCACTGTTAGATGTAGCTTATTCCAGATCTCTATTTTGGTTTTTAATTTTTTAAGTAATGGCGTTAGATTAACGTTAAGGTATACTGAGATAGGTAAGGAAATCTGTATTCCTAAATATTTAAAAGACTCTTTACATTGCAATTTATTGACTTCAGTATCTCTATCTGTCCATGCCACTTCTCGATCCACTTTAAACAGAACTGACTTAGACCAATTAATTTTAAGCCCTGATATGTTCCCAAACTTTTCGATTGTATGCATGGCACAGCCCAATGATTCTACCGGATCACCCAAAAACAGTAAAAGGTCATCTGCATATAGCACAACTTTTTCTTCCATTTCCCCATATCTGAACCCCTTAATCCCTCGACTTTTCCTAATGGCTGCTGCTAGTGGTTCAATTGCCACTGCAAAGAGGAGTGGCGACAATGGACACCCCTGTCTGGTTCCTCTCCCCAAAGGGAAGGAGGAGGAAATCGCTCCGTTGACTCTAACCTTAGCGATAGGCTGAGAGTACAACAATTGCACCCATTCAATGAAATGAGGCCCAAACCCAATTTTTTGGATCACTCTCCACAAATAAGCCCATTGTACACTATCGAACACTTTTCTGGCGTCAAGTGAAGCTATCACCCTCCTTCCTGGGTTATCAGATTGTAATTGGAGGTTTAGAAACACCCTTCTTATATTCCCCACTGTGGATCTGTTGGGCATAAATCCCGCTTGATCGGGGTGTATCAAGGAAGAAATGACCCCTGTCAACCTATTTGCCAAAACCTTAGCCAATATTTTAATGTCTACCGTTAACAATGTGATTGGTCTATATGACTCAGGTATTTTAGGGTCTTTTTCCTCTTTGGGGATCACCACTATCACCGCCTACCTCATAGAGGCCTGAAGGGATTTTTTCTCTCTGGCTTCTTCAAACACCGTCAACAACTTAGGGAGTAATAGTTCTGCAAATTGTTTATAAATCTCCGACGGTATGCCTTCTGACCCAGGGGCTTTCTCATTGGCCATGCCATGCAGCGCAATCTCCATCTATTCCAATGTAATAGGAGAATCTAACCTTACTCTATTTTCGTTACTTAACCTGGGGAGGGATCCTAACTTTAAAAAGTCATATATTTCCCTCCTTCCCACATTTTCCCCCGAAGAGTACAAGTTTTTATAGAAATTACTAATGTCATGTATAGTGTACAGTTCCTATAGCGTCTTGTGCTTGGGTGCGAGGAAAACACAGGAGACATAGGTTGAAATGAAATGACTTGTATTACTTCATACAAGCATGCTGAAAAGTTCACACAGTTTGCAGGAACAGCGACAGGAGACACAGCAGGCCAGAGTAACTTCAAGCACTACAATAAATCTCCAAAGCAGGTTCAGGATCTCTTCTCTGTACCGTAATTCCTCTGCAAACATGGATTCACCAAACAGCAGATTTCCAGAGTCCAAAAGTGTTCCAAGGTTCCTCAGTAGGGAATAGCTGGAGTACAAGTCCAAGGCTTCCAGGAGTCAGGTCACAGACTGACTGAGGCTTGATTCAGGAGCACTGATTGTTCAGCTGAGGCTGCTTAAGAAGCAAGAGGGAAGAATCAGGGCGGGAACATGAAAACTGAAACTCCATATTAACTGAGGGCAAGAGCTGCAGAAAGACAGAAAGCAAAATGGCCGACGGAAAACTGAGTTTCAAGAAACATGTCAACAGAAACAAAGAAACTTACATTACTCCCCTGTTATGTTTCGGTAGCTGAGGAGTGCAGGTAAAAAAGGCAATACACCAGAGCAGTTGGAATCTATGAGATTGCAGTACCCTGACTAACCACCACAACTAGAGGCAGCCGTGGAGCGTTCCTACGTTGGTCCTAGACGCCTCGTCACAGCCTGAGAAACTAACTATACCTAAAGATAGAAATAGGAAAGCTATCTGCCCCGGAGCAGAACCCCAAAGATAATAGAAAGCCCCCAAACATATAATGGCGGTTAGACAAGATGAAATACAGACACAGAAAGAAAATAGTATGAGCAAACGCTGGGGCCCAAACTAACTAAATAGAAAAGGATAGGAAGGGTACTTACTGCAATCCCAGAAAACCCTGAAAGGCACCAACTCTACTAATTTCAAAAACACCTGAGATCACACGACCTCTTCCACCTAAATTAGTTCTCTGGTGTAACAAAATCAAAACAGCAGCCACTGAAAAAACTGGAAAAAGCAAAAGTACAAACATCAGTGGCTGAACAAAACTGAGAGGGCAGAAGCCCCCGGAGGGGACCCTGAAGGCCCCCACAGAAGTGCAGGACAAAATGCAAAAATATAGCACAAACACAAAAGAAGAAAATGTCTTATCTGTTAGCAGGAGATGCAGACACGACACAGCAGGCTACAAGGGAAACAGGAATAAAGGATTCAGACCCGAACAATTGATCACCGGCAACCCTGATGGGAAGGAAACTCCCTTATATAAGACCAGTCAGTAACACCTGATTCCCAGTCCTCACAATCTTCACTGGACAGACTAGCACCGCTTGTAACCACCAGAGGGAGCCTCTGCTCAGAACTCATCTCAAACCCATTCACAACACTCCCCCCTTAGGGACAACCTCCGGATGACCTCAGACCAGGCTTGTCAGGGTACCTCTGATGAAACTGGCGGAGCAGGCGAGGAGCATTTACATTATTGACTGGTTCCCATGAGTTGTCCTCCACTGGGTAGCCCTGCCATTTAATCAAATATTGCAACTGATTTCTGTACAACCTGGAATCTAGAATCCTTTCCACCATAAATTCTTCCTGACCATCGACCAGCACTGGGTCAGGGCAAGGAGAAGAACGTCCAGGAAACGTATTGGGTGTTGCAGCCTTTAGTAGGGATACATGAAAGACAGGGTGGATTCTCATAGTTCTGGGCAGTTGAAGACGACAAGCAACAGCACTTATAATCTTACTGATCTTATAAGGTCCAATGTACTTATGTCCCAATTTAGACGATGGAATCTTTAATTTAAGATTTCTGGTTGACAGCCAGACCAAATCTCTTACCTTGAAAGCTGGTGCAGGTTTACGAAATGTATCTGCTGCTTTCTTGTACCTTTCCTGAGCCAATTCTAGATTTTCCTTTAGAAGATCCATATTCTTTTGTAAAGAAGTGATTCTTTCAGCCACTGCCGGCAAGGGCGTATCTATGGGAAATCGAGGAAGAATGTTAGGATGATAACCTAGATTGGAGTAAAAAGGAGACTGCTTAGTGGAGGCGCTCTGAGAGTTGTTATAAGAGAACTCAGCCAGTGGAAGTAGATCCACCCAATCATCCTGTAGGTGGCAGATAAAACAGCGGAGATACTGCTCCAGGGTCTGATTGGTTCGTTCTGTCTGTCCATTAGTCTGGGGATGAAAAGCAGAAGAAAGGTTTACTTTAATGTCCAATGCTGCACAGAAATTTTGCCAAAACCTTGAAGTGAATTGCACCCCTCGATCCGAAATGACCTCATCCGGTACTCCATGTAAGCGAAACACATTCTTAATCATCAAGTCTGATGTCTGTTTTGCAGTGGGTAAGCCGACACAAGGGATAAAATGAGCTGCCTTTGTTAGACGGTCAACCACCACTAGAATGGTGTTCTTCCCTTGAGAGGTTGGTAACTCCACAATGAAGTCCATAGAAATGGATCCCCACGGGCGGGACGGGGTGGGAAGAGGTTGCAACAGACCAGTTGGTGAGGAGCGAGGTGTTTTGCATCTTGCACAGACTTCACATGAAGTGACATAGTTTAAAACATCTTTCCTGTAAGTGGGCCACCAAAAGAAACGAGAAAGAAATTCTTGTGTCTTTAGAATTTCCCTATGCCCGGCTATCTTGGAATCGTGGATGAGTTGCAATACTCTCAATCTGACTGTTTCAGGTATATACAGACGTTGTCCCTGAATCCACACACCATTCTTAAAGACAAGACTTACGTCCCTTGGGGGTTGAGCCAACAAAGAATCCGCATGGTATGCTTCCTTGATGTCCTTAAGTAGGTCTTGATTATGAATCACTCCCAGGAATCTAGAGTCAGGAAGAATAGTCTTAGGAGGAGTAAGTGGACATGTCTCTGCTGAATGAATCCTAGAGAGTGCATCAGCCTTTCCATTGCGCGATCCTGGTCTATAAGAAATGACAAAATTAAATTGGTTTAGGAAAAGATTCCAGCGAGCCTGGCGAGGAGTCAGGCACTTAGCCGACCTGATAAATTCAAGGTTACGATGGTCTGTCAGGACGACTATTTGCTGTGCAGCACCCTGAAGAAGGTGTCTCCATTCCTTGAAGGCGGCAATAATGGCCAACAATTCTCTATTGCCCACATCGTAGTTCCTCTCAGCCGAAGACAACTGCTGGGAAAAGAAGGCACAGGGATGCAAGACATTCTTCTCACCTGTTCTCTGAGAGAGTATAGCTTCAACGGCACAGTCTGAAGCATCCACCTCTATTATGAAGGCAAGCTCGGGGTTGGGATGTACTAAGATAGGTGCAGTGGTAAATTTATCCTTTAAACAGGAAAATGCTTCCTGAGCTTGCGGGGTCCAGGAGAACCTAGACTGTTTCCGGGTAAATTGGGTGATAGGTGACACTACCTCAGAAAAATTCTTAATGAAACGTCTATAGAAGTTGGCAAACCCGATGAAACGCTGCACCTCCTTCACATTTCTAGGAATTGGCCAATCCTTGATGGCTTGGGTCTTGCTTCCATCCATACTAATCCCTTGCGTAGATAGTACATACCCCAGAAATTGAATTTCGGTCTTATGGAATTCACACTTTTCAAGTTTGATGTAGAGATGGTTTTGTCTTAGGCGTTCTAAGACCATTCTCACATGTCCATGATGTTCTTCTGTGGAGTTAGAAAAAATTAGAATATCATCCAGATAAATCACCACAAATGTATCTAGGAGATCCCTGAAGATATCATTCACGAAGTGTTGGAAAGTGGCTGGGGCGGTACTCAGACCAAAAGGCATAACTAGATATTTAAAGTGTCCATAGCGTGACCTGAAAGCAGTCTTCCATTCATCCCCAGGTCTAATACGGACCAAGTTATAGGCCCCACGGAGATCCAGTTTAGAGAAAATTTTGGCATGCCGCACTCTCTCCAACAACTCAGGGATTAAAGGCAATGGATAACAGTTTCTAATAGTAACCTTATTGAGTTCCCTATAGTCTATGCAGGGTCTCAGAGATCCATCTTTCTTCTTCACAAAGAAGATGGGTGCACCTGCGGGAGATGAAGAGGGGCGTATGAAGCCCTTGGCTAAATTTTCGTCTATATAATCCTTCAAAGCTTTTAGCTCGGGCCCCGCTAGGGGGTAGATCTTACCAAAAGGTATCTCGGCTCCAGGCAATAATTCAATTGGACAATCATATGGACGGTGAGGAGGAAGCTGATCAGCGTTCTTCTTGTCACATAAATCCACATAGTCCTGGTATACAGCTGGTAGTTCAGGGACTGACATGGTTCCTTTAGGAACAGAGCAAGCTGAAACTCCTTGACTCATCTGTTTCTCCGGAAAGTGTAATTCCTTGGTCTCCCAGTTAATCGTAGGATTCTGCGCCTGTAGCCATGGTAGCCCTAGAATAATGGGAAAGTGGGGAGAAGAGATTAGCATAAAAGACATTTTCTCCTGATGATCTTTACCCATAAGGACCCTCAAAGGCTCTGTTTCTTGATCCACTGGTCCAGAAGTCAGTAGAGAGCCATCCACAGTCTCCATCTGTACTGGAGTAGCCTTCTTCACTGAACGTATCCCCTGTTTCAGAGCAAAGGAGATATCCATAAAATTTCCACTTGCTCCTGAGTCGATCATAGCAGAGCTAGACACCCAGACTGAGTCAACCCAGAGTTTGATGGAAAGGAAGCAATGAGAATTGTTTACAACTCAGCTGGGACACCGCTGAGGAAACTTGAAAAATTGCAGCGTTTATACCGTCATCGTCCCCAGAACTAACAGAGTTTAAGTCCGAGAAATCAAGATCTCTTGCAGCAGATCTCTCTGGAGCCTGAGGCTCGGACATGACAGAGCTCCTCTCACAACACTCACAGTGAATGACTGCTGCAGTAGTCTTACGAGAACGGCTGGGGCAGTTTATAATGAAGTGCCCTGACTTACCACAGTAGAAACATAGATTTTCCTTTATACGATGTTCTTTGCGTGCATCACTAACCCGTCTTTGTAAAGAGTCCACCTGCATGTGTTCAGGTTCTGGTTCCCTTGTGATCCTACTCAAAGGTTCCTTAGCTGAGGAGGGAGGTAGTAAAAGGTTAGTGCGATTATTTTCGAACCATCTCTCTTGTCTGCGTTCAGTCAGACGAGCATCAATACGGATACAATAGTTAATAAAGTCACCTAACGCAGTGGGAGGGTCGGCACGAGCAAGTTCATCCTTAATCAGTGGAGACAACCCTTTCCGAAAAATAGATTTTTTAGCGAAAGTGTCCCAAGTGGTATCAAGAGCCCATCTCCTGAAATCCAGGGCATATTCGGCTACTGAACGCTTACCTTGGCGCAAAGTTAACATGGCTGCTTCAGCTGTTGCACCTCGATTGGGGTCATCAAACACCTGCCCCATGGCTGAAATAAAAGCATCAAGGTGATTCAAACAATCATCCTCAGTCTCAATCAGAGGGTTTGCCCACATCAAAGCCTTATTGGTAAGCAACATGATTATAGTAAGCACTTTGGATCGTTCAGTGGGAAATTTTGAAGCATGTGCAGAGAAAAATAAATTGCATTGATTACTAAATCCCCTGAATTTCTCACGTTCACGGCCAAAACGAAAAGGAGGTAATTTGGGGATCCCAGAACTTGGGGTTATGGCAGGAGCCTGGGCTCGTTCCTCTAGAGCCTCAATCCTGGCTCGCAATTCCTGGGTAGTCTGTCCAAACACTTGCAAATTATGATTAGTGAGGTCCTGTAGGCTTGCAAAACGGGTTTTTAAAGTCTGTACATCTGAAAGGATTGTATCAGTCACTCCGCAAAGTTCCTTTATGCGGGCCTCCATCTTCCAGATCTTTTAAAGCAGAAGTCCTGGAAGGAGAAGAGGAAAGGAAAAAAAAAAAAAAAAACAATAGTGTTTACCTGTGGTAACACTCCAGAGTAAAATTTTAAGGGAATGCGCTCACCTGGAATGGTTGTGAGAAGTCACAACCACTGTCATCACATAAGGTATTAAACGGACATCTGATATCCACAGTCACAGCAGACACGGCTTTCCCAGACCCAGCAGACACTAAACATTGGCTCCTGAATCTTGTCATGTATAGTGTACAGTTCCTATAGCGTCTTGTGCTTGGGTGCGAGGAAAACACAGGAGACATAGGTTGAAATGAAATGACTTGTATTACTTCATACAAGCATGCTGAAAAGTTCACACAGTTTGCAGGAACAGCGACAGGAGACACAGCAGGCCAGAGTAACTTCAAGCACTACAATAAATCTCCAAAGCAGGTTCAGGATCTCTTCTCTGTACCGTAATTCCTCTGCAAACATGGATTCACCAAACAGCAGGTTTCCAGAGTCCAAAAGTGTTCCAAGGTTCCTCAGTAGGGAATAGCTGGAGTACAAGTCCAAGGCTTCCAGGAGTCAGGTCACAGACTGACTGAGGCTTGATTCAGGAGCACTGATTGTTCAGCTGAGGCTGCTTAAGAAGCAAGAGGAAGAATCAGGGCGGGAACATGAAAACTGAAACTCCATATTAACTGAGGGCAAGAGCTGCAGAAAGACAGAAAGCAAAATGGCCGACGGAAAACTGAGTTTCAAGGAACATGTCAACAGAGACAAAGAACCTTACAACTAAAGATGGTCAATATTCCCTTTGTCATTAACGTCCCTTCCTTTTTCATTCACCATGTTATATATAAATGTGTTATCTCTTTGTGCCGAGGCTATGACCGATAGGAGATGTCCCACTTTCTCTCCCTCAGCTTAAAAGTTTGTTTTCCTGAACGCTTGCATTTTAATCATTTTATCCATCAAACATTTGTTCACCAATTTCTGAGCTTCCCGCAGACCCTCTTGAGTTTCAGGCGTATCATTATTTATAGCTTCTTCTTCTGCTTTCCTCAATGCCTCAAAATTTTCTGTTTCCTCTTTTTTAGTCTGTGATTTTCGTCTACAAATATCTCTTGTGAGACAGTGAAGGAATATGTGTTGAATGGGGTGTACATTTCACCTAGGTACTGTGTTGTATGGTATAAGGGAAATGTGTGGCTTTGTAAACCTAGTGGTAGAGAAAGGTCACTACACCTCACATTCAACACACACTTGCAGCTCAGGCCTGAAACCATTCAGCTGTTGATTAGGAGACCAGAAGTAGGTGTCTGCAAACACAATCTGGGAGCTGGCTTAGTCTGGACACAGGGAGGTGTCCCGGCACAAGAAGCAGTCTCCAGGAGTGGGAGCTGGCTTAGTCTGGACACAGGAAGGTGTCCCGGCACAAGAAGCAGTCTCCAGGAGTGGGAGCACACTCAGTCTGGACACAGGAAGGTGTCCCGGCACAAGAAGCGTCTCCAGGAGTGTGAGCTATCTCAGTCTGGGTGCAGGAAGTACCCCGGACACAGGAGTAGTCTCAGTGAGAATCCGTGCGAATAGCGGCTGAATAGGAGTGGATCTCTCTCAAGTCTGGACGTTGGATGTGCCTTCAGACACAAGGAGGAGTATCTGTGAAACTCCATACTGGTAACATATATCATATGTGTTGTTTTGGGCCAGGCTGGTAGAGCCGGGACCCGGTTAGACAGGGCAATCTATCTAAGTGTAATTAGTGGCTAGACAAGCCCAGGTTTTCTGTTTATGATTTATTTTTATCTGTTTGCTTTGGACTTTAATAAAGCTGGTTGCGGCCAGTTTTCACCAGAACTGCTGTCTGAATGAACTGTTTTCGTGTCACTCTGTCTACCCAGACAGCGATTCTAGAGCTAAATCCCCTGGAAATGTTACAATTGGCGGAGAATGCTGGGGCAGCGCAGTGGCTGATACAGTTAGTGCTGGAGTGTGCATGCAGCACAGTGCCATAGAGACAGCAATAAAGGTGAAGTCTGTTGAAATAGCAGCAGAGGAAAAAAAAAAAAGTGTGTCAGCAGAAACGTCTGTTTGGAGCAGTCTTAAAGAGACAGGAGCCCTAATAGACTTTGCAAAGAAAAAAAAAAAAAGTGTCTGCACAGCAGAGCTGAATTTTTCTATGGAAAAGACTGTAGAGTGTGTATGTCTTGAGTGAAGACTGCCGTTGTTGAGACAGATAAGTCCGGCAGTATGGAGGGGCTCGTTGAGTACCTGGTCCAGGCCCAGCGGACCATGGAGCAGCAGCGCCTGCAGCACCAGCAGTGCATGCAGCAGGCCCAGCGGAGCATGGAGCAGCAGCGCCTGCAGCACCAGCAGTGCATGCAGCAGTACCAGCAGCAAATCCTGCAGCAGCAGCAGGAGAATAACCGGGTATTGGAGCAGATTGCAGCTCTCAGCACCTCGTCCCAGAGTAATGTTGTGAAGGCACCTGACTTGTCCGCTGTAAAGAAGGCGGTAAGACGGTCCCTGAAAAAGATGACACCTCGTGATGATGTGGAGGTGTATCTCACTAGATTTGAGGAACTGGCAGAGAAGGAGAATCTGCCCCTATCTGAGTGGGCCATGATGGTCGCACCCTATCTGATTGGAGTGCCCCAGGTGGCCTATGCTGACCTGAGCGAGCAGGACAGCCAAGACTATGCCAAGCTGAAAGCGGAGATTCGTACCCGGCTGGGTGTTACGGTGACAGCCCGTGCCAGGGGAGTTCGTGACTGGAGATACAGTTGGGAGTCTGCAGTCAGCAAACTTGATTATGGAGTTGAAAAGGTGATAGTGAACCGCTACACCCGAGCACGTCCTCCTGAGGTACAGCCGTCTGAGAGGTCGTCACTTCAGAGTTCCCGGACGCTGAACTCTCGCGGTAAGAGCGTTCCAGCTATAGGGGACATATGGGAGGGTGATTGTGGTGGACAGTGTTGGAGATGTCGTGAAATTGCAGCCGGCTGTTCACTAGAGGGGGAGCCTATGTGCCGTGATGTTGGCAGGTCCCTCTCTCTCTGCGCAGAACCTGTGTGTGTGACCACCGCAGCCGAAGAGACGGGACCACAGGTGTCCCCGGTGGTTGTAAATGACTGCCCAGCACAGGCCCTCTTGGACTCAGAGAGTCCAGTGACTTCCATATGTGACAGCCTGATTGATAGGGACTTCATCCCTTATAAGCACCTGAGTGTGCTGTGCATCCATGGAGACACCAAAGTCTACCCAGAGACTGCCGTGGACTTGGTCCCCAAACTCGGGGAGGTTTCATATGAAGTGGGGGTAGTGAAGAACCTGGTGCACCCCGTCATATTGGGTAATGACTTTCCCCGATCTAAGGATCTCTGGGGGAGAAATGTTTCTGATGGACAGTGTGATGAAGCTCCTACGGAGGGTGCGCAGTCCCGAGGGGCGGAACACAATACTAGTGGGCCGTTAAACCTATGTGATAATGATGATGATGATCATGATAATGATGATGACCATGATAATGATGCTGATGCTGATAATGATAGTGATGATGATCATGATAGTGATGATGATACTGATCATAGTCATGATAATGATATTGATAATAATGATGACTGTGATAGTGATGAAATTCCTTTGCAGGTGATGTTGGGAGACGAGGATGGTGGTTCTCGGGAACCAAGTGTCCCTGACTTGCCTGTGTCCTGTGACAATTTTGGGAGTGAGCAGTGGCGAGACCCCACTCTTAAAACGGCACAGGAAAATATGATTGTTCTAAATGAGGTTTCCCAGGAGCCTGGCTCTGAGGAGAGGTTTCCTCATGCTGCCATGGACAATAGCCTGTTGTATAGGGACACTGAAGTCCAGGGAGAGGTCGTGAGTCAGCTCCTAGTACCTGAACTATATAGTGCTGGGGTTGTCACATAGTCACATACTTGAGGGACCAGATGGTGCAGTTAATGTTGTGGATGATATGTTAACTAAGGTTAGAGATCAAGATGTGAATGAAAATGAATGTATAACCCTGACAGTGAGCAGGATATGAATGAAAATGAAGGGTATAGCCCTGATAGTGAGCCAGATGTGACTGAAGAAGTAGAGTATGGGACGGACGGTAGGGCTTCTGGGCATGTCTTGCCAGAAGAGCCTGAAGGTGGGGAACTGGAGAAAAGGGAAAAAACCCCTATACCTTCTGTGATAGTTGGTGACACATGGTCAGTGCACCAGGGACAGGAGGTACGTGAGTTTCTGAGGAAGAGTCAGCAGAAGTGTTCTGATGTGCCGGGTCGTACTTCTCTGGCCAGGCACTATATTGAAACTGAGCCCGGTCCTAAGGTCAAGATGAAACCGTGCAGGATACCCGAGGCCCGCAGAGAGTATAGGCCTGGGAGGGTACAGGGTAGTGCGGATGCTTCAGATGAAGAGAAAGCTGATGTTGGCTATGACTCAGGTGACGATACAAATGACAGTGGTGAAGATGAAGCTGATGAGGGCCATGACTGGTCCAGAGTTCACTGTCTCTGTTGGATTGTTGACCAGCCCTCCGGTCTGGATGACCAGCCCTCCGGTCTGGAGAAGAGGGAGGGGATATGTGAGACAGTGAAGGAATATGTGTTGAATGGGGTGTACATTTTACCTAGGTACTGTGTTGTATGGTATAAGGGAAATGTGTGGCTTTGTAAACCTAGTGGTAGAGAAAGGTCACTACACCTCACATTCAACACACACTTGCAGCTCAGGCCTGAAACCATTCAGCTGTTGATTAGGAGACCAGAAGTAGGTGTCTGCAAACACAATCTGGGAGCTGGCTTAGTCTGGACACAGGGAGGTGTCCCGGCACAAGAAGCAGTCTCCAGGAGTGGGAGCTGGCTTAGTCTGGACACAGGAAGGTGTCCCGGCACAAGAAGCAGTCTCCAGGAGTGGGAGCACGCTCAGTCTGGACACAGGAAGGTGTCCCGGCACAAGAAGCGTCTCCAGGAGTGTGAGCTATCTCAGTCTGGGTGCAGGAAGTACCCCGGACACAGGAGTAGTCTCAGTGAGAATCCGTGCGAATAGCGGCTGAATAGGAGTGGATCTCTCTCAAGTCTGGACGTTGGATGTGCCTTCAGACACAAGGAGGAGTATCTGTGAAACTCCATACTGGTAACATATATCATATGTGTTGTTTTGGGCCAGGCTGGTAGAGCCGGGACCCGGTTAGACAGGGCACTCTATCTAAGTGTAATTAGTGGCTAGACAAGCCCAGGTTTTCTGTTTATGATTTATTTTTATCTGTTTGCTGTGGACTTTAATAAAGCTGGTTGCGGCCAGTTTTCACCAGAACTGCTGTCTGAATGAACTGTTTTCGTGTCACTCTGTCTACCCAGACAGCGATTCTAGAGCTATATCCCCTGGAAATGTTACAATCTATATAGCAACCCTCTAAGGAAGGCCTTCATCGCGTCCCATTCCACCAACCTATCTGTACTCCCATCATTGTGAATAAAAAATTCTTTTAATTCCTTCTCTATCCCCTGAACATTAAGATACTGAAGCCATACCTGGTGCATCTTCCAACCATCTCTAGTTACGCCTTCTTGCAATCCACACTCAATTTTAACCATAACTGGACTGTGTCCGCCCATCCATCCGCCAAAGCTAGGTCAATTCGTGACAGTGTGCCATAAGATGTGGAATGGCATGTAGCATCTTTTCCCCAAATTCCTAACCCTCCATGTATCAATCAGTCCTAGTTCTTTAATAAAGTTACCAAAGACCGTAATGGTACCACCCTGTACACTTGGTTGTCTTTTGTTTCTATCCCAGAAAATATCCACATTATTGAAATCGCCCATCATCAGCAGCGGCATTCCTCCATTACTCACAGCATATTCCCTCATTATTCTAATTTTAGTACTAGAGTATGGGGGAGGAATGTAGAGTGCCACCGAACACAGTGGCCGTCCATAAAATAATCCTCTAACTGCCACCCCTTGTCCCTCTGGGTCTATATACACATCCTTTTCTTCAAATGGTGTGGACCTATTAATTAAAATCTATACACCTCTGGAGTAATTGGAAAAGGTAGAATGGTATGCCTTTTGTATCCACCTTCTGTTTAATATGTGAGTTGTTTCTTTTTGCAAATGGGTTTCTAAAAGACAGAACACTGATGCACCCTGATCTTGCATACATTTGAGTAAAGTCGCCCTTCTATTTTTTTCCGATAGACCTCTAACATTCTAACTTATAACTTTAAAGCTCCCCATCAAATATATTAAGGTTCTTGTCCTGTAACCTACAATTCTCCCCTATTACTGTCGGTAGCTTTCCCCTCCCTCACCTTCCCCAACACCCCCCTGCTTCCTCCTCTTCTTGCGTACTCTCTAAGAGTAATGGGTTTTTTATTCTCAGCCTACTCTCCCAAGGATAGTATCTCTCTCCTATCATCTCTGTACCACCTCAGCTCTTACTCATTTGGTAACTTCTCTCATCTCTTCTCCCTCCCCCTCCCGTCACGCTTTCTTATGTTTCCCCATAATGTGTTTTGCCATGATGAGAAATTTAGAACTATGTATATTGCCCATAAGAAAAACCAACACAACTGCGGTTACAAATAAAAATCTGCCATGCCCTCCGCCGGGGCAATAATATATTTACCACATATTCAGTAACACCCCCTTTCCCGTTTAATCCCCACTAGTCTCCCAGTAAGAATTAGATAATTTTCAGCAGAATTTATGCATTTCTCACTTCTAGTCTCATGTCAGGATCACATATAGATTAACAAACTGTGTATTATAAGTGTCAATACTTCCGATCCATCCATTCTAGTTGTCAAATACACCTGTAAGCTAGAAAGGGGGTTAAGTTCCTAAATGTCCTCAGCCGATCTCTCCTCCAAAAAGGAATATTAAACAGCGCGATAGTCCCTTAATCTTTGATCTGTAGGGACTTCACATTAATGTCTATCCACTTTGTAGCCTCCTCCGGTTCCGTAAAAAAGAAAACTTTATCCATGGCTACCACTCGCAATTTGGCCGGAAACATCATTGAATACTTGGCCCCAAGTTCTCTCAAACAACTTTTTACTCCTCCAAATTGCATTCGTTGTTTCTGCACAGCTACTGAGTAGTCAGGGTAAATACCAATTCGTTAGCCATTTATTACAATCTCCTCCGATTCCCTTGCTCTGCGGATAATAATGTCTCTGTCCTTATAGTGGAGCAGCTTTGCGATCATGACACGTGGATTGCTACCCGGGGCTGTGGTTGCATTGGTACTCTATGCGCCCGTTCCACTGCATAAAATTTAGTGAGGGTATCTGCTCAAATCTGCTCTCTCAACCATTTGTCCACAAATTCCGGGGGGTCTCTCCCCTCAGTTTTTTCTGGGATACCAACAATTCTGATATTATTCTGGAACGGTTTTCCAAATCATCGTTTTTTGACATAACTTCCGAAATTTGCTGCTTAAACTTTTGTTCAGACTTTTTAAATTTGTTAATCCAGTCCTCAGCTTCTCCCACTCTATTTTCAGCTTCTCCCATCCTGGTATTCACTTTATGGATATCTGTTTTAATAGTAGCTACTTCCGATTGAATACCCAGGACTTGTTGGGTTAATGTGGTTAGTGCCTGCTTGCAAAAGGACACCACCGTGAATACGTCTTTAATAGTGGGATTCTCCTGCTCATTACTCTCCTCCTGTGCTGTCTCCGCCATTTTCTCCTCATGTATTTCCCTCACTGGGGACTTTCCTCCCTCCACCTCCTCCTGCGATTCCGTCCCTTTATCCCGGACCTCCTCCTCCGTTCCTTCTGACTCCTGCTTGCTATTGCCCTCCACTTTGCTGGCATACCTTACAATTCTTGCCGCTGCACTCATGCGGCGCAGACATGCTGCGTTGAGCGTGGCCGCCTCCTCGCTCTTGTCGGCTCCATCTTGGGAACCGCTGCCCTCTCCCAGGCCCAGGTCTTTCTGTCGCCTGCGGGTCATTTCAGCTCCCCTCCTGTCTTTCCTGCGCTCTCGGCGGTTTGTGCTTCCTCCCTCACCGTTCGGTCGGCTGAGGCTGGCGGTGATGGCGGTAATACAGCACGAAAAGTCAGACGCCGGCGGGAGCGCTCAGAAGGACGCGTCCTCTTCACATCGCGGCCAAGCTCCGCCCCCAAAAGATTTTTTCTTTAAGCCGCCATCATGACAAGATAGACTCTTTTGGCACGGCCCTACTCCACTCTAAATTTCTTAAAAACTCTAATACTCTTTTTAGGTATATTTTTATTTATTTTTCTTTAAAGGAATGTGTCACATACATTTTTCAAAATGACCAATGATACTACATAAAAGTGAGAAAAACCACCACAGCATGACCAGACCACATATTACCACCATAAAGAGAACTAATTATACCGTATACAACGAACAAATACGTCCGCATCATGGCTGGACCACATAGTACCACCACATAGTGAATTAATAATACCACATACAATAGACAAATACCGTCACACAAAGGGCGGAACAACATGTTACCACCACATAGTGACTGAATAATACCATGTACAAGTAAGAAATACAACCACTCTGTGACCAGACCACATATTACCCCACATAGTGACCAAATAACAATAATGCCGCATACAAGGAACATATGCTGTGACACCATGACCAGACCACATAATACCACCACATAGTGACAAAATAATACCACATACAAGGGACAAATGCCGCCACACCATGACCACAGCATATATTACTACTAAATAGTGACCAAATAATACCACATACAAGGGACAAATACTGCTACAACCATGACCACACCACATATTACCACTAAATAGTGACCGAATAATACCACATACAAGGGACAAATGCCGCCACAACCATGGCCAGACCACATATTACCACCGATAATATTACCATAGATGCCATATAAACATAGTATGCAGTTTATAATTTAAGTGTACAGGTAATACAGTGATCACCGGTGACATCATACACAGGAGCTCTGTATATAGTGTCAGTGTACAAGTAATACAGTAATCACCAGTGACATTATGGACAGGAACTCTATAAATAGTATACAGTGTATAGTGTCATTGTGCAGAAACATATTGACTCACAGGCTATGTCTGTAGTTAAAGTATTTCATTTTTGCTTTTCTTCTTCATCCGGCACAGACCACCATCACTTCTTCCAGCCAGGACCTGTGTCTGCATAAAATAACAGTTATGTAGAGCACTGTTTCCAGAGCACATTCCCCAATTTTTCTCCAACTTCAACACTATGCAGCTGAATACAGACGTGCACCCACCATTAATATATAATTAGTTATTGTGCAAACCACCACTCCAAATATTAAATTATAATCTACCACTGTGCCCCCGCTAACTATAAATGGTCAATTTCCCCAACCAATAAATATATAAATTAACACCTGTACTCTCCCCAATTCATTACCTGTCACTCTCCTGCATCCTCAATGCCCCCACTATGTACCTCCCACTTCCCCAATTTATAATTTTTACATGCCCCATCCACCCCAATTCAATGTGATGTCATTAACAACTGCTCTGCCTCTCCCTCTACTCATCATTTGCTTTCCCTACCTCGCCCTCAATTCATTATTTGCTGTACCCCACCCACAATTCATCATTTGCTCTCTCCCCCATCCTCAATACATAATTTTCTGTCACCGTCCCACATCCTTAATTTATCATCATCCACCCCAAGGCCATTTAATTCATTGTGTTAAAAAAAAAAAGAAAAAAAAAAAAAGTTTTTCATACTTGTCTCTCACGATTACCTGCAGGTGCAAATTGCTCTACTTCTTGCTAGTGGTGTGTGTACATGCCTGCGTGTACGTGGTGATGTTATCGCGTGCGTGCTGCTACCCGCACATCACAGAAGAAGCAGAGGGACTCCCTTGGAGCTGCATGGCCATTCAGATTTTATAGCAGTGCAGCACCAAGAAGGCTCCTTGCGCCAGCGCACGTTACTCTAATATGCCCTGGGTTCCAGTGAGCAGAGGCACAAGAAGGGGGGCCCGGACTTCTGTTGATCGAGCCCCATACGGGAGTAAGGGCATTACTGCCCTGATTGCGGCCTTGCTTGCAGCCATGGCGACTCCAACATAGTATTCAAGCTCACCAAAGATACTCTATTAGCACACAATCAAGCACGCGGTATAACGTGGTGTAACGCAGTCTGTTAACGCTGCCCTTCACCCCCATTGTCAGGCGTATCGCAACACATGCCGTAAAGCGGCATGCATTCGCGAAGTGCCGTCATTCAGCGACGGAGCCTCGGACGCGGGCTGCAGCATCTGGGCTCCGTCACCGCTAGCACAGATGAATCATCTGCTGATTCATCTGCGCTAGCGGGTATAGCATAACGCGATCGCGTTATGCTATACTGTTACCAGCCCGTCAACGGTTTGGAGTTAGAATTGAGGGATTTCCACTATTTAGGCACATCAGGGGGTCTCCAAACGCTACATGATTGCTGCAAATTTTGCATTCAAAAAGTCATACAGTGCTCCCTTCATTTTGAGCCCCGACGTGTGCCCAAACAGTGGTTTACCCCCACATATGGGGTATCAGAATACTCAGGAAAAATTGCACAACAACTTTGGGGGTCTAATTTCTCCTTTTACTCTTGGGGAAAAAAAATGGGGACTAAAAAAATGATTTTTGTGGAAAAAAAATGATTTTTTATTTTCACGGCTTTGCGTTATAAACTTCTGTGATGAACTTGGTGATTCAAAGTGCTCACCACACATCTAGAGGAGTTCCTTGGGGGATCTGGTTTCCAAAATGGGGTCACTTGGAGGGGGTTTTCTACTGTTTAGGCACATCATGGGCTCTGCAAACGTAACATGACGCCCGCAGACCATTCCATCAAGTCGGCATTTCAAAACGTCACTACTTCCCTTCCGAGCCCCGACGTGTGCCCGAACAGTGGTTCCCCCCCACATTTCTCCTGTTACCCTTGGAAAAATAAAAAAATTGGGGACTACAAGATCATGTTTGTGGAAAAAATATGATTTTTTATTTTCATGCCCGGGCGTTATAAACTTCTGTGTAGCCCTTGGGGGTTCAAAGTGCTCACCACACATCTAGATAAGTTCCTTGCGGGGTCTAGTTTCCAAAATGGGGCCACTTGTGGGGAGTTTCTACTGTTTAGGCACATCAGGTGCTCTGCAAACGTAACATGACGCCCGCAGACCATTCCATCAAAGTCGGCATTTCAAAATGTCACTACTTCCCTTCTGAGCCCTGCCGTGCGCCCAACCAGTGGTTTATGACCACATATGAGGTATCTGTGTAGTCAGGAGAAATTGCCCAACAAATTTTAAGATCCATTTTATCCTGTTGCCCATGTAAAAATGAAAAAATTGATGCTGAAAGAAAATTTTTGTTGGAAAATTTCTTGTTCTTGTGAAGCACCTGAAGGGTTAATAATCTTCTTGAATGTAGTTTTGAGTAGCTTGAGGGGTGCAGTTTTTATAATGGTGTCACTTTTGGGTATTTTCTGCAATATATAGACCCCTCAAAGTGACTTCAAATGTGAGGTGGTCCCAAAAAAAAATGGTTTTGTAAATTTTGCTGTAAAAATGAGATATCGCTGGTCAACTTTTAACCCTTATAACTTCCTAACAAAAAAAAAATTTTGTTTCCAAAATTGTGCTGATGTAAAGTAGACATGTGGGAAATGTTATTTATTAACTATTTTGTGTCACATAACTCTCTGGTTTAACAGAATAAAAATTTAAAATGTGAAAATTGCAACATTTTCGCCAAATATCCATTTTTTTCACAAATAAATGCAAAAATTATCAACCTAAATTTACCACTAACATGAAGCCCAATATGTCACGAAAAATCTTTCTCAGAATCGCTAAGATCCGTTGAAGCATTCCTGAGTTATTACCTCATAAAGGGACACTGGTCAGAATTGCAAAAAATGGCAAGGTCTTTAAGGTCAAAATAGGCTGGGTCATGAAGGGGTTAACAATAAAAATTCAATATTTGAAAATTGCACAATTTTCGCCAAATTTTCTATTTTTTCACAAATAAAGCAAAAATTAATGACCTTAATTTACCTGTAACATGAAGCTCAATATGTCACAAAAAAATATTCTCAGATTCACTAGGAACCGTTGAAGCGTTTCTGAGTTATTACCTCATAAAGAGACACTGGTCAGAATTGCAAAAATGGCCAGGTCATTAAGGTCAAAATAGGCTGGGTCATGAAGGGGTTAAGGATTATGGAGGCCACTGTGCTCTTCGGAACCTTGAGTACTGCAGAAATTTTTTTGTAATCTTGGCCAGATGTGTGCCTTGCCACAATTTTGTCTCTGACCATTTCCTTTAACCTCATGATTCTCATTTGGTCTGACATGCACTTTGAGCTGTGAGGTCTTATATAGACAGGTGTGTGCCTTTAGAAATCAAGTCCTATCAGTTTAATTAACCCCTTCACCCCCAAGGGTGGTTTGCACGTTAATGACCGGGCCAATTTTTACAATTCTGACCACTGTCTCTTTATGAGGTTATAACTCTGGAACGCTTCAACGGATCTTCGCGATTCTGAGATTGTTTTCTCGTGACATATTGTACTTCATGATAGTGGTAAAATTTCTTCCATATAACTTGCATTTATTTATGAAAAAAACGCAAATATGGCAAAAATTTTGAAAATTTTGCAATTTTCAAACTTTGAATTTTTATTCCCTTAAAACAGAGAAATATGTCACACAAAATAGTTAAGAAATAACATTTCCCACATGTCTACTTTACATCAGCACAATTTTGGAAGCAAAATTTTTTTTGTTAGGAAATTATAAGGGTTAAAAGTTGACCAGCGATTTCTCATTTTTACAACAAAATTTACAAAGCCATTTTTTTTCGGGACCACCTCATATTTGAAGTCACTTTGAGGGTCTATATAGCAGAAAATACCCAAAAGTGACACCATTCTAAAAACTACACCCCTCAAGGTACTCAAAACCACATTCAAGAAGTTTATTAACCCTTCAGGTGCTTCACAGGAGCTGAAGCAACGTGGAAGGAAAAAATGAACATTTTACTTTTTAGTCACAAAAATTATCTTTTACAAACATTTTTTTTATTTTCACAAGGAAAAAGGAGAAAAAGGACTGATAAAGTTGTTGTGCAATTTCTCCTGAGTACGCCGATACCCCATATGTCAGGGAAAACCACTGTTTGGGCACACGGCAGAGCTCGGAATGGAAGGAGCGCAGTTTGACTTTTCCAAACCAAAATTGGCTGGAATTGAGAACAGACGCCATGTCGCGTTTGGAGAGGCCCCGATGTGCCTAAACAGTGGAAACCCCCCACATGTGACCCCATTTTGGAAACTAGACCCCCTAAGGAACTTATCTAGATGTGTGGTGAGCAGTTTGAACCCTCAAGTGCTTCACGCAAGTTTGTAATGTAGAGCCGTGAAGAAAAAAAATCATATTTTTTCCACAAGCATGATGTTTTAGTCCCCAAATTTTTATTTTCCCAAGGGTAAGAGGAGAAATTGAACCACAAAAGTTGTTGTCCAACTTGTCCTGAGTACGCTGATACCCCATATGTCGGGGGGAACCACTGTTTGGGCGCACGGCAGGGCTTGAAAGGGAAGGAGCGCCGTTTGACTTTTCCAAACCAAAATTGGCTGGAATTGCGAACGGACGCCATGTCGCGTTTGGAGGGCCCCTGATGTGCCTAAACAGTGGAAACCCCCCACATGTGACCCCATTTTGGAAACTAGACCCCCTAAGGAACTTATCTAGATGTGTGGTGAGCACTTTGAACCCTCAAGTGCTTCACGCAAGTTTGTAATGTAGAGCCGTGAAGAAAAAAAATCATATTTTTTCCACAAACATGATGTTTTAGTCCCCAAATTTTTATTTTCCCAAGGGTAAGAGGAGAAATTGGACCACAAAAGTTGTTGTCCAACATGTCCTGAGTACGCCGATACCCCATATGTGAGGGGGAACCACTGTTTGGGCGCACGGCAGGGCTTGAAAGGGAAGGAGCGCCGTTTGACTTTTCCAAACCAAAATTGGCTGGAATTGCGAACTGACGCCATGTTGCGTTTGGAGGGCCCCTGATGTGCCTAAACAGTGGAAACCCCCCACATGTGACCCCATTTTGGAAACTAGACCCCCTAAGGAACTTATCTAGATGTGTGGTGAGCACTTTGAACCCTCAAGTGCTTCACGCAAGTTTGTAATGTAGAGCCGTGAAGAAAAAAAATCATATTTTTTCCACAAACATGATGTTTTAGTCCCCAAATTTTTATTTTCCCAAGGGTAAGAGGAGAAATTGGACCACAAAAGTTGTTGTCCAACATGTCCTGAGTACGCTGATACCCCATATGTGGGGGGGAACCACTGTTTGGGCGCACGGCAGGGCTTGAAAGGGAAGGAGCGCCGTTTGACTTTTCCAAACCAAAATTGGCTGGAATTGCGAACGGACGCCATGTTGCGTTTGGAGGGCCCCTGATGTGCCTAAACAGTGGAAACCCCCCACATGTGACCCCATTTTGGAAACTAGACCCCCTAAGGAACTTATCTAGATGTGTGGTGAGCACTTTGAACCCTCAAGTGCTTCACGCAAGTTTGTAATGTAGAGCCGTGAAGAAAAAAAATCATATTTTTTCCACAAGCATGATGTTTTAGTCCCCAATTTTTTATTTTCCCAAGGGTAAGAGGAGAAATTGGACACCAAAAGTTGTTGTCCAACATGTCCTGAGTACGCCGATACCCCATATGTGGGGGGGAACCACTGTTTGGGCGCACGGCAGGGCTTGAAAGGGAAGGAGCGCCGTTTGACTTTTCCAAACCAAATTTGGCTGGAATTGCGAACGGACGCCATGTCGCGTTTGGAGGGCCCCTGATGTGCCTAAACAGTGGAAGCCCCCCACATGTGACCCCATTTTGGAAACTAGACCCCTAAGGAACTTATCTAGATGTGTGGTGAGCACTTTGAACCCTCAAGTGCTTCACGCAAGTTTGTAATGTAGAGCCGTGAAGAAAAAAAATCATATTTTTTCCACAAGCATGATGTTTTAGTCCCCAATTTTTTATTTTCCCCAGGGTAAGAGGAGAAATTGGACCACAAAAGTTGTTGTCCAACATGTCCTGAGTACGCTGATACCCCATATGTGGGGGGGAACCACTGTTTGGGCGCACGGCAGGGCTTGAAAGGGAAGGAGCGCCGTTTGACTTTTCCAAACCAAAATTGGCTGGAATTGCGAACGGACGCCATGTTGCGTTTGGAGGGCCCCTGATGTGCCTAAACAGTGGAAACCCCCCACATGTGACCCCATTTTGGAAACTAGACCCCCTAAGGAACTTATCTAGATGTGTGGTGAGCACTTTGAACCCTCAAGTGCTTCACGCAAGTTTGTAATGTAGAGCCGTGAAGAAAAAAAATCATATTTTTTCCACAAACATGATGTTTTAGTCCCCAAATTTTTATTTTCCCAAGGGTAAGAGGAGAAATTGGACCACAAAAGTTGTTGTCCAACATGTCCTGAGTACGCTGATACCCCATATGTGGGGGGGAACCACTGTTTGGGCGCACGGCAGGGCTTGAAAGGGAAGGAGCGCCGTTTGACTTTTCCAAACCAAAATTGGCTGGAATTGCGAACGTACGCCATGTTGCGTTTGGAGGGCCCCTGATGTGCCTAAACAGTGGAAACCCCCCACATGTGACCCCATTTTGGAAACTAGACCCCCTAAGGAACTTATCTAGATGTGTGGTGAGCACTTTGAACCCTCAAGTGCTTCACGCAAGTTTGTAATGTAGAGCCGTGAAGAAAAAAAATCATATTTTTTCCACAAGCATGATGTTTTAGTCCCCAATTTTTTATTTTCCCAAGGGTAAGAGGAGAAATTGGACACCAAAAGTTGTTGTCCAACATGTCCTGAGTACGCTGATACCCCATATGTGGGGGGGAACCACTGTTTGGGCGCACGGCAGGGCTTGAAAGGGAAGGAGCGCCGTTTGACTTTTCCAAACCAAAATTGGCTGGAATTGCGAACGGACGCCATGTCGCGTTTGGAGGGCCCCTGATGTGCCTAAACAGTGGAAACCCCCACATGTGACCCCATTTTGGAAACTAGACCCCCTAAGGAACTTATCTAGGTGTGTGGTGAGCACTTTGAACCCCCAAGTGTTTCACTAACGTTTATAATGCCCTGGCGTGAAAAAAAAATATATTTTTTTTTTCCACAAAAGTGATGTTTTAGTCCCCAATTTTTTATTTTCCCAAGGGTAAGAGGAGAAATTGGACCCCAAAAGTGGTTGTCCAATTTGTCCTGAGTACGCTGATACCCCATATGTTGGGGGGATACACTGTTTGGGCACACGGCAGGGCTCGGAAGGGAAGCAGTGACGTTTTGGAATGCAGACTTTGATGGAATGGTCTGCGGGCGTCATGTTCCGTTAGCAGAGCCCCTGATGTGCCTAAACAGTGGAAACCCCCCACATGTGACCCCATTTTGGAAACTAGACCCCTAAGGAACTTATCTAGGTGTGTGGTGAGCACTTTGAACCCCCAAGTGTTTCACTAACGTTTATAATGCCCTGGCGTGAAAAAAAAAAATATTTTTTTTTCCACAAAAGTGATGTTTTAGTCCCCAATTTTTTATTTTCCCAAGAGTAAGAGGAGAAATTGGACCCCAAAAGTGGTTGTCCAATTTGTCCTGAGTACGCTGATACCCCATATGTTGGGGGGATACACTGTTTGGGCACACGGCAGGGCTCGGAAGGGAAGCAGTGACGTTTTGGAATGCAGACTTTGATGGAATGGTCTGCGGGCGTCATGTTCCGTTAGCAGAGCCCTGATGTGCCTAAACAGTGGAAACCCCCCACATGTGACCCCATTTTGGAAACTAGACCCCCTAAGGAACTTATCTAGGTGTGTGGTGAGCACTTTGAACCCCCAAGTGTTTCACTAACGTTTATAATGCCCTGGCGTGAAAAAAAAAAATATTTTTTTTTTCCACAAAAGTGATGTTTTAGTCCCCAATTTTTTATTTTCCCAAGAGTAAGAGGAGAAATTGGACCCCAAAAGTGGTTGTCCAATTTGTCCTGAGTACGCTGATACCCCATATGTTGGGGGGATACACTGTTTGGGCACACGGCAGGGCTCGGAAGGGAAGCAGTGACGTTTTGGAATGCAGACTTTGATGGAATGGTCTGCGGGCGTCATGTTCCGTTAGCAGAGCCCCTGATGTGCCTAAACAGTGGAAACCCCCACATGTGACCCCATTTTGGAAACTAGACCCCCTAAGGAACTTATCTAGGTGTGTGATGAGCACTTTGAACCCCAAGTGTTTCACTAAAGTTTATAATGCCCAGGTGTGAAAAAAAAAAATCCTACTTTTTACCTCACACAAATGATGTTTTAGTCCCCAATTTTTTATTTTCCCAAGGTTAAGAGGAGAAATTGGACACCAAAAGTTGTTGTTCAATTTGTCCTGAGTACACTGGTACCCCATATGTGGGAAAAAACTGTTCGGGCACAATTTGGGGCTCAGAAGGGAAATTGTGACGTTTTGGAAGCAGACTTTGATGGAATGGTCTGCGGGCGTCATGTTCCGTTTGCAGAGCCCCTGATGTGCCTAAACAGTAAAAAAAAAACACAAGTGACATAATTTTGGAAAGTAGACTCCCAAGGAACTTTTCTAAATGTGCCCCCCTTCTGGAACTAATCTTTCCTGTAAAGTAAATTAGTAGTGCATTGAGGTGTGGTACAATTTGAAACAATCCTTCATACACAGGCCAGGTTTTTCGGGGCAGGTGTCGCATTGGTAAGTGGTGTCCTTGCGTATTCCCCTTTTGTAACACACTCGGCACCTTTTTTGTGGCTTACCTTTGCTTCCAGTTGGCGGGACCACCCCGGGAAATGCTGACCTGGTATGATACGAGCACCTTCAGTTCCGGAAGTACTGGGGCCCGCTGTTTCCTGAGCGCCAAACATCAGGGCCTTAACCACTACCTCCTGAAACTGAAGGTACGTCGTATCGCTGTTGCGTGCACATCGTGACAGCAGGAAAGCGTTGAGCATTGCCATTTGGACGATGTGCACGGACAGCTTCTTGTACCACACCTTGGCCTTTCTCAAAGCACTGTACGGTTGGAGGAGTTGATCAGAGAGATCAACACCCCCCATGTATTTATTGTACCCCAGTACACAGTCCGGTTTGCGGACCTGTGTAGAGGTACCCCGTACAGTGCTGAGGGCGCTGCCATCACCATGTATGGTGGTCAAGAGAAGGACATCCCTCTTGTCCTTGTACTTGACCACCAACAGGTGGTCGCTACATTGGGCTCTGCTCTCACCCTTTCTGAGCATCTGCCCAAGTAGCGTCTTCGGGAGGCCTCTCTGATTTTTGCGGACGGTACCGCAGGCTGCGGTACCTCGCGCAGAGAGGGATTTGTAGAGTGGGATGCTGGAATAAAAGTTATCAGTGTAAAGGTGATAACCTTTATCCAGCAGTGGGTGCACCAAATCCCACACAATTTTCCCACTCACTCCCAGGACGGGGGGACACTCAGGGGGTACAATCCTGGTGTCCTTTCCTTCGTAAACTCTAAAGCTGTGTGTGTACCCTGAGGTACTCTCACACAGCTTGTAGAGTTTGATTCCGTACCTTGCCCTCTTGCTGGGCAGGTACTGGCGGAATGCGAGCCGTCCCTTAAAATGAACCAAGGACTCATCCACGCAGATGTCCCTTTGGGGCACGTACACTTCAGCAAACTTTTTGTTGAAGTGTTCGATGACCGGCCGAACTTTGAACAGGCGGTCAAAGTTGGGGTCATCTCGTGGGGGACACTGTGCATTATCATTATAATGCAGGAATTTGTGGATGGCCTCAAAACGCGTCCGAGCCATGACCATTCGGAACAGTGGAGTGTTGTATAAAATATCAACACTCCAATATTGCCGAATTTCTGGCTTCTTCAGGATCCCCATATGGAGGACCAGGCCCCAAAACTGCATCATTTCAACTGCGTCTACAGGAGACCAGTTGGAAAATGATGAACGGGGGTTTTGCGCCAAAAATTGCCGAGCGTACAAATTTGTTTGCTCCACCATGAGGTTAATTAAATCCTCAGAGAAAAAGACTTTGAAAAAGTCTATTTCTGTGAAGCCGGTGGAGTCAAACCTGATTCCTGATTCTGCCACAAAATCAGGAATCAGTGGCTCGTAATTTTCGGGGGCCGGGGTCCATACGGGGTCCGAAGAGGGGTGCGCTGGTTCATTTTCAGGGGCGGGCGCTGCCTCATGTTCTGTCCTGGGGCGTCTGCGTGGCGGTTCCGCAGGACCCGAGGAGGAAGATGAGGAGGAAGAAGAATCTTCATCTGAAAAATAAAGAAATGTGGGATCCTCTCCCTCGCTATCAGTGTCGGAGGCAAGGATAGCGTATGCCTCCTCCACTGAATAGCGCTGTTGGGATGAGCGTGACGGGCGGGACATTTTTTTTGTGAATGTGGTGCTTTGTGTGAACTTTATTTATAACTGTGTGTGTGTGTGGGGGGGGGGATAGTGATTGGTGTAAACTAAGCTGAAAAGAAAAAGCTAAAAGAAAAGAAAGCGAATAGGGAAATAAAGGCCTGTGAAAAAAAGTCTAAACCAGCAGGCACGAGCTCTGATAAGTGACCGGTGTCACTTATCAAAGTTCCGTGGCTGCTGGATGTGCGCACGGGAGTGACGGAAAGGGGGGTGAAAAAAAAACTGGCAGGCACGAGCTCTGATAAGTGACCGGTGTCACTTATCAAAGTTCCGCGGCTGCTGGATGTGCGCACGGGAGTGGCGGAAAGGGGGGTGAAAAAAAAAAAAAACTGGCAGGCACGAGCTCTGATAAGTGACCGCTGTCACTTATCAAAGTTCCGCGGCTGCTGGATGTGCGCACGGGAGTGGCAGAAAGGGGGGTGAAAAAAAAAACTGGCAGGCACGAGCTCTGATAAGTGACCGCTGTCACTTATCAAAGTTCCGCGGCTGCTGGATGTGCGCACGGGAGTGGCGGAAAGGGGGGTGAAAAAAAAAACTGGCAGGCACGAGCTCTGATAAGTGACCGCTGTCACTTATCAAAGTTCCGCGGCTGCTGGATGTGCGCACGGGAGTGGCGGAAAGGGAGATGAAAAAAAAACAAAAAAACAGCAGGAACGAGCTCTGATAAGTGACTGGTGTCACTTATCAAAGTTCCGCGGCTGCTGGATGTGCGCACGGGAGTGGCGGAAAAGTTGGTGGGAAAAAAAAAAAAAAAAAACAGCAGGAACGAGCTCTGATAAGTGACTGGTGTCACTTATCAAAGTTCCGTGGCTGCTGGGTGTGCGCACGGGAGTGGCAGAAAAGTTGGTGAAAAAAAACAAAAAAAAAACAGCAGGAACGAGCTCTGATAAGTGACTGGTGTCACTTATCAAAGTTCCGTGGCTGCTGGATGTGCGCACGGGAGTGGCGGAAAAGTTCGTGAAAAAAAACAAAAACGGCAGGAACGAGCTCTGATAAGTGACTGGTGTCACTTATCAAAGTTCCGTGGCTGCTGGATGTGCGCACGGGAGTGGCGGAAAAGTTGGTGAAAAAAAACAAAAAACGGCAGGAACGAGCTCTGATAAGTGACTGGTGTCACTTATCAAAGTTCCGTGGCTGCTGGATGTGCGCACGGGAGTGGCGGAAAGGGGGGGTGAAAAAAAAAACGGCAGGCACAAGCTCTGATAAGTGACCGCTGTCACTTATCAAAGTTTGCGGCTGCTGGATGTGCGCACGGAGGGGGGTGCGAAAGTGTTGATGGGTGAACTGCGTCACCAATCAACGCTCGGCGGCGCAAAGGGGGGGTAAAAAGAGGGGGAAAGGGAAGGGGGGAGGGGGGAATGGGGGGATTGGGGTGGATCGGGCAGGGATCGGGGCTCAAAAACTCACGTTTGTAGTCTTTTCTTTCTTTTCTCTTCTTTCTTCTCTCTTCTTTCTTCTCTCTTCAGCAGGAGTTGTGGTGTCACAGGCTACTGTGGCACCACAAGGCCCAGCACAGGAGGAGATCTGGCAGTGTGACCGCACAGCAGGAATCCTCAGCAAGTGTGAGGACCCCTGCAGTGCGGTCAGACAGGTCAGATCTAGTTTGCAGACAGGTCACAGAGCGGTCACATCGCTGCTGTGACCTGTCATTGGTGGGATCGATGATCACATCGATCCCACCAATCAAAGGAGACCCCTGCATTGCCGGTTGCTAGGCACCGGCCTAGTAATCGGAGCTCACAGCTCCGATTCCTAGGCAGGTCACCGGCAGGTCACCTAGCAGGGCACAGAGCGGTCACACCGCTGCTGTGCCCTGTGATTGGCGCGATCGTCGATGACATCGATCGCGCCAATCAGCTCCTTCATGCCCTACAGGCCCTGGCCTAGGATCGGTGCTATTACTGCACCGATCCAGGCAGGTACAGGCAGGGCACAGCGCGGATATACCGCGGCTGTGCCCTGCGATTGGCGCGATCGATGTGATCGGCGATCGCGCCAATCCGGGGGGGGTCTGGACTTTCCTAGGCCCAGGCCTAGGATCGAGTACATCGGTACTCGATCCTAGCCTGCGATCTCACTGTTTTAGCCGCTCTGATTGGCTGAAACAGTGAGAAAGGCTGTGATTGGCTGTTCAGAATTCAACAGCCAATCACAGCGATCGGGAGGCCTGAGGGGGGAGGACGCAGCCCGGGATGCCGACGCCAACTTCCAAGAGGTAAGCTGGCGTCGGAATTTTAATGCGATCACCGCTACTTAAGTCGCGATGTCGCATTAAAGGGCATGACGTACTATCCCGTCCATGGTCAGAATGGCACGGGTTTTATGGACGGGATAGTACGTCTAATGTCAGAGAGGGGTTAAACACAGCTGGACTCCAATGAAGGAGTAGAACCATCTCTTGGAGAATCACAAGGAAATGGACATGTGACTAAAATATTAGTGTCTGAGCAAAGGGTCTGAATACTTATGACCATGTGCTATTTCAGTTTTTCTTTTTTAATAAATTGCAAAAATTTCTACATTTCTGTATTTTTCAGTCAATATGGGGTGCAGAATGTACATTAATGAGAAAAAAAATAACTTTTTTGAATTTACCAAATGGCTGCAATGAAACAGTGAAAAAGTTAAAGGGGTCTGAATACTTTCCGTTCGCACTGTATATGGTTGTGTCCTGAAAATGTATTTGGGAATTTGAGGGTGAACTTAAAGATTGGGTGGAACTTGTTAAGTTATCATTGAAATTAAGCATATCATCTTCTTAACCTGTCCAGAATTTTAGCAGATCATCAATGTAGTGGAAGTATGCTAGAGGTTTAATAACGCAAGATGACAAAAACTCCTCTTCTAGTTTAGCCATTAACAGGATAGCATATTGTTGTGACATTTTGCTTCCCATGGCACTGCCCATGCTCTGTTGGTACAAATCATTCCTAAAGGAAATATGGTTTAAAATAATAGTTTTAGACATGCATGCTGCATTAAATTCATCAGCAAAATCTAAATCTAGTAAATGTAATAATGTTCTTTGTTCACAAAACATAAGAGAATTGAAGCCATTATCATTATTGTCAATAAAACAGCCAGTTGATCACGCAGATATCCCATCACTACCGAATTGTCACTAAACAACATTAGTTGCCTCTAATCATCAGGACAAATATGCAATTGACTAGCGATTGATGGATGAGGCCACGGCTGTTTTCGCTACTAGGTCAGATATTGGGCAGCTCACAGTGAACGTTTAGGTTGAAAACAAAAGTTCACATACACAATATAAAAAGACACATATGCATGTTTTTCTTAATATCTGACATGAAAACAAAATAAACCTTTCCCGCTTTATGTCAGTTATGATTACCATAATTATAAATATTTGCCAAATACCAGAATAAAGAGAGAATGTTTTGAGGCATTTTTAATATTTACTGCAAAGTCAAAAGTTTACATACATTTGATTAATAGTTGGCACCATTGCCCTCAAACTGACTGACTTGGGTCAAACATTTGGGATTTCCTTCCACAAGCTTCTTACAATAGTTGGCTGGAATTTGGGTCTGGTGTAACTGATCCAGGTTTGTAGGTCGCCTTGCTTGCACATGGCTTTTCAGCTCTGCCCATAAATTTTCAATAGGATTGAGATCAAGGCTGTGAGGCAGGAGAGGCAAAGTGAGGCTAGTCACTACTCACAGACAGGCCATGAGGCAGAAGAGTCAGACATTCCGGGGTCAATACTGAGAGAGTACGTAGCTAATCAAGGGAAAAGCCAAAGGCGTAAGTCAGGTAACCGTCCAGAGTCAATTACAAGAGATAGTGGATCAAAAGCTGAAGGACAAGACAAACGGGTAGTCAGAATACGGTCCAAGGGGTCAGGCAGCAGAAGATCAGAACTCAGAGCAACAGAATCATGCTAACACTGACCAAGAAGCACAAACTACGTCTGGCAGGGGTCAGGGGCAGACAGCTCAGGAAAGTAGCTATGTGATTATCAGAACACTGAACACCTGCAGAAAGTCCAGCACACCCCAGTCACAGATTGGACAGCAGCGCTGTCAAGGCACCAACAACCCTGCAAGCCCTTGGACAACCAAGCTGTCAGTCAAGACAGACAGCTCAGCAAGGCAGTTTCTATAGAACAGCATAGCAATCATTTATTGAGTGGAGCAATAGTAACACAAGGCTTTGTGATGGCCACTCCAAAACATTGACTTTGTTATCCTTAATCAACTTTGTTTTGTACCATTTTGACAGTGTTCTTTGGGTCTGTCATGGTCCAGTACGGAGTTTATTTTCTGCTGTCCTTTCTCAGGACTGGTCATTCGGGGGTTAATTTCCTCGGCCTCTTTCTGGAGCTTGCTGGGCTATTTCAGTCCATCACAGCCTGCTGACCAGTGTTAGTGATAGCTCAAGTTTCCAGTGTAGAGCCTCTGACCCTTGTACCTTGGTGGTCCTCCTGCCTTTGACTTGTTTTCTCGTGTATGACCCGGACTGATTTCTGACCCCGTATCTTGGTATCTGTCTCTGCTGCTACGTTCTCTGTCTGGCTTTTGATTCGCTGGCTTGTACCCCGACCACGTCTTCCGTCTCACGTTTATGGACCCCGAGCTCAGGTTTGGCTTTTTGATCCTCGGCTTGCTATTTTGACTACGTGTTTTGCTGCTCCTTCTGGTACTTCTGCTCATGATCGTTTCTGACTCTGTTAGTCTGACCACTCCCTCATTACTTGTGACTAGGGTTGAGCATTCCGATACCGAAACCCGGTTCCGATACCTGAAATCCAATGTAAGTCTATGGGAACAAAATATCGGAATATTTTTAATTCCGATATTTTGCTCCCATAGACTAACATTGGATTTCAGGTATCGGAACCGGGTTTCGGTATCGGAATGCTCAACCCTACTTGTGACACCTGACACTTGTAACCTCTCTTACCTCACCAGCTCCCCCTGGTAGAGGGTTCATTACATTATCACTAACCTTACATTTAAATGGGATTTAGCTTTTTTTTTTCTCCTCTGGTCATGGATCTGCTGCATAACTTGGCGAATCAAGTGTGCAGTTTGACGCAGATGGTACGGGATTTGTCTGTGAAACATCAGTTCCTTGTCACGTCTCATACCCACTTACAGAAAAAACTGACTGAGACTATTAAGACCGTGCAGGGAAACACCTCTCATATTGTTAGTCTACCTGGTGACTCTGTAGATGTTGTTTTGCACTCTCCCGAACCTAACCTTCCTGACACATTTTCTGGCGAAAAAGATAAATTTCGCATATTCAGGGAGAGTTGTAAGTTATGTTTTTTTTCTTAGATCCCGATCATCTGGGGATGAGACTCAGCGGGTAGGGATCTTATCTCCTTACTCAGGGAGGGTCCCCAATCCTGGGCTTTCTCGCTGCCCCCTGCCGCCCCTGAACGGAGGTCGGTAGATAGGTTCTTTGAGGCCCTAGGACTTATCTATGACTAACCGGACCGTGTTAGGGTGGCAGAGGACACCATTATGGGTCTGGTTCAGGGGAAGCATTCAGCCAAATGATATAGCTCCAAGTTCCGTCGATGGTCCACTGAGGTGTCTTGGGATGACTCCGCACTGAGATGTCTATTTGGGAAGGGACTGTCGGATTGCTTAAAGGCCGCTCTGGCTGTCCATCGACCTCCCAGCTCTTTGGAGGAGGCTATGACTCAGGCTATCCGTATGGATCGGAAACTATGGGAGAGAGTTGTTACACAACGAGGGATTCCGTTGTTCCCTGCTAACCCTGATGTTTTGCTTCAATCTGAATCTATGGAGGTGGGAGCCACCAACCTCCAGGAGAAAGAGAAGAAACGGAAGCGTGATGGAAAGCTGTTTTTTTTTTTTACTGCGGAGATCCCGTACATTGGAAAAAGGACTGCCCCTCCTGTCCACCAACTAACAAGCGGATCATCGTGGAGGTCACTCAGACTCTCAGGTATATTTTTCTTCATTTGCAAAGATACTGTTAAAGGTGGAACATGGTGCTTTTACGGCTTTGTCCATACTTCGGCTTTTGTAGACTGTGGGTCATCTCTGAACCTGATTGACTCTAAGCTGGTGGCCCGCTGTAGATTAGGGACAGTTAGGTTGGAGACTCCCTTAAAAATTGTGGCTATTGACTCTACACCGCTCACAAAGGATGGCCTCCATTTCATTTCTAAAGAATTCACCCTCAGGGTGGGGGCCCTGCACCAGGAGTAGATGTCATGCTTTGTTTTCCCCCACGCCACGACAGCACCCACCGAGAGAGGGGATCCACCCCCATGGACAGGGAACCTACAGATAAAAAGGGGCGGTCCACCTCACCCCGCAGTTGGTTTCCTGTCCTTGAAGGAGGACCCTACAGATGAAGATACTCACCCGGATCCCTGTTATGATTTGGTAGCTGAGGAGAGCAGGCAAAAACGGCAATACACCAGAGAGGTTGGAATCTACTGGATTGCAGTACCCTGACTAACCACCACAACTAAAGGCAGCCGTGGAGCGTTCCTAAGTTGGTCCTAGACGCCTCGTCACAGCCTGAGAGGTTAACTACACCTAAAGATAGAAAGAGGAAAGCTATCTGCCCCGGAGCAGATCCCCAAAGAACATAGGAAGCCCCCAAACATGTAATGGCGGTTAGACAAGAGGAAATACAGACACAGACAGAAAATAGTATGAGCAAACGTTGGGGCCCAATCTTCCTAGAAAGAAAAGGATAGGAAGGACACTTACTGCAATCCAAAAAAAACCCTAAAAAATACCAACTCTACTAATTGCAAAAACACCTGAGATCACACGACCTCTACCACCTAAATTAGTTCTCTGGTGTAACAAAACTAAGCCGCAGCCACTGAAAAAACTGGAAAAGGCAAATGAACAAATAGCAGTGGCTCAGATAAACTGAGAGGAGCACAAGCCCCCGGAGGGGACCTGGCTGACCTCCACAGAAGTGCAGAGAACAATGCAAAAAGCAAGCACAAAAATAAAAGCAGAAAATATCTTATCTGATAGCAGAAGATGCAGGCAAGAGTCAGCAAGCTTCAAAGTGAACCAGGAACCACAGTTGAGACAAGAACAATTGATCACCGGCAAACATGATGGGAGGGAACCTCCCTTATATAAGACCAGTCTGTAAATCCTGATTGCCAATCTTCACAATCTTCATTGAATGGTTCAGTACTGTTTGTAACCACCAGAGGGAGCTTCTGCTCAGAATTCATTTCTAACACATTCACAACAGATCCCGATGCTTCCGTGCGGTGCCTTCGAGGACGGCGGGATCCGGGATTTCGGAAGCAGCATCAGGGGAGCCCTGTCTCCAGTCTCCCCCCTGCGCTGATCCAGCATGGCGCAACTCCATGGTTTGGGGGAGGCTAACATGGGTCGCGTGAGCGTGGCGATGAGTCCCCGCGTGCATTCGATGATCATCCGGCGGTGGCAGGGTGCAGGCATCGGCCGCCCTGCACCGCAGAAGAACTATTTCCGGTTTTGACGGTCCGCGCATGCGCACTGGCCAGAGCGCGTCCAAATGCCCCGGAAGTCTTCCTACGGCTTCCGGGTGGGCTGGGGGAGCGTCCCTGGGTGGGGAAGCCGGAGGGGCAGTGCCATGCTCAAAATTGCGGCGCAGCACACAGGAGTGTGCACTGTGGAACATGTCGTCCCCCCGGGATGCAGAGGAGCACTCACCACCGGCGGTGGTCTCGGTCCGACAGCGGACCAGCGATAGCGAGCATCCCAAAAGTGGGTCGTCGGACGCCAAAAGTGGACGGAGCGTCAGGAAGTCCTCAGGGTCTAGCACTGTGCCTCCTCCTCCAGACCCGGTACTCGTGGATGGCTAGAGGGCGAGTGTCATGGTGTGATCACCCGTCAGCTGACCTTCTCCCCCTCCTCTTCCTGTGCATCCTAGGCTTTTTTGCCAAGACTTTTAAGGCCAAACACAAGCAGTGCGGCCTTTGCTCCCAGCTCCTTCCCGACACATATGAGAAACGGCTATGCCAAGTCTGAATAGGACAGACGTTAGAGGAAGAAGCCCCTATTAGAGCCGCGGACCTCAAACAAGTTTATCAGGGACGCAATACGTAGTTCCCTTCAAGAAGTCGGGAGTAGGCCCAGGGCATATACGCCCGAATTTACTGGCTCCGGTGAGGATTCCCCAGTAGAGTCTAGAGACTCCCCCAGGTCTCTATCCTCCTCAGACCAGGAGAGGAAAACATGCTTCCCGGTTCAAAAGGTGGATAGCCTAGTAAAGAGCATCAGAGCGACCATGGGCCTAGCAGACTCCAGGGAGCCCAGTTCTACCCAGGACTTGATGTTCGCGGGCCTCTCATAGAAAAAGCACAGGGCCTTTCTGATCAATGAGTCCTTCAAAGGTCTCATACAGACGGAATGGCTCAAGCAGGATCGGGGGTTCCTGCCATCGTCATCAAAGAGGCGCTATCCTTTTGATAACCAGCAGCTGATAACCTGGAGCAAGGTCCCCCAGATGGACGCAGCAGTAGCCTCAGCATCATCACAGGGCCCTAGTCTCCCCTTAGACGACGGGGGACTTTTGTCAGATCCAGCTGATAGACGGGCGGACCTTATGCTAAAGAAAGCATGGGAGTCGGCAACCGGGGTCTTTAAGCCAGCAATTGCCAGCACATATGTGGCGAGGTCGATGCTGGTCTGGTTGGAGTATCTGGATCATCATATACAGGCTGGTATACCTAGGGATAGACTCCTGGCCTCTCTCCCTCAGATCCGGGAGCCGCGGCCTACTTGGTGGATGCATCAGCGGACTAGCAGCCAGGTCGGTCGACCTATCCAACACTGCTGCCGGACCTTATGGCTCAAGGGTTGGAAGGGTGATGCACATTCTTAGACAAAGCTGTGTGCAATACCGTGTGAGGGTGAGTACCTATTCGGGCCGGTACTGGATAAGATCCTTGATAAAACTCGGGATAAAGCCCTCGCTAAAACCGCCTGCCCCTCCTTACAGGAGACATTCAGGAAAAGGCAGTACAAGGCCAGAAGGTCAGAGAAAGAACCAAAAGAAAAAGGGTACATACTACAGCAGAACATCCTCCTCGTGGGGTAGAAGAAAGTTCTAATGACATCAATCCCCCTCTCGAGGGCAGATTGGCCTTCTTTTCAAAATCCTGGGCTCACATAACATCTAGCCCTTGGATCCTTAATATAAGCTCTTCAGGCTTAAACTGGAGTTTCATAATGTACCCCGGGATGTCTTTCTGGTGACCACCTTACCTGGCGTAGCTCAGCAGGTTGCCCTGCAGGCCGAGGTACGGGAGTTACTAGTCAATCAAGTATTAATAGAGGTTCCAGGTGATCAGGTTGGAAGGGGATTTTATTCCCCTCTCTTCCTGGTACCTAAGCCGGACGTATCTTTCCGTACGATCATTAATCTACGGCGGTTGAATTCTTATCTTAAAGCCCGAACCTTCAAAATGGAGTCCATCCGGTCGGCAGAGTCCTATTCCCTAGGTGCTTCATGGCTGTGGTGGACCTCAAAGGTGCCTACTACCGTGTTCCCATACATCCAGATCACCAGATGTTCCTGAGAATGGCGGTGGAATTGGCAGGACAGGTCAGACATCTCCAGTTTGCAGCCCTGCCCTTTGGTCTCTCTATGGCTCCCAGGATCTTCACCAAAGTAATTGCGGAAGTGATGCCCCATTTGAGAGAGCGAGATACTCTCATCATCCCATACTTAGATGATTTCCTAGTAGTAGGGAATTCAGCGGCCCAATTCAGTACCAGGTTACAGTTTGTCATCTCTACAGGACCTGGGCTGGCTCATTAACTTGGAAAATCCAGGCTGGTGCCGTCAACCCTTCAGACCTTTCTTGGACTCCATTTAGATTCTCGAGTACAGAAATGCTTTCTTCCACAAGACAAACGGGACGCTCAAATCCACAAAGTACAGTGGGCTATAGACGCCAGCGACCTTTCGCTCCACAACGCCATGTCCCTATTAGGGTCCCTGACGTCCTGTATATCGGCAGTCCCATGGGCCGAATTCCTTTCTAGAGTCCTGCAGCAGGAGGTCATACGGGCAGAGAAGATCTTGCTGGGCTGCCTGGATATGGGAGTCTGTACCTCTCCTCCTCAACCTGCCAGGCGTTAAGATGGTGGTTAGTGCCGGGCCATCTCTCCAGCGGAGTTCCTTGGGTGATACACCCAGATCATGTCATCACCACAGACGCCAGCGACTGGGGTTGGGGAGCCCACTTAGGGGACCATCTAGCCCAGGGGAAATGGACAAAATCAGAGGGGTCCGGTTCTTCCAACCTAAGGGAGCTCACGGCAGTTATAAGGGCGCTCAGGTGGTTCCTCCCGGCCATCGCCAAGTCTCATGTCCATATCCACTCGGACAATACTGCAGTGGTAGCGTACCTAAACCACCAGGGCGGCACTCGCTCTTCCTCTCTCATGACCAGGGCGGAAGACATCTTTTCCTGGGCAGAACTCCATCTCCTCTCCCTATCAGCCACCCACATCAGGGATTAGACAATGTGCGGGCAGACTATCTGAGCCATCACTATCTCCATCAGGGAGAATGGTCCCTGTCTACACTGGTGTTCAAACAGATAGTCTGCCTTTGGGGAGTTCCCGAGATCGATCTACTTGCCACCAGGGCCAACAGGCGAGTTCAGAGGTTCGCCTCCTTATGGGCCAGCGACCTTCCAGAAGTGGTCGATTCACTACAGGTTCCCTGGACATACAATCTCGCATATGCCTTTCCCCCCATGTGTTTACTGCCAGTAGTTCTCAGGAAGATCAGGGAGGAGGGAGCGAGAGTGATTCCAAGGCCTGTCTCAAATTGGGCGAGATGGCGGAAAGAACTACACCCTCTTTCAAAATAACAGTAGGATCAGATAACTCCGGAGAGTCCGCAAAGAAACTCCTCGAGAGGGCATCCGCCTTAACATTCTTAGTGCCAGGAAGAAAGGAAACCACAAAATTAAAATGTGTGAAAAACAAGGCCCACCTGGCATGTCTAGGATTAAGTTGCTTGGCTGATTCGAGATAAACCAGATTCTTCTGGTCCGTGAGGACCACCACCTGATGTTTGGCTCCTTCCAGCCAATGTCTCCACTCTTCAAAGGCCCACTTCATGGCCAATAACTCCCGATTACCAACGTCATAATTACGTTCAGTTGGAGAAAATTTTCGAGAGAAAAAGGCACAAGGGTTACTCTTAGAGGTCTCTGGATCTCTTTGGGACAAAACGGCACCTGCCCCAATTTCAGAGGCATCAACCTCCACCTGAAACGGTAGAGAAACATCAGGCTGCCGTAGAACAGGACTAGAAGTGAATCTCTGCTTAAGTTCCTGAAACGCAGAGACTGCCTCAGGAGGCCAATTCACCACATCAGAACCCTTTTTGGTCAAATCAGTCAATGGTTTAACAATACCGGAGAAATTACCAATAAATTTACGATAAAAATTGGCAAAACCCAAAAATCTCTGAAGAGCCTTTAATGAAGTACGTTGGACCCAATCACAGATGGCTTGAACCTTGACTGGGTCCATTTCAATAACAGACGGAGACAAAATGAATCCTAGAAATGAGACCTTCTGTACGCCAAAAAGACACTTTGATCCCTTCACATACAGTGCATTCACTCTCAAAATCTGGAACACAGTCCGAACATGTCTCACATGAGAGTCCCAGTCATTGGAAAAAATCAAGATATCATCCAAATAAACAATCAGAAATTTATCCACAAAATCCCTGAAAATATAATTCATGAAGGATTGGAAGACGGAAGGAGCATTAGTGAGCCCAAAGGGCATCACTAGGTACTCAAAATGCCCCTCTGGGGTATTAAACGCCGTCTTTCATTCATCCCCGTGCTTAATGCGAATAAGGTTATACACCCCCTGAGGTCAAGCTTGGTAAACCAACTAGCACTTTTCACCCTGGAAAACAGGTCAGAAATCAAGGGTAATGGGTATTGATACTTCACAGTGATCTTATTCAAGGGACGATAATCAATACACGGCCTCAATGAACCATCCTTTTTGGCCACAAAGAAAATGTTAGAACCCTCTTGTTAGGTTTTTCAGTTTGCTGGTCACATGACCTTTTTTTCCCTATTTAGTCTGGCTCCGCCCTTCTGGCTTTGCTGGACTTCATTGTATTATCTACTCTTAAGCTAGCCGGGTGCTTAGGTGCCTTACTCAGTCAGTTTTGCTTGATCTTAGGATCTCTAAGTAATTTGTTTTCTGTTTTATTTTCCCTGCTTCAATTTCTGTTAGGAGATGTCCACCTTTTCTCCCAGTCCCTAGATCTTGTAGGGATTCCTCCCTCGCAACTATAGGTCTTCGTTCAGACTAGCTGAGGACTTTAGCGGGTCTGGTCGTAGATCAGGTTCCCTTTACATCATAGGGATCCAGCTTAGTTCTATTGTAGGGACAGAATTCCCATCTTTCCTTAGTGCTTGTAGCAGATCATAACAGAAAAAAACGGCACCCAAGGGTGAAGAGGATGGTCTGATATGACCCTTTTCCAATGACTCCTTGATATAAGATCGCATAGCATCGTGTTCAGGTACAGACAAATTAAAAAGGCGACCCTTAGGAAATTTACCACCAGGCACTAATTCAATAGCGCAATCGTAGCTCCTGTGAGGGGGCAAAGATGCAGATTTACTTTCACTAAATACATCCGAAAAATCAGTCAAAAAGTCAGGAACATCCTGAGACTTGGGAGAGGCAGAAAAAACAGGAGTGTCGGCATTAACACATTGGCAGCCCCAACTGGTCACAGAGACAGATTTCCAATCCAAAACAGGATTATGAGACTGTAACCAAGGGAAACCTAGTACAATATTGTCATGCAGATTATACAGCACCAGAAATTTGCAACTCTCCTGATGATCTGGTTCAACCCTCATTATCACCTGAGTAGAAAACTGGGGTTTATTCTCCGCCAAAGGGGTAGAATCAATGCCCAGTAGGGGAATAGATTCCGCAGGGGTATCATTGGAAACCCACAGCGTTTGGCAAAGTCAAAATCCATCAGGTTAATAGCTGCTCCTGAATCAACAAAAGCCTGAGCAGAAAATGTGGACAGGGAGCAAATCAGGGTAACAGTCAACAGAAATTTAGCTGAACACTAGCCAAGACAACTGAGCGTGCAAAACGTTTTCCCCGCTTAGGGCAGACTGAAATAGCATAAGAGGCATCACCACAGTAGAAACATAACCCATTGCGCTTTCGAAACTCATGACGCTGTGCCCCAGAAGTCACTCTATCACACTGCATTGGCTCAGAAGCTGGCTCACAAGGCAACACAATCTCACGCATACCTCTGTGCTCACGCAAACGTCTGTCAATTTGAATAGCCAATGACATAGAATCATTGAGACCAGAGGGAGCAGGGAATCCCACCATAACATCCTTTACATTCTCTGACAGCCCCTTCCAAAAAAGGGCTGCCAAAGCATCATCATTCCATTTTGTCAGGACTGCCCATTTTTTAAATTTCTGACAGTACAGCTCAGCGTCTTCACGACCCTGATTTAATGCCAGCAAGGTCTTTTCAGCTTGATCAGTGACATTAGGTTCATCGTACAATAACCCCAGAGCCTGAAAAAATACATCAACATCATTCAAAACAGGATCCCCAGGTGTCAGGGAAAAAGCCCAATCCTGAGGGTCGGCACGCAGCAGAGAGATGACAATTTGAACCTGCTGTGCTGCGTTCCCTGAGGATTTAGGCTTTAAGGCAAAAAACAACTTAGTTATTTTTGAAATTCAGAAATTTAGACCAATCCCCCAAAAATAAATCTGGTATGGGGATCCTAGGCTCCACAACCGGCAACCCAGCAAGATAGGTAGCAATACTCCGAACCTCAGAGGCAAGCTGCTCCACACGGCCAGACAACTGTGCAAACTCCATTGAGAGAAAAAAAAATTCCTCCTCAGCACCCAGAGAAATAGAGGAAAAAAAATGCAACAAACAGAGGAAAAAAAAATTCTGACAACTCCCTTTTTTCCTTTTCACTATTTTTCCCTTCTGTGAGTACCATATAATTTTCAGTTTGGCCGGTAATACTGTTATGTTTCATAGCTGAAGAGAAATTGCAAAAAATAGCCAAAGTAGTAATACACCAGAGAGGCTGGAAACTATTGGATTGCAGTACACTAAACTAACCGCCACACTAGAAGTAGCCGTGGAGCGTACCTACGGTGATCCTAGACGCCTCGTCACAGCCGGAGAGATAACTACACCTAAAGGCAGAAAGATGAAAGCTAATCCCAAAAAATTGGAAGCCCCCAAACATGTAATGGCGGTTAGACAAGAAGAAAACACGGACACAGACAGAAAATAGAATGAGCAAACGCTGGGGCCCAATCTGTCTAGATAGAAAAGTATAGGAAAGAATTCTGACTGCAACCCAAAAAAAACCCTGACAAAAATACCAACACTTCTGACTAACAAAAAACCTGAGATCACACGATCTCAACCACGATAAATCAGATCTCTGGTGCAACTCACAACAATTCAGTAAATAAAAAGTGACAAAGGAACAAAGCAAAAGTGCAAACACAAAATGAGAGCACAATTGCAGCGCAAGACCCCAAAAGGGGACCATGCTGCAGTCCACTGCAAGCAGCAAACCAGCAGTGAAAATCCAACAGAGGGAAAAAACAAAAAGCAAAACACTTATCTGAATGAGAGCAGGAAAGCAAGCTGTGCTCCAAGCAAGACCAGGAGGAACAATTGATTACCGGCAAGGCTGCTGGGAGTTCAGGTCACTTATATCAAGCCAGTCATCTCCACCTGAGACCCATTCCTTAATTGGTTCAATACCCTCAGCAACCACAGGAGGGAGCCCCAGCTCAGAAGTCGCTTCCAAAGTATTCACAACAGGCCCTCCAAGCCTAAAAATAGCAGCCCTCAGCTGCCCAGAAAAGGTGCATCTATTAGATGCGCCAATTCTGGCACTTTGCCTGGCTCTTCTCACTTGCCCTGTAGTGGTGGCAAGTGTGGTAATATTTGTGGGGTTGATGTCACCTTTCTATCGTCAGGTGACAACAAGACCACGGCTTAGCAATGGAGAAGGTCTATAAGACACCTATCCATTACTAATCCAATAGTTGTATTGTAAATAAACACAGTCAGAATAAAGTCCTATAATTGAAAAAATGCCACAGACTCCTTTAATATTCTCAATTGAACCATACTTACAACCTCGCCTATAACACCGAAGCCCTAGATCTCCTGTAATAAAAGTAAGGGTGAGTTTCCACGATCAGTAAACACTGCGTGTTTGGCGCTGTGCGCTGGCGCAGTGCCAAACACGCAGCGTCCAGATGTTACAGCATAGTGGAGGGGATTTCAAGAAATCCCGTCTCCACTATGCGTAACAACACGCAGGTGGCAGACCTGCGTAAACGGACATGCGGCGCGTCTTTTCAGACCGCAGCATGTCCTCGCGTGTTGCGGTGACGGTGCGTCGCCGCAACAGAATTTAACACAGGGCTATGTAGCCCTGCGTTCTTTCCGGAGGTGTTCCGGAGGTGTCCTGAACACCTCCGGAAAGAGCGCGCGTCAGAAAGGGGGCGGGGCTTAGACGGAGCGGAATTTCCGCTCCGTCCAAAGCGCTGTGGTTCCGGACCGTGGAACCACAGCCTAAAATATAAAAGCAACAATATACCATACCTGTCCGTCTTTCTGTCCCAAGCCATAATCCATGTCTGGGGATAATTCGTTTTCAACCTGGACGGTGCCAAGATGCGACTGTACACGCTGAGAACCACTGGTGAATGAGCTGCTGGGAACGCAGCGTCAGTAACCGGGGGTGACGTCATAGAGGTTACCTACGGTCACTGGGCTCCGTTCCCATCCGGGCTGAGCTGTGGTAAGATCCGGAGTCACTTATAAAATTCAAATACCAGGAAACAGTAGATTAGTTCCAAAAAGGGGGCACTTGTTGGTCATTGTCACTGTTAAGGCACATCTAGATAAGTTCCCCGTGGGGCTAGTTTCCAAAATGGGGTCACTTGTGGTGCTTTTCCACTGTTTAGGCACATCAGAGGCTTTCCAAACGTGACATGACGCCCACAGACCATTTCATCAAAGTCTGCATTCTAAAACGTCACTACTTCCCTTCCGAGCCCCGACATGTGCCCAAACTGTAGTTTTCTCCCATATATGGGGTATCGGTGTACTCAGGACAAATTGCACAATAACTTTTGGGGTCCGATTTCTCCTGTTACCTTTGGGAAAATTCCAAATTGGGGACTAAAAAATCATTTTTATGGGAAAAAAATATGATTTTTTATTTTCATGGCCTTGCGTTATAAACTGTAGTGAAACACTTGGGGGTTCAAAGTGCTCACCACACATATTGCTAAGTTTATTGGGGGTCTAGTTTAGAAAATGGGGTTACTTGTGGGGGGTTTCCACTGTTTAGGCGCATCAGGGGCTCTCCAAACTCGACATGGCGTCCAATCTCAGTTCCAGGCAATTTTGCGTTGAAAAAGTCAAACGGCGCTCCTTCTATTCCGAGCTGTGCCATGCGTCCAAACGGTGGGTTACTCCCACATATGGGATATCAGCGTACTCAGGACAAATTGCACAATAACTTTTGAGGTCCAATTAATCATGTTATCCTTGGGAAAATAAAACATTGGGGAGAAAAGATCATTTTTGTAAAAAAAAAATATTTTTTAATTTTACTGCTCTACGTTATAAAGTTCTGTGAAGCACTTGGGGGTTCAAAGTGCTCACCACACATCTAGTTAAGTTCCTTGGGGGGGTCTAGTTTCCAAAATGGTGTCACTTGTGGGGGGTTTCCACTGTTTGGGTATGTTAGGGGCTCTCCAAACGTGACATGGCATCCGATCTCAGTTCCATCAATTTTGCATTGAAAAGTCAAACGGCGCTCCTTCCTTTCCGAGCTCTGCCATGCTCCCAGTGGTTTACCTGCATATATGTGGTATCAGCTTACTCAGGACAAATTGCACAATAGCTTTTGGTGTCCAATTTCTCCTGTTACCCTTGGCAAAATAAAAAAATTTGGATCTGAAGTAAATTTTTTGTGAAAAAAGTTAAATGTTCATTTTTAAAAAAAATTTCCTGTGAAGAACCAGAAGGGTTAATAAGCTTCTTGAATGTGGCTTTGAGCACCTTAAGGGGTGCAGTTTTTAGAATGGTGTCACTTTTGGGTATTTTCTATCATATGTCAGACCCCTTAAAGTGACTTGAAATGTGATGTGGTCCCTAAAAAAAAAAATGGTGGTGTAAAAATGAGAAATCACTGTTTAACTTTTAACCCTTATAACTTCCAAACAAAAAAAATTTTGGTTCCAAAGTTATTCTTTTGTAAAGTAGACATGTGGGAAATGTTACTTATTAAGTATTTTAAGTATTTTGTATGACATATCTCTGTGATTTAAGGACATAAAAATTAAAAGTTGGAAAATTGCGAAATTTTCAAACTTTTTGCCAAATTTCCGTTTTTTTCACAAATATACGCAAGGCATATCAAAAATTTTTTGCCACTATCAGGAAGTACAATATGTCACGAGAAAACATTGTCAGAATCACCGGATCCATGGAAGCGTTCCAGAGTTATCACCTCATAAGGGAAAAGAGGACTTGAACTCTATAGCACCACCTGTTGGAAGTAGCGATCCTACAAGTCACAACTCTTTAACGAGTTTTGCAATATGACTTAGGCTTTTATCCTAAGTCATATTGCAAGACTCGTTAAAGAGTTGATTGTGACTTGTAGGATCGCTACTTCCAACAGGTGGCACTATAGAGTTCAAGTCCTTTTTTTCTCTGAAAATGCAATTTGCATATTAAATTTCCCAGAGGAGCATTGCACGACGAATAAGCCTCCTTACTTTGACAAGCCAGAACTGGTATGTCACTCTCCACAAGGAGAAATCTTAAGCCTTTGACCTACCTCATAAAGGGACAGTGGTCAGAATTGTAAAAATTGTCCCGGTCATTAATAACATGCAAACCACCCTTGGGAGTTAAGGTGTTAAAAATCATACAATGTGATTTTCTGGTTTTTATTTTTAGATTCTGTCCCTCACAGCTGAAGAATAGCAATCATAAAAGTTAAAGACCTCTACCTTGTTAGTAGGTAGGAAAACTTGTTAAGTCGGCAGTGTACCAATTACTTATTTTCCCCACTGTTCATACACATGCATACATACTCCGATACAGTCAATGCCAAGCTCCGCAATAACCTAAGAAAACTAGCTGCAACTACCGATTGTTTATGCAGGCTGATTGGACACCCCTTACAGGTAGTGTATGTCTTCAGGGATGCGGTTTATAGAAAAACAGGAGCGAAGTTAATAAATTTTATATATTTAAATCTAAAAAGTAGATAAACAAGAAAGGTGAAAAGCAGCACTAGCAAGCAGTAAACAAAAATGGGGTGCCAAGACCTTTCAGGCGTAGACTAGTCCTCAATATAATATAGAAAAAATTAAGACAGCACTCGTTTATTGAAAAAATAAATTGTGGTTTTTATAGCCCATTGGGGCTTCAGCAACATTTCGGCTCTAAGAGTGAGCCTTTCTCAATCAGTCACATCTGTACCAAAAAACGCATCAAATATGGTGAAACATGCATAAAAGGAAAGCAGCAAACGGGCAATAATGAAAGAAGGTTGTTATTGCGGTGTGTGGTGCGGACACCTGCAGAAAGCACGCAGAAAAAAGCAATAGAAAAAAACGCAGCATTTATGGTATTTTAGAGAAAAAATATAAATCACGCCATTTTTTATGCCATTTACAGATACCCGTAACTAATCTGATCATTGTGTTGTGTGGGTCGCTACTATTACATGGACATCAAATATGTTTGTTATTTTCTGATTATGATGTTTATTATATTAAAAAAATTGCATGAAAAATGACATTATTTTAAGCGTTACTTTTTTTTTTTTAAGTAATTTTATAGGATGAAAAAAATATTTTATTCTCCCTCTAGAATAGAGACATACAATGTACACATCAGTGGATTTATATCTGTATGTATTCTGCCTGTGGAATCGGGCCTGCAATACTGATCAAGTATAGAAAATTCTCCCCATTACAGCACTAGAGACTGTAGCTCAGAATCTTTAGCTCCTGCCTGTGATGTTGAAGTTTTGTGGGTTTTATTCCTGGGGAGATTCTCACAAAAAATATTATTTTTAGTAGTTTTATAGGAAAAAAATGTGACTTTTTCTTCACCTCAGTATACAAGTACAAAGAAATACACACTTCTGTATCCATTGTACAGTGTACAATCTCCTTTTGGGGGGGTTGAGGTCACTGCCTTCAATACAGGTCAAGATTACCAAATTCTCTATGTGAATCATTATGAGCTGTGTCTCCTCCATAGGGTTGCCTGTGAACTTGGGGATGTGAGTTTGAGAGACCCAAATACAGGAGAAGTGAATAAATATAATTTTTGCAGAGGGCAGCCTCGCCCCGGCAGAGGAGCTGTGGCGCAATGAAGATGGGACAAAAGCTCTGATGTGTTGGGACAGTCTCGCTGAATCCGGGACGGTCGAGAGCTATGCGATATGCTAATGACACTCGGCTCCAGCTCAGCTGCGAGCGTGATCCTGAGTGTCCATGCTCTGTCATCTGATCCTCTTATATGAGAGGATCACAGCACAGCTACGGAGAAAGTAATAGTTTCATTGCCAGCGTCCGTGGAAATCGCATTGCACTGATATCAGAGTGCAGTGTGAGGTTTCACACGCACCCATAGACTTGTATGGGTGAGTGCTTGCAATCCGATTCACAGCAGCATGCTGTCATTGTTTTTGCATGCCGAATAATCATGAGAAAATAATAGCTGATGTGAGCTGCGCCGTTGGTTAACTTTGGGCCGAGTGCTATCCAATTTTTTTTTTTATTGGCTTGCGATTATATTGCAAGCTAGAGCGAGCTCTTACTCTGTATTTCTTACTACCTATCAGCACCCTTCCCTGGATCATTGACAGATCAGTGGTTTGTCATCATAGGATGACTGTTTAAAGGAGTTATCCGATCAAAACCTATAAGTCTGCAGTCACTCTGTGCGCTGCGAGGCTTCGCCGCTTTTAGACACGGGACCGGCGGGTATGTATGAGTTATACAGTGGGAGTGGTCTCACTCTCCCTACACTTGTATAGAGTGAGGCCACACCCTGTAGTCGAACGTGCCCACTGGTGGTCCATGTTACTCGACAGGGTGTGGACTCGGCTCTATACAAATGTAGGGAGAGTGAGACCACTCCCACTGTCTGGGAGTATGTCTAACTCATACAGTTGTGCTCAAAAGTTTTCATACCCCGGCTGAATTTTTGTTTCCTTGGTCTTTTTTAAGAAAATATGAATGATAACACCAAAATTTCTTCACACATGGTTAGTGGTTGGGTGAAGACATTTATTGTCAAACTACTGTGTTTGCTCTTTTTAAATCATAATGACAACCCAAAACATCAAAATGACCCTGATCAAAAGTTCACATACCCCATTTCTTAATACAGTGTATTGCCCCCTCTAACATCAATGACAGCTTGAAGTCTTTTGTGGTAGTTGTGGATGAAGTTCTTTATTTTCTCAGATGGTAAAGCTGCCCTTGGCAAAAAGCCTCCAGTTCCTGTAAATTCCTGCGCTGCCTAGCATGAACTGTGCACTTTAGATCTCCCCAGAGTGGCTCAATGATATTGCAGTCAGGAGACTGAGAAGGCCACTCCAGAACCCTCACTTTTTTTCTGCTGTAGTCAATGACAGGTTGACTTGGCCTTGTGGTTTGGATCGTTGTCTTGTTGAAACGTCCAAGTACATCCCAAGCGCAGCTTACGGGCTGATGATTGCAAATTTGCCTCCAGTATTTGCTGATAACATGCTGCATTCATCTTTCCTTCAACTTTGACCAAGTTTCCTGTGCCTTTGTACCTCACACATCCCCAAAACATCAGCGATCCGCCTCCGTGCTTTACCGTAGGAATTATGTTCCTTTTATCATAGGCCTTGATGACCTCTTTTCAAATGTAACGTTTATGGTTGTTGCCAAAGAGTTCAATTTTTGTCTCATCACTCCGAATTACCTTGTTCCAGAAGTTTTGAGTCTTGTCTCTATGCTGTTTTGCATATTGAGGGTGAGCTACTTTGTTGCATTTGCGCAGTAATGGCTTTCTTCTGGCGACTCGACTATGCAGCCCATTTTTCTTCAAGTGCCTCCTTATTGTGCATCTTGAAACAGCCACACTGCTAGTTTTCAGAGTCCAGTATTTCAGCTGATGTTATTTGTAGGTTTTTCTTTGCATCCCGAACAATTTTTCTGGCAGTTGTGGACAAAATTTTTGTTGGTCTACCTAACCGTGGTTTTATTTTTACAGAGCCCCTGATTTTCCATTTGTTAATCACAGTTGAATGCTGCCGACTGGCATTATCAATTCCTTGCATATCTTTTTGTATCCCTTTCCTGTTTTATACAGTTCAACTTCCTTTTCCCGTAGATCCGTTGACAATTCTTTTGCTTTCTCCATGACTCACAATCCCGAAACATCAGTGCAAGTGTCTGTCTGGATCCTAGAAACTCTCAGCTTTTATGCACACATTCTAATTACAAGCAAACAGGTCACAGGTGAGGATGTTGCCTTTAGTAGCCATTCACACCCATTTGTGTCAACTTCTGTGCATGTTTTCAGGCCAAAATCACCAGGGTATATGAACTTTTGGTCAGGGTCATTTGGATGTTTTGGGTTGTCATTATGATTTAAAAAGAGAAAACGCAGTAGTTTGACAATAAATAGCTTTACCCATCCACTAACCATGAGTGAAGAAAAAGTTTTGGTGTTATCATTCATATTCTCTGAAAAAATGCCAAGAAAGCAAAAATTCTGCTGGGGTATGTAAACTTTTGAGCACAACTGTATATACACGCCAGTCCTGGATCTGAAACCGGTGAATCCCTGCAGAGCACAGTGTGTGATGGGGGGACTCATAAGTCTGCAATTACACGGACAACCCCTTTAAACTAAGTACAGGCGTCTGGTGCACCCTTGGCGTGGTCAAACGTCAAGTGCACCTTCCCACCTGCTTGTTTTCATCTATCTCCTTTCTCTGGCTCTATGAAGTTTCGTCTGTCAATCAAAGAAGAGGGGGGTTGGAGTTAAAGGGAAAACAAGCAGGTGGGAAGGTGTTGTTAAATGTTTGGTCTTGACACGATGCAGCGAGCATTTGTGCTTGTTTTGAACAGTCATTTTGTGCTGATAGTCTTTTAAACCCTTCAAGATCTTGAGATTTTCCATTTTTGAGTTTCCCTTTTATGTTCCTCTTCTTCCCAGAGTCATAACTTTTTTTTTCTTATTTTTCCGACAATATGGCCATGTGAGGGTTTGTTTCTTGCAGGACAAGTTGTACTTTAGAATGTCATTATTGATTTTAACGTATCGTGTCCTGGAAAACGGGGAAAAAAAATTTCAGGTGCTGTGAAATTGCGAAAAAAATGCAATTCCACAATTTTCTTTTTTTTTCTTTTTTTTACATTATTATTATTATTTATTTCAATAGCACCATTGATTCCATGGTGCTGTACATGAGAAGGGGTTACATACAAATTACAGGTATCACTTACAGTAAACAAACTAACAATGACAGACTGATACAGAGGGGAGAGGACCATGCCCTTTCGGGCTTACATTCTACAGGATGGTGGGGAAGGAGACAGCAGGTTGGTGGGTTGCAGCAGTTCCGGTGTTGGTTGAGGCGATATCTCTGGTAATGGTGAGGAGGTAGCAGGGTCATTGCAGGCTGTAAGCTTTCCTGAAGAGCTGGGTTTTCAGGTTCCGTCTGAAGGATCCGACTGTGGTTGATAGTCGGACGTGTTGGGGCAAAGAATTCCAGAGGATGGGGGATATTCGGGAGAAGTCTTGGAGGTGGTTGGGTGAGGAGCGAATAAGTGTGGAGGAGAGGCGGTCTTGGGAGGATCGGAGATTACGTGAGGGAAGATATCGGGAGGTTAGTTCAGAGATATATGGAGGAGACAGGTCATAGATGGCTTTGTAAGTCAGTATTAGTAATTTGAACTGGATGCGCTGAGGGAATGGGAGCCAGTGAAGAGATTTGCAGAGGGGAGAAGCGGAGGAGTAGCGAGGAGAGAGATGTATTAGTCGGGCAGCAGAGTTAAGGATGGACTGGAGAGGAGCAAGGGTGTTAGCAGGGAGGCCAGAGAAAAGGATGTTGCAGTAGTCGAGGCGGGAGATGATGAGGGCGTGCACAATCATTTTAGTAGATTGAGGGTTGAGGAAAGGACGGTTTCTGGAAATATTTTTGAGCTGAAGGCGACAGGAGGTAGAAAGAGCTTGGATGTGCGGTTTGAAGGACAGGGCAGAGTCAAGGGTTACTCCGAGGCAGCGGACTTCCGGTACGGGGGAAAGCGTGATGTTGTTAATTGTGATGGATAGGTCAGGTAAGGAAGATCTGTGAGATGGCGGAAAGATGATTAGTTCAGATTTGTCCACATTGAGTTTGAGGAAGTGGGAGGAGAAGGAGGATATGGCTGATAGAGACTCTGGGATTCTGGACAGCAGAGAGGTGACGTCTGGGCCAGAGAGGTTTATCTGAGTGTCATCAGCATAAAGGTGGTACTGGAATCCGTGGGACCTTATGAGTTGCCCCAGGCTAAGTGTATAGATTGAGAAGAGTAGGGGTCCTAGAACAGAGCCTTGGGGGACTCCAACAGAGAGAGGGTGGAACGAGGAGGTAGAGTGAGAGACGCTGAATGTGCAGTTGGAAATGTATGAGGAGATCCAGGAGAGGGTGAGGTCCTTGACGCCAAAGGAGGAGAGAATCTGTAGTAGAAGGCAGTGGTCAACTGTGTCAAAACCAGAGGACAGGTCAAGAAGCAGGAGTATAGAGTATTGTCCGTTCACTTTGGCTGCAAGTAGGTCATTAGTAATTTTGGTCAGGGCTGTCTCAGTGGAGTGATGGGGGCGGAAACCAGATTGCAGACTGTCAAAGAGCAAGTTAGATGAGAGGTGGTAGGAAAGCTCAGCGTGGGCGTGCAGCTCCAAGAGTTTGGAAGCGAATGGGAGCAGCGATATTGGGCAATAGCTGGACATAGCGGTTGGGTCGAGGGGTGGCTTTTTAAGAATAGGCGTGATTGTGGCATGTTTGAAAGCAGAAGGGAAGGTAATGGAAGTTAGTGATAGGTTGAAGAGGTGGGTTAGGGATGGGATAATAGTGGTGGTGAGGTTGGGGAGGAGGTGGATTGGGATGGAGTCAAGTGCACAGGTTGTGAGGTGCGATTTGGAGAGGAGACAATTAAGCTCCCCTTCGGTGATGTTGGAGAGGGAGATTATGGGGTTTGGGCATTGGTCTGTGTAAGGTTTTTACTCACTCGGCTGCTTCAGAGGTAAATCAGGAGACACTTTCTTATACAAAAAGTCCTTAGGTTTATTGCTTCATAAACCACATAGTAACAGGCAATACAAATCTTCCATGTTTCAGCTCCTGCCTGGAGCCTCACTCCTCAGTCACAGAGTCCTCTCTGTAATGTCCTGCCTTGGACACATGGAAGCCTGTCCACTCTGGCAGACTCCCACACACTCTCTCAGCTGCCAAGCACACTTCTGTTACATAGGTGTAACCCCACCCACCGATGAGGTCAGAATCACATGGTTAGGTCACCTGGTCATGACCTCATCACAGGTCCTTTACCACAACACACTATTACATACAGGTTTTATCCCGGGTATACAGACACATACCCCTTGGGTGGGTTTGTAGGTGACTGGACCCGCCCAGCTCTCCAAGTCACCTGGAAGCCTCCCAATGTATAGCACAACTCTCAGCAGTAGATCTGCTGAACAAAACACGCCCAGGCTTCCATCACAGGGCCACCCACCTCTGCGATACATACCGTCCATCCATGACATGCCTCCATGCATATCCCGAGGAGCATACACAGTGCCCCCTAGCTGCATCAGGGGTCACTACACCACATCTGTTATACAAAGGGGTTGTGGTGGTTGAACAATGAAGACTTGCCATGTTCACAAAATGCTAAAACTGACCTGCCATCAGGTTATTACGAGCAGATCTCAACATGTATAGGTTCTTTTTATTTAAGAGGTGAAAAAAAATCCAGACCTGTAGCATCTCCATTTTTCAGGATCTGAGGCTGGGTGAGGGCTTACTTTTTTGTGCAGCGAGTTGACGTTTTTAACCCCTTAATGTCCATTGACGTGCATCGTCCGTCATGGCCGGGTGTCAGTTGCGGCATCAGGATCATGCATTAGAGCTCAGTGCCGACAGCTGTCTATGACAGCTAACAGGCACAGCAAGAGGTGCGGGGACCCTTGCAGTCGGTCCCCGCACCCACAGCGCTGTGATTGGTCAGTCAATCTGACTGACCAAACACAGCAGCGATCGGGCAAGAGAGGCTGAAATTTCAGCCTCTCCTGCCTGATCAGTGCAGGAGCTCAGCGCTGCAGTGGCCGAGCTTCCTGCACTGACAGCCAGGAGCGGCTTTCGCACCCACCCCTGGCTGTTAACCCCCTGACTGCTGCGATCGATCGCAGCGCTGCGTTCAGGCGGGAGGCAGAGGGTCGGGAGCTCCATCTGCCTCAGATCAGCGTCCCCGCGATGTAATCGCAGGGCCCGATCTCAGCCATGATGACCCGGGGTTGTCATGACAACCTCCGGGTCATCCAGCTACGGAAAGCCTCTGAGACCATGCTCACAGCATGGTTTCAGCAGCTTTCAGCATAGGGTTATAATAATAATAATAATGTATTACACCTGCAACAAAAGTGAAGGTCCCATAAAGGGACTAGGTAAAAAAAAAACATTTTTTTTTTTAAAAATCTGTAAAAAAAAATATTTAAAAATAATAAAAAAAAATTCCCTAATAAATACACAATTTTATGTAAAAAAAAAAATACACATGTTTGGTATCACTGCATCCATAAAAATCCCATCTATAAAAGCGTCACCCTAGTTAACCCCTTCAGTGAACGCCGTAATAGAAAAAACACATTAAATTATACTTTTTCCAAGCGGTATCATCATACCGCTTGGAAAAAGTGCAATAACACACGATCAAAAAGACGGAGATAAATAAACATTGTACCGCTGAAAACGTCATCTTGTCCCGCAAAAAACAAGCCGCTATACAGCATCATCAGCGAAAAAATAAAAAAGTTATAGCTCGCAGAATAAACTGATGCAAAAATTATTTTTCTATAAAAGTTTTTATTGTGTAAAAAATGCCAAAACATAAAAAAAGATATAAATGAGGTATCGTTGTAATCGTAGTGACCCGAAGAATAAAGAAGCTGCCTTACCAATTTTAACACACGCGGAATGGAGAAAAAAAAATTCCTGAATTGCTGCTTTATGTTCATTCTGCCTCCACAAAAATTGGAATAGAAAGCGATAAAAAAAGTTATGTGCCCGAAAATGGTACCAATAAAAACGTCAGCTCGTCCCGCAAAAAAACAAACCCTCACATGACTCTGTTGGCCGAAAGGTGGAAAAATTATAGCTCTCAAAATACGGCATAGCAAAAATTTCTTACAAAAAAAGCGTCTTTCAGTGTGTGACAGAAGCTAAACATGAAAAAAGGATATAAATCTGGTATCGTTGTAATTGCACCGACCCGAAGAATAAAGTCGCCTAATCACTAATACCGCACGAGGAATGGCGTAAAAAATAAAACCAATTTTTCACCTTTTGTGGATTTGTTCATTCTGCCTCCCAAAGATCGTAGAAAGGTGATCAGTGGTTTACCCCCACATATGGGGTATCAGCATACTCAGGACAAATTGCACAACAACTTTGGGGGTCTAATTTCTCCTGTTACCTTTGTGAAAATAAAAATTTTGAGGCAAAAAGATAATTTTTGTGGAAATAAATAATTTTTTTATTTTCACGGTTCTATGTTATAAACTTCTGTGAAGCACTTGGGGGTTCAAAGTGCTCACCACACATCTAGATAAGCTCCTTGGGGGGGTCTAGTTTCCAAAATGGTGTCATTTGTGGGGTGTTTCTACTGTTTAGGCACATCAGGGGCTCTCCAAACGTGACATGGCGTCCGATCTCCATTCCAGCCAAAAAAGTCAAATGCCTCCCGTTCCCTTCCGAGCTCTGCCATGCGGCCAAATAGTGGTTTACCCCCACATATGGGGTATCAGCGTACTCAGGACAAATTGCACAATAACTTTTGGGGTGCTGTTACCCTTGGGAAAATAAAAATTGGGTGTTAAAGTTTCATTTTTGTGGAAAAAAATATGATTTATTAATTTTACTGTTCTACGTTATAACATTTTGTGAAGCCCTTTGGGGTTCAAAGTGCTCACCACACATTTAGATAAGTTACTTGGGGGGTCTAGTTTCCAAAATGAGGTCACTTATGGGGGTTTCCACTGTTTAGGTACCTCAGGGACTCTTCCAAACGTGACATGGTGTCCGATCTCGATTCCAGCCAATTTGACATTCAAAATCTCAAATGATGCTCCTTGACTTCCGAGCCCTGCCGTGTGCCTAAAAATTGGTCTTCCTCCACACATGGTGTATCCGTGTACTCAGGAGAAATTGTACAACAAATATTGTGGTTCATTTTCTCCTGATACCCTTGTCAAAATAAAAAAAATTGTGTCTGAAAAAAAAATTTGGGGGAAAAAAGTTAAATGTTCATTTTTTCCTTCCACATTGCTTCAATTCTTGTGAAGTACCTAAAGGGTTAATAAACTTCTTGAATGTGTTTTGAACACCTTGAGGGGTGCAGTTTTAGAATGGTGTCACTTTTGGGTATTTTCTGTCATATTGACCCCTCAAAGTGACTTCAAATGTGAGGTGCTCCCTAAAAAAATGGTTTTGTAAATTTTGTTGGAAAAATGAGAAATCACTGGTCAACTTTTAACCCTTATAACTTCCTAACAAAAAAAAATTTTGGTTCCAAAATTGTGCTGATGTAAAGTAGACATGTGGGAAATGTTATTTATTAACTATTTTTTTGTGACATATCTCTCTGATTTTATTTTAATTTTAAATTTTTTTGCCATATTTCCATTTTTTTGCATAAATAAACGCAAGTCACATCGTAGAAATTTTACCACTAACGTGAAGTACAATATGTAATGAAAAAACAGTCTCAGAATCAGCGGGATCTGTTGAAGCGTTCCAGAGTTATAATGCACATAAAATGACAGTGGTCCGATTTCAAAATTAAGGCCTGGTCATTAACCTACAAAATGGCTTGGTTCTTAAGGGGTTAATCAACACAATTTTAGTGTAGATACGATGTTTTGATCGCCTGTTATTGCAGTGTTGCGGCAACCAAAGAACCTTAATGCTGGCGTCTTGATTTTTTTCTCATTATGCTGTTTACCGATCAGATTAATTTATATTTTTATAGATCTGACATTTCCAAACGCAGTGATACCAGGTATGTGTGTTTTCTAAATTTTTTTATTGTTTTATTTAGGATGGGGCAAAAGAGAGGTGATATAAACTTTCATATTTGTTTAACCCCTTTCTTCCATCTGACGTACTATTCCGTCCATGTGCCCTGGGATTATTTTTTATATCTAAGCGTTTTTATTGTATAAAAGCGCCAAAACATAACAAAAAATTGTATAAATGAGGTATTGCTGTAATCGTACTAACCCAAAGAATAAAACTGCTTTATCAATTTTACCACACGCGGAGCGGTATTAACGCCCCCTCCCCAAAAGAAATTCATGAATTGCTGGTTTTTGGTTCATTCTGCCTCCCAAAAATCATAATAAAAAGCGATCAAAAAATGTCATGTGCCCAAAAATGGTACCAATAAAAACATCAAGTCGTCCTGCAAAAAATAAGACCTCACATGACTCTGTGGTCCAAAATATGGAAAAATTATAGCTTTGAAAATGTGGTGATGCAAAAACAATTTTTTGCAATAAAAAGCGTCTTTTAGCGTCACAGCTGCCAAACATAAAAACCCGCTATAAATAGTAAATCAAACCCCCCTTTATCACCCCCTTAGTTAGGTAAAAATAATAAAATTAAAAAATTGTACTTATTTCCATTTTCCCGTTAGGGTTGGGGCTAAAGTTAGGGTTAGGGTTGGGATTAGGGTTAGGGGTGTGTTGGGGTTAGGGTTGGAGTTAGAATTGGGGGGTTTCCACTGTTTAGGCACATCAGGTGCTCTCCAATCGTGACATGGCATCTGATCTAAATTCCAGCCAATTCGGCGTTGAAAAAGTCAAACGGTGCTCCTTCCTTTCTGAGCTCTGCCATACGCCCAAACAGTAGTTTACCCCAACACATGGGGTATCAGCGTACTCAGGAAAAATTGCACAATAACTCTTGGGGTCCAATTTCTTCTGTTACCTTTGGGAAAATAAAAAATTGGGGGCAAAAATATCATTTTTGTGGAAAAAAAATGATTTTTAATTTTTATGGCTATACGTTATAAACTTCTGTGAAGCACTTGGGGGTTCAAAGTTCTTACCACACATCTAGATAAGTTCCTTTGGGGGTCTAGATACCAACAGGGATAAATATCCAGAAAATAATCCTGAGAAAACCAGCGTATGGATAAGGCTAAAACATAACTTTTAATAGTTATACAGTTAAAAGAAACATACCAATAAGTGACAAAAACGACCGACAAAGGTATCTGGTGCTAATCAAATCATGGATTTATAAAGCACCCATTGTCACTAAAATAGTGAGAGAGACTTTTAATTGATTAAACTCAAAACGCTGATCCCTATACACATATACACAATTAGCATAGATCAAGCGATTATTTTTTTTTTTTTAAATGCAAGTACCCACACTTGGTGTCTGTACCAGCACATATAAAAGGGTCAAATCTCACCCATTATTAAAGAGTACTCCTGTTCAAACGCCATATAATGAGGAGATTTCATGGACATGAGTGACAAATTGGTTGATTTTTGTAATGTGTCGGGAACAACGGCACATTACATATGTTAAGCGGAGGCCCGTTTCATTATGATTTAGTATGTTTGGGAGCTGATCCTAAATCATGTTATTTGGATTGTAAAATGACGATAGCGTGGTGCATAATGGGCATCGTCATTACCATATGCTGTCATTTACAATCTTTCCTCCATTAATCGAGTTTTGGGGTATAGTAATTTGCAGCAATGCGAAGATACGTCGATATATGACGCTCAATATCTTCGTTTATATATGGGCACACTCTGATTGCACTATCCGGCGGTTTCAATGATGAGATGCTTTGTCTCCATGGTAATGGGACGCCTTAGAAGCCATGCATTGGGCTCATTAAAAGGAAGTTCGGCCCATAGACCGGAAATACGTCACACGCCGAGGGGCGGAGTCGTACGTGACGTTGTTCACGGCACATTACAAAAATCATTGCGGTGAGTAAACGCAGACGGCAGCATCAAACTCCCCTGATGAGTCCTAGTTGGATGAAACGCGTTGGGAGACGCTTCTTATGAATAGAGGTATCAAATGGTCACTCATGTTCACGTAGTCTCCTCACCATATGGCGCCTGAGCAGGTGATGTCTTCAGTAATGGGTGAGATCTGACAATTTTTTATATGGGAGACGCCTTCTATGAACAGAGGTACCAATTGTCACTCATGTCCATGAAATCTCCTCATTATATGGCGTTTGAACAGGAGTACTCTTTAATAATGGGTGAGATTTTATCATTTTGTATGTGTTGGTACAGACACCAAGTGTGAGTACTTGCATTTAAAAAAAATAAAATAATCGCTTGATCTATGCTAATTGTGTTTGTGTATAGGGATCAGCGTTTTGAGTTTAATCAATTAAAAATCTCTCACTATTTTAGTGATAATGGGTGCTTTAAATCCATGATTTGATTAGCACCAGATGACGGTCAGTTCTTAACAAAGAACCCTATTAGATACCTCCCCTGTATGCTGCTATTCATAAGGGTATGCCACACTAAACAACATCGCTAACGGGATCGCTAAAAAACGTCACTATTTAGCGATCCCGTTAGCGATGTTGTTGTGTGCGGCAGCTGCCAGCGACGAGCTTCCTGCTGTGATCTCGCTCGTCGCTGGAATCGTTCCGGACCCTATTTTCGTCGCTGGCGCCCCGCTGGGTAAGTATATATCGCTAAGTGTGGCACCTTTTTTAGCGATTTAGCGGTACTTTTGTACCGCTAAAGTCGTTAAGGAGATCGCTAACCGCGATAGCGTCCTAACGACATCGCTAAAATAGGTAGCTACTAGCGATATAGAAACAATCCCGCTAGCGATCTCATTAGTATGCGACGCTAACGAGATCGCTAGCGGGATTGTGTAGTGTGGCAGTACCTATAGGTCTGTTAAGGTGACGTCTATTTAGAAGTATATGAAAAGGTTGCTTAGATCCTATCTAAAGGTGGTACAACAACAAGTGTGTCACAAGAAATCATCTGATATTTTATGTAGGATTGGAAACGTATGCACAGCCTTAGGAGGTGCTAGAGTAGGTGCCCAAACCACTTGAATACAAAAATAAACTCTGCACTCAACTTAAGGGTATGCCACACTAAACAGCGTCGCTAACGAGATCGCTAAAAAACGTCACTATTTAGCGATCTCGTTAGTGACGTTGTTCTGTGCGGCATCTAGCGACGACGTGGCCCCTGCTGAGATCCTGCTGTGATCTCGTTCATCGCTGACATCGTTCCGGACGCTATTTTTATCGTCGGCGTCCCGCTGGTAAGTATATATCGCTGAGTGTGGCACCTTTTATTTAGCGATTTAGCTGTATTTTGTACCGCTAAATTCGTTAAGGAGATCGCTAACCGCGATAGCGTCCTTAACGACATCGCTAAATAAAGCCGCTACTAGCGATATTATAACGATCCCGCTAGCGATCTCATTAGTATGCGACGCTAACGAGATCGTTAGCGGGATCGTGTAGTGTGGCAGTACCTTTAGATTTGAAAATTTATTAGACGTGGTCCAAAAAAAAAATATATATATAGTATACAGGGAGGGACGTTTCGGTCACACGACCTTCATCAGCTACTATAATACATAATATCATGTAGATAAAGAGACAATGTCAATTTAGAAAGCAAAAAAAATATATAAATTAATCCAGGAAATAAAATATATATATATATGTATATATATATATATATATATATACACAGAAAATGTTAGGCTCAATTAGGGTTCAGAGACCAACTAGTATCGATGAGGCACAGAGGGAATGAGTGCAGTCTCAAAATTGTGGGAGGAATACTTTGTGGTATCAGTGCATATGAAAACATGAACACATACCCCTGTTGAGTTGCAACCTTAACTTATGGACCCAATAGAAGAAAGCTTGAAAGAAAACAATAGCAGCTTATCGTTTCCATGTGAGGATACAGGTGAGTATCGGTGGTGAGCTGTAATCTTGGTGAGGAAGGAGTTCCCGTCTAATGCAGCTGTAGAGACGCGGTGTCCACTGCTTGTCTGTAACAGCTGTAGAGACGCGGTGTCCACCGGTGTCCATACAGACAAGCGGTGGACACCGCGTCTCTACAGCTGCATTAGACGGGAACTCCTTCCTCACCAAGATTACAGCTCACCACCGATACTCACCTGTATCCTCACATGGAAACGATAAGCTGCTATCGTTTGCTTTCAAGCTTTCTTCTATTGGGTCCATAAGTTAAGGTTGCAACTCAACAGGGGTATGTGTTCATGTTTTCATATGCACTGATACCACAAAGTATTCCTCCCACAATTTTGAGACTGCACTCATTCCCTCTGTGCCTCATCGATACTAGTTGGTCTCTGAACCCTAATTGAGCCTAACATTTTCTGTGTATATATATATATATATATATATATATATTATTTTATTTCCTGGATTAATTTATAGATTTTTTTTTGCTTTCTAAATTGACATTGTCTCTTTATCTACATGATATTATGTATTATAGTAGCTGATGAAGGTCGTGTGACCGAAACGTCCCTCCCTGCATACTATATATATATATATTTTTTTTTTTGGACCACGTCTAATAAATTTTCAAATCTAAGTTGAGTGCAGAGTTTATTTTTGTATCTGATATTTTATGGACCTCTTTTGGTTTTAATTGTGTTTTTTCACTTTGTCGGTGTTTTTGTCACTTATTGGTATGTTTCTTTGGGGATCTAGTTTCCAAAATGGGGTCACTTGTGGGGGATTTCCACTGTTTAGGCACATAAGGGGCTCTCCAAACGTGACATGACGCCCGCAGACTATTCCATCAAAGTCTGCAACGCAAAATGTCACTACTTCCCTTCCGAGCCCCGATGTGTGCCCATACAGTAGTTTTCTCCCACATATAGGGTGTCAGCGTACTCAGGACAAATTGAACAACAACTTTTGGGGTCCAATTTCTCCTGTTACCCTTGGGAAAATAAAAAATTGGTGACTAAAAGATCATTTTTGTGGGAAAAAAATATGCTTTTTTATTTTCATGCCGGGGCATTATAAACTTGTGTGAAGCACAGATCTAGATAAGTTCCTTAGGGGATCTAGTTTCTGAAATGGGGTCACTTGTAGGGGGTTCCCACTGTTTAGGCACATCAGGGTCTATCCAAATGCGACATGGCGTCCTATCTCGATTCTAGCCAATTTTGGTTTAAAAAAGTCAAATGGCGCTCCTTCCCTTCC
>JARQOD010000005.1:406457855-406574052 GCA_033576555.1 Oophaga sylvatica | reverse complement strand
TGAGTATCTAAAATTGCTACACCCCGGTTTTTCTGTCTTAAACCTGTCTGCCCCTGCTTTAGCGTTTGTGCACTTGCTCTTTATATTTGTCCCCACAGAGTATCTTTTTCCCTGTTCCTCCCCCCCCCCGGACTACCTCTGCAACCCACTCGTGCAAGTGTCATCCCGTTCCGCCAACATCCATTCGAATCCGTGGACTGTGACAAGGTTACTGGAGCCAGCTTGCTTCCATCTACCCGGAACCAGGACCTTCCTCACCTGTGTCTAACTCTCTTCGGTCTCTTCCATTATATCTGTTAACCTTTTTGTCCCGCTGGGACAGCTGCCACATCTCTGGGGTCTAACTGGAGATAGCACCTGTGTCCTCCGGGTATTCCATTCTGGTCCTGTTCGAGGGGCCTTACTACGGGTACCCTGGGCTCACTAGTTACGCCCCCTTCGGAGCCCCCCGGAACGTGGTCCCGAGGTTCCACTTTAAAAATAAAAAACTAATGTGAACTTCACCATCTCTGCTTCCGCTTCCATTCATTACAGGAGTGGAGGATGGGTTTAAACCAAGGTAGGAAAAGAAAGGGAATTATCACACACTCAAAAGCTAGCAACAGTTACAGATAAATCCACCAAACGCCTTCTCCAATAATAACCACCAACAACCTCCAGCCATGCAGCATAAGCTTCTCTGACAATGAGTGCTACCAGAGCACATATTGTATAGGAGATGGGAGTAGCTAACAGTGCACAGCTGAGCCTTAACTCAGGAAAGCTTCCAGGAGCTCTGAACTGAGCAAAATAACCCCTGCACTGCTAAAAGAAACTTACAAAGTTTATTATAAACAGTGCGGGCGATGATAAGGGGAAAGTACAACCTGTAGCGTACACTGCGGGCTTCACAAATATAGTGCTAGTGCCGATCTCCTCCCACAGCTGTGATCTGGACAGCCAAGGGTGCGTGCCCAAATCACAGCTAGAGGCAGGAGGAGTAGCCTCAATGCAAGAGATGCAGGTGGACGGCGATAGCCATCTCTTCTGCCCAGAGCCTGCCATATTACACCTCCCAAATGCAAATGGCAGCCCCCAGTGCCTGAAGTAAAAATAAATAAAAAATTCAAATTGTACATTTAATGTCTTATTATAAATAATTGATTATATAGTAATTATTAATACAAAAATAAAAATCGCAGCACCTTCCCTTTAAGGCGAAGTTCACATGACCGTATAACAAATTGTTCAGTTTCATCCAGAAAAGTAAGACGATTTTTCTCACATTTGTCATCTGTATGCAAACCTTTTTTTATTTTACATCAGCAGCTAGTAATAAATTATAAGACCATTTACAGTTTCATAGGTGTATCTAGGTTTTCTGATACCCGAAGCAAGAATTCAGTTTGAGGGCCCCCCCCACCCAAGTACATATGTGAGTTCTACACTTAGTCACGTGCCAATGAGCTGCTCACCGTAATTCAATGTTAAGTGATAAACTAAGAAAAGGTCATTGTCACGTGACTGCGTAAGTATGAAAATCGCATATGAGTGAAGCGGCCATGTGATGACTCCTGGAACTTACAAGCAGTGCTATATTACACGCTATGAGCATATTACACGCTGTTAGGATTGGCATGCTACAAGGCTTCATTTTATAATTACTGGGCTCATCCAGGTATGAGATGAACATCTGCAGTAACTCTATGTGACTGCAGGCTTCTGAATTCTCTCAGTGCATGTAGTACACACTTTTGGGATTCTCCCTTGCACACATATGCAATTTGTATATTTTTGTCCACCTTCCAACTAGGCGTGTCCGGCCTTGCTCAATTCATTTTCTTTCTTTTGAACATCTTTTTATTGGGTTATATAATATAAATAAACAATAAAGTAAAATTACATAACAGTGTGTGTGTGTTTTTTCATTAAAATGTTGTCAAATGTTCTTTCATTAGGTTGTCACATAGTACATGTTAAGATTAATCACAGTAGAAGTTACAATCTTTCATTCCACAGCAGTTTGTCTTCATTTTCCTACTGTTTTATAAGGAAGGAGTCTAACCCAATGTGTACACACCTATAGATCTTAAATTATAACATTTATACAGAGAGACATAGAGAAAGTAGGGTGAGGAAAATCAGATGAAGGCGGGGAGGAGGTAGGGGAGTCCTCCCTGTAAGAGTGGATAGTGGTATCGGCGGTTAGTGCCTTACAGCTTCACGAGACTTAGTAACAAATATTAACCTCTCATGAAAGCTTGTTAGTAGAGTTGAGCAAAACAGGTCGTTCATTTTCAAAAATCGTCGATTTTCGTCAAAGTCGGGTTTCATGAAACGAAACCCGACCGTGGAGTGAGTTCGGTCACGTGTTAGGCGACCATTTTGCTGGAGTTGGTTTTCCCCTACACTTTAAGCGCCTTTTCTCGGCCAATGAGCAGGGACGCAGGCTGTGGGCAACGGGATGACATAGGCAGCGGCCAGCACCATCTTAGAGAAGGGTATTGCAGCGATTGGCTGGCTTTCAGTGGCGTCACAGGGCATATAAAATCCCTCAGCACCGACCGCCATTTTACTTCTGCCGAACTCAGTGTAGGGGAAGGTTGCTGGCGGTGCGTCTGAGCAGGGAGAGCGTTAAGCAGGGCCTAAAAAAAAAATTACTTTCTGCTGATAGCGATTAGCTGTACAGTGACTGTGCAGTGAGAGGGAGGTTTTTGCTGTGTGCAGCAACGCTGGTTCTTAGGCTGCCTGCCTGCCAGTGACGCTGTAGAAATTGCTTGTGTGGAGCATCACATCTGATTAGTAGGCTGCCTGTGATAAGGGGGCAATTAATTTGGTGGAGTTGCAGAGCTGCCTGCCAGTGACAGTGTACAAATTGCTTGTGTGGAGCATCAGATCTGATTAGTAGGCTGCCTGCCTGTGATAAGGGGGCAATTAATTTGGTGGAGTTGCAGAGCTGCCTGCCAGTGACAGTGTACAAATTGCTTGTGTGGAACATCAGATCTGATTAGTAGGCTGCCTGACTGTGATAAGGGGGCAATTAATTTGTTGGAGTAGCAGAGGTGCCTGCCAGTGACAGTGTACAAATTGCTTGTGTGGATCAGCAGAGCTGATTACTAGCCTGCCTGCCAGTTCTAAAGGCACTGCCACACTTAGCGATCGCACCAGCGATCACAACAACGACTTAACCTGGTGAGATCGCTAGTGCGATCGCTATGTGATCGCTAGTTAGATTCCAAACACAACTCATCAGCGATCTGTGATTCCAAACACATCTCATCAGCGATCTGTATAACGACCTCTGCGGTCGTTGGGAAAACCTAGTCCCACCTGCGATGCTGGTGAAGTCGTTCATAAAGGATATCACTCTCAGCGATTCAGGCTCACCAGCGGGACACCAACGACCAAAAAACGGCTCAGAACGTTCATGAGCGATCAGCGACATTTCAGCAGGGGCCACATCGCTGCTACATGTCACACACAGTTAAGTCGCTAACGAGATCGCTACTGCGTCATAAATGGTGACGCAGTAGCTATCTCGTTAGCGATCTCGCTAGTGATCTCGCTTAAGGCTGGGTCTCACATAACGATACACCAGCGATCCCGACAACGATATGCACTTGTCAGGATCGCTAGTGTATCGCTACATGATCGCTGCTGAGCTGCCAAACAGGCAGCGATCTGGGACAGCGACACTGCGAATAACATCGCTTGTTACCCGCAGTGTACCTTGGATACCAGCGCCCTGATGCAGGGAGCTGGTATCCAAGGTACACAGCGGGTTTCCAAGCGCTGCGCGGTGCCTGGAAACCCGCTGTGTACCTTGGATACCAGCTCCCTGCATCAGGGCGCTGGTATCCAAGGTACACAGCGGGTTTCTAGGCACAGCCCCGCGCCTGGAAACCCGCTGTGTACCTTGGTTACCAGCGGATCGCTGGTCTCCCGCCTGTCACACGCAGCGATGGGTGCTTGTCAGCGGGAAACCAGCGATCAAAAAAAGGTCCTGACATTTCAGCGACGATCAGCGATACCCGGCAGGGGGGCTGATCGTCGCTGAATGTCACACACAGCGATATCGCTGGTGAGCTCGCTGCTGCGTCACAAAACTAGTGACTCAGCGGCGATCTCGGTAGCGATATCGCTATGTGAGACGGACCTTTTAGTGTGGCATAACTTAAGGGGGAAATTTCAGTTAGTTACCGAGTGTTCTGTTTTTCCCACACTGTATAGAGCTGTACGCTCCTCACAGTACCGTGTACCGGCTGGTATCAGGGACAAATACAGGCTGACTATCTATGTGTGACTCCGGAAATATATACGGAGATTTACAATTCCCCCAACACTGTATACACCTGTACGCAACTGAGACAGTACACTTTTTCTGATTTTGATATTTTGGTGTTAGCCAGACTGGGCCTGTGACCGTGTGTCTTAGGCCGGGGTCACACTGGCGACAAAATCGTACCACTGCAAAGCGATGAAATATCGCATTGCAGTCGGACCAATGTTAATCTATGGAGCAGCTCCCAGTATCAGATTTTTTGTGGTCCGTTTTATACGTGTGAGTGCAATCGCAGCACGCTGCGATTGTCACCGATTGTGGGTTGACAATCGCCAATGCAAGTCTATGGGTGCGATGAAAACTCAGATTACAAACGGACCGTACTCGTGACTTGCGATTAAATCACACTGGTGTCCTTTAGAAAAGCCGGCAATTCATCCCCAGCTATACTGTAAAATCACACTGACAGCTTTAATAAAGAATGTAAAGAATATATATACACACATATATTATAGATATATATATATATTCTAACGGTGGGAGCGTCACTCTGTCTGAAGCCTTTATAGACTGCGCAAGCGCGACACGCCTGCGCAGTCTGGCTCCAGACAGAGTGAGGCATCCAGAGCGGTGAGTACTCTGTATGGCGCCGGAGATCGCGGTATGTGTACTGGACACCATGAGGGGACCATGCACATCAGGATTGGGGGGTGAGGGGACCATGCATATCAGGATTGGGGGGGTAAGAGGGCCATGCACATCAGGATTGGGGGTGCGCGGACCATGCACATCAGGATTGGGGGGTTGAGAGGACCATGCACATCAGGATTGGGGGGGTGAGGGGACCATGCACATCAGGATTGGGGGGTGAGGGGACCATGCACATCAGGATTGGGGGGTGAGCGGACCATGCACATCAGGATTGGGCGATGAGGGGACCATTCATACCAGGATTGGGGGGTGAGGGGACCTTTCATACCAGAATTGGGGTGAGGGGACCGTGCATTCCAGGATTGGGCGGGAGGTGACCATGCATACCAGGATTTGTGGGTGAGGGGACCGTGCATACCGGGATTGGGGGGTGAGGGGACCATGCACATCAGGATTGGGGATGAGGGGACCATGCACATCAGGATTGGGGGTGAGCGGACCATGCACATCAGGGTTGGGGGGTGAGAGGACCATGCACATCAGGGTTGGGGGGTGAGAGGACCATGCACATCAGGGTTGGGGGTGAGGGGACCATGCACATCAGGATTGGGGGTGAGGGGACCATGCACATCAGGATTGGGGGGTGAGGGGACCATGCACATCAGGATTGGGGGGTGAGGGGACCATGCATATCAGGATTGGAGGGTGAGCGGACCATGCACATCAGGATTGGGCGATGAGAGGACCATTCATACCAGGATTGGGGGGTGAGGGGACCATTCATACCAGAATTGGGGGGTGAGGCGACCATGCATTCCAGGATTGGGCAGGAGGTGACCTTGCATACCAGGATGAGGAATGGGGTGCCATGCATAGTAGATTTGGGTGGGGATGAGGGGACCATACATACCAGAATAGGAGGGGGGAAGCACATACCAGAATGGGAGACGTTGTACCTATAAAAATCCTTGCCACCCGGGCGTAGAACGGGTTCATCACTAGTATATATAGTTATATGAAAAAGTTTGGGCACCCCTATTAATCTTAAGCTTAATGTTTGATAAAAATTGGTGTTTTTGCAACAGCTATTTCAGTTTAATATATCTAATAACTATTGGACACAGTAAAGTTTCTGCCTTGAAATGAGGTTTATTGTACTAGCAGAACATGTGCAATCTGCATTCAAACAAAATTTGACAGGTGCATAAGTATGGGCACCCTTATCATTTTCTTGTTTTAAATACTCCTACCTACTTTTTACTGACTTACTAAAGCACTTTTTTTGGTTTTGTAACCTCATTGAGCTTTGAACTTCATAGCCAGGTGTATGCAATCATGAGAAAAACTACTTAAAGTGGCCACTTGCAAGTTGTTCTCCTGTTTGAATCTCCTCTGAAGAGTGGCATCATTGGCACCTCAAAACAACTGTCAAATTTTCTGAAAACAAAGATTATTCAACATAGTTATAAGGAAAAAAAAAACCAAAATAGCAAACCATAGGATACTGACTTATAATGTAACTGAGAATTACTGGAGAACAAAAAAGTCAAAAAAAGTATCTCAAAAAATATATCAAATTTATTTGTATACAAAAAGTACAGATATCAATAAAATTACAGCATTGTGCATATACCAGAGAGCTGCAACATCAACTTGCTGCAGATGGTGTCACTGTGCATCGGTCAACTATGCAACGCACTTTGCACAAGGAGAAGCTGTATGGAGAGTGATGCGAAAGAAGCCGTTTCTACAAGCACACCACAAACAAAGTCGGCTGAGGTATGCAAAAGCACATTTGGAGAAGCCAATTTCTTTTTGGAAGAAGGTCCTGTGGACTGATGAAACCAAGATTGAGTTGTTTGGTCATACAAAAAGACGTTATGCATGGCATCAAAAAACCACAGCATTCCAAGAAAAACACTTGCTACCCACAGTAAAATTTGGTGGAGGAATCTTGTTAAAGTTGAGAGACGCATGGATTCCACTCAGTATCAGCAGATTCTTGACAATAATGTTCAAGAATCAGTGACAAAGTTGAAGTTACGCAGGGGATGGATCTTTCAGCAAGACAATGATCCAAAACACTGCTCCAAATCTACTCAGGCATTCATGCAGAGGAACAATTACAATGTTCTGGAATGGCCATCCCAGTCCCCAGACCTGAATATCATTGAACATCTGTGGGATCATTTGAAGAGGGCTGTCCATGCTTGGAGACCATCAAACTTTACTGAACTGGAATTGTTTTGTAAAGAGGAATGGTCAAAAATACCTTCATCCAGGATCCAGGAACTCATTAAAAGCTACAGGAAGCAACTAGAGGCTGTTATATTTGCAAAAGGAGGATCTACTAAATATTAATGTCACTTTTCTGGGGAGGTGCCCATACTTATGCACCTGTCAAATTTTGTTTGGATGCAGATTGCACATTCTCTGTTAGTACAATACACCTCATTTCAAGGCAGAAACATTACTCTGTTCAATAGTTATTAGATATATCAAACTGAAATAACTGTTGCAAAAACACCAATTTTTGTAAAACATTAAGTATAAGATTAATAGGGGTGCCCAAACTTTTTCATATAACTGTATATATATATATATATATACATGTCATTGTGACATGTATATATATATATATATATATATATTTATAGTTCATGCACTTCTACATAGTGTAATAGCCGCTAATTCAATTGCCTGCTTTTGTGAAATTACAGACCCGACATGAAATGACACATGGTTTACATACAGTTAACCATGTCATTTCATGTAGTTTGATATATGGTTTTCACTAACAATTACATGAGTGTCTGTGTGCAAAATTTCACACATGAAGGGGTTAATTAAAGGTGTAAATTCGTTGAAAAAAAATGCTTGGGCTCCCGTGCTATTTTCTTTACCAGACAGACAAAGCCAGCGAGTGGGGGCAGATAATATTAGCCTAGGGAGGGTGCATTTATTTTATGACCCCCCTGGCTACTAACATCTGCCCCCAGCCACCCCAGAAAAGGCAAATCTATAATTAGATTCGCCCTTTCTGGCAATTTGCCCGTCTATTCCCATTGCCCTGTAGCGGTGGCGAATGGGTTAAAGCCACCTTGCTATTGGAAGGTGACTTTAAGCCAGGTTAATAATTGAGAGTTGTCAATTAGACAACTCTCAATTATTCTATTGAAGGAAATTAAAAAAACACACATTAATAATAAATAATTTTAATGAAATAAACACACATTTTTTGACCATCTTTTATTTAACTGGTAATCCTTGCGAAGCCCTTGCTCCTCTGTAATAAAGAAAAAATAATAAAACAACATTATTCTTACCTATCCGCTGCTCTGTCAGGTCCCACACTGTAATCCTTCACAAAGGGTTAACAGGATTACAGCTAGCAGCACAGCTAATGCTGTTTGCTAAACTGTAATCTTCCGAATGAATGAGCTTATCTCCGGCCCGACATGAGAGGAAGTGATTACTATGTGAAGTGTTATGAATGTGCTAGAGATGGTTTCTGAGCAGAGGCTCCCTCTGGTGGTTACAGACAGTACTGAACCTTTCAGCGAGGAGTGGCAATCTGGGTTCACTGACTGGTCTGATATAAGGGAGGTTCCCTCCCATGATGGTTGCCGGTGATCAATTGTTCTTGTCTCAATTGTGGTTCCTGGTTAATTTGAAAGTTTGCTGGAGTCTTGCCTGCATCTTCTGTTTTCAGATAAGATATTTTTTGCTTTTCTTTTTGTGCTTGCTTTTTGCATTGTTTTCTACACTTTTGTGGAGGTCAGCCAGGTCCCATCCTGGGGCTTGAGCTCCCCACAGTTTATCTGCAGCCACTGTTATTTGCTCATTTGCTTTTTCCTGTTTTTTCAGCGGCTGTGGCTTGGTTTTTGTTCACACTGAGATCTGATTTAGCGGGTGGTGAGATCGTGTGATCTCAGCATTTTTGTAATCAGAATTGTTGAATTTTTGTAGGGTTTTCTGGGTTGCAGAAAGTAATCTCTCCTGTCCTATCCTATTTAGTCAGCTTGTGGCCCCAGCATTTGCTCAGTCTATTTTCTGCCTGTTTGTATTTTCATCTTGTCTAACCGCCATTATATGTTTGGGGGCTTCCTATTTTCTTTGGGGATCTGCTCCGGGGCAGATAGCTTTCATCTTTCTGCCTTTAGGTGTAGTTCTCTCTCAGGCTGTGACGAGGCGTCTAGGATCAACGTAGGAATGCTCCACGGCTACCTCTAGTTGTCGTTAGTTTAGGAATCTGCAACCCATCAGTTACCAACATCTCAGGTGTTTGGCTGCCCTGCTGTTGTTCCTGTCCTCCTCAGCTACCGAAACATAACAGTGAAGCTTCATTGATTGCTTCCCACAGTAATCAGTTCACTTCAGGTCAGCCGGGGACACCGCACAGCATCAGTGATGTCAGAGGGAGTCCCGGCTGACCTGAAGTGAACTGATTACAGTGGGAAGCAATCAATGAAGCTTCCCACAGTAATCAGTTCCTCTCCTGTCGCTGGGAGAGGAATTCATTCATTCAAGGGCTTTCAGCTGAGCAGCCAACATTAGCTGCGCTGCTTGGCTGAAACCTAGTTAACCCTTTGTGAAGGATTACAGCGTGGGACCTGACAGTGCACCGGATAGGTAAGAATAATGTTGTTTTATTATTTTTTTCTTTATTACAGGAGAACAAGGGCTTCGCAAGGATTGCCAGTTAAATAAAAGATGGTCAAAAAACTGTATTTATTTAATTAAAATTATTTATTCTTAATGTGTGTGTATTTTTATTTACTTCAATTGGATTAATAATTGAGAGTTGTCTAGTTGACAACTCTCAATTATTAACCTGGCTTAGTCACCTTTCAATAGCAAGGTGGCTTTAACCCATTATTAACCCATTCGCTACCGCTACAGAGGGGGCGCAAAATAAATGCACCCTCCCTAGGCTATTATCTGCCCCCACTCGCTGGCTTTGTCTGGTTGAGAAAATGGCGTGGGAGCCCACGCATTTTTTTCAACGAATTTACACCTTTAATTAACCCCTACATGTGTGAAATTTTGCACACAGACACTCATGTAATTGTTAGTGAAAACCATATATCAAACTACATGAAATGACATGGTTAACTGTATTTAAACCATGTGTCATTTCATGTCGGGTCTGTAATTTCACAAAAGCCAGCAATTGAATTAGCGGCTATTACGCTATGTAGAAGTGCATGAACTATAAATATATGTATATAAATATGTCTCAATGACGTGTGTATGTATATATATATATATATATATATATATATATATATATATTGTAAGGTTTCACTCACTCGGCTGCTTCAGAGGTAATCAGGAGACACTTTTCTTATCCAAAAATCATCAGGTTTATTACATCATAAACCATACAGTCCCATGCAATACAAATCTTCAGTACTTCAGCTCCTGCCTGGAGCCTCACTCCTCAGACACAGAGACCTCTCTGTAATGTCCCGCCTGGACGCATGGTAGTCTGTTCACACTCACAGACTCCCACAACACTCCTCAGGTGCCAAACAAACTCCATTACATAGGTGTAACCCCGCCCATAGGTGAGGTCAGGATCACATGGTTAGGTCACCTGATCATGACCTCATCACAGGTCCTTCAGACACACACAAACCATGCTTCCATGCATATCTCGAGGAGCATACACAGTGCCCCCTAGCTGCATCAGGGGTCACTACACCACATACCTCCCCCCTCTGTTCAAACTTGTGGGGTTGAACACTTGTTACCCGACCAGAGATCCTTCTCGGTCGTCTCTGCCAGTCAAACCGTCTGGCTAAGTCGGGCCCTCTGTCAGACCACCCGCCTCCCCAGCGGTCAGTACGGCGTCGCAATTCCTCTGCACCCATACGTCCTGTCTGGTCTGAGTCCTTTTCAGCTCGTCCACCACAGGTTCTCCTGCTTAGGTCACTCATCACTGAGCTAACTGAGGCATCACTATTTCTACCTCTTCCATCAGGCGCTCTTCGCCTCTCAACACTACGGATTGAAGCTGGCGGCCATCTTCTTTCCATTTCCTGCAGCTCTCTGTTGACCTGCTCCCTCTCCAGTCGTAGCTGCTCTACTTCTCTCAAGTATGACACACGATACTCCAGGAGCATCCGGATATTCCCAAGGCTCTCCCTGGATCCGACAACGAGGAATGGAACCATCCCATCTTCACCCCTGACCTGGACTTCGTCATCAGCCGGAATCCTGACTCTCGTCACACCGGACTTATTCACCATCTCCTGCATCACTTTCCCAAGTCTTCCGATGACTTTCTTCACCAGACCTCTGGGCACTTGAATGATGTCTTCCACCAATCTAAGCTGATTTTGAGCCTTTCTTGCTTGCTCCAAACGTCGAGCGGCTTCTTTATTCCTCCACATGATCATCTGTTTCGTTCGGAGGCATTGTAGATGCATGTCTTTCAGGACAGCCACTCGCTTCAGTGTGACTTCCTTAGTCGACAGTATGACTAACTGTTTCATCTCTGGCACCCAGTTCACACTACATGCTTCTACCGCCTTTCTAAAGGCCTCATGCACCTCCTCACTGGCACACACTTCTCGCAGGTCTTCGGGTATCTCTATTACACACTTGAAACCCGACCCGTCACCTTCTTGGACAGACTGTTGGGCCTCCTCGTCCTGAGCATTAGTACAGTTTTCCAAGACATCGCTCTCCCTTGTGTGCCCATCTGCATGGCACTTCCCTTGCTGGATTTCTTCTTCCATAGATTTCTGGAGCTGGGCACCAGTCTCCTCCTCCATCTTGAGCTCTCGGAGAACTTCATCTCGCTCTTCTGCCAAGCAGCGACACTCCTGCTGATGTTTCTCTTGGGCCTCTCTGAGCACCTCCGTCTCTCTCCATAGAGCCTTGTTCATACTCTTACATGCTGACAGATGATCTCTGAGCCTAGAGACTTCCCTCTCCAGCTCCTCCACTCTGTGCTCAATCATTCGTCTCAGGACCCTTTCTCGCTCGACTGTCTCTTTCACTGTTTCTTTAAACAGCTCTCTCTCATGGTCCTGCTCTCTTTTAGCCAGCACATGTCGCACCATCACCTCTTTAATTACATTTTCAGCTGGGCACTCTTGCCTACACACACTCTGCCTCTCCAGAGTTCCGTCCGTTCCTGCATCCGCAGTTTCCACTGTCTCACGACTCTCGGTAACTTCAGAGAGCTCCAGCTTACTGCACTCACTTTCCCTTGCGGTCGAGTCACAGTCTGCATAGGAGTCACTCCCACTCCCCCTGTCATCCTGGAACAGCACATCCCCACTTAGACAGGTGTCAGACCCCTGCGCTGGAGCTAAACCGTTTCCCACGGTCACACGTCTCGTCACCTCCAAGTCCCTGAGTTGGTCTGACCCACACTTTCTTCTGGTCACCTGGGGCTCGGGACTATCACTATTAGGGGTTACCTCCTTTTCACACTTCACACGACAAGGAACCACTACAGCCGCTTGCTGTGATGGGGCTCCCTTAGGGTCATTCCGTCTCTCCTCTGAGCAACCCCACACTTCATCAACCTCCCATGTATTTTCAAAAAATACAAAGTCCCGTTTCCTCTCATAGGGGTACAATACGTTCGGTGGTATACCATCTTGATCCTCGACACTTGTGGACATCTCAAGCATCACCCTGTCTTCCAAATAGTCCACAATGAGCCCGTGGATGCAGCACACCTGGACCTTTTTCTCGGTCAGACAGAGAACTAGCGGAGTTCCTTTCAGAGTCACCTGACTCTTTGAGTCCAACTGTCCAGAGACTCCTTCCCTATGTAACATTACCGTACACACCTGTGGGCTGTTATCAAACGGGAAGTCTATGCCACATGCGGAATACGTATAACACCCACACCGCTGTTCCTCAGATATGTCCACTGAGGAAACCGGTGCCACCCCTTTTTGGGACACCACCCCCTTTTTATTTGCCGCCCACTTTTGGGACTCCGCCCCCTTCCGGGCCACCATCCCAATTTGGGTTACCACCCCCTTTTGGGCAACTGGTTTGATTTGGGCTACCACCCCCTTTTGAGACTCCTCCCCCTTTTGGGCCACCATCCAAATTTTGGGTTGCCGCCCCCCTTTTGGGACTCCTCCCCTCTAGGGACAGAACCCAACACTGGGGTACACATCACGGCTCTTACAAGCCCCAGTCCACACAGTACCCTTAGACAGTGACTTTCACTTAGGGCGTGTACTGGCCCTTTAAGAGTTTGTGTGCCTCGGTTCACACTGTCCTTTTTACCACACCAGCTCCTGCTGGTACTGCCACCGCTTCCGTTGCAGCCACCAACAACCATCACCTCCAGATGCTACTCCTAAGCTGCTGTGGCTGTTACTGCAGCTCCGGCTGCTGCAGAACTTCTTGCTGCAACAGTCACTGTAGCTCCTGCTACCACAAGTCTCTACACGCTGCGCTGTCTTGCCGCTTGTCACCTTCGTGACCCCACGAGTCACAGCCAGCCGCTTGTCACCTTCATGACTCCTCCGAGCCACAGCAAACACCTCACACGTGTTCCAGAAAAAAAAAAAAACAGTTTCTCACTGACCCGTCAGCACAACACAGACTCCTGTCTGTCACACTCTCAGCCAGAGAGATTTTTCGGACACCTCTTCTCCCAGAGACATCCCACAAAGGAAAAAAAAACAGTCTTTCACTGACCCATCAGTACACCACAGACTCCTGTCTGTTACCTGTTGATCACTCAGGTTTCCGGACACCTCCTCTTCATAGAGGCATCCCACAAAAAACAATCTCTCACTGACCCGTCAGTACACCACAGACTCCTGTCTGTTACCTGTTGGCCACGCAGGTTTCCGGACACCTCCTCTGAGGTATCCTCTCAGCATGCTTTTTCCTCCATTTTCAATGACCCGGTCAACATAACACAGACTCCTGTCTGTCACCACTGCTTAACAGCGTCTTCAGATACCTCATATCAGAGGCACCCCATAAACAAAAACACAGTTTATTTGTGACCACTGGTCACACGGTTTTCACAGACCGTCCGTTCCTCCTCTGGTTCCTGATTCCCAGTCCTGCAACATGTGCTCCTTGGGTCGCTGCCAGCATTCCATCCACCAATTGTAAGGTTTCACTCACTCGGCTGCTTCAGAGGTAATCAGGAGACACTTTTCTTATCCAAAAATCATCAGGTTTATTACATCATAAACCATACAGTCCCATGCAATACAAATCTTCAGTACTTCAGCTCCTGCCTGGAGCCTCACTCCTCAGACACAGAGACCTCTCTGTAATGTCCCGCCTGGACGCATGGTAGTCTGTTCACACTCACAGACTCCCACAACACTCCTCAGGTGCCAAACAAACTCCATTACATAGGTGTAACCCCGCCCATAGGTGAGGTCAGGATCACATGGTTAGGTCACCTGATCATGACCTCATCACAGGTCCTTCAGACACACACAAACCATGCTTCCATGCATATCTCGAGGAGCCTACACAGTGCCCCCTAGCTGCATCAGGGGTCACTACACCACAATACATATACATATATATATATATGTGTGTGTATTCTATGTGTATATATCTATTCTTTCTTTTTGTGATTTAAAAACTATTCATTTGGATCCATTATATGTTGGTTTTGCTAGCCACTGACAAAATCTTGCAAGTCGGATGTCAATCTGATGTCAAACGTGCGCTCACATGCGACTTACTCGCATCAGCGACGGAAAATCGGATGCCAGACTCATCAATGTTCATAACATTTTGTTGTGATAATCGACCGACTAAAACGGTCAGATTTTTTAGATGTTGTGTGTGACCCCAGCCTTATTGCTGAAATATATACGGAGCTTTAAAATTCCCCTAACACTGTATACAGCTGTACGCTACTGAGACAGTACACTTTTCCTGATTTTGATATTCTGGTGTTAGCCAGACTGGGCCTCTGACTGTGTGTGTTGCTCCTGAAATACATACGGAGATTTACAATTCCCCCAACATTGTATACAGCTGTACGCTTCTGATACTGTACACTTTTTTGGCTTTTATATTCTAGTGTAATCCATACTGAGCCTGTGAGGTCTGTGTCTGTTACTCCGCAAATATATATGGAGATTAAAATTTTTCACCTTCACCGTATACAGCTGTACGCTTCTGATACTGTACCATATATTTGGTGTTATTTTGGGTACATTTACACAAACATGAGGAAGTATGGTGGAAGAGGTCGCGGACATGGTCGTGGGGGGCCACCTGCTACTGATGGTGGTGGTGGTGGTGCGTCTACTGGTAGCACCTAAGGCAGGAGGTGTTGAGCCTGCCTCATCGTCTGGCTCCAGAAGGCCTGAAAGGCTCCCTTTTCTGGGAGTAGGTAAACCGCTTTTAAAGCGGGAGCATCAGGTACAGGTTTTGTCTTACATTGCCAAAACAGCCTCCAGCTCTATCTCCTCCTCTTCTGAAATTTCAAAAGCTCCAAGCACTGAGTCGTCAGTGCAGGCTTCTGGTGAGGAACAACCCCTTTCCTTGTGTCCTTCACCCCACCAAAAGTGTAGGATGTGGCAGCCTACACTTAAGATTACTCCATGGAGCTCTTTTCACATACCATGCCTGGGTTATCAAATCAAATCCTGAATTCCCCAGTCCAAGATGAATCTGACACTGCTATTTGATTCTGCTGGTAAATTCACCAGAGCACTACATTGCCCTCTCAGTCTACTGAGCTAGAATGTGACCCTAATGAAACTCAGGTGCCCCTTCCCACATACTATACCACCTTACATGGTGACACAGAGGAAGGTGCAGAAGAAATTGAGAGGTGACCAAGTTGTTGACCCGGATTGGCATCCATTGGGGGAAGAGGGTGCCACTGGCAATAGCTCAGAAGAGGAAGAGGATCCGTGGCAGGCATCGACATCGCAGCTGCGGTTATCTGGCAGGCCCGTAGCAGTCCAAAAACGTGTTAAAAAAAGAAAAAGTTGCAGGACAGCTTGGCCAGATAGTCAAATTAGCACAGCGTGCAAGCCCTGAAAATTTATCCCATAGTAGGAAGAGTGCAGTGTGGCACTTTTTTGACCAAAATCCTATTGATGAGGCAAAGGTTATCTGTAAGAAGTGTGGAAGGATCTTTAGCCGAGGGAAAAATCTCCGAAAATTGAATACCAGTTGCATGCTTAGACATTTAAACACCATGCACTTGCAAGCGTGGACGGACTACAAAACCTTACTAAATTTGAATGCCTACATTGCCAAACTGATCTCATTAGAGATGATGCCCTTTCTTTTGGTTGAAAGCGCAGCGTTCCGAGAGCTCATGGCCTACGCTGTCCCACACTATGACCTACCCAGTTGGCACTTTTCTAGAAAAGCCATGCCTGCCCTCCACCTGCATGTGAAAGACCGCATTGTCCATGCACTCAAACAATCAGTGAGTGGAAAGGTGCACCTCACAACAGATGCATGGGCCAGTAGGCATGGCCAGGGCCGTTACGTGTCCATCACTGCGCACTGGGTTAATGTGGTGGATGCAGGGTCCTACACTACACTATCCAGCAAAGCCACTAAAGGAGACTCAAGGTATCCAAAAATTCAATATAAACAGCAAAAAAAAGGCAGCAACACTCACCTGCCCAGATCTCAGAACAAATGCACTACAGGATGCAGCCAGCCCATAAAGCAAGATGTTAGCAGCACAGGTGCAAAATACCAGATTAAACAGCCACTCTCCACATACCCATTCAAGGAGGGGGTGACTGCCCAGTATACAATTGCACAATAGAGGCCCACATAGGGTGCCATTCACACAAGGATACTGCACAGTGTCTGGTTCGACAGCCTATTAATCACGCCCCTACTATTCGACTAGGTGGGCTGGCCAGTACACTCTCAATGCGCACCAGTGTGAACACCCCTAATGTGAGACCAGACGTGTCTGGGCCTGGCTGCACCCCGAAAAATAAAGTGCAAAAAATACAAAAATAGTGGGGTATTAGTTAATATTTTGGCCAAAATACGTAAGCTTGTAACCTGCGCCAAAGGTCCCCACGCTTACAAGTCCTACACTACACTATCCAGCAAAACCACTATAGGAGACTCAAGTTCTCCAAAAATTCCATATAAACAGCAAAAAAAAAAGGCAGCAACACTCACCTGCCCAGATCTCAGAACAAATGCACTACAGGATGCAGCCAGCCCATAAAGCAAGATGTTAGCAGCTCAGGTGTAAAATACCAGATTAAACAGCCACTCTCCACATACCCATTCCTTTAGTCAGTTTCTTACAGTTCGATCACAGACGTCGACTCTAGTTTCCACCTATTCTTTCCTCATCTGTTTTGTTGTGCATTTCCTGTTTTGGAGACATATTGCTTTAAGTTTCAGGTCTTGACACTTTGATGTTTTCCTTGGTCTGTTTGCCTTTAACAACCATCCCATGTTGTTTGTATTTGGTCCAGACTTTAGACACAGCTGAGTGTGAACAACCAACATCTTTTGCAACATTGCGTGATGATTTACCCTCTTTTAAGAGTTTGATAATCCTCTTCTTTGTTTCAATTGACATCTCTCTTGTTGGAGCCATGATTCATGTCAGTCTTGGTGCAACAGCTCTCCAAGGTGTGACCACTCATTTTTAGATGCAGATTAACGAGCAGATCTAATTTGATGCAGGTGTTTTGCGAATGAAAATTTACTGGGTGATTCCATAATTTTTTCCCTCAGAATCGAGTGATTCCATAATTTTTCCCTATGCTTAGTTAAAAAAAATAACCATTACTGATTACCACATTATTTGTTCTTGATTTCTTTTATTGTTTCTTAAAGCCAGAAAGTTGCCATTTGAAATTACTGTATATACTCATGTATAAGCCGAGATTTTCAGCACCTTTTTTTGTGCTGAAAATGCCCCCTCGACTTATACATGAGTCATAGGGCAGAAACCAGCGGGGGAGGGGATGCGGCGGCAGGAGCTGGTGGCTGGGACATCATACTCACCCTCCCCGTGCCATCGCTGAACGTCCCTGCGATCCTGCGTTCTCCCCGGCTTCCTGCAGCTCTCCCCGGCTTCCTGCAGCTCTTCAGCGCTGAGCGGTGACGTAATACCCGCACATTAAGGTCATGTAATATGGACGCGACGCCACTCCCATGGGCGTGGCCTCCATATTCATGGCCTTAATGAGCGGTATTAAGTCACCGCTCAGCGCTGGAGAGCTGCAGGAAGCCGGGGAGAACGCAGGATTGCCGGCTGGGACGTTCAGCGATGGCACGGGGAGGGTGAGTATGATGGAGGAGGATGGGGGGAGCATGGAGGAGGACAAGGAGCATGGAGCAGGATGTGGGGGAGGACGGAGAGCACGGAGCAGAACGGGGGGAGGACGAAGAGCACGGAGCAGGACGGGGGGAGGACGGAGAGCACGGAACAGAACGGGGGAGGACGGAGAGCAAGGAGCAGGACGGGGGGAGGACGGAGAGCACGGAGAAGGACGGGGGGGAGGACGGAGAGCACGGAACAGAACGGGGGGAGGACGGAGAGCACGGAGCAGGACGGGGTGGGCACAGAGGAGAATGGGGGAGTGCAGAGCTGGATGGGGGAGCACGGAGCAGGACGGGGAGGATGGAAAGCACGAGCAGGACAGGATAATGGAGCAGGAGGAGGGGAGCACAGAGGAGAATGGGGGCGCACAGAGCTGGATGGGGGAGCACAGAGCAGGACGGCAACTTATACACCCGGCTTATACGCGAGTCAATAAGTTTTCCAAGTTTTTTGTGGCAAAATTAGGGGGTCGGCTTATACACAGGTCGGCTTATACATGAGTATATACAGTACTTCAGTTTTGTGCCATGTCTGTGATCTGTTTTTTTTCAACAAAATTAAACAACTGAATGAACATCCTCCAAGGCCGGTGATTCTATAATTTTTGCCAGGGGTTGCATAAAGGCAAATAACAGAACATCATGCCACAGGAGAACATAGAGCTAATATTGGCGAACAAACAAGCAACTCTGGTAAACCGTTTGTTAGAGGCATTCCCAGCACACGCAGCGGTGCAGGTTCTGCCACAAGCCGTACTGGGCCAAATGGAAGAGGTGTTCATGGTGCAAACAGCTGAAGTGGCGTTGGAGACATGGGTTTCATGACGATGTTGTGGACTGATTTCTCGAGTACCGCTCACACGACTGGTAATACTGAATCGATTGCAACAGACAGGAGACAGCAGTTGTCAACTATCGTTCAAAATTACCTCTCCTCCCCTATCGATGTTCTCCTTGACAATTCATTCCACTTTGACTACTGGGCCTGTAAACTAGACACCTGGCCTGAATTGGCACAATATGCCTTACAGGAGCTCGCTTGCCCTGCTGGTAGTGTGCTATCAGAAAGAGTCTTCAGTGCTGCTGGATCAATCCTGACAGAAAGAAGAACACGTCGACCCAAAATGTAGGTGATCTCACCTTCATTAAAATGAACCATGCCTGGGTTTCAAAGGATTTTGTACCACCTTCCCCTGATGACACATAGGTTGCCAGCAAAATGGCTCGCTTTGTCCTCCTCTTCCTCCGACTTCTCCAATTCCTCCATTTGCAGCTGCTGAACGTCCAGCCTACACCTCAACATATGCCAGTTTTTCCACCTCCCTAACTGGGCTGTACCCCCCAGGGCCGGCGTCAGCACCTGGCGCACCCGGGCAAGTGCCGGTGCCCTGAGCAGGTGAGGGGGCCCACTCGCCGTCAGAGACACCGGTGTACTATGAGGGGCCCTGTGCCAGTTCCCACCGCCCACAAGTGTGCCCCCCCTGCTAGCTCAGGGCCCCAGCACTTGCAATACTTACCTCTCCCTGCTCCACCGCTGTGATGTGTTCCACGTTTCCTGACATTGACATTCAGGTCAGAGAGCGCGATGACATCACGTCTGTGCGCCCTCTGCCTTAACAGTCACAGTGCAGAGAGCTGGAAGATTGCGACGCTGAGGAGTCCAGAGAAGAGCAGTGCCCAGCGAGGAGAGGTATTTCAAATTTTTTTTAATGGTTGGAGCAATATATGGTGAGCATTATACACTGGAGCATCATATATGGGGCCCATCATATACTAGAGCATCATATGGGGTTCATTATTTATGGACCATCATATGGAGCACATATGGGGCCTATTCTGTATGGAGCATTATATGGGCCTCATTATTCTGTATAGAGCAATTTATGGGGCTCATTATTCTGTATGGTGCACTGTGGTGGCCATAATACTGTATGGAGGACTATACTGTCCGTTTTTTGAGCTATTGTAGAATTTAAAATAGATATCAGTCATGTAATGTAAGAAGTGAAGTATTTGACATTGTACTATACCTATATTTCTCTGCCTTATCGGAGCATCATGATTTGTGGTATGTGTTAAAGGGGCCCACTAAGACTCTTTGGCCCGGGGCCCATGAAAACCTGGAGCGAGCACTGCCCCCCACAAACTTTATTATTATTATTATTCATTTTTTTAGCGCCATTTATTCCATGGCACTTTACATGTGAGAGGGGGCGAATATAGACAAATACAATAAATAGCAATACAGGACACACAGTTCAGAAGGAGAGAGGACCCTGCCCGCGAAGGCTCACAATCTACAGGGGATGGGTGAGGATACACTAGGAGAGGGTAGAACTGGTCGTGCGGCGGTTCAGTAGACTGAGGATCAATGCAGGTTGTAGGCTTGTTGGAAGAGGTAGGTCTTCAGGTTCTTTTTGAAGATTTCCATGGTAGGCGAGAGTCTGATGTGTTGGGGTAGATAATTCCAGAGTATAGGGGAGGCATGGGAGAAGTCTTGTATGCGGTTGTGGGAAGAAGAGATAAATGGAGAGTAGAGAAGGAGATCTTGAGAGGATTGAAGGTTGCGCGAGGGTAAGTAACGGGAGTCTATGTCACAGATGTATGGAGGAGACAGGTTGTGGATGGCTTTGTATGTCATAGTTAGGGTTTTGAATTGGTGCCTCTGGACGATAGGAAGCTAATGAAGGGCTTGGCATAGGGGAGACAGGTGGATTAGTCGGGCAGCAGAATGTAGGATGGATTGGAGTGGTGCCAGAGTGCTAGAGGGGAGGCCAAAGAGTAGGAGGTTGCAGTAGTCAAGGCGGGAAATAAGGTCATGCAATAGTGTTTTTGTGGTGTCGTGGTCAAGGAATACACGGATTTGGGAAATATTTTTGAGTTTGAGACTGCATGAGGAGGCTAGGGTTTGGATATGTAGTAATATAGCGTGGCACTACTGTGGAAGGTGCTCAAGTAGGAACCCAACCCAGTGATAATGTAAAGTAGAACTTGGCACTCAACTTTATGAAAAGAAAGAATTTATTGCAGTCAAAAACCAACGTTTCGGTCCCACTTGGACCTTCATCAAAGTACCGACTGCTTGATGAGTGGAAATCTTATTAATGGATTAAGTTGTGTCCAGAATAATATCTTAATGATCTATGGGCTATGAAGGAATTTGAAACCCGTGCAGGTGTCAATAAATGCGATCAGAATTGTGCCTTGTGGTGAATATAACCAGTGTCCAGTGTTGGAGAGGTGGGAAGTGTGGGTCTTCACTGAACGTTCAAGCGGTGGATGCCGCGTTCAGTGAAGACCCACACTTCCCACCTCTCCAACACCGCTATTTGGTGCCAGCATTCAGGACGTACCTTAGTTTATCCAGTGGATAAACACTGTGTCCGTTCTACCTTGATATATTCGGCATTATCCAGTGGACACTGGTTATATTCACCACAAGGCACAATTCTGATCGCATTTATTGACACCTGCACAGGTTTCAAATTCCTTCATAGTCCATAGATCATTAAGATATTATTCTGGACACAATTGAATCCATTAATAAGATTTCCACTCATCAAGCAGTCGGTACTTTGATGAAGGTCCAAGTGGGACCGAAACGTTGGTTTTTGACTGCAATAAATTCTTTCTTTTCATAAAGTTGAGTGCCAAGTTCTTCTTTACAGGGTTTGGATATGTGGCTTGAAAGAAAGGGCAGAGTCGAGGATCACCCCGAGGCACCAAGCATGCGGGACCGGGGAAAGTGAGCAGCTGTTGACATTGAGGGATAGGTCTGGTGGAGGGGTAGAGTGAGATGGGGGGAAGATGATGAATTCTGTTTTGTCCATGTTCAGTTTTAGAAAGCGAGCAGAAAAGAAAGCTGAGATAGCGGACAGACAGTGTGGGATTTTGGTCAGTAAAGAGGTGAGGTCAGGTCCAGAGAGAGGGGGCAAGGTGAGGAGGTGGTGTGGGAGAAGGAGACACTGAATGTTCGATCTGTTAGATATGATGAGACCCAGGATAGGGCCAAGCCTGTGATGCCCAGAGATGAGAGAATCTGGAGCAGGAGGGAGTGGTCCACAGTGTTGAAGGCAGAAGACAGGTCCAGGAGAAGGAGGACAGAGTAGTGTTGCTTGCTCTTGTCGGTTAGTAGGTCGTTGGTGACTTTAGTTAGGGCAGTTTCAGTTGAGTGATGCAGTCGGAAGCCTGATTGCAAGCGGTCAAAGAGGGAGCAAGAGGAGAGGTGGGAGGACAGTTCAAGATGGACATGCTGTTCCAGTAGTTTTGAGGCATAAGGGAGAAGAGATATCAGGCGATAGCTAGACGCAGAGGATGGGTCAAAGGAGGACTTTTTGAGGATGGGTGTGATCGAGGCATGTTTGAAGGATGAGGGGAACACACCATTTGTAAGTGAGAGGTTGAAGAGGTGTGTTAGAGTAGGGATGAAGACTGTGGTGAGGTTAGGGATGAGGTGGGACGGGAGCGGGTCAAGTGTGCAAGTGGTGAGGTGTGATCTTGAAAGGGGGTGGAGAGCTGATCTTCTGTCATGGTGGAGAAGTTGGTTTTGGAGGAACAGGGCTGAGCAGCTAAGAGGGGCATTGGGGGCTGTGGGCCAAAGCTTTCCCTGATCGTATCAATCTTCTGCTTGAAAAATGAGGCAAAATCTTCAGCAGTAATGAGATGAGAGGGGTGAGGTGGTGGGGGACGGAGTAGAGAATTGAAAGTGTTGAAGAGCTGTTTAGCCAACTTTAGCCAAATAACCCCCAGTATTCAATGCTTTACTATAATTATAAAGTTAATTAAGGTTGCCAAGCTTCAGAAATAAGAATTGATGTAGTTGGCATTGAAATGGGCACTGTAGGTGTGTTTACTGTCCTCCACTCCCTGCCGACTTTTATTCCCCATTGACCATTTCCGTTAGTCGGCCGACTTCACGAAACCCGACTCGACCCGAAAAACGGGAAAGTCACTCATCCCTACTTGTTAGTTTTTAGGGTAAATGCACACGTTGCGGATTCACTTGCGGATTTTTCCATGCAGATTTACCTAAATCTGCAGGTAAAATGTCCTGCATTTTACCTGCGGATTTTACACGGTTTTTGTGCGGATTTCTCCTGTGGTTTTTCACTGGCGGATTTCTATAATGGAGAAGGTGTAAAACCCGCACAAAGAATTGACCTGCTGCGGATTCAAATCCGCGCAGAAAAATCAGCAGAATGTGAACAGCGTTTTTTTTTTTAATTGATTTATAATGTACTGTACTACGCAGCAGAAACTGCTGCGGATACGCAGGGCCAAATCCGCTGAGGATCCACAGCAAAATCCGCAACGTGCACACAGACCCTCAGGGTGGATGCCAGATCTTCATTCAGTCGCTGTGTGAGACTGCTCATCACCCTTAAGTATTCATCCGATTTTCTACATAGAACCCATGGCTCCCATGTTACCCCAAATCTGTCTCTTGACAAGTTTGTGAAAGCTCCAATTTCCTCTACATAATAGAGCTGATCAACTTTTTGGAGCCAATCAACAATGCTCGGGCTACTCTGAGAGCGCCGTTTTGTTGGAATAATTAGTTTGGTCGCTGCTAATAAAAATATGAGTAGTGATTTGTACTTTGTGAAATATCGCTAGACCAGTTCAGAAAGATGAGTTTCGGCCGTGGGGGTTTTGAAAGTTTGCACAACTTGGTAATAATATTCAAACTCGCTCAATTCATTTTCATTGAGTGAGGTCACGCATATCTAGTCGGCACGTGACCCCATGTATGCAAATCGCCGGCACCAGAGACTCCTGAAAGCGTGCAGTGCACACTATGAGAATTCACATATTCCTAACAAATAAAAATATGAAAATTAATCAGTATCAGAAAAAAACATTTACATCCCGGTACCTGATAAATAATATGGTCTCTGGAGTCGTTCTCTTTCTTTTCTTCTTCATCTTATCCAGACTCCATGATGACATTTTTCATCCACCACTTGTCTCTGCAGACTTCCATCTTCTCTAGTCTTCTGCAGCACATCCCACAAGATGCTCTTAAAGAAAGCAGTGCCATTATTATACTAAGACACATCTAGCCCATGAATGGCAGCGCTTCCCAGGACTCACATCCAAAGATGATATTTCATATTTTTTTATTTGATAAGTTAAAATAGAGGAGATCTGAGTCCTGGAAAGCGCTGCCATTCATGGGCTGGATGTGCCTCTCTTGATTTACTCATCCTGTGTGAGCCTGAATCTGGCTCTTTCACTTGGATCCACCCGAGGCAAGCTGCAAGCCCTGTCAATTGAAAAGTATCCCAGAAGGATCTTTGAGGATACACAATCTAAAGCCATATTAGTCTTCTATCAGGTGAGTGCATAAAATTGTGCACCCTTTAAAGACTATAATATTGTTTTTACGCACTTGGGGCACTGCGATTTGTCAGTTCTTCTCTCCCAAACAGGGTTTTTTGTATATTATACTCCTAAATAAAAAATATCTGCCCTGCACTGAACCCGAATAAATAACTGCCCCTTACTATATTGTCTGCACAAAATCTGTCCCCCACACTGTCCCTCTTATGGTAAAAGCTCTCCACTCTGCTCCCTCCTTTCAATACTGGTCCCCTCTTGACACTGCTCGCTCACACTGAGTCCCCCCTATAGGGCCCAGTCTCTATACTATACACACTCCCCTCCTTGGTATACTGTCCCCTCCTGGCTGTGCCCTTACACTATTCCCCTATGCTATGCCCCCACTACTCATTCTCTATTCTGGGCACACTCTCACTATTGCCCTCAATAGTCTCCTTACATGTTTCCCCCTCCCGCCTCATACATTTACCCTCTAATTTTCCATACTGCCTCACACATCCCCTGATTCCCTTTACTGTGTCCGCATACATTTTCCCTTCGCTTCTCATTCTGTGTCTGCACCCATCTCAATGCCTTCATCTTGCAGGAACTGTTGACACACTGCAGCCATATGAGGTCTGGCATTGTCCTGAATTAGGAGGAACCCAGGGCCACCCGCACCAGCATATGGTCTCACAAGGGGTCTGAGGATCTCATCTCGGTACCTAATGGCAGTCAGGCTACCTCTGCTGAGCACATGGAGGGCTGTGCGGCCCTCCAAAGTAATGCCACCCCACACCATTACTGACCCACTGCCAAACCTGTCATGCTGAAGAATGTTGCAGGTGGCAGATCGCTCTCCACGGCGTCTCCAGACTCTGTCACGTGCCGAGTGTGAACCTGCTGCCTGCAACATCCTTCAGCATGACCGTTTTGGCAGGGGGTCAGTAATGGTGTGGGGTGGCATTTCTTTGGAGGGCCACACAGCCCTCCATGTGCTCACCAGAGGTAGCCTGACTGCCATTAGGTACCGAGATGAGATCCTCAGACCCCTTGTGAGACCATATGCTGGTGCGTTTGGCCCTGGGTTCCTCCTAATGCAGGATAATGCCAGACCTCATGTGGCTGGAGTGTGTCAGCAGTTCCTGCAAGATGAAGGAATTGTAGCTATGGACTGGCCTGCCTGTTCCCCAGACCTGAATCCGATATAGCACATCTGGGACAGCATGTCTCGCTCCATCCACCAACATCACGTTACACCACAGACTGTCCAGGAGTTGACTGCTGCTTTAGTCCAGGTCTGGGAGGAGATCCCTCAGGAGAACATTCACAACCTCATCAGGAGCATGCCAAGGCTTCGTAGAGAGGTCATACAGGCACTTGGAGGCCACACACAATACTGAGCATCATTTTGACTTGTTTTCACTTTAATTTTGTCTTTTTTTGATTTTCATTTTGACTTGTTTTCACTTTCATTTTGGGGGTCTCTCCAAATCCAGGTCTTCATTGGTTCAAAAATTTGATTTCCGTTGATGATTTTTGTGTGATTATGTTGACAGCACATTCAACTTTGTACAGAACAAAGTATTCAATGAGAATATTTCATTCATTTAGATCTAGGTTGTGTTATTTGAGTGGTTTTTGCAAAACCATAATCTTTGCTTGGGGAATAAGGGGTTATTCCTATTTCGGACATTTTATAGCATGTTCATAGGGTCTCCCCTTTGGGAATTACACCTATTTTGAGAATGCACCCCTCATTTCAAAAAAATTCAGAAACTGCCATAGAAGTGAATAGAGGGAGCTGCCTATCAGGACCACCTTCCATTCCTGTTGGTAATAGACAATGCCCCTTTCTTTACTTAGGGGCTCATTCACTTCAATGATAACTAAGCAGCAGCACCTGAGAACCACTACAGCGTGCAGAGATGTGCCCTTCAAGTTATGTTTCCACGTTCCGTATTAGGCAGCGCTTTGGACGCAGCACATGTCCGCTCCGTCCAAAGCGCTGTCGGCTTTTGAACGCTGGTGATTTTGCATGTGTTCATTGGACCATGCGGAATCACCGCATCCAGTACATTGTACGGGACATTTATCTTGCGGAGACGGAGCATCTCCGCAAGATAAATTGACATGCTGCGGTCTAGAAAGATGAGCTGCATGTGCGTAAACGCAGGGCTGCAAGAGGCAGCTGTGCACGCATAGTGGAGATGGGATTTCATGAAATCCCATCCACTATGCTGTAACATCTGGACGCTGCGGGTTGAACGCAGCGTCCAACCCGCAGTTTTTATTGACTGTGGAAACATACCCTTACTCTCTGTACATATGGCTTCCTTGAGCGTTTAGTTGGGACGCCGGACATCCACTGATTTAATACTAAAGACCCAAGTTCTGGAAAACCCAGTTAAACTGTTCCCGACCAATCATGTAATAGTATGTCCTGTGCTGGCCCCATGTAAATGTATGAAGAAACACCGTGTGCACAGCTGTAGTAGGTGCAGAGGTTAGGTTCCCAAACCATAGATATATATAACATAAACCTCGCCCCCATGTAAAGACCTAGCTCAGGAGGTGAGCTTGCCTCTCGCCATACCGGGCAGATGCTGTCTGTGTTACGCAGCCGTCATACGCCTGTAGTGGCAATGGCTGGAGCTAGCTTTAGGCTGTATTTCCATGGTACGGAAACACAGCGCTTTGGACGGAGCGGAAATTCCGCTCCGCCCATAGCCCCGCCCCCTTCTGAACGCGCGCTCATTCCGGATGTGTTCAGGACACATCCGGAATGATCGCCCTGTGTTATTTCCCTTGCGGCGACGCAGCGTCGCCACAAGGGGCTAGGACATGCTGCGGTCTGAAAATACGCGCCGCATGTCCGGAAACGCAGGTCTTCCGCCTGCGTGTTTTGCAGCATAGTGGAGACGGGATTTCTTGAAATCCCCTCCACTATGCTGTAACATCTGGACGCTGCGTGTTTGATGCTGCGCCAATGCACAGCGTCAAATACGCAGCTAATCCGGACTGTTTCCTGATAGTGGAAACATACCCTTAAAGGGACTGTCCACACATAATGACTGATCAAACCAAGCACTTGGTGCTTCATGGCGAGGCCAATTATTTAGGTGCACCTTCCCACCTGCTTGGTTTCCCATCTTTGATTTGAAAAAAATAAAAGTGTTATGGGGCTCAGAAGATAGGCAACACAAACCAATTTTTTTATTTATAAATTTATTTGTTTTACTACCTAAATAAAAAACAACTACCGTATATAAGTTAAAAAAAAATGTCAGAATTCATTATTTATTTCTCCTCACATGGAAATGTTTAAATATAATCAAGTGAATGATGTAAGGCTACTTTCACACTTGCGCCTTTTTGCGCTGCGTTTCGAGCGCACATCAAACACATTAAAAAAACGCGTGCAACCGCTTGTAAGCGCTGCAATATTTTGTCGCATCAGTGTGCGCATTACGACAAAAAAACGCTGCGATTGTATGCGATTTCAAGCATTTTTGCATGCGTTTGTGTTTTTTTTGGCGCATGGGTTGTCTACGTCTCACATTTCACAGGACGAAAATCCTTGAAAAATTCTTGCAGCAGACTCCACCAATGGGACACCAGTGGGCGTATGTTATGGGAAATCTTTATATAGAGCCTGTTACAGCCGAATTCTTCACATTTGCTTGCATTTTCCTTTGTGAACATGGATCTGCGCTGGAAGAGTTTTAACTTTAACTTGGATCTGGACATCGCGATAGCTCAGGCTTATGCAATTGCTTGCCATGAAGAAAGGGAGAGAGACAGCGAAGACGGTAGCGGCGGCGTTTGTGGATACATCCGATTGTTGAACTCCGGGAGAGCCGTGGAGCGTACTACACCCTCTGTAGTGAGTTACACGCAAACTATACCCGGATGTCGCAAGAAACCTTCAGGGATTTGCTTGCTCGTGTACAAGAATTCATCCGGATACAGGACACAGAGCTCCGTCGTGCGATTCCTCCGGAGGAAAGGCTCCTGGTGACATTACGGTACGTAATATTGCTAAACCAATGCCGGCATAATTTTATTTGTTCTGCCATGTGCTATTCAACAGCTGGCAGAATTATTGTTCTGCCATGTAGTAAACAAAGACCTGCAGAATTATTTTTATGCCATGTACTAAAGTATTTTTTTTTGGTCTTTTATTAATGTTTTAAAAAAGCATATACAATAATATATTTTTTTGTTCTTTCTCAGATTCCTGGCTACTGGAGAGAGCCTCTCTTCACTCCACTTCCAGTTATATTGCAACCAGTTCAATTTCCCCATGCCGCGGCCTCTTCCCAACACTGAAGGTCCGCCACAGCCATTTGTCATGGTTGGGGATGAGGCATTCCAGATGTGCCAACACCTGCTCAAACCCTGCTCCCGCCGGGACTTGGACCACAACAAAAAATATTTAATTACAGGCTGACCAGGGCCAGAAGAACAGTAGAGTGTGCCTTCGGTATACTTGTTTCTAGATAGCAAATTCTCGGCACAGCCATTCATCTGAAACTGGAAACAGTGGATGAAGTCGTGAAGGCCTGTGTGGTTCTACATAATTTTGTTATGGCTAAAGAGCACCCAAACATTGAACTCGATGCTGCAGCTCCTAACCCATTGCCTGAGTTCACTCAGCACCCTCTCAGGTCATCCGTTGAAGTCTGCCAAATGAGGGACCAATTTGCGGCCTACTTCATCTCTGATGTAGGACGGGTGGAATGGCAAGAACAAATGGTGTAAAAAAGTGTTCTTGTGTGTATGTTAATAAAATAACTGTTTTGCTACCTGTACTGAGTGCACTCTGTGTTTTTACATTCAAATACAATAATCAACTGGCCAGGTTTACCAGTGAATTCATGATGCTGTGTTTTTTGTGCATCATGAATTTACTAGTAATCCTGACCAGGTGACTATACATACACACACACAAGTTGTATGACCTTTATCATCTCTCCAGTTTGGGTTCAATTTGCAGCAACGGTGGAGATAAAACAACTAATATTTGTGTCACCTGGCCTGATGTTACAGATAGTGATTTGTGGATGCACTAGCATCTGTCACTCTTTATTATAGCTGACCATGTGACTATAAATATTATTTGTAGTATCATCACTGTGACTTGATTTTGAACGCAGACTGGAGAGATAATAAAGTTTATACATCTTATACAATCTCCAGGCCTGGTGTCATGCTGAAGTGAGGATGCCCAAAATAACGCATCCTCACTTCAGAATGTTATCACACATGGTCAGGAGAACACACATATATCAGTTATAAACTGCAGCATTGCTACAGTATGCTTGAAATATATGCAGACTGAAGCGACGCTGCAGGTTAAAACTCATGTGTATTCACCTGCCCAGGTGAGATAGTAATGATACAAGGCCAGGGGATTGTACATATAACGTGTATTTTCACCATCATCTACTCAGTTTATTCAACACACACTGAATAGAGGATGTGGTTAATTACAAGGTATATCTAGAATCTCTGGCCTTGTATCACAAAGAGTTAAATGATGGTGTAAACACACCATACTCATTTAACTTTTTATGATACCTGGCAAGGTAAAATAGATATGCCTTGCACTCAACACCATCCTCTATTCAGTCTGTGCAATATTAGCAGACTAAAGAGACTGCTGAGGAAAATACAAGTCATAGATTTGTGTTTTAGACTACACATATCTCCAGGAATGACACAAGAAACGTGTCATTCCTGGAGTTATGTGTAGTCAAAAAAGCAAAGTGTATGGCGCTGTGTGTGTACGGCGCAGTGTGTGTAGGCGGCAAAAGACACATTAATCAAACAGTATTTAGTAAAAGCATAATTGCACATTTATTTTAAAACAAAAAAAATAAGTCATTTTTATTGTGAAGGACGTTTGGGGGGGATACTTTGGGGATGTGGAGAGACGAGGAACTGCTGGAAAGCGAGGAAGGGGTTCTAGGGGAAGGGGCGACGAAAGTATTGGGGGAAGGAAGATCAGGGATGGAAGTAGAGGCAGGTTGAGACACATTAGGAGGAGAGGGGGGATGGACAATGTCTTTTTTTTGCTCTTCTTTAGGGCAGGAGTCCCCTGCATGGACCGACTTCTGTGTGACCGCCTTGAGCTACTGGACCGTGGCCTTGAGACGTAAAAGAGGGAATGTCGGTCACCCCTCTCATGCTCTGTGGTGGCAGTGCTCCTACAAGGAGAACAAGTGGCAGTGGTCCTAGGAGGAGAAGTGGTGTCGGTGGTCCTAGGAGGAGAAGTGGTGGCTGTGCTCCTAAAATGTTGCGGAGTGGTGGCGGTACTCCTAGACGGAGAAGTGGTGGCTGTGCTCATAAAATGGTGTGGAGTGGTGGCGGTACTCCTAGAAGGAGATGTGGCGGTTATCCTTACAGGAGAATAGGTGGCGGTGGCCCAAGCAGGTACTTCGGTGGCGGTAGTCCAAGAGCGTGTACCGGTGTCTGTGGTGGTGGTGCTCCAGACAGGAGCAGCGCTTGCCATGGTGGTGGCGACGGTGGAGTGTCCAGCAGTACTCGGACTTGTGATGGTGTACTGGTGTCCGGCTTGACTCAGAATGCTGGTGGCCGTGCAGAGGGGGGATGGACAATGTCTTTTTTTTGCTCTTCTTTAGGGCAGGAGTCTTCTGCATGGACCGACTTCCGTGTGACCGCCTTGAGCTACTGGACCGTGGCCTTGAGACGTAAAAGAGGGAATGTCGGTCACCCCTCTCATGCTCTGTGGTGGCAGTGCTCCTACAAGGAGAACAAGTGGCAGTGGTCCTAGGAGGAGAAGTGGTGTCGGTGGTCCTAGGAGGAGAAGTGGTGGCTGTGCTCCTAAAATGTTGCGGAGTGGTGGCGGTACTCCTAGACGGAGAAGTGGTGGCTGTGCTCATAAAATGGTGCGGAGTGGTGGCGGTACTCCTAGAAGGAGATGTGGCGGTTATCCTTACAGGAGAATAGGTGGCGGTGGCCCAAGCAGGTACTTCGGTGGCGGTAGTCCAAGAGCGTGTACCGGTGTCTGTGGTGGTGGTGCTCCAGACAGGAGCAGCGCTTGCCATGGTTGTGGCGACGGTGGAGTGTCCAGCAGTACTCGGACTTGTGGTGGTGTACTGGTGTCCGGCTTGACTCAGAATGCTGGTGGCCGTGCAGTGGTATGCAGGAGAAGTCAGTAGTGAGGTGTGGCGAGTCAGTGGTGGCACAGTTGGAAATGCTACCACAGACTGCTGCACGTACCGATTCTGCTGCATAGCCTGCAAGTAAGCAGTGTTGCAGGCCTGCAACACACTCAGCTGGTGCTCAGTACTAAGGTGTACCGTCATGCCCCTTTCAATTTTACTGAAAAAATGGTGCGCTGGTCTGTTGAGTTTGGCCTCCAGCCGATCAAGCCGCTGGTCGACAGAGTGGAAGCGGTGTTCCTTGTGGGTAAAACCGCGTTCCATGAGTGAAAACCCACTTTCCACTCTGTGGGACATCGACTTCATACTGGCATGAAAGGCCTCACTCAAGTGTGATATGGAAATTTAATTAGGATAAAAATATCCTTCTGTGTTTGCTGCTTGCTTCTCCAAATCTCTATATAATGTCTTTTTGAGCGCTCAGAACGAAATGAGGACTGTCCACAACGCAAGTGTCAGTATAACAGTTCGTCAAAGACATACATTTATTATTCATTCAAGGTTTTATACGTTTACAAAAAGGGGCTGGTTAGTCAATTAACATACAATTAAAAGCTGCTAGATTATTGGCTGTTCTAGTGTAAATATGATAATTATGATAATCATGATTAAAAGAGCTGAATGTAAGGTTCTATGTATATATTCCTGAAACTCAGTTTGTTCGTCAGCCATTTTACTTTCTGTCTTGCTGCAGCTATCTTGCCCTCAGTCAAAATGGAGTTTCCAGCTTGCATGTTCCCGCCCTGATTCTCTCCTTTGCTTCTTAAGCAGCCACAGCTGAGCAATCAGTGCTTCAGAATCTAGCCTGCAGTGAACCTGTGACTTGACTCCTGTAAGCCTTGGACCTTGTACTCCAGCTATTCCTACTGAGGAACTCTGAAGCACTTGTGGACTCTGAACCCTGCTCTTTGAAAGACCCACGTTTGCATGGACTTACGGTAACAGAGAAGAAGATCCTGAATCTGTATTGGAGAGTGATTGCTGAGCTTGGATTACTCTGGCCTGCTGTGTCTCCTGTTTCTGTGTCTGCAAACTGTGTGACTATTTCTGCCAACTTGTATGAAGTAATACAGGACTTTTCTATATCAAACCTGTGACTCCTGTGTTTTCATCGCACCCAAGCACAAGACGCTATATGAACTGTACTACATACATTACAAGATTCTGAAGCCAAAACGTTAGTGTCTGCTGGGTCTGGAAGGCTGTGTCTGCTGTACTGTGGATATCAGACGTCCGGTTGTACTTTCTGTGATGACAGTGGTTGTGACTTCTCACAACCATTCCAGGTGAGCAATTCCCTTAAGTTTTTTCTTTTTGCAGTGTTACCACAGGTAAACACTATTGTTTTTTTTTTCCTTTCTTTTCTCTTTTTTGTCTGCTGTAACTCTGGATATCAGATGTCTGGTTGAAACTTTCTGTGATGATAGTGGTTGTGACTTCTCACAACCATTCCAGGTGAGCAGTTCCCTTAATTTTTTTTTCTCTCTGCAGTGTTGCCACAGGTGAACACTATTGTTTTTTTTTTTCTCTCCTCTTCTTCCAGTAATCCTGTCTTAAAAGATCTGGAAAATGGAGGCCCGCATAAAGGAACTTTGCGGAGTGACTGATAATATCCTTGCAGATTTGCAGAATATAAAGACCCGTTTTACAAATCTACAGGACCTCAATAATCACAATTTGCAAGTGGTTGGACAGACTACCCAGGATTTGCGAGCCAGGATTGAGGTTCTAGAGGGGCGAGTCCAGGCTCCTACCGTAGCCCCGAGTGCTGGGATTCCCAAGTTGCCCCCTTTTCGTTTTGGCGGTGAACGTGAGAAATTCAGGGGATTTATTAATCAATGCAATCTTTTTTTTTTCTGCACATGCTTCACAATTTCCCACTGAACGATCTAAGGTGCTTACTATAATTATGTTGCTTACCAACAAGGCTTTAATGTGGGCAAACCCTCTGATTGAGACTGAGGATGATTGTTTGAATCACCTTGATGATTTTATTTCAGCCATGGGGCAGGTGTTTGATGACCCCAATCGAGGTGCAACAGCTGAAGCAGCCATGTTAGCTTTGCGCCAAGGTAAGCACTCGGTAGCTGAATATGCCTTGGATTTCAGGAGATGGGCCCTTGATACCACCTGGGACAGTTCCGCCAAAAAATCTATTTTTCGAAAGGGGTTATCTCCACTGATTAAGGATGAACTTGCTCGTGCCGACCCTCCCACTGCGTTAGGTGACTTTATTAACTACTGCATCCGTATTGATACTCGTCTGACTGAACGCAGGCAAGAGAGATGGTTCGAAAGCAATCGTACTAACCTTTTCCTACCTTCCTCTCCAGCTAAGGAACCTTTGAGTAGGATTACACGGGAACCTGAACCTGAACCCATGCAGGTAGACTCTTTACAACGGCGGGTTAGTGATGCACGCAAGGAACATCGTTTTAAGGAGAATCTATGTTTCTATTGTGGTAAGTCAGGGCACTTCATTATAAACTGCCCCAGCCGTTCTCGTAAGACTACTGCAGCACTCATTCATTGTGAGTGTTGCGAGAGGGGATCTGTCAGGTCCGAGCCTCAGGCTCCAGAGAGATCTGCAGCAACAGATCTTGATTTCTCGGACTTAAACTCCGTTACCTCTGAGGACGTTGACTGTGTAAACGCTGCCATTTTTCAAGTTTCCTCAGCGGTGTCCCAGCTGAGTTGTAAGAAAAACAATTCTCATTGCTTTCTTTCCATCAAACTCTGGGTTGACTCAGCTTGGGTGTCTAGCTCTGCTATGATCGACTCAGGGGCAAGTGGAAATTTTATGGATGTCTCCTTTGCTCTGAAACAGGGAATACGTTCAGTGAAGAAGGCTACTCCAGTACAGATGGAAACTGTGGATGGCTCCCTGCTGACCTCTGGACCAGTGGATCAGGAAACAGAGCCTTTGAGGGTTCTTATGGGTAAAGATCATCAAGAGAAACTGTCCTTTATGCTTATCTCTTCTCCCCACTTTCCCATTATTCTAGGGCTACCATGGCTGCAGGCTCAGAATCCTACCATTAACTGGGAGACCAAGGAATTACACTTTCCAGAGAAACAGATGAGTCCAAAAGTTTCAGCTTGCTCTGTTCCTAAAGGAATCATGTCAGTCCCTGAACTACCAGCTGTATACCAGGACTATGTGGATTTATGTGACAAGAAGAACGCTAACCAGCTTCCTCCTCATCGTCCATATGATTGTCCAATTGAATTATTGCCTGGAGCAGAGATACCTTTTGGTAAGATCTACCCCCTGGCGGGGCCCGAGCTAAAGGCTTTAAAGGATTACATAGATGAAAATCTAGCCAAGGGCTTCATACGCCCCTCTTCATCTCCTGCAGGTGCACCCATCTTCTTTGTAAAGAAGAAAGATGGATCTCTGAGACCATGCGTAGACTATAGGGAACTCAATAAGGTTACTATTAGAAACCGTTATCCATTGCCTTTAATCCCTGAGTTATTGGAGAGAGTGCGACATGCCAAAATTTTTTCTAAACTAGATCTTCGTGGGGCCTATAACTTAGTCCGTATTAGACCTGGGGATGAATGGAAGACTGCATTCAGGTCACGCTATGGACACTTTGAATATCTAGTTATGCCTTTTGGTCTGAGTACCGCCCCAGCCACTTTCCAACACTTGGTGAATGACATCTTCAGGGATCTCCTAGATACATTCGTGGTAATTTATTTGGATGATATTCTAATTTTTTCTAACTCCACAGAGGAACATCATGGACATGTGAGAATGGTCTTGGAACGTCTAAGACAAAATCATCTTTACATCAAACTTGAAAAGTGTGAATTCCATAGGACCGAAATTCAATTTCTGGGGTATGTACTGTCTACACAAGGAATTAGTATGGATGGAAGCAAAACCCAAGCCATCAAGGATTGGCCAAGTCCTAGAAATGTGAAGGAGGCACAGCGCTTCATCGGGTTTGCCAACTTCTATAGACGTTTCATTAGAAATTTCTCTGAGGTAGTGTCACCTATCACTCAACTTACCCGGAAAGAGTCTAGGTTTTCCTGGACTCCCCAAGCCCAGGAAGCATTTTCCAGTCTAAAAGATAAATTTACCACTGCACCTATCCTAGTACATCCCAACCCCGAGCTTGCCTTCATAATAGAGGTGGATGCTTCAGACTGTGCCGTTGGAGCTATACTCTCTCAGAGAACAGGTGAGAAGAATGTCTTGCATCCCTGTGCCTTCTTTTCCCAGCAGTTGTCTTCGGCTGAGAGGAACTACGATGTGGGCAATAGAGAGTTGTTGGCCATTATTGCCGCCTTCAAAGAATGGAGACACCTTCTTCAGGGAGCTGCACAGCAAATAGTCGTCCTGACAGACCATCGTAACCTTGAGTTTATCAGGTCGGCTAAGTGCCTGACTCCTCGCCAGGCTCGCTGGAATCTTTTCTTAAACCAATTTAATTTTATCATCTCTTATAGACCAGGATCGCGCAATGGAAAGGCTGATGCACTCTCTAGGATTTACTCAGCAGAGACACGTCCAATTACTCCTCCTAAGACTATTCTTCCTGACTCTAGATTCCTAGGAGTAATTCATAATCAAGACCTACTTAAGGACATCAAGGAAGCATACCATGCGGATTCCTTTTTGGCACAACCCCCAAGGGACGTAAGTCTTGTCTTTAAGAATGGTGTGTGGATTCAGGGACAACGTCTGTATATTCCTGAAACAGTCAGATTAAGAGTATTGCAACTCATTCACGATTCCAAGATAGCTGGGCATAGAGGAATTCTAAAGACACAGGAATTTCTTTCTCGTTTCTTTTGGTGGCCCACTTGCAGGAAGGATGTTTTGAATTATGTCACTTCATGTGAGGTCTGTGCAAGATGCAAAACACCTCGCTCCTCACCAACTGGTCTGTTACAGCCTCTTCCCACCCCGTCCCGCCCGTGGGGATCCATTTCTATGGACTTCATTGTGGAGTTACCAACCTCTCAGGGGAAGAACACCATTCTAGTGGTGGTTGACCGTCTAACAAAGGCAGCTCATTTTATCCCTTGTGTCGGCTTACCCACTGCAAAACAGACATCAGATTTGATGATTAAAGATGTGTTTCGCTTACATGGAGTACCGGATGATGTTATTTCGGATCGAGGGGTGCAATTCACTTCTAGGTTTTGGCAAAATTTCTGTGCAGCATTGGACATTAAAGTAAACCTTTCTTCTGCTTTTCATCCCCAGACTAATGGACAGACCGAACGAACCAATCAAACCCTGGAGCAGTATCTCCGCTGCTTTATCTGCCACCTACAGGATGATTGGGTGGATCTACTTCCATTAGCTGAGTTCTCGTATAACAACTCTCAGAGTGCCTCCACTAAACAGTCTCCTTTTTACTCTAATCTAGGTTATCATCCTAACATTCTACCACGATTTCCCATAGAAACGCCTTTACCAGCAGTGGCTGAAAGAATCACGTCTTTACAGAAGAATATGGATCTTCTAAAGGAAAATCTGGAATCGGCTCAAGAAAGGTACAAGAAAGCAGAAGATAAATTTCGTAAACCTGCACCAGCTTTCAAGGTAGGAGACTTGGTCTGGCTGTCAACCAGAAATCTTAAGTTAAGGATTCCATCGTCTAAGTTGGGACATAAGTACATTGGACCCTATAAAATCAGTAAAATTATAAGTGCCGTTGCTTGTCGTCTTCAACTGCCCAGAACTATGAGAATCCACCCTGTCTTTCATGTATCCCTACTAAAGGCTGCGACACCCAATACGTTTCCTGGACGTTCCTCTCCTTGCCCTGACCCAGTGCTAGTCGATGGTCAGGAAGAATTTGTGGTGGAAAGGATTTTAGATTCCAGGTTGTATAGAAATCAGTTACAATATCTGATTAAATGGCAGGGCTACCCAGTGGAGGACAACTCATGGGAACCGGTCAATAACGTTAATGCTCCTCGCTTGCTCCGTCAGTTTCATCAGAGGTACCCACACAAGCCTGGTCTGAGGTCATCCGGAGGTTGTCCTTAAGGGGGGAGTAATGTAAGGTTCTATGTATATATTCCTGAAACTCAGTTTGTTCGTCAGCCATTTTACTTTCTGTCTTGCTGCAGCTATCTTGCCCTCAGTCAAAATGGAGTTTCAGCTTGCATGTTCCCGCCCTGATTCTCTCCTTTGCTTCTTAAGCAGCCACAGCTGAGCAATCAGTGCTTCAGAATCTAGCCTGCAGTGAACCTGTGACTTGACTCCTGTAAGCCTTGGACCTTGTACTCCAGCTATTCCTACTGAGGAACTCTGAAGCACTTGTGGACTCTGAACCCTGCTCTTTGAAAGACCCACGTTTGCATGGACTTATGGTAACAGAGAAGAAGATCCTGAATCTGTATTGGAGAGTGATTGCTGAGCTTGGATTACTCTGGCCTGCTGTGTCTCCTGTTTCTGTGTCTGCAAACTGTGTGACTATTTCTGCCAACTTGTATGAAGTAATACAGGACTTTTCTATATCAAACCTGTGACTCCTGTGTTTTCATCGCACCCAAGCACAAGACGCTATATGAACTGTACTACATACATTACACTGAAGTTGCAGAATTATTGTTTATATTCTTGTGACCTAGTTGTCTTGCATAACTATAATGTAAACAACAGATATCTAATAGGACTTTTTGTACTTCATGTATTTGTTCCTTTACAAAGGCCTTTATGAAGGCCAGATTTCTTTAAAACGACTGATTATAGCTGGCCTAGAAATATGTGAGCACAGGGTTTTTTAGCAAGTGAGATCTATCTAACTGTGAACTGTGAATACATATATGTGAATATACTTTGAATATATGGAATACATATATATTTCCATGACAGTCCCCCCTTAGATACCACTTGCCCTAAAAAAACCTGCTCCTGGCCCAAGCGCTGCAACTCTTTTGTTCTGCCTGTGAGTTGAGACACCCCTAGCGCATGTCTCCCCCACCGAATATAGACTTTTCGCAAATGGGCGGTCAGGAGGACTGTCCCTGTCGGGGGTTTATGTGTTTGCAATCATAGTCTCCTTATTTGATAGGATGATTCATCAAGGATGTGTATTCTCAGTCTGGAGGTAGTTCGGAGATCTGGTCAAGCCAGGCAGTTCTATAAGGACTGGTGCGAGGTCCAAGATGGTGAGTGGCATCAAATTGGTTGTCTCCTGAACAGTTTTTTCCATTTTCCTGCGGATACAAGGAATTACACAGCAACCAGTAATTAATGCAAAAATGAGAACCCCCATAATGGCTGTCCCAACCTGTGCCAACATTTTCTGCCACCCACTCATCCACCCAAAGTATCGATCCCATGGGTCAGTGACACCTGAGTTCTGTTTCAGTTCCTCTGATAACTCATTAAGTTTCTGTATTGCCATTGTGACTTTACCATTTGGGCCAGTGTTGTCTGGGATGTAGGTGCAACAGGTGTCTTTGATCATTTTTGTAAACACCTCCTTTCTCTGCTAGAATCATATCCAAAGCCATTCTATTCTGGAATGCCATAATGGAAGTGGGGCCTAACTGTGCTGCCAAACCTTTTACAGCATCTATGGTGAAGTTAACAAATCTCTGCTGGTTATAATAGATGTAATTTATCCAATCAACATTTTTGTTTATAGTGACTCAAATCCTGCTTTAACTTGGTCTCTGGCCTTGAACTCATCAGGTAGGTCATCTGGTCATCTGTCTGGTCAGTTAGAGCATCCACGACATCCTTCATGGCTTAGGTGTCTCTCCTGGTACGGGAGCTTCCTTGCAATGCGATACGTGGATTCAAACAGGCTTTCCCTCTAGTTACACAGAGGTTGATGTCATCTGGGGCTCTTGGACAGGATCATCAAATCTGGCAGTGAGGAGAAAAACTCGAGAATGGACATTAGTTTTTGACCAATTCAATTACATAAGTGTTATGATTTGGTAGCTGAGGAGAGCAGGCAAAAAAAAGCAATACACCAGAGAGGTTGGAATCTATGGGATTGCAGTACCCTGACTAACCACCACAACTAAAGGCAGCCGTGGAGCGTTCCTACGTTGGTCCTAGACGCCTCGTCACAGCCTGAGAAGCTAACTACACCTAAAGATAGAAAAAAGAAAGCTATCTGCCCCGGAGCAGATCCCCAAAGAACATAGGAAGCCCCCAAACATGTAATGGCGGTTAGACAAGAGGAAATACAGACACAGACAGAAAATAGAATGAGCAAACGCTGGGGCCCAATCTGTCTAGATAGAAGAGGATAGGAAAGGCACTTACTGCAACCCCAAAAAACCCTGAAAAGTACCAACTCTACTAATTACAAAAACACCTGAGATCACACGACCTCTACCACCTAAATTAGTTCTCTGGTGTAATAAAAACTAAACAGCAACCACTGAAAAAACTGGAAAAGGCAAATGAACAAACAGTGGCTGAGCTAAACTGAGAGGAGCATAAGCCCCCCGAAGGGGACCCGGCAGACCCCCACAGAAGTGCAGGACAAAATGCAGGCACCAAAAAACTAAAAGAAGAAAATGTCTTATCTGTTAGCAGAAGATGCAGGCACGAAACAGCTTTTCTGGGTCTCTGGGAGTGTGCCTTATGCTAAACAGTGCAATAGGGAGTGTGTCATGCCATGGTTTGCGTGTCTCTTGGGCAATTTTTCAGCATTCTATTCTTAAGTGTTTCATTCAGTTTTTTCTACCTTCCTGCTGCTCTGGGGGTGGTAAGGAGTGTGTAGGCCTAAATCTGACCCTACTGCTAATCGGGTCTTGTGTGTCAGATTTGCTGTGAATGCGGGTCCCTGATCACTTTCTATCATTTCTGGAACCCCGTATCTGCACACTATTTTCCGAAAGTAGCTTCGTTGCAGTAGTCTTTGCTGACTTGGAAGGCTTCTGTTCATCTTGAAAATACTTCTTTTGACCACAATGGCGTATTTGAATCCTTCACTTGGCGATATCTGGATGTGGTCTATCTGGATCCTTTGAAGCTGGTAGAGTGGTCTTTCCAGATGAGGTGAGGGGGTCTTTCTTCCATACGTCCAGGCTTGAATTTGCCGCAGGTCAGACAGCTGCTGGTGAGTTTGGCTGTTAGGGTGGAGATCCCTGAAGCGAAACAGTAAGCACCAATCAGATCATTCATCTGTGTCTTTGATATGTGGATGTGGGTCCATGTACCCATTGGACCACCATAGGGTGCATACTTTGTGGTAGGCAGAGTTTGAAGTCTATTATTGATAGCCTTCCTTCTTCACGTGTTGCTTTTTTTCCCATTCAGCTCTTTTCCTTTTGGAGCTTGGTCTTGTAACTTCTTGAGCAGATTCCAGGACGTCTCTTTGTCAGGTTTCTTGTCTTCAGTCGTCATGTAGTAGCCGTCCGGCTCTACGACCTCTCCCACTTCTCCATGTTGTCTTCCTTTGGCTGCTTCTTTGGCTGCCATGTCCGCCATGTTATTGCCTCACGCCTCTTCTGTTCTCAGTTTTCCATGCACTTTGATTTTTCAAATTGCCACCATTTTGGAAGTTGGAGTATACCCAGTAGGTCCCTGAAGGCTCCATGATGCTTCACGGTTGTCCCGTTTGCTGTGATGAAGTCCCTTGTAGCCCAGATGGGTCTAAAGTCGTGTGCTATGCCATGCGAGTACCTGTAGTCCATGTAGATGTTTGCAGTCTTGCCTTCTGCCATCTGGCAGGCCTTCGTCAGCGCTATCAATTCTGCTTCCTGGGCTGACAGGCTAGGTGACAGACTTCTGGACCACAGGATTTCTTGATTGCTGGTCACTGCACTTCCTGTGTTGAAACTTCTTCTGGAGCCATCCAAGTATCCCCCTTGGGAGTGGGAGTAGAGTGGCCGGGCTGAGGACTGTAGGTCTGGAGACGGTGACATTATGAGACAAAGGCAATAGAGGCGCCACAAAGATGCCTGGCGGTGGAGAGATTACTGTTGGTTGAGCTTGATTGAAGATTGCCAAGATGTCATGTGGAGTGAGAGTTTCCAGTGGCTGTCCAAGAGTGATTTCAGCAACCTTGTCCAGGAGGGTGTGTGCTGCAGATACTGCCATCAGGCAGGAGGGTGCTCTTCTTGCAACTGGATCCAAGCGGGCTGAGAGGCAGCCTAAAAGTCTCTGTTTTCCCCCGTGAATCCGTGCCAGGACTCCAGTAGCATGACCTTCTTTCTTCCATCAGGTAGACGGAAAGACTTTTCATAGTCAGGTAGGCCTGGTATTGGCGCTGAGACTGTGGAGTTCTTCCAATCTCCTGAATGGGTTGAAGGCTGCATCTGATAGAAGGAGCGGGGTTGCGTTGATGCAAGCGCACAGAGGCTGCATTAGGACTGAGGCATCAGGGATCCAGGTTCTGCAATACGACACTAGACCAGGGAAGGCCTGCAGCATTCTTGGAGTTGTTGGGGGAGCCATCTTCTCCACAGTGGTCTTCCAGTCTTTTGACATGTGTTTCGTCTTGTGGGCAATACAGTGTCCCAGGGATGTAACTTGCTTCTGGCATCACTGGACTTTGTTCTTCCAGACCTTGCATTGCTGTTCTTCCAGGTAGAGTAGGAGAGATAAGGAATAGGCTGTGCAGGTGTCGATGTCAACCACACAAAAGAGAAAGTCATCCACGTGTTGTAGAAGAGTGACTCTTGCATATTCTGCAATCCAGTTGACGAAGATGGAGGACATTTTCTTGGTGAAACTTGAAGGGCTTGTTTTGAGCACCTTGAGGCAACATTGTCCATATGCACTGCACTGGTGCGTGAAAGCAGGCCTCCAGGTGGAGGGGAAACACTGAAGAAGGTACTGGCCAGGTTGATCACCGTGAATACCGTTGCGGTGACTGGGACTCTTGAGAGCAGAGTGTGATGGTTCAGCACTGTTGGGGTTTCAAATACCGTAGCCTCTTTCGCGGCCTCCAGGCCTTGCACCATTCTGAACTCAGTGGGGTTTACAGTCTTTTTCTTCACTGTGGAAAGCTGGGATTGATTCCGATGGGCGAGGCAGCCCAGTTTGGCCTTGTCCTTCAGTATGCAGCAGGGGACTCCCATCTGCTGGTGCAGAGCTGACGGGAAAAAAAGCCGTCTACTAGGATCCACATCATGAGAGATGACGACCAGCTGGCTTTCTTGTTCTCCACCAAGACAGTTACTGTGTTAGCACCTGTTCTGGTCACAGGGGGTCTTCTTGTTGGGACGTCTCCTTAAACGGCTGCTTTTTTCTCAGCACGGGCCATCAGTAGTTTCTTTTTCTCCAGCTCGGTCTCAGGCCAGTATTTGTGCACAAGTTTGAAGAGCTGAGTGGCCTTTTTCCGGTCTAGGGCCTGGGTGAACTGGTTGATTGCAGGGGGCACCTCCTGGTGCTTGCAAAAGATGAACCTCTGGCGTTAGAGCTGGATGAGGTGTTGCCATTCCATGAAGCGAGTAGAGTCCTTCTTGAGTTGAATATCCTGGCCAATGTCAAAGTTCTCAGGCCGTCTTCTTAGGCGAGTTCACTTAGACCTTCAGTTGGTCAGAGACATCTTGACTCTGGGTGATGGAGTGGCTTTTCTGGTACTATGTCCAGCACCTCCTGTGATAGGTCTGCAGTGTGGTTGTTTGAGGTTCCTGTTTCTTCTTGGGTCAGGGGTGAAGAAAGTGTCATGGTCCCATCTTCCTGGAACACTCTGGTCGCTTTCAGCTTCTGCAGTAGGTCCACTCCCAATAGGTTGAGGGTGCAGGTTTTTTACACAACAAACTGGGACATGATGGAGTGTTCTGGCTGAGTCCACACGCTCAGGGGCTTCATAATCTGGAAATATCTGACTTGACCATCAATTCCCATGCAGGAAGCAGAAGATTCTGGTTGCGGAGTTCCACAAGAAAAGATATGACTACGCCATCCACTCTCAGGATATTGGTCCCACTGGTGGGGTTCCTTGTGGACTTGGTGTGCTCTTGTCCTATGGACGGGGTTCTTCACTGCTTTCTGTGTTTCTTCTTTTTCTGGGTGAAGTCATTGTTCTGCACTTGTTCCGGAAATGACCAAACTCGCCACAGTTGTAACACTTGACATTCCTTCTGTCCCAGCGGGACTCAATCCTTTTTGCTACTGTGAGCAGGGTATCCATTGCTATTGACGTGTACTCAGGCCTGGCTGCTACCAGTGGTTTCCTGATTGGTTCTCTCAGTCCATGCACAAAAGCCTGTGCCAACATCCGTCCGTGTGTCTGATCATGGGTAATGAGGCCCAAATCTTGAAACACTTGCATTACTCTGTCATGGAACTTCTCCACAGACTCTGTCTTGTCTTGACTCGTGACATGTAGGCTGAGAGTTTGTCCTGTCAGTCTGCTTTTGGCCCATTCTCTGAGTTGCTCAATTAGCTTTGGTCCTGTCTCCCAGGCATACGCATCTAACTCTGTTGGAAGCTTGAAGTGTTCTCTCATAATTGGCCAGAATGCATCACCTGCTTTTATTTCCATTACGGTCCAGAGATCAGTCCAGGCTGCTGCATACGTTCGCTGGATCTGCTGCATTTTTTGGCAAAATGGCATGGGGTGTATCCCTGGGTCTGGCAGCATACTGATCACCTGGCTTGGGATGAAGGGCTCATAGGATGGTGCCTCTACCTGTCCCTGCTCTATTGGTGCTTGTGTGTTTTCTTCCCTAGTATTGGGCAGCATGTGTGACGTTGCATCTTCATCTTCATCAGATAAGAAGTGACATGGTGTACTTGGTGCATACACTGGGTGAGATTTGGGCTTTAAAGTTGTCTTGCTGCATGGGGATTTCCCACTTCCTTGCTGAGGCTGCGGTGGATCAGTGTCATGGTTCCATGCTAGCAGCCCTGTAGCTATACCACCCCCCTGTGAAGCCCTAGCTGTGGACTGTTGTGTCTGGGGGCTACATGTAGCGTTTTGTGTAGGGAGATCTGCACTTTCTTCTCCTGATATAATGACTGGCAATGTTTGTACTGTGCTTGGGATAGACAAGGTGCCCTGTTCTGGAAACACTGAATACAGGGACACCACATTGCTTGGATTGGGCCTTGACCCAGTTGATGACGAAGTAGAAAAAAGAGGAAGAGAAGGGAGGTGTGAGGGAGGAGCGAGAGAAAGAGGAGGGGAGGGAGAGAAGAGTGAAAGGGGGAAAAGAGAGAAAGATGGAGGAGAGAGAGAGAAGAAAGATGGAGGGGGAGAAGTAGAAGAAGATGAAGAACAAGATTTGAGAGTTGGAGAGGAAGAGATAGAAGAAGAGGAAGATGAAGAAAATGGATGTGTCAGAGATGTGATGGAGGGAAAAGAAGGAATGAGAGGGATGGCAGCGAGGAAAGAGGAGAAAAGTCTGAAGAAGAAAGAGAAAGGGACTGAGAGAAGAAAAAGGAGAGGGTGTCCCCCCTGTGACTCTTGAGAGGGATTGGTTGAAACAAAAATGCCTTCTCCCTGTGGAGAGAGGCGGGGAGCGTTTTTCCCTGTACAAGGCTCCTTACTCAATGAGAGCAGCCTACACCTGTCCCGTGTCTCCACATGATGGACATGTGATGTGTGTGACTCTGAATTCTGCTCTTGTGACATGTCAGTGATCTTTTTCTCACAGATGATTCAACACCTTTTCAAACTTATTCACATAAAAAAAAAAAAATCACTTCCTGGTCCGTTCAAATTAACTTGCTGTATCTTTTACACGATACACCGCTGCTCTTTTATAGCAGATGGTAATCTATTAATAAACTTTCCCGTTACCTTTCAAATAACAAAAAACAAGAAAAAACATTTCATTATGCAGCGTAAAGGCTGCCTGTCTATTTGCTTCTCACGTACTCTGACATTCTATTCACATGCCTAGCCCTTCGATTCTTACGTACTGTCTATTCCAAAAACCTATTCAACAAAGGTGATTTAAAAATCTGAAAACTTCTGCACTCTGGTTCTGTTTGTTCTCGCCGAATGCCCGACGGGAGGGGCTACTCAGACCACTGCGTAGTTTGTGTCTGCTCTCTCCCTCAGCCTGTAATTCTCCTTATCTATGTGACCTTGTTCTAAAGCAGGGGTGGGCAATTAATTTTGCCAGGGGGCCGCATGAGAAATTGGGATGGTTTTAGAGGGCCGGACTAATATACTTAACTCCGTTCTACCCAATACTGTATATATACATATATATATATATATATATATATATATATATACTGTATACTGTATATATACATACCTGCCCATTATCATCATCTTCTCCCCATCATCATCAATGCCTCCCCATTATCAGCAATGCCTGCCCATCATCATCTTCTCCCCATCATCAATGCCTGCCCATTATCATCAATGCCTGCCCATTATCATCATCTTCTCCCCATCATCATCAATGCCTCCCATTATCAGCAATGCCTGCCCATCATCATCTTCTCCCCATCATCATCAATGCCTCCCCATTATCAGCAATGCCTGCCCATCATCATCTTCTCCCCATCATCATCAATGCCTCCCCATTATCAGCAATGCCTGCCCATCATCATCTTCTCCCCATCATCAATGCCTGCCCATCATCATCATCATCTTCTCCCCATCATCATCAATGCCTGCCCATTATCATCAATACCTGCCCATTATCATCATCTTCTCCCCATCATCATCAATGCCTCCCCATTATCAGCAATGCCTGCCCATCATCATCTTCTCCCCATCATCATCAATGCCTCCCCATTATCAGCAATGCCTGCCCATCATCACACACAGACAGCACATAAGCACTCTCACATACACACACACACACACACACACACACACACACAAAGCACCGCACTACATAGACACAGACACACACAGAGACACGTCTTACCTGTTCAGCGTCCCCGCTCTCTGACACAGCCGGCCGCTGAATGATGACGTCATTCAGCGGCCGGCTGTGAGAGGAAGCGCAGGTGGAGCCCGGAGCTGCAGCAGCGGAGGCACGGGAGAGGTAAGTATTGTGCCAGCTGATGCCGGGACCCTGAGACCGCCGGAGCGCCTCCGCGGGCCGGTCACGGACAGCCGGCGGGCCGGATGCGGCCCGCGGGCCGCCCCTTGCCCGGGTCTGTTCTAAAGCAAGCTTGTAGAAAAAAAAAATGGCTGGAGAAATAAAGCTCTAAAATAAATTGCTTAGAGAAAAAATCTCTCCAAAATCATTTAAAAATGTACTTAAAAGAAAAATTTTAAAAAACAAAAAGTTAGATTTAGTAAAAAACTCTAGAAAAAGAAAACAAAAAAAATAAATTCACCAAAAAGGGGAGAAAAGAAAAACCGTATTAATCATAAAACTCTGAAAAACAACCCTTGTTACTAAAACAGCTAATTAAAAATCTCTGGAATGTCAGCCAGCTGCTTCCTCCCTCCCTTCCTTATATCTCTGCTTGCTGTCTCTATAGGCACTGAAATCACGTATCAAAAAAAAAAAAAAATTATTCCTCAGAATAGCAAAAAATGAATATAGTTCAGTCTGAATGCCTGATAATTCTCACGTTAAAACCTGTAGCCAAAAAAACCTAGCTTAAAAAAATAAAAATCAAAGCCAAGAAACAGAATGCCTGATAACGTGATTAGCAGAGGAGGGGGGGTCAAAGGGGTTTTCTCGCTGCTGCAGCCAGCACACTGCTCTGAATGAGATACTGACAGAGCGCACGGAGATGTGATTTAAAGCGACAGTACCTGATACAGACAGTGAGACAGACACCCGGGAGAATACGAATCCCTCTTTTGATGATCTGTGACACATACAAGCTGCTCTGGTAACTGATAACTCACCAATTGCACTGAGCGCGGTGAGGCTCAAGGTTCTATCGCTCTGTACCGTACGCCCTAGCCGGTGCGCCGGTCACAGTAATCTGCAATAGCCTTCATCAAAATTCTCACTATCCACGTCTGATTTGACTGGGATGGCCTCCCGGTGCGTGGACGATTATTGTGAGAACTTATCCAAACAAAGCTCCTGCCCTTCACGTCTGATTTGACTGGGATGGCCTCCCAGTGCGTGAAAGTTTACTGCAGAAACTTAACCGAACAAAGCCCTCGCTTCCACAACTGGATTTTTTGGGATAACCTCCCTCCAATGTGTGAAGAATATCTGCGTGGACTTATCCAAAACAAAGCTCCCGCCCTCCACGTCTGATTTGACTGGGATGGCCTCCCGGTGCGTGAAAGTTTACTGCGGGAACTTATGCACATTGTCTTTTGCTATACAGCCCCCAGAGATCAGCAAGCAAAAACACAGTCACCGTTCCAACTTTCTCCCGGTTCACATAAAACATGAAACACAGCACAGCAGCAAACAACTCGGCTTATATCCCAGGGCTTTTGGATAGGGGTATGGACTTTTTACACAACCTGGGAATGCGGTGATGACCACGTCCGACCGGCTGGAAGTGTAGGCTAGGACTAGGCACAGGGAACATTCAGGTAAGATGACAAAGTTTTCTTACCTTACTGATGGAGCTGCAGTCTCCGTCCCGTGTGCCAAGGCCAGGGCCAACACCCCCGTCTCTCCGGTCGGCCGGGTCCTCGTGCGTTTCGTCCAATGCCCCGCGTGCAGGCGCCAACTGATATGGAAATTTAATTAGGATAAAAATATCCTTCTGTGTTTGCTGCTTGCTTCTCCAAATCTCTATATAATGTCTTTTTGAGCGCTCAGAACGAAATGAGGACTGTCCACAACGCAAGTGTCAGTATAACAGTTCGTCAAAGACATACATTTATTATTCATTCAAGGTTTTATACGTTTACAAAAAGGGGCTGGTTAGTCAATTAACATACAATTAAAAGCTGCTAGATTATTGGCTGTTCTAGTGTAAATATGATAATTATGATAATCATGATTAAAAGAGCTGAAGTTGCAGAATTATTGTTTATATTCTTGTGACCTAGTTGTCTTGCATAACTATAATGTAAACAACAGATATCTAATAGGACTTTTTGTACTTCATGTATTTGTTCCTTTAAGAAGGCCTTTATGAAGGCCAGATTTCTTTAAAACGACTGATTATAGCTGGCCTAGAAATATGTGAGCACAGGGTTTTTTAGCAAGTGAGATCTATCTAACTGTGAACTGTGAATACATATATGTGAATATACTTTGAATATATGGAATACATATATATTTCCATGACAAGTGCATGAACTCAGGCAAGACATTCCTGTCCAAGGCCCTCTGCCGCTGGCGGGAAGTGCCCGCATAACCAGTGGCAGAGACCTGGGACAGGGGATCACCTGATTGACCAGCTTCCTGGTCACCAGCTGTCCGTGTTGCTGACCTGCAAGTTGCTTCCAGGCTGTCGGATGGCTGGGACGGGTCCGTGGTCATCTGATGAAGGACCGCTTCAGGTACAGCTTGCATGGTGCTGCTCTAGGTGCTGTGGAAAGAAAAGAAAAACATTACTATCATGCATTTACAAGAAGCATCAGCTGTGGAATAGAAAAGCACGGATTAAAAAAAAATAAAAAACTTACGCTTTGCTGGCAAGGATCGGTCTCAGGAACGCCAACTCGCGATAATGACGATATTTTCGTTTGGTCCTTGCCGGTGAACCACTGCGAACCTGTCCCTCTGCATGAACATTAGTGTTGAAGCGGTCCTTCATCAAGCGCCAACGTGTGCGGACTTTGTTCACTGTTGGAAAAAAAAAATTATACAATGCACTCAGGGAAAAATCTGTCTCATCACACACACCTGAGTGGCAAACAGTCAATGCAGCATAAGAAAGCAGTACAATACACAGAGCAGTCACTGTTGAACCAGATGACACCGTTGGGTTTGCTAATAGAATATATCTAGCAGTAAACCCAACAGTGCCATCAGTAACAAGAGTGAATGCAGCATAAGAAAGCACTGCAATACACAGAGCAGTCACTATTGAAACAGATGACACTGTTGGGTTTGCTGATAGAATATATCTATCAGCAAACCCAACAGTGCCATTAGTAACGAGTGAATGCAGCATAAGCAATACAATACACAGAGCAGTCACTGTTGAACCAGATGACACTGTGAATATATCTAACAGCAAACCCAACAGTGCCATCAGTAACAAGAGTGAATGCAGCATAAGCAATACAATACACAGAGCAGTCACTGTTGAACCAGATGACACTGTTGGGTTTGCTGCTAGAATATATCTATCAGCAAACCCAACAGTGCCATCAGTAATAAGAGTGAATGCAGTATAAAAAAGCAATAAAATACACAGTACAGTCACTGTTCTTCCAGATGACACTGTTGGGTTTTCTGCTAGAATGTATCTAGCAGTAAACCCAACAGTGTCATCTGGAACAAGAGTGAATGCAGCATAAAAAAGCAATACAATACACAGTACAGTCACTGTTCTTCCAGATGACACTGTTGGGTTTGCTGCTAAAATATAGCAGTAAATCCAACAGTGCCATCTGGAACTAGTGAATGCAGCATAACAAAGCAATACAATACACAGGGCAGTCACTGTTGAACCAGATGACACTGTTTGGTTTGCTGCTAGAATATATCTAGCAGTAAACCCAACACTGCCATCTGGAACAAGAGTCACTGCGGCATCACAGAGCATGGAAATACTTAATAAACGCCTTTTTGGTGGTTGGAGAGGCGCTGTCCCAGCCATCCATCAATGCTGCGGCCACCTCGTTCCATAGGCGCTGGCTCACCACATTGTCCTTGTACTGCGGATCACGGCTGTCCCACAACGGGACACGCTCATGGACCTTGCAGATCAGGGCCTCATTCTCCACATAGAGGTCCTCGTCCCGTTGTGGAATCTAGAAAAAACAAAATAAACATTACTATCTTGGATAAAAAGAGAGACAAAAAATAAAAAGAGACATTCAAAGACTATATACTTACATTCCGTCTCACCACCGGGACTTGTCTTGGCTGCGACTGCTCCCGCTCTTCGGACTCCTCAATTGCTGTGTCCTACTATGATGTCTGAAAAAGAAAACAAATATTACACATTTGTTGATGCAGCAGCTATACTTACTCAGAGGCAGGAAGATACTCACATCACGCTCTGCTTGGGCCAGTTCTTGCCGGGATGGTGAATAATGTGATCCAGAAGACATTCTGCAATTAAATAAAATACAAAGCATTAATACATATTACATTGGAAAGGACAGGCAGTCATTTGGTTTAAGAATACTCACATTCTTGGTGATGCACTTTGGATCCAAAGTTTCTACTGTCTTGGCTGTGTCTTCCAGGCAGTCCTTCCAGTCTGTGTCTTCCAGGCTGTATCTCCAGGCAGTCTAGTAGGGGTCTTCCAGGCTGTGTCTCCAGGCAGTCTAGTAGGGGTCTTCCAGGCTGTGTCTCCAGGGTGTATCTCCAGGCAGTCTAGTAGGGGTCTTCTGTTATGTTTTGGTAGCTGAGGAGAGCAGGCAAAAACGGCAATACACCAGAGAGGTTGGAATCTACTGGATTGCAGTACCCTGACTAACCACCACAACTAAAGGCAGCCATGGAGCGTTCCTACGTTGGTTCTACACGCCTCGTCACAGCCTGAGAGGTTAACTACACCTAAAGATAGAAAGAGGAAAGCTATCTGCCCCGGAGCAGATCCCCAAAGAACATAGGAAGCCCCCAAACATGTAATGGCGGTTAGACAAGAGGAAATAGAGACAGAAAATAGTATGAGCAAACGCTGGGGCCCAATCTGCCTAGACAGAAAAGGATAGGAAGGATACTTACTGCAATCCAAAAAAACCCTAAAAAAAGCCAACGCTACTAATTGCAAAAACACCTGAGATCACACGACCTCTACCACCTAAATTAGTTCTCTGGTGTAACAAAACTAAGCCGCAGCCACTGAAAAAACTGGAAAAGGCAAATGAACAAACAACAGTGGCTCCAGAGGAACCGAGAGGAGCCCAAGCCCCCTGGGGAGGGGAACCTGGCCAACCTCACAGAAATGCAGAGAAAAATGCAAATGGCAAGCACAAAAACAATAAACAGAAAATATCTTATCTGAGAGCAGAAGAAGAGGCAAGACTCAGCAAGCTTCCAAGTGAACCATGAAACAAGGTTAAGACAGGAACAATTGATCACCGGCAACCATGATGGGGGGAAACCTCCCTTATATCCAGCCAGTCTGTGATTCCTGATTGCCAATCCTCACTGAATGGTTCAGTACTGTCTGTAACCACCAGAGGAGCTCCTGCTCAGAATTCTGTTGTGAATGGACTTGAAATGAGTTCTGAGCAGAGGCTCCCTCTGGTGGTTACAAGCGGTACTGGACTTTCCAGTGAAGATTGTGAGGATTGGGAATCAGGTGTTACTGACTGGTCTTATTTAAGGGAGTCGCCTTCCCATCAGGGTTGCCGGTGATCAATTGTTCTGGTCTCAATCCTTGATTCCTGTTTCCTTTGTAGCTTGCTGTGTCGTGTCTGCATCTCCTGCTAACAGATAAGACTTTTTCTTCTTTTTGTTTTTGTGCTTGATTTTTGCATTTTGTCCTGCACTTCTGTGGGGGCCTTCTGGGTCCCCTCCGGGGGCTTTTGCCCTCTCAGTTTAGTTCAGCCACTTATGTTTTGTACATTTGCTTTTTCCAGTTTTTTCAGTGGCTGCTGTTTTGATCTTGTTACACCAGAGAACTAATTTAGGTGGTAGAGGTCGTGTGATCTCAGGTGTTTTTGAAATTAGTAGAGTTGGTGCTTTTCAGGGTTTTTTGGGATTGCAGTAAGTGCCCTTCCTATCCTTTTCTATTTAGATAGTTTGGGCCCCAACGTTTGCTCATACAATTTTCTGTCTGTGTCAGTATTTCTTCTTGTCTAACCGCCATTACATGTTTGGGGGCTTTCTATGTTCTTTGGGGATCTGCTTTGGGGCAGATAGCTTTCCTCTTTCTATCTTTAGGTATAGTTAGTTTCTCAGGCTGTGACGAGGCGTCTAGGACCAACGTAGGAACGCTCCACGGCTGCCTCTAGTTGTGGTGGTTAGTCAGGGTACTGCAATCTCATAGATTCCAACTGCTCTGGTGTATTGCCTTTTTTACCTGCACTCCTCAGCTACCAAATCATAACAGAATTCATTTCTAAAACATTCACAACAGTCTTCCAGGCTGTGTCTCCAGGCAGTTGAGAGTAGTGGTCTGTCTGGCACTGCAGACACCTTTTTATCTACATGCCACACAATGTTGCTTGTGTAGGGGGTGGTTTAGACAAGTGTCTAGACATTGTTTACTCAAAAATTGCGTGCGCGCACAAGCACTGACGAGCGCACAGCCATGCGCCCGCCAGCGCCCCATAGACTGCAATGTTATTCACGCATAGCGTGCACACACGCACAAGCTTTTTTAAGGTGGTTGCCCGGAAAAAAAATGTAACATGTAGCGTCTAGCGCGTCTGGTCGCAAACCTGGAAAATGTGCAGCGCTCGACAAACGCAGATGAACGCATGCAAGCGCTAGATCCTGCACCCGCCATGTTAAAGATAGGGGAACATTGCTCTCACGATCGATAGTGCACGATGCGCTGCGCGATAAAACGCAAGTGTGAAAGTAGCCTAATTCATAACAAAAACTCGTCTGGCAAAAAACAAGCCGTCATATGGTATGTAGACGGAAGAATACAAAAGTGATGGATCTTGGTTAAAAAAGGTGAAAAGAAAATCAAAAGCCCAAAACTGAAATGTAATGGTGTGAAAGTGTTAAGGGTCATTCCATGGTAACGTACCTTACATTCACAAGCCAAAAACTAAGTTAATAATGGCTACAGAGTGTTCATTGAAGGCAGGCACAAAAATGAGTGAATGTATATTGTACATTAAACTATTCTCAATAGATTTCAACAGTTTGATTTTTCAACAATACAAATTAAATGCAAAATACAGTGTTATACTTGGTAACTTACGTTGCACAAAAAGGAAAGGCAATTGTCCATATCATGAGACTGCCAAATTTTCTGTTCTGGTAAACCGAGTAGAAGCACTATTTTTATTGTATTAAAACACCATAGTCCAAGCAACTTTAGCAAATTTATTTTAACCTCTCAAGTTAAATGCAACAATTTTTATTACAAGAAATGTAGGTAACTTACGTTACAACACAATATAGTAACTTACGTTACAAAACAAAGAATGTGTTCAACTTTGTTAGTGTTTATATTTGAGAAGGCATACTGACTATTTAGACGAAACATAGGCTGCATGTGAATTCATTGATGTGAACTATATATGTAGACTAACATTTTGTGTAAAAATGTAATCAATCAATATTCATACTTCAGTTGTCAACATTTTTGCAGAGTGGAAATTTTGATTACAAAATATGACCGTTGATCAATTACATAATGTAGACTAAATTTTAATCTAGGCCTACATATGAGGTCCAGTCCAATGAATTCAGACACAGCTAATGAAGAACTTCAACAAGGATGTAAATTTGTGCTCACTGCTCATTTAACCCCTTCCCGACCTGTGACGCCACGTAGGCGTCATGAAAGTCGGTGCCAATCCGACCTGTGACGCCTATGTGGCGTCATGAAAGGATCGCGTTCCTGCGGGCCGGGTGACCGGGGTCACTGAAAGGTCACCCTACCCGCAGACACAAGACCCTTTGTGCTTCACCACAGGGGGGTTGGCTTAACCCCCCCGTGGCCACGATCGCTCTGATTGGCTGTTAAAAGTGCAATAGCATCTGCCATGGCTGGAGACAAAGATCCGACCCCCCCCACACCCAGTCACGGCGGCGATCGGCCGCCACCACTGATAAATGGCGGTGACCGGTCACCGCCGTCACTAAATGCTCCCCTCCTCTTTTTTTTTCGGTCCCCCAGGCCTCAGATCCCTCCCCCAGGTCTCTGATACCCCCCAGGCTTCCGATCCCCCTCAGGTTACCGCCGGAGTCGCCGTCTTCCTCCCTGCGTCTCTCCTGCCCGGTCCATGGGCGCCACCATCTTCCAAAATGACGGGCGCATGCGCAGTGCGCCCACTGAATCTGCCAGCCGGCAGATTCAATAAATGAATGAAAGTACATTTTGATCACTGTGATAGACCCTATCACAGTGATCAAAATAAAAAAAATAGTAAATAACCCCCCCTTCATCACCCCCATAGATAGGGAACAATAATAAAATAAAAATATTTTTATTTTTATTTTTCCATTAGGGTTAGAATTACAATTAGGGTTAGGACTAGGGTTAGGACTAGGTTTAGGGTTCATTGCGTTATGGCAGTCCGCTAGAAGGATTGCGTTACACCACGGTATAACGTGGTGTAACGCAGTCCGTTAACGCTGCCATTCACCCCCATTTGAGGGCGCATCGCGACGCATGCCATAAAGCGGCATGCGTTCGCGACGTGCTGTCATTCAGTGACGGAGCCTCGGACGCAGGCTGCAGCGTCTGGGCTCCATCACCGCTAGCACAGATGAATCATCTACTGATTCATCTGCGCTAGCGGGTATAGCATAACGCGATCGTGTTATGCTATACCGTTACCAGCCCGTCAACGCTATGTGTTGAACGGACTGGTAAAACGTAATGTGAACCTAGCCTCTTAGCATTAGGGTTAGAATTAGGGTTAGGGTTAGAATTAGGGTTACAGTTAGAATTAGGGTTAGGTTGGAATTAGAGTTAGGGTTGGAATTTGGGTTAGGGTTGGAATTTGGGTTAGGTTTGGAATTAGGGTTAGGGTTGGGATTAGGGTTAGGTTTGTGGTTAGGGTTAGAGTTAGGATTAGTGTTAGGGGTGTTTTGGGGTTAGGGTTGGGATTAGCGTTAGGCTTGTGGTTAGGGTTATGGTTAGGGTTGGGATTAGGGTTAGGGGTGTGTTGGGGTTAGGGTTATGGTTAGGGTTTGGATTAGGGTTAGGGTGTGTAGGGGTTAGGGTTGTGGCTAGGGGTGTGTTGGGGTTAGGGTTGGAGTTAGAATTGAGGATGTTTCCACTATTTAGGCACATCAGGGGGTCTCCAAATGCGACATGGCGCCAGCATTGATTCCTGCAAATTTTACGTTCAAAAAGTCAAACAGTGCTCCCTTTATTCCGAGCCCCGACGTGTGCCCAAACAGTGGTTTACCCCACATATGGGGTATCAGCGTACTCAGAAAAAATTTCACAACAACTTTGGGGGTCTAATTTCTTCTGTTACAATAGTGGGAAAATATTGGGGACTAATAGATCATGTTTGTAGAAAAAAAATGATTTTTTATTTTCACGGCTCTGCGTTATAAACTTCTGTGAAGATCTTGGAGATTCAAAGTGCTCACCACATATCTAGAGGAGTTCCTTGGGGGATCTAGTTTCCAAAATGGGGTCACTTGGAGGGTTTCTACTGTTTAAGGCACATGATGGGCTCTGCAAACGTAACATGACGCCCGCAGACCATTCCATCAAGTTGGCATTACAAAACGTCACTACTTCTCTTCCGAGCCCCGACATGTGCCCAAACAGTGGTTCCCCCCACATATGGGGTACCAGCATACTCAGGACAAACAAGACAACAACTTTTGCAGTCCAATTTCTCCTGTTACCCTTGTGAAAATAATAAATTGTGGGCTAAAAAAATCATTTTTTGAGGAAAAAAAATGATTTATTTTCATGGCTCTGGGTTATAAACTTGTGAAGCACTTGGGGGTTCAAAGTGCTCACTACACATCTAGATAAGTTCCTTGGGTGGTCTAGTTTCCAAAATTGGGTCATTTGGGGGGTTTCCACAGTTTAGGCACATCAGGGGCTCTGCAAACGTAACATGACGCCCGCAGACCATTCCATCAAGTCGGCATTTTAAAACGTCACTACTTCCCTTCCGAGCCCCGACGTGTGCCCATACAGTAGTTTTCTCCCACATATGGAATATCAGCGTAATCAGGACAAATTGGACAACAGCTTTTGGGGTCTAATTTCTCCTGTTACCCTTGGGAAAATAAAAAAATTGGGGACTAAAAGATCATGTTTGTGGAAAAAATATGATTTTTTTATTTTCATGCCTGGGCGTTATAAACTTCTGTGTAGCCCTTGGGGGTTCAAAGTGCTCACCACACATCTAGATAAGTTCCTTGCGGGGTCTAGTTTCCAAAGTGGGGTCACTTGTGGTGAGTTTCTACTGTTTATACACATCAGGGACTCTGCAAATGTAACATGACGCCCGCAGACAATTCCATCAAAGTCGGCATTTCAAAACGTCACTACTTCTCTTCTGAGCCAAAACGTGTGCTCGAACAGTAGTTCCCCCCACATATGGGGTACCAGTGTACTCAGGACAAACTGTACAACAACTTTTGGGGTTCAATTTCTCCTGTAACCATTGGGAAAATAAAAATAAGGGGCTAAAAAAATCATTTTTTGAGGAAAAAAAAAAGATTTTTTGTTTTCACGGCTCTGCGTTATAAACTTCTTTGAAGCACCTGGGGGTTCAAAGTGCTCACTGTGCATCTAGATAAGTTCCTTAGGGGGTCTAGTTTCCAAAATGGGGTCATTTGTGGGGGAGCTCCAAAGTTTAGGCACACAGGGGCTCTCCAAACACGACTGGTGTCCGCTAACGATTGGAGCTAATTTTCCATTAAAAAAGTCAAATGGCGCTCCTTCCGTTCTGAGCCCTGCCGTGCGCCCAAACAGTGGTTCCCTCCCACATATGGGGCACCAGCGTACTCAGGAAAAACTGGACAACAACTTTTGGGGTCCAATTTATCCTGTTACCCTTGGGAAAATAAAAAATAGCAGGCTAAAAAATGATTTTTGAGGAACAAAAATTATTTTTTTATTTTCACTACTCTGCGTTTATAAATTTCTGTGAAGCACTTGGGGGTTCAAAGTGCTCACTACACATCTAGATAAGCTCCTTTGGGGGTCTAGTTTCCAAAATGGGGTCACTTGTGGAGGGTTTCTACTGTTTAGGCACATCAGGGGCTCTGCAAACGCAACATGACGCCCGCAGAACATTCCATCAAGTCTGCATTCCAAAATGGCGCTCCTTCCCTTCTGAGCTCCCCCATGCGCCAAAACAGTGGTTCCCCCCTACATATGGGGTATCAGCGTACTCAGGACAAATTGCACAACAACTTTTGTGGTCCATTTTCCCCTGTTACCCTTGTGAAAATAAAAAATAGCGGGCTAAAAAATCATTATTGAGGAAAAAAATTATTTTTTTATTTTCATTGCTCTGCGTTATAAAAATCTGTGAAGCACTTGGGGGTTCAGAGTGTTCACAACACATCTTGATAAGTTCCATAAGGGGTCTAGTTTCCAAAATGGTGTCACATGTGGGGGTTTTTCACTGTCTAGGCACACAGGGGCTCGCCAAACGCGTCATGGTGTCCGCTAACGATTGGAGCTAATTTTCCATTCAAAAAGTCAAATGGCGCTCCTTCCCTTCTGGGCCCTGCCGTGCGCCCAAACAGTGGTTTATGACCACATATGAGGTATCTGTGTACTCAGGAGAAATTGCCCAACACATTTTAGGATCCATTTTATCCTGTTGCCCATGTGAAAATGAAAAAATTGAGGCTAAAAGAAAATTTTTGTGAAAAAAAAGTCCTTTTTTTTTACGGATGAATTTGTGAAGCACCTGGGGGTTCAAAGTGCTCACTATGCATCTAGATAAGTTCCTTGGGGGGTCTAGTTTCCAACATGGGGTCACTTGTGGGGGAGCTCCAATGTTTAGGCACACAGGGACTCTCCAAATACGACATGGCAACCGCTAAATATTCCAGCATATTTTCTATTCAAAAAGTCAAATGGCGCTCCTTCCCTTCTGAGCCCTGTCGTGCACCCAAACAGTGGTTTATGACCACATATGAGGTATCTTTGTACTCAGGAGAAATTGCCCAACAAATTTTAGGATCCATTTTATCCTGTTGCCCATGTGAAAATGAAAAAACTGAGGCTAAAAGAAAATTTTTGTGAAAAAAAAGTACTTTTTTTTTTACGGATGAATTTGTGAAGCACCTGGGGGTCCAAAGTGCTCACTATGCATCTAGATAAGTTCCTTGGGGGGTCTAGTTTCCAAAATGGGGTCACTTGTGGGGGAGCTCCAATGTTTAGGCACACAGGGACTCTCCAAATGCGACATGGCAACCGCTAAATATTCCAGCATATTTTCCATTCAAAAAGTCAAATGGCGCTCATTCCCTTCTGAGCCCTGTCGTGCGCCCATACAGTGGTTTATGACCACATATGAGGTATCTGTGTACTCAGCAGAAATTGGCCAACAAAGTTTAGGATCCATTTTATCCTGTTGCCCATGTAAAAATGAAAAAATTGATGCTAAAAGAAAATTTTTGTTGGAAAAATTAAAATGTCCATTTTTTCCTTCCACGTTGCTTTAGTTCCTGTTAAACACCTGAAGGGTTAATAATCTTCTTGAATGTAGTTTTGAGTAGCTTGAGGGGTGCAATTTTTATAATGGTGTCCCTTTGGATATTTTCTGCCATATAGACCCCTCAAAGTGACTTCAAATGTGAGGTGGTCCGTAAAAAAAATGGTTTTTTAAATTTTGTTGTAAAAATGAGAAATCGCTGGTCAACTTTTAACCCTTATAACTTCGTAACACACAAAAATTTTGTTTCCAAAATTGTGCTGATGTAAAGTAGACATGTGGGAAATGTTATTTATTAACTATTTTGTGTCACAGAATTCTCTGGTTTAACAGAATAAAAATTCAAAATTTGAAAATTGCAAAATTTTCAAAATTTTCGCCAAATTTCCATTTTTTTCACAAATAAACGCAAAAATGATCGACCTTAATTTACCACTAACATGAAGCCCAATATGTCACGCAAAAACATTCTCAGAATCGCTAGGATCCGTTGAAGCGTTCCTGAGTTATTACCTCATAAAGGGACACTGGTCAGAATTGCAAAAAATGGCCAGGTCTTTAAGGTCAAAATAGGCTGGGTCATGAAGGGGTTAACTTTCTGGCTAATCAAAAAATTCCCAAATGTCCTTGAACCCATTTTCAGGGGAGGATCAACCTTTCTTAAAATTTGACAGACATAATAAATTTCATCATCTTTAGATGGCCATTTCCAGGTATTTTTATTCTTGCCATAGAATTCCATGGTTTTCACTTTCATCTCATTGCGTGCAACCTCAGTAACCACTCCACGATACTTTCTGCCATCATACATTACTTCAACCCAGTCATCAACTTTGTATTCAATATCAGGGTACTTGCCGTTATTAGAATTGTAATAGACCATGTTTTAAGTGGTTCTAAAGCCAATAAATTTGCCTGCAAAATACCCTATGGCATGAAATTTGGAAATTCCTTCAACAGGCTTTGCATTGCTTACCAACTGCTTTAAATCCAGAGCCAAATTTCTGTAATCAATCTTAGTGTTGCTTATGTGTAGTTCTACTTATATCATCTCTTTCGTAAAATAATGTGATTGTATCTGCAGTACTGGGCTTCAGTGCTGTTGGTCCTACTGTCAGACGAAGAAATTGTACTTTCAATAGGTCCATAAAATGATTTAAATAGTTTTGTTACTACACATTTCTTTCTTGATGTGCTGGTAGGAAGTAAACTTTTCACTTTCGCAGTTGCTTTGCCTAAGGAATTAGCTAATTTGTATGGCACTGGTGACATCACTTTGAGCCTATGTGCACACGTAGGAGGATTGCCACGGAAATTTCCATGGCAATCCCACACCTCCCTGCCGCGGGAAATACACATTTTATAGGTATGCGTATTCCCACCAGAAACTAGCGTTTTGCAAGCGTAATTAGTTTGCAGAATGCTAGCGTTTTCCAAGTGATCTGTAGCAGGTTGGTCACACGTGTCATGCATAGTGCTTGATAAGTGTGACCAACTTTTTACTGTTGATGCCGCCTATGCCGCATCAATAGTAAAAAGATCTAATGTTAAAAATAAAAAAAATAATAAATCGTGATATTCTCACCTTCCGGCGGCCGCCGCAGCTTTCCCGCCTTTCAGCGATGCTCCCGGCCAATTGCGTTCCCAGGGATGCTTAGCAACAATGACCCCAGATGACGTAGCATCACGTGAGACCGCTACGTCATCTGTGGTCATTGTCACTAAGGACGCCTGGGAACGGGATTGGCCGGGAGCGTCGCTGAGAGGCAGGAAAACTGCGGGGGCCGCCGGAAGGTGAGAATATCATTATTTTTTATTTTAATTATTGTTTTACCCGGGATATGGTACCCAGGGCCTGGAGGAGAGTCTCCTCTCCTCCAGACCCTGGGTACCATCCGCACATGAACCGCTCACTTTGCGCACGGTGGTCATAGCCACATGCGGAAAGTAAGCGGTTCAATGCATTCCTATGTGTGCGGAATCGCCGCGATTCCGGAAAAAGAATGAACATGCTGCGTTTTTTCCACGATGCGTATTTTTCGCTGAAAAAAACAGCATGTGCACAAAAATTGCGGAATGCATTCTACTAATAGGATGCTTAATGCATGCGTTTTTTCAGCGGAAAACTGCCACAAAAACGCTAAAAAAAAGCGAAAAATCCTCAACGTGTGCACATAGCCTGAATCTGTTTCACACTTTTCTTTAGTTCTCTGCATTTCCTAACCCTTGCATGAACCTTCATCCTATTTTCTTCTTTAATTTTTTCCTGCTTTTTTTTTGACATAGCACTAACATCAATGTTTTTCTTCTCTCTGGATTTTTTAACTGCTTCTCTGACTTTTATCTTGTACTGTTCATTTCCTCCCTTTTCTTTCAACTTCTCATATCGTCTCTTCATCTTTTCAGCTGGCGTTAATGGCATTGTGACTCAAGAAATACAAAGAATGACGTTATAATATAAAGTAAAATGAACATCAAAATTATGATAGTATTTAATTATTTCAAAAAGTGTCCAAAAATTGAAATGCAGGTAACTTACAATGAAAAGCTGAAGTAACTTACATTACAATAAGTTTACTTCATACAGAAACTGTGAAACTTTTAGCAGCAACATGAAACTTAGTGAATAGTTAATACATATATAAGAACTCTGCAAGTTACAACTTAATTTATGCTTAGTTCTCAATCCTACAAAAACTTTTTATCTTTTTGGTAACTTACGTTACTGAGAAAATGTCTACAATGGATATGTGCAAAATTTCTGGTAAACAATAATCTTACAGAACCAAAGATATTATAGTATTTTGGTTTCCCAACAGTACTTCTTTATATTTACTGAACTTAAGTTATGCATGTTGCTAGTTAATAGTAATCCACTTACCAATATAGCCTGTTACTGTATGATTCCTGTAAGAACAGTAGGTGTTCACATTCAACCTCTGCCATCTTGGAAATATATGGAATTTGAAAGAAACAGTGATGCCACCTTATGCCATGTGTAATGAAGTACCAACTTACAAAAATTAACTATTTTCAAAATATTTGAAAAGGTTCAAAAAATATTCCTTCTCAGCATGGAACTGCCCTTAAAGGGAAGCTGTTAGCATATTTCTACATATGGAAGCGGGGGTATAGCGGGACACAAGTCTGGCCTCTAATAAAGCACTTAAGAGATATCCGATGTTAGATGAGCTCTAGCTCAGAAACCATATGTAAATCAGACTGGAATTGCAGTACAGGCGTGTCAGTGTTGGACACGCCCCCAGTGCACATGCAGCCACACTGGAACTCTACAGATAAAGTGCTGCTTATATTGGGGGACGATATGGTACAGCCATACAGTAAGAGCGCTGCGCTTCCATTGCTCACACTCGTGACTGATGGCTCAGGGACATGCAAGAAAACAGAGATTGACCTTGTGGGGGAGAGTGCTGCCCCTCTGGGGCCTGAGAACAGGACGGGCATCATACACTGGGAACAATCAGCCCAATCTTAGGATTTTGGGTCCCACGACTCTTCCCGGACTTCTACTATAATAAAGCCACATGTACAGCTCTACAGTGCTGCCCATCGGAACGATGTACGTATGAACGCCTGTCCTCCATGTCTGTGCTGCCGTCAGAAAGGTGTACATATGAACGCCCGTCCTCCATGTCCATGCTGCCTATCGGAACGTGTACATATGAATGCCCGTCCTCCATGTCCGTGCTGCCCGTCAGAACGGTGTACGTATGAACACGCGTCTTCCATGTCCGTGCTGCCCATCGGAACAATGTACGTATGAATGCCTATCCTCCATGTTCGTGCTGCCTCAGAACTGTACGAACGCCTGTCCTCCATGTTCGTGCTGCCTCAGAACTGTACGTTTGAATGCCCGTCCTCCATGTTGGTGCTGCCTGTCAGAACGGTGTATGTATGAATGCCTGTCATCCATGTCTGTGCTGCCTGTCCAAACGGTGTATGTATGAACGCCTGTCATCCATGTCATGCTGCTTCAGAACGGTGTATGTATGACCTGTCCTCCATGTCTGTGCTGCGTCAGAACGGTGTAGGTATGAACGCCTGTCCTCAATGTCCATGCTGCCTCAGAATGGTGTATGTGTATGCATGCCTGTCCTCCATGTTCGTGCTGCCTCAGAACTGTACGTTTGAATGCCCATCCTCCATGTCGGTGCTGCCTCAGAATGGTGTATGTGTATGCACGCCTGTCCTCCATGTCCATGCTGCGTCAGAATGGTGTATGTATGAACACCTGTCCTCCATGTTCATGCTGCCTCAGAACTATACGTTTGAATGCCCGTCCTCCATGTCGGTGCTGCCTGTCAGAACAATGTATGTATGAACGCCTGTCCTCAATGTCCTTGCTGCCTCAGAATGGTGTATGTGTATGCATGCCAGTCCTCCATGTTCGTGCTGCCTCAGAACTGTATGTTTGAATGCCCGTCCTCCATGTCGGTGCTGCCTGTCAGAACGGTGTATGTATGAACGCCTGTCATCCATGTCATGCTGTTTCAGAACGGTGTATGTGTGAACGCCTGTTCTCCATGTCTGTGCTGCGTAAGAACGGTGTCTGTATGAACGCCTGTCCTCCTTGTCCGTGCTGCCTCAGAATGGTGTATGTGTATGCACGCCTGTCCTCCATGTTCGTGCTGCCTCAGAACTGTACGTTTGAATGCCCGTCCTCCATATCGGTGCTGCCTGTCAGAACAGTATATTTTTGAACGCCTGTCCTTCATGTCCGTCCTGCATCAGAACGGTGTATGTATGAATGCCCGTCCTCCATGTCCGTGCTGCGTCAGAACGGTGTATGTATGAACACCTGTCATCCATGTCGTGCTGCTTCAGAACGGTGTATGTATGAATGCCCATCATCCATGTCCGTGCTGCGTCAGAATGGTGTATGTATGAACACTTGTCATCCATGTCATGCTGCTTCAGAACGGTGTGTTTAAATGCCTGTCCTCCATGTCCGTCCTGCGTCAGAACGGTGTATGTATGAATCCCCGTCCTCCATGTCCGTGCTGTGTCAGAACGGTGTATGTATGAAACTCCTGTCTTCCATGTCGTGCTGCTTCAGAACGGTGTATGTATGAATGCCCGTCCTCCATGTCCGTGCTGCGTCAGAACGGTATATGTATGAACGCCTGTCATCCATGTCGTGCTGCTTCAGAATGGTGTATGTTTGAACGCCTGTCCTCCATGTCCGTGCTGCGTCAGAACGGTGTATGTATGAACGCCTGTCCTCCATGTCTGTGCTGCCTCAGACTGGTTTATGTGTATGCACGCCTGTCCTCCATGTTCGTGCTTCCTCAGAACTGTACGTTTGAATGCCTGTCCTCCATGTCGTTGCTGCCTGTCAGAACGGTGTATGTATGAACGCCTGTCATCCATGTCTGTGCTGCGTCAGAACGGTGTATGTATGAACGCCTGTCCTCCATGTCCGTGCTGCCTCAGAATGGTGTATGTGTATGCACGCCTGTCCTTCATGTTGGTGCTGCCTCAGAACTGTACGTTTGAATGCCCGTCCTCCATGTCGGTGCTGCCTGTCAGAACGGTGTATTTTTGAATGCCCGTCCTCCATGTCGGTGCTGCCTCAGAATGGTGTATGTGTATGCACGCCTGTCCTCCATGTCCATGCTGCGTCAGAATGGTGTATGTATGAACACCTGTCCTCCATGTTCATGCTGCCTCAGAACTATACGTTTGAATGCCCGTCCTCCATGTCGGTGCTGCCTGTCAGAACAATGTATGTATGAACGCCTGTCCTCAATGTCCTTGCTGCCTCAGAATGGTGTATGTGTATGCATGCCAGTCCTCCATGTTCGTGCTGCCTCAGAACTGTATGTTTGAATGCCCGTCCTCCATGTCGGTGCTGCCTGTCAGAACGGTGTATGTATGAACGCCTGTCATCCATGTCATGCTGTTTCAGAACGGTGTATGTGTGAACGCCTGTTCTCCATGTCTGTGCTGCGTAAGAACGGTGTCTGTATGAACGCCTGTCCTCCTTGTCCGTGCTGCCTCAGAATGGTGTATGTGTATGCACGCCTGTCCTCCATGTTCGTGCTGCCTCAGAACTGTACGTTTGAATGCCCGTCCTCCATATCGGTGCTGCCTGTCAGAACAGTATATTTTTGAACGCCTGTCCTTCATGTCCGTCCTGCATCAGAACGGTGTATGTATGAATGCCCGTCCTCCATGTCCGTGCTGCGTCAGAACGGTGTATGTATGAACACCTGTCATCCATGTCGTGCTGCTTCAGAACGGTGTATGTATGAATGCCCATCATCCATGTCCGTGCTGCCCGTCAGAACGGTGTACGTATGAACGCTTGTCATCCATGTCGTGCTGCTTCGGAACGGTGTATGTTTGAACGCCTGTCCTCCATGTCCGTGCTGCGTCAGAATGGTGTATGTATGAACACTTGTCATCCATGTCATGCTGCTTCAGAACGGTGTGTTTAAATGCCTGTCCTCCATGTCCGTCCTGCGTCAGAACGGTGTATGTATGAATCCCCGTCCTCCATGTCCGTGCTGTGTCAGAACGGTGTATGTATGAAACTCCTGTCTTCCATGTCGTGCTGCTTCAGAACGGTGTATGTATGAATGCCCGTCCTCCATGTCCGTGCTGCGTCAGAACGGTATATGTATGAACGCCTGTCATCCATGTCGTGCTGCTTCAGAATGGTGTATGTTTGAACGCCTGTCCTCCATGTCCGTGCTGCGTCAGAACGGTGTATGTATGAACGCCTGTCCTCCATGTCTGTGCTGCCTCAGACTGGTTTATGTGTATGCACGCCTGTCCTCCATGTTCGTGCTTCCTCAGAACTGTACGTTTGAATGCCTGTCCTCCATGTCGTTGCTGCCTGTCAGAACGGTGTATGTATGAACGCCTGTCATCCATGTCTGTGCTGCGTCAGAACGGTGTATGTATGAACGCCTGTCCTCCATGTCCATGCTGCCTCAGAATGGTGTATGTGTATGCACGCCTGTCCTTCATGTTGGTGCTGCCTCAGAACTGTACGTTTGAATGCCCGTCCTCCATGTCGGTGCAGCCTGTCAGAACAGTGTATTTTTGAACGCCTGTCCTCCATGTCCGTCCTGCGTCAGAGCGGTGTGTGTATGAATGCCCGTCCTCCATGTTCGTGCTGCGTCAGAACAGTGTATGTATGAACACCTGTCATCCATGTCGTGCTGCGTCAGAACGGTGTATGTATGAACGTCCATCATCCATGTCCGTGCTGCCCATCAGAACGGTGTACGTATGAATGCTTGTCATCCATGTCGTGCTGCTTCGGAACGGTGTATGTTTGAACGCCTGTCCTCCATGTCCGTCCTGCGTCAGAACGGTGTATGTATGAATGCCGTCCTCCATGTCCGTGCTGCATCAGAACGGTGTATGTATGAACGCCTGTCATCCATGTCGTGCTGCTTCAGAACGGTGTATTTGTAAACGCCTGTCATCATGTCGTGCTGCTTCAGAACAGTGTATGTTTGAACGTCTGTCATCCATGTCGTGCTGCTTCAGAACAGTGTATGTATGAACGCCTGTCCTCCATGTCTGTGCTGCCTCAGACTGGTTTATGTGTATGCACGCCTGTCCTCCATGTTCGTGCTTCCTCAGAACTGTGCGTTTGAATGCTTGTCCTCCATGTCATTGCTGCCTGTCAGAACGGTGTATGTATGAACGCCTGTCATCCATGTCGTGCTGCTTCAGAACGGTGTACGTATAAACGCTTGTCATCCATGTCCGTGCTGCCTAAAAATGGTGCATGTTGTATGCATGCCAGTCCTCCATGTCTGTGCTGCCTCAGAACTGTACGTTTGAATGCCTGTCCTCCATGTCGGTGCTGCCTGTCAGAAGGGTTTATGTATGAACGCCTGTCCTCAATGTCGTGCTGCCTCAGAATGGTGTATGTGTATGCATGCCAGTCCTCCATGTTCGTGCTGCCTCAGAACTGTACGTTTGAATGCCCATCCTCCATGTCGGTGCTGCCTGTCAGAACGGTGTATGTATGAACGCCTGTCATCCCTGTCATGCTGTTTCAGAACAGTGTATGTGTGAACTCCTGTCCTCCATGTCTGTGCTGCGTAAGAACGGTGTATGTATGAACGCCTGTCCTCCATGTCCGTGCTGTCTCAGAATGGTCTATGTATATGCACGCCTGTCCTCCATATTCGTGCTGCCTCAGAACTGTACGTTTGAATGCCCGTCCTCCATGTCGGTGCTGCTGTCAGAACAGTGTATTTTGAACGCCTGTCCTCCATGTCCGTCCTGCGTCAGAACGGTGTATGTATGAATACCCTTCCTCCATGTCTGTGCTGCGTCAGAACGGTGTATGTATGAACACCTGTCATCCATGTCGTGCTGCGTCAGAACGGTGTGTGTATGTATGAACGTCCGTCATCCATGTCCGTGCTGCCCGTCAGAATGGTGTACGTATGAATGCTTGTCATCCATGTCGTGCTGCTTCGGAACGGTGTATGTTTGAACACCTGTCCTCCATTTCCGTGCTGCGTCAGAACGGTGTATGTATGAACACTTGTCATCCATGTCATGCTGCTTCAGAATGGTGTGTTTGAACGCCTGCCCTCCATGTCCGTGCTGCATCAGAACGGTGGTATGTATGAACGCCTGTCATCCATGTCGTGCTGCTTCAGAACGGTGTATGTGTAAACGCCTGTCATCATGTCGTGCTGCTTCAGAACAGTGTATGTTTGAACGCCTGTCATCCATGTCGTGCTGCTTCAGAACGGTGTATGTTTGAACGCCTGTCCTCCATGTCCGTGCTGCGTTAGAACGGTGTATGTATGAACACCTGTCCTCCATGTCTGTGCTGCCTCAGACTGGTTTATGTGTATGCACGCCTGTCCTCCATGTTTGTGCTGCCTCAGAACTGTACGTTTGAATGCCCGTCCTCCATGTCGGTGCTGCCTGTCAGAACAGTGTATTTTTGAACGCCCGTCCTCCATGTCGGTGCTGCCTGTCAGAACGGTGTATGTATGAACGCCTGTCATCCATGTCTGTGCTGCGTCAGAACGGTGTATATATGAACGCCTGTCCTCCATGTCCGTGCTGCCTCAGAATGGTGTATGTGTATGCACGCCTGTCCTCCATGTTCGTGCTGCCTCAGAACTGTATGTTTGAATGCCCGTCCTCCATGTTGGTGCTGCTGTAAGAACGGTGTACGTATGAACGCCTGTCCTCCATGTCCGTGCTTCGTCAGAACTTTGTATGTATGAACGCCTGTCATCCATGTCATGCTGCTTCAGAACGATGTACGTATAAACGCTTGTCATCCATGTCGTGCTGCGTCAGAACAGTGTATGTTTGAACGCCTGTCAGTGTGAACGCCTGTCCTCCATGTCCGTGCTGTGTCAGAACGGTGTATGTATGAACGCCTGTCCTCCATGTCATGCTGCTTCAGAACGGTGTACGTATGAATGCCCAACCTCCATGTCCGTGCTGCGTCAGAACGGTGTATGTATGAACGCCTGTCCTCCATGTCCGTGCTGCGTCAGAACGGTGTATGTTTGAACGCATATCCTCCATGTCCGTGCTGCGTCAGAACGGTGTACGTATGAATGCCGGTCCTCCATGTCCATGCTGCGTCAGAACAGTGTATGTTATGATTTGGTAACTGAGGAGTGCAGGTAAAAAAGGCAATACACCAGAGCAGTTGGAAACTATGAGATTGCAGTACCCTGACTAACCACCACAACTAGAGGCAGCCGTGGAGCGTTCCTACGTTGGTCCTAGATGCCTCGTCACAGCCTGAGAAACTAATTATACCTAAAGATAGAAAGAGGAAAGCTATCTGCCCGGAGCAGATCCCCAAAGAACATAGAAAGCCCCCAAACATGTAATGGCGGTTAGACAAGAAGAAATACTGACACAGACAGAAAATAGTATGAGCAAACGTTGGGGCCCAAACTATCTAAATAGAAAAGGATAGGAAGGGCACTTACTGCAATCCCAAAAAACCCCGAAAAGCACCAACTCTACTAATTTCAAAAACACCTGAGATCACACGACCTCTACCACCTAAATTAGTTCTCTGGTGTAACAAAATCAAAACAGCAGCCACTGAAAAAACTGGAAAAAGCAAATGTACAAAACATCAGTGGCTGAACTAAACTGAGAGGGCAAAAGCCCCCGGAGGGGACCCTGAAGGCCCCCACAGAAGAGCAGGACAAAATGCAAAAATCAAGCACAAAAACAAAAAGAAGAAAATGTCTTATCTGTTAGCAGGAGATGCAGACACGACACAGCAGGCTACAAAGGAAACAGGAATCAAGGATTGAGACCAGAACAATTGATCACCGGCAACCTGATGGGAAAGCGACTCCCTTATATAAAACCAGTCAGTAACACCTGATTCCCCTTCCTCACAATCTTCACTGGACAGTCCAGTACCGCTTGTAACCACCAGAGGGAGCCTCTGCTCAGAACTCATCTCAAGTCCATTCACAACAGTACCCCCCCTTGAGGAGGGGTCACCGAACCCTCACCCGAGCAACCAGGTCGGTCAGGATGAGCTCTATGATATGCACGGATGAGTCTCCTAGCATGGATGTCTGAAGCAAACACCCAAGAATTGTCTTCCTGACCATAACCTCTCCACTTAACCAAATACTGGAGTTTCCGTCTAGAAAACGAGAATTCAATATTTTCTCAACCACAAACTCAATATTGCCCTCAACCAGAACAGGGTCAGGAGGCAAAGCAGTAGGAACCACTGGCTCAACAAACCTCTTCAACAAGGACTTGTGGAACACGTTATGGATCTTAAATGTCCCTGGAAGAAGCAAACGAAAAGAAACAGGATTAAGAATCTCCATGATCTTATAAGGTCCAATGAACCTAGGCTTAAATTTAGGAGATGCCACTCTCATAGGAATATTTTTTGAGGACAACCAGACCAAGTCCCCACTTTAAACCGAGGACCATCAGTCCTATGCGGTCAACCTCTCCACTACCTGGTCCCAAATCTGTTGCATACGCTCCACAACAGAGTCAACACCTGGACAGGCAGAAGCCTCCGTCTGTCCTGAAGAAAATCGAGGGTGAAACCAGAATTACAGAAAAATGGAGACATCAAAGTGGCAGAGCTAGCCCTATTATTAAGAGCAAACTCAGCCAAAGGCAAAAAAGAGACCCAGTCATCCTGATCAGCAGACACAAGCATCTTAGATAAGTCTCCAATGTCTGGTTTGTTCTCTCAGTTTGACCATTGGTCTGAGGATGAAACGCCGAGGAGAAAGACAACTGAACACCAAGCTTAGAACAAAAGGTCCTCCAAAATCTGGAACAAACCTGACTCCTCTGTCAGACACAATGTTCTCAGGAATGCCGTGTAAACGAACCACGTGCTGAAGGAACAAAGGCACCAATTCAGAGGAGGAAGGCAACTTAGGTAATGGCACAAGATGTATCATCTTGGAAAACCTATCACAAATCACCCAGATGACAGTCATTCTCTGAGAAACAGGGAGGTCGGAAATGAAATCCATAGAGATATGGGTCCATGGTCTCTTGGGCACAGGCAATGGCATCAACAAACCACTAGAGCGAGAGCAAGGCTTGGAGCGAGAGCAAGTCCCGCAGGACTGCACAAATTCCCTGACATCACAAGACAAGGTAGGCCACCAAAAGGACCGACTAACCAAGTCTCTGGTACCAAAAATTCCGGGATGACCGGCCAACGCGGAACAATGAATTTCAGACATCACACTCTTTTTCCACTGGTCCGGGACAAACAATTTCCCAACAGGGCAGCGCTCGGGCCTATCCTCCTGACACCCCTCCAGAGCCAGTCTCAAATTGGGCGAGATGGCGGAAAGAACTACACCTTCTTTCAAAATAACAGAAGGATCAGATACCTCAGAGAGTCTGCAAGGAAACTCCTCGAGAGGGCATCCGCCTTAACATTCTTAGTGCCAGGAAGAAAGGAAACCACAAAATTAAAACGTGTGAAAAACAAGGCCCACCTGGCCTGTCTAGGATTAAGTCGCTTGGCAGATTGCAGATAAACCAGATTCTTATGGTCCGTAAGGACCACCACCTGATGTTTGGCTCCTCCAGCCAATGTCTCCACTCTTCAAAAGCCCACTTCATGGCCAATAACTCCCGATTACCAACGTCATAATTACGTTCAGTAGGAGAAAATTTTCGAGAGAAAAAGGCACAAGGGTTACTTTTAGAGGTCTCTGGATCTCTTTGGGACAAAACGGCACCTGCCCCAATTTCAGAGGCATCAACCTCCACCTGAAATGGCAGAGAAACATCAGGCTGCCATAGAACAGGAGCAGAAGTGAATCTCTGCTTAAGTTCCTGAAATGCAGAGACTGCCTCAGGAGGCCAATTCACCACATCAGAACCCTTTTTGGTCAAATCAGTTAATGGTTTAACAATAACCGAGAAATTACCAATAAATTTACGATAAAAATTGGCAAAACCCAAAAATCTTTGAAGACCCTTTAATGAAGTAGGTTGGACCCAATCACAGATGGCCTGAACCTTGACCGGGTCCATTTCGATAACAGATGGGACAAAATGAATCCCAAAAATGAGATCCTCTGTACGCCAAAAAGACACTTTGATCCCTTCACATACAGAGCATTTTCTCTCAAAATCTGGAATACAGTTCAACATGTTTCACATGAGAGTCCCAGTCATTAGAAAAAATCAAGATATCATCCAAATAAACAATCAGAAATTTATCCACAAAATCCCTGAAAATTCATTCATGAAGGACTGGAAGACAGAAGGAGCATTAGTGAGCCCAAAGGGCATCACAAGGTACTCAAAATGCCCCTCAGGGGTGTTAAATGCCGTCTTCCATTCATCCCCGTGCTTAATGCGAATAAGGTTATATGCCCCCCTGAGGTCAAGCTTGGTAAACCAAGTAGCGTCTTTAACCTGGAAAACAGGTGTCATGTGTGCATTGCACGAAGATCGTCGCGGTTGCACATTTTGACTTCTCACAGCTGAGTTGCTGTTTCTTTTTTTTGGCAGTAGGGAGTTAATTCTGTCTGTGCTCGGTGCTGGGACTGGGTGCAGTTTCTCCCGGCTGCAATTGATTATTTGTTGATTGGTTTCCTTTAAGTTTCTGGTTGTCTGCTTTGGGAGTTGCCAGTGAAACACTTCATGCAGACCACGATAGGAATGAATCTGTATAGACTCTAGTTGAGAGCTCCTTAGTTGTTTTAAGCTTAACTTGCTTAGAGTTTATTTCCCAGACCATTTATGTTCCTTCGGTGTTTGAGTGTGTATGCAAGAGAGTGCTATCCTGTCTGTCTTATATGTCTAATCTGTGTATTTAGCTGAGATCAGCCATATCCCTTTGGTGGTAATCAGGATCCTTCTTAGGACTGATTACAGGGTTCAGGGTCTGATAGGAGACAGGGTTAGGCTGGAGACTTGGACCTCTGAACCATTATCAGTACCTCCAAGGTAAGGGATTAGTTAGGACCCAGTGTAGGGTCAGGTTAGACCCGGTTCCTCCTCTTTCCTGTTACAGCTCATCAAGTCCTCAAGATTAACCCTGAGTTCAACTGATATCGTCTCTGCACATCTAGTCCTCAAGATTAACCCTAAGTTCTGCTGATATTGTGTCAGGTAAATCTATTTTATACTTACATTCTTATGTTGCTAAACTATATGTTGTATAGAGTGTGGTTCCTGTATAAATAGTTTACTGACATTGTAATCATATCATTAGACAGCGTGACATTTTCACTGGCCATAAAAAATTATCTCTAGTTACCATGGATCCAGTAGCCCAGCTGGCTCTGCAGTTGCAGGGATTATCCATGGAGCTGACGGACATTAAGTCCAAAGTTTTGTCTCCCCTGGAGCAAACCAGAGTTGAACCTAAGGTGGCTCTTCCAGATAGGTTCACTGGTGGGCGAGACAAATTTTTTACCTTCCGGGAGGCATGTAAATTATATTTTCGGCTTCGGCCGCGATCATCAGGGAGTGATGAGCAGAGAGTGGGAATTGTTATCTCACTTCTTCAAGGGGACCCTCAATCCTGGGCATTTTCCCTTCCTCCGGGATCCCCGGCTCTACAGTCTGTAAATCAATTTTTTACTGCTCTGGGATTGGTATATGATGACCCAGATCGGGTCTCTCTTGCTGAGACTAAATTACGTAAGATACAGCAGGGAGATCGTCCTGCGGAGGAATTTGCTTCTGAGTTTCGTAGATGGGCCACGGATACTCAGTGGAATGACCCAGCTCTTAGGAGCCAGTTTTGTCATGGGCTTTCTGACAAATTAAAAGACGTTTTGGCTCAGTATGAGTCTCCTCCTTCTCTGGAGGCTGCTATGGCCCTAGCTATCCGTACTGATAGACGGCTTCGGGAGAGGGGTGAGGTAACTCCACTCCCTGTTGTTACTCCACCTACTACTAAAGTCCCTTATGTTGAGGTTCCCCTTGTCTGTTCGGATGAGCCTATGCAGTTGGGAGGGACATCTTTTCGTAGTAGGGGATTGGTGGCACGCCGCAGGACTAGAAGGTGTTTTTTCTGCGGGAAAGAGGGACATTTTGTTGGAGAATGTCCATCCCGTGTCTTGTTAAGTAAAAAGTCGCCGGAAAACTGCTAATCCCAGGTTGTGTGGTGGATGACAACCTGGGAGTATGTATTTCATCCGCCGGTTCTTCTCAGTTCCTTGTACCAGTGGAGGTGGTGTTTGGTACTAGAGTGAAGAGATTGTCTGTTCTTCTGGATAGTGGTTCCGGCGCCAATCTGGTTGACGCTCAGTTTGCTCAGGCTCAAGGTATGCATCTGAGTGTATTGGTCAAACTGATCCCTATTTTTTCCATTGACGCCAGGCCTCTCGGCCAAGGTAGCTTTGTTCATGAGGTTCATAACATTGACCTTCGGGTAGGGGCAATACATAGGGAACAATTATCTTGTTATGTGTTGGAGGGTCTACCTACTCCCATTGTGTTGGGACTTCCTTGGCTGGTTAAACATAACCCTGTAATTAATTGGCAGTCCAGAGAGATAAGCCAATGGGGTGAGTTTTGCAAAAGCAACTGCATGAACACAGTCATCAGTGCGGTCGTACCTAGTACATTGCCTCCTTTTTTGGAGGATTTTGGGGATGTTTTTTCTGAGGAGGGGTGTCGGGAGTTTGCCTCCTCATCGTGTGTATGACTGCTCTATTAATCTTCTTCCTGATGCTAAGTTACCTAAAGCTAGGTTGTATAATCTTTCTGGTCCTGAAAGACAGGCTATGAAAGATTATTTCCGAAAGTCTGGCCAAAGGGCATATTAGACCTTCATCTTCCCCTGTAGCTGCGGGGTTCTTCTTTGTGAAGAAAAAAGATGGAGGCCTACGCCCTTGCTTGGATTTCCGCGAACTTAATCGGATTACTGTTCGAGATCCGTATCCACTCCCTCTTATTCCTGATCTCTTCAATCAAATTGTTGGCGCCAAATGGTTCTCTAAATTGGATCTCAGGGGGGCGTATAATCTGATTAGAATAAAAGAGGGGGATGAGTGGAAAACGGCGTTTAACACGCCGGAGGGACATTATGAAAACCTGGTTATGCCTTTTGGTCTGACTACTGCACCAGCAGTATTCCAACATTTTGTTAATGACATTTTTCGTCACCTTGTGGGGGTGTTTGTGGTCGTATATTTGGATGACATTTTAATTTACTCGCCAGATCTTGTGTCTCACCAGGAGCATGTGAGACAGGTGTTGCAGATCTTGCGAGACAATAAACTATACGCCAAACTGGAGAAGTGTGTTTTTGCCGTACAGGAACTTCAGTTTTTGGGTTTTTTGGTGTCAGCCTCCGGTTTCCGTATGGACCCTGAAAAGGTGAGAGCAGTGCTTGAATGGGATCAGCCAGGGGATCTTAAGGCTCTGCAGCGTTTTTTGGGGTTTGCTAATTACTACCGGAAATTTATTTGTAATTTCTCGTCTGTCGTCAAACCTCTCACGGACATGACGAGAAAAGGGACGGATTTTTCTAGGTGGTCGGACAAAGCTTGCCAAGCCTTTTCCTCTTTAAAGAGATGTTTTGCTTCGGCACCCGTTCTCATCCAACCAGATGTATCTCAGCCGTTCATTGTGGAGGTGGACGCGTCTGACGTAGGGGTGGGTGCTATATTGTCCCAGGGTCCGTCCCTGGTAAATGGCATCCGTGCGCTTTCTTTTCTAAGAAATTGTCGTCCGCCGAAAGGAATTATGATATCGGCAATAGGGAACTTTTGGCCATTAAATTGGCTTTTGAAGAATGGCGTCACTTTTTGGAGGGGGCAGTCCACCCGGTCACCGTTATTACTGATCACAAGAACCTGCTGTATTTAGAATCCGCTAAGCGTCTGAATTCCAGACAAGCTCGATGGTCGTTGTTTTTTACCAGGTTTAATTTTGTCGTCACTTATCGTCGGGGTCTAAGAATGTAAAGGCTGATGCTTTGTCTCGCAGTTTCCCAGGGGCGGGAAAACGGATGACCCGATTCCTATCCTTCAGGAGGGGGTGGTAGTGTCGGCTGTATGTTCTGAGCTTGAGGAGGAGGTGTTAGAGACTCAGGGGGACGCCCCTGCAGGACCTCCAGGGAGACTGTTTGTCCCGAATCAGTTGAGACAAAAGGTTATTGAGGCACATCATAATTCTGCTTTAGCAGGACATCCAGGGAGTAAGGCTACTTTAGATCTCCTTTCTCGCCGATTTTGGTGGCCTAACGCTAATAAAGATGTTATAACTTTTGTCGCGTCCTGTGGGGTTTGTGCTCGCTCTAAAACTCCTCATACCCGTCCATCTGGGACCCTTTTACTCTTGAAACTTCCGGAGCGTCTATGGACTCATTTATCTATGGACTTCATTACGGATCTTCCTCCGTCGTCAGGGAATACTGTCATACTGGTGGTTGTTGACAGGTTCAGTAAGATGGCACATTTCGTTGCTCTTCCTGCACTCCCTAATGCTAAAACTCTGGCGCAGGTGTTCATTAGGGAGATCGTGAGACTTCATGGGTTGCCTTCTGATGTGGTGTCAGATAGGGGGTCTCAGTTTGTGTCCAAATTTTGGAGGGCATTTTGTTTACGTCGGGGGATGCAATTGTCGTTTTCCTCGGCTTTTCATCCACAGACCAATGGTCAGACAGAGCGTCTGAATCAGAGTTTAGAGACATATCTCCGGTGTTTTGTCTCGGAGAACCAGGAGGACTGGTCATCTTTCTTGCCTTTGGCAGAGTTCGCTCTTAACAACAGGCGGAGCGAGTCCACTGGTAAGTCCCCGTTTTTTGGGGCATATGGTTTTCATCCCCAGTTTTGTACTTTCAATGGGGGGGGTCCTTCTGGGGTACATGAGGAGGAGCGTTTCTCGTCGTCACTTGCTTCTGTGTGGCGAGGTGTATTGAATAATTTGAGTACGATGGGGAACCGTTACAAACGTATGGCTGATAGGAGGAGAGTTTCTGGTCCAGATCTGAATGTGAACGATCTGGTATGGTTGTCTACCAGGAATATAAAACTTAAAGTGCCCTCCTGGAAACTGGGTCCCAGATTCATCGGGCCGTACAGGATCAGTTCCATAATTAATCCTGTGGCATTTCGTCTGGAACTCCCTTCTACTTTTAAAATTCATAATGTGTTCCACAAGTCATTACTTAAAAGGTATGTGGCACCAGTCATACCGTCACCTCTACCTCCTCCTCCAGTGTTGGTCAATGGTAACTTGGAATTTCAAGTATCAAAAATCATTGACTCTCGCCTGAATCGCCGGTCCCTTCAGTACTTGGTGCATTGGAAGGGGTATGGTCCGGAGGAGAGGACGTGGGTCCCTGCGTCTGATGTTAACGCAGATCGTTTGGTTCGGACCTTCCACAGAACTCACCCGGGCAGGCCTGGCCCTGAGGGTCCGGAGGCCCCTCGTAGAAGGGGGGGTACTGTCATGTGTGCATTGCCACGAAGATCGTCGCGGTTGCACATTTTGACTTCTCACAGCTGAGTTGCTGTTTCTTTGTGTTTGGCAGCTAGGGAGTTAATTCTGTCTGTGCTCGGTGCTGGGACTGGGTGCAGTTTCTCCCGGCTGCAATTGATTATTTGTTGATTGGTTTCCTTTAAGTTTCTGGTTGTCTGCTTTGGGAGTTGCCAGTGAAACACTTCATGCAGACCACAGATAGGAATGAATCTGTATAGACTCTAGTTGAGAGCTCCTTAGTTGTTTTAAGCTTAACTTGCTTAGAGTTTATTTCCCAGACCATTTATGTTCCTTCGGTGTTTGAGTGTGTATGCAAGAGAGTGCTATCCTGTCTGTCTTATATGTCTAATCTGTGTATTTAGCTGAGATCAGCCCATATCCCTTTGGTGGTAATCAGGATCCTTCTTAGGACTGATTACAGGGTTCAGGGTCTGATAGGAGACAGGGTTAGGCTGGAGACTTGGACCTCTGAACCATTATCAGTACCTCCAAGGTAAGGGATTAGTTAGGACCCCAGTGTAGGGTCAGGTTAGACCCGGTCCTCCTCTTTCCTGTTACAGCTCATCAAGTCCTCAAGATTAACCCTGAGTTCAACTGATATCGTCTCTGCACATCTAGTCCTCAAGATTAACCCTAAGTTCTGCTGATATTGTGTCAGGTAAATCTATTTTATACTTACATTCTTATGTTGCTAAACTATATGTTGTATAGAGTGTGGTTCCTGTATAAATAGTTTACTGACATTGTAGTCATATCATTAGACAGCGTGACATTAGGTCAGAAATCAAGGGTAACGGATATTGATATTTCACAGTAATATTGTTCAAAAGACGATAATCAATACACGGCCTTAATGAACCATCCTTTTTGGCCACAAAGAAAAAACCGGCACCTAAGGGTGAAGAGGATGGTCTGATATGACCCTTCTCCAATGACTCCTTGATATAAGACTGCATAGCGTCATGTTCAGGTACAGACAAGTTAAAAAGGCGACCTTTAGGGAATTTACTACCAGGCACTAATTCAATAGCGCAGTCATAGCTCCTATGGGGAGGCAAGGATGCAGATTTACTTTCGCTAAACACATCAGAAAAATCAATCAAAAAGTCAGGAACATCCTGAGCCTGGGGGAGGCAGAAAAAACAGGAGTGTTGGTATTAACACATTGGCAGCCCCAACTGGTTACAGACACAGATTTCCAATCCAAAACAGGATTATGAGACTGTAACCAAGGGAAACCCAGCACGATAATGTCATGCAGATTATACAGAACCAAAAATTTGCAGCTCTCCTGATGATCAGGTTCAACCCTCATTATCACCTGAGTAGAGAACTGAGGTTTATTCTCAGCCAAAGGGGTAGAATCGATCCCCAGTAGGGGAATAGACTTCTGTAGGGTATCAAGGGAAACCCGCAACGTTTAGCAAAATCAAAATCCATCAGGTTAATAGCTGCTCCCGAATCAACGAAAGCCTGAGCAGAAAATGAGGACAGAGAGCATATCAGAGTAACAGTTAATAAAAACTTAGTCTGAACACTACCCAAGACAACTGAGCGTGCAAAACGTCTTCCCCGCTTAGGGCAGACTGAAATAGCATGAGAGGCATCACCACAGTAGAAACATAACCCATTGCGCTTTCGAAACTCATGACGCTGTGCCCCAGAAACCACTCCATCACACTGCATGGGTTCAGAAGCAGGTTCACAAGGCAACACTATTCCACGCATACTTCTCCGCTCACGCAAACGTCTGTCAATTTGAATCGCTAATGACATAGAATCATTGAGACCAGAGGGGATAGGGAATCCCACCATAACATCCTTTACATTATCTGACAGACCCTTCCGAAAAAGGGCTGCCAAAGTGTCATCATTCCATTTGGTCAGGACTGCCCACCTGCGGAATCTCTGACAGTATAACTCAGCGTCATCAAGCCCCTGATTTAATGCCAACAAGGCTTTTTATTTAGCTTGATCAGTGACATTAGGCTCATCGTACAATAACCCCAAGGCCTGAAAAAATGCATCAACATCACTCAAAACAGGATCCCCAGGTGTCAGGGAAAAAGCCCAATCCTGAGGATCGCCGCGCAGGAGAGAGATGACAATTTGAACCTGCTGCTCTGCGTTCCCTGAGGACTTAGATTTTAAGGCAAAAAACAATTTACAATTATTTTTGAAATTCAGAAACTTGGCTCGATCCCCCAAAAACAAATCTGGCATGGGAATCCTAGGTTCCACAACAGGCAACCTGGCAAGATAGGTAGCAATACTCCGAACCTCAGTGGCAAGCTGATCCACACGGCCAGACAACTGCAAACTCCATTGAGAGAAAAAAAAATCCTCCCCAGCACCCAGAGATACAGAGGGAAAAAAAAATGCAACAAACAGAAAAATATCTCTGACAACTCTGACAACCTTTTTTTTTCTTTCACAATATTTTTCCCTTCTGTGAGTACCAAATAATTTTCAGTTTAGGCCGGTGATACTGTTATGATTTGGTAGCTGAGGAGTGCAGGTAAAAAAGGCAATACACCAGAGCAGTTGGAAACTATGAGATTGCAGTACCCTGACTAACCACCACAACTAGAGGCAGCCGTGGAGCGTTCCTACGTTGGTCCTAGACGCCTCGTCACAGCTTGAGAAACTAACTATACCTAAAGATAGAAAGAGGAAAGCTATCTGCCCCGGAGCAGATCCCCAAAGAACATAGAAAGCCCCCAAACATGTAATGGCGGTTAGACAAGAAGAAATACTGACACAGACAGAAAATAGTATGAGCAAACGTTGGGGCCCAAACTATCTAAATAGAAAAGGATAGGAAGGGCACTTACTGCAATCCCAAAAAACCCTGAAAAGCACCAACTCTACTAATTTCAAAAACACCTGAGATCACACGACCTCTACCACCTAAATTAGTTCTCTGGTGTAACAAAATCAAAACAGCAGCCACTGAAAAAACTGGAAAAAGCAAATGTACAAAACATCAGTGGCTGAACTAAACTGAGAGGGCAAAAGCCCCCGGAGGGGACCCTGAAGGCCCCCACAGAAGAGCAGGACAAAATGCAAAAATCAAGCACAAAAACAAAAAGAAGAAAATGTCTTATCTGTTAGCAGGATATGCAGACACGACACAGCAGGCTACAAAGGAAACAGGAATCAAGGATTGAGACCAGAACAATTGATCACCGGCAACCCTGATGGGAAGGCGACTCCCTTATATAAGACCAGTCAGTAACACCTGATTCCCAATCCTCACAATCTTCACTGGACAGTCCAGTACCGCTTGTAACCACCAGAGGGAGCCTCTGCTCAGAACTCATCTCAAGTCCATTCACAACAAGTTACTTATGAACGCCCGTCATCCATGTCCGTGCTGCGTCAGAACGGTGTACGTATGAACGCCCGTCCTCCATGTCCGTGCTGGGATAGAACGGAGTATGTATGAACGCCCGTCATCCATGTCCGTGCTGGGTCAGAATGGTGTACGTATGAACGCCCGTCCTCCATGTCCATGCTGGGTTAGAACGGAGTACGTATGAACGCCCGTCCTCCATGTCCGTGCTGCGTCAGAACGGTGTACGTGTGAACGCCCGTCCTCCATGTCCGTGCTGGGTCAGAACGGTGTACGTATGAACGCCCTTCCTCTATGTCCGTGCTGCGTCAGAACGGTGTACTTATGAACGCCCGTCCTCCATGTCCGTGCTGGGTCAGAACGGTGTACGTATGAACGCCCGTCCTCCATGTCCGTGCTGCGTCAGAACGGTGTACTTATGAACGCCCGTCCTCCATGTCCGTGCTGGGTCAGAACGGTGTACGTATGAACGCCCGTCATCCATGTTGTGCTGCTTCAGAACGGTGTATGTTTGAAAGCCTGTCCTCCATGTCCGTGCTGCTTTAGAACGGTGTATTTTTGAATGCCTGTCATCCATGTTGTGCTGCTTCAGAACGGTGTATGTTTGAACGCCTGTCCTTCATGTCCGTGCTGCGTCAGAACGGTGTATGTTTGAACGCCTGTCCTCCATGTCCGTGCTGCATCAGAACGGTGTACGTATGAACGCCTGTCCCCAATGTCCGTGCTGCGTCAGAAAGGTGTATGTATGAACACCTGTCATCATGTCGTGCTGCGTCAGAACGGTGTATGTTTGAACGCCTGTCATCCATGTCGTGCTGCGTCAGAACGGTGTATGTTTGAACGCCTGTCACCCATGTCGTGGTGCGTCAGAACGGTGTATGTTTGAAAGCCTGTCATCCATGTTGTGCTGCTTCAGAATGGTGTATGTTTGAACGCCCGTCCCCAATGTCTGTGCTGCGTCAGAATGGTGTATGAACGCCTGTCATCCATGTCCGTGCTGCGTCAGAATTGTGTACGTATGAACGCCCGTCCTCCATGTCCGTGCTGCGTCAGAATGGTGTATGAACGTCTGTCATCCATGTCCGTGCTGCGTCAGAACGGTGTACGTATGAACGCCATCCTCCATGTCCGTGCTGCGTCAGAATGGTGTTACGTATGAACGCTCGTCATTCATGTCCTTGCTGGGTCAGAACCGTATACGTATGAACGCCTGTCCTCCATGTCCGTGCTGCGTCAGAATTGTGCACGTATGAACGCCGGTCCTCCATGTCCGTGCTGCGTCAGAATGGTGTATGTATGAACGTCCGTCATCCATGTCCGTGCTGCGTCAGAACGGTGCACGTATGAACGCCTGTCCTCCATGTCCGTGCTACGTCAGAACGGTGTACGTATGATTGCCCGTCCTCCATGTCCGTGCTGGGTCAGAACGGTGTACGTATGAACACCCATCATCCATGTCCGTGCTGGGTCAAAACGGTGTACGTATGAACGCCCGTTCTCCATGTCCGTGCTGCGTCAGAACTGTGTACGTATGAACGCCCGTCCTCTATGTCCGTGCTGGGTCAGAACAGTGTACTTATGAACGCCCGTCATCCATGTCCGTGCTGGGTCAGAACGGTGTACGTATGAACGCCCGTTCTCCATGTCCGTGCTGCGTCAGAACGGTGTATGTATGAACGCCCATCATCCATATTGTGCTGCTTCAGAACGGTGTATGTTTGAACGCCTGTCCTCCATGTCCGTGCTGCTTTAGAACGGTGTATGTTTGAACGCCTGTCATCCATATTGTGCTGCGTAAGAACGGTGTATGTTTGAATGGCTGTCCTCCATGTCCATGCTGCATAAGAACGGTGTATGTTTGAACACCTGTCCTCCATGTCCATGCTGCGTCAGAACGGTGTACGTATGAACGCCCGTCCCCAATGTCCGTGCTGCGTCAGAACGGTGTATGTATGAACGCCTGTCATCATGTCGTGCTGCGTCAGATCGGTGTATGTATGAACGCCTGTCATCCATGTCGTGCTGCGTCAGAACGGTGTATGTTTGAACGCCTGTCCTCCATGTCCATGCTGTGTCAGAACGGTGTATGTATGAACACTTGTCATCCATGTCATGCTGTTTCAGAACGATGTGTTTGAACGCCTGTCCTCCATGTCCGTCCTGCGTCAGAACGGTGTATGTATGAATGCCCGTCCTCCATGTCCGTGCTGCATCAGAACGGTGTATGTATGAACGCCTGTCATCCATGTCGTGCTGCTTCAGAACGGTGTATGTGTAAATGCCTGTCATCATGTCGTGCTGCTTCAGAACAGTGTATGTTTGAACGCCTGTCATCCATGTCATGCTGCTTCAGAACGGTGTGTTTGAACGCCTGTCTTCCATGTCCGTCCTGCGTCAGAACGGTGTATGTATGAATGCCCGTCCTCCATGTCCGTGCTGCATCAGAACGGTGTATGTATGAACGCCTGTCATCCATGTCGTGCTGCTTCAGAACGGTGTATGTGTAAACGCCTGTCATCATGTCGTGCTGCTTCAGAACATTGTATGTTTGAACGCCTGTCATCCATGTCGTGCTGCTTCAGAACGGTGTATGTTTGAACGCCTGTCCTCCATGTCCGTGCTGCGTTAAAAGGGTGTATGTATGAACGCCTTGTCACGGTTGTGTCGCCACGAAGATCGTCGCGATTACACAACCTGACTTCTCACAGCTGAGTTTTTGGTGCTTGGTGTTTGTCGGCAGTGAGGGAGTTAATTCTCCCTCTCTCTGTGCTAGACGAGGCCCAGCCTCGCCCAGCTGCAGTTAATGCTGCACTAATGAGATTCCTTCAAATACCTGCCAGTCTGCTAGGGAAGTGTCGGTGAAAGCAGTCATGCAGACCAGCAGAGCGGATTGTGGTATTGTGAAGTCTGAAGTGAAGAGTACCTGGTGTGGTTTTCTCCCCTCCTCGCTTTATCATTTATCTCCTTACCCGTTGGTGTTCCCTCTGTAGTTGTAGAGTGAGTTTTGTATGCAAGGTGGTCTTTTATTTTACCCCTTGTACTGTCTCGTTCGTCTTATACTGTGTGTAGGCATTTACCTTCCCATTCCCTGTGGTGGTGATCAGGGTCCTTCTCAGGACTAGATTACAGAGGGTCAGGGATTCACAGGAGATAGGGTTACGCTGGCGGCCTGGACCTCTGTACCATCAACAGTACCTCCAGGTAGAGGGATTAGTCAGGGCCCCAGATTAGGGTCAGCATAGACCCCGGACCTCCTGTATACAGTGACAGCGTGACATTTTCACCGACCATACTAAAGATTCTCTCCAGCCACCATGGATCCAGTAGCCAGTCTAGCTCGGCAGTTGCAGAGTTTGTCCATGGAGCTGGCGGACGTTAAGTCCAAGGTTTTGTACCCCTGGAGCAAGCCGGACCTGAACCTAAAGTAGCTCTCCCTGACAGGTTCACTGTAGGGCGGGACAAATTTTTTGCTTTCCGGGAGGCATGTAAATTATACTTTCGGCTGCGACCTCGGTCATCGGGGAGTGAAGATCAAAGGGTGGGAATTGTCATCTCGCTCCTACAAGGGGACCCCCCAATCATGGGCGTTCTCGCTTCCCCCGGGCTCCCCGGCTCTCCAGTCAGTGAATAGGTTTTTCGCAGCTCTGGGTCTTGTATATGGTGACCCGGATCGGGTCTCCCTTGCTTAATCTAAGTTACGTAAGATACAGCAGGGAGATCGTCCGGCGGAGGAATTCTGTTCGGAATTCCGTAGGTGGGCCACGGACACCCAGTGGAATGACCCGGCTCTTAGGAGCCAGTTTTGTCAAGGTTTATCTGACAAATTAAAGGATGTGTTGGCACAGTATGACCCTCCCACGTCACTGGAAGCCTCTATGGCCCTTGCTATTCGCATTGACAGACGGCTTCGGGAGAGGTGCGGGGTAACTCCGCCCCTGTGATGACTCCACCTTCTACTAGGGCCCCTTATATAGAGGTTCCCCTGGTCAGTCCAGAGGAGCCTATGCAGTTAGGAGGGACATCATTCCGAGAGAGGGGATCGGCAGTGCGCCGCAAGACAAGAAGGTGTTTCTTCTGCGGGAGAAAGGGACATTTTATTGGGGGGTGTCCATCCCGTCCTTTGCAGAGTGAGAAGTCGCCGGAAAACTATTGATCCCAGGTTGTGTGGTGGACGACAATCTGGGAGTATGTATTTCGTCCCCAGGTCCGTCTCAATTTCTCGTACTGGCGGAGGTGGTGGTGGGTACGAGAACTGAGAGGATATCTGTTCTTCTGGATAGTGGGGCCGGGGCTAATCTGGTGGACGCTCGGTTTGCCCGGGTTCAAGGTATGCGACTGAGTGTATTGGCTAAACCCATCCCCATATTCTCGATCGACGCCAGGCCTCTCGGTCAAGGTAGTTTTTTGCAAGCCGTGTATAACATAGATCTTCGAGTGGGGGCGATACATAAAGAACTGTTGTCTTGTTACGTGTTGGAGGGTCTTCCCACTCCTATAGTGTTGGGCCTTCCTTGGTTAACTAAGCATAACCCGGATATTAATTGGCAATCCAGAGAGATAAGTCAGTGGAGTGAATTCTGTAATAAAAACTGCATGAACATGGTCATCGGTGCGGTCGTGCCTAGGGCCTTACCTCCATTTCTGGTGGACTTTGAGGATGTATTTTCGGAGAAAGGGTGTCAAGAACTACCTCCTCATCGCGCGTATGACTGTTCTGTAAAATTGCTCCCTGAAGCCAAGTTACCGAAATCTAGGTTGTATAACCTTTCTGGTCCTGAGAGGCAGGCCATGAAGGATTATATTTCGGAGAGTCTGGCTAAGGGGCATATTAGACCTTCATCTTCCCCGGTGGCCGCGGGTGTTGTGAATGGGCTTGAGATGAGTTCTGAGCAGAGGCTCCCTCTGGTGGTTACAAGCGGTACTGGTCTGTTCAGTGAAGATTGTGAGGACTGGGAATCAGGTGTTACTGACTGGTCTTATATAAGGGAGTCACCTTCCCATCAGGGTTGCCGGTGATCAATTGTTCGGGTCTCAATCCTTGATTCCTGTTTCCCTTGTAGCCTGCTGTGTCGTGTCTGCATCTCCTGCTAACAGATAAGACATTTTCTTCTTTTTGTTTTTGTGCTTGATTTTTGCATTTTGTCCTGCACTTCTGTGGGGGCCTTCTGGGTCCCCTCAGGGGGCTTTTGCCCTCTCAGTTTAGTTCAGCCACTGATGTTTGTACTTTTGCTTTTTCCAGTTTTTTCAGTGGCTGCTGTTTTGATTTTGTTACACCAGAGAACTAATTTAGGTGGTAGAGGTCGTGTGATCTCAGGTGTTTTTGAAATTAGTAGAGTTGGTGCTTTCAGGGTTTTTTTTGGGATTGCAGTAAGTGCCCTTCCTATCCTTTTCTATTTAGTTAGTTTGGGCCCCAACGTTTGCTCATACTATTTTCTGTCTGTGTCAGTATTTCGTCTTGTCTAACCGCCATTACATGTTTGGGGGCTTGCTATTATCTTTGGGGTTCTGCTCCGGGGCAGATAGCTTTCCTATTTCTATCTTTAGGTGTAGTTAGTTTCTCAGGCTGTGACGAGGCGTCTAGGACCAACGTAGGAACGCTCCACGGCTGCCTCTAGTTGTGGTGGTTAGTCAGGGTACTGCAATCTCATAGATTCCAACTGCTCTGGTGTATTGCCTTTTTGCCTGCACTCCTCAGCTACCGAATCATAACAGTATCACCGGCCTAAATTGAAAATTGTATGGTACTCACAGAAGGGAAAAATATTGTGAAAGAAAAAACGGTTGTCAGAGTTGTCAGAGATATTTTTCTGTTTGTTGCATTTTTTTTTTCCCTCTGTATCTCTGGGTGCTGGGGAGGATTTTTTTCTCTCAATGGAGTTTGCACAGTTGTCTGGCCGTGTGGATCAGCTTGCCACTGAGGTTCGGAGTATTGCTGCATATCTTGCTAGGTTGCCTGTTGTGGAACCTAGGATTCCCATGCCAGATTTGTTTTTAGGGGATCGAGCTAAGTTTCAGAATTTCAAAAATAATTGTAAATTGTTTTTTGCCTTAAAATCTAAGTCCTCAGGAAACGCAGCGCAGCAGGTTCAAATTGTCATCTCTCTCCTGTGCGGCGATCCTCAGGATTGGGCTTTTTCCCTGACACCTGGGGATCCTGTTTTGAGTGATGTTGATGCATTTTTTCAGGCTTTGGGGTTATTGTACGATGAGCCTAATGTCACTGATCAAGCTGAAAAAGCCTTGTTGGCATTAAATCAGGGGCTTGATGACGCTGAGTTATACTGTCAGAGATTCCGTAGGTGGGCAGTCCTGACCAAGTGGAATGATTGACGACTCTTTGGCGGCCCTTTTTCGGAAGGGGCTGTCAGATAATGTAAAGGATGTTATGGTGGGATTCCCTGTCCCTCTGGTCTCAATGATTCTATGTCATTAGCGATTCAAATTGACAGACGTTTGCGTGAGCGGAGAAGTATGCGTGGAATAGTGTTGCCTTGTGAACCTGCTTCTGAATCCATGCAGTGTGATAGAGTGGTGTCTGGGGCACAGCGTCATGAGTTTCGAAAGCGCAATGGGTTATGTTTCTACTGTGGTGATGCCTCTCATGCTATTTCAGTCTGCCCTAAGCGGGGAAGACGTTTTGCACGCTCAGTTGTCTTGGGTAGTGTTCAGACTAAGTTTTTATTAACTGTCACTCTGATATGCTCTCTGTCCTCATTTTCTGCTCAGGCTTTCGTTGATTCTGGAGCAGCTATTAACCTGATGGATTATGATTTTGCTAAACATTGTGGGTTTCCCTTGATACCCCTACAGAAGTCTATTCCCCTTCTGGGGATCGATTCTACCCCTTTGGCTGAGAATAAACCTCAGTTCTCTACTCAGGTGATAATGAGGGTTGAACCTGATCATCAAGAGTGCTGCAAATTTTTGGTTCTGTATAATCTGCATGATATTATCGTACTGGGTTTCCCTTGGTTACAGTCTCATAATCCTGTTTTGGATTGGAAATCTGTGTCTGTAACCAGTTGGGGCTGCCAATGTGTTAATACCAACACTCCTGTTTTTTCTGCCTCCCCCAGGCTCAGGATGTTCCTGACTTTTTGATTGATTTTTCTGATGTGTTTAGCGAAAGTAGATCTGCATCCTTGCCTCCCCATAGGAGCTATGACTGCGCTATTGAATTAGTGCCTGGTAGTAAATTCCCTAAAGGTCGCCTTTTTAACTTGTCTGTACCTGAACATGACGCTATGCGGTCTTATATCAAGGAGTCATTGGAGAAGGGTCATATCAGACCATCCTCTTCACCCTTAGGTGCCGGTTTTTTCTTTGTGGCCAAAAAGGATGGTTCATTAAGGTCCTGTATTGATTATCGTCTTTTGAACAATATTACTGTGAAATATCAATACCGTTACCCTTGATTTCTGACCTGTTTTCCAGGGTGAAAAACGCTACTTGGTTTACCAAGCTTGACCTCAGGGGGGCATATAACCTTATTCGCATTAAGCACGGGGATGAATGAAAGACGGCATTCAATACCCCGGAGGGGCATTTTGAGTACCTTGTGATGCCCTTTGGGCTCACTAATGCTCCTTCTGTCTTCCAGTCCTTCATGAATGACATTTTCAGGGATTTTGTGGATAAATTTCTGATTGTTTATTTGGATGATATCTTGATTTTTTCTAATGACTGGGACTCTCATGTGAAACATGTTCGAACTGTATTCCAGATTTTGAGAGAAAATGCTCTGTTTGTGAAGGGATCAAAGTGTCTTTTTGGCGTACAGAGGATCTCATTTCTGGGATTCATTTTGTCCCCATCTATTATTGAAATGGACCCGGTCAAGGTTCAGGCCATCTGTGATTGGGTCCAACCTACTTCATTAAAGGCTCTTCAAAGATTTTTGGGTTTTGCCAATTTTTATCGTAAATTTATTGGTAATTTCTCGGTTATTGTTAAACCATTAACTGATTTGACCAAAAAGGGTTCTGATGTGGTGAATTGGCCTCCTGAGGCAGTCTCTGCATTTCAGGAACTTAAGCAGAGATTCACTTCTGCTCCTGTTCTACGGCAGCCTGATGTTTCTCTGCCATTTCAGGTGGAGGTTGATGCCTCTGAAATTGGGGCAGGTGCCGTTTTGTCCCAAAAAGATCCAGAGACCTCTAAAAGTAACCCTTGTGCCTTTTTCTCTCGAAAATTTTCTCCTACTGAACGTAATTATGACGTGGGTAATCGGGAGTTATTGGCCATGAAGTGGGCTTTTGAAGAGTGGAGACATTGGCTGGAGGGAGCCAAACATCGGGTGGTGGTCCTTACGGACCATAAGAATCTGGTTTATCTGGAATCTGCCAAGCGACTCAATCCTAGACAGGCCAGGTGGGCCTTGTTTTTCACACGTTTTAATTTTGTGGTTTCCTTTCTTCCTGGCACTAAGAATGTTAAGGCGGATGCCCTCTCGAGGAGTTTCCTTGCGGACTCTCCTGAGTTATCTGATCCTTCTGTTATTTTGAAAGAGGGTGTAGTTCTTTCCGCCATCTCACCCAATTTGAGACTTGCTCTGGAGGGGTGTCAGGAGGATAGGCCCGAGCGCTGCCCTGTTGGAAAATTGTTTGTCCCGGACCAGTGGAAAAAGAGTGTGATGTCAGATTCATTGTTCCGCGTTGGCTGGGCATCCCGGAATTTTTGGTACCAGAGACTTGGTTAGTCGGTCCTTTTGGTGGCCTACCTTGTCTCGTGATGTCAGGGAATTTGTGCAGTCCTGCGGGACTTGCTCTCGCTCCAAGCCTTGCTCTCGCTCTAGTGGTTTGTTGATGCCATTGCCTGTGCCCAAGAGACCATGGACCCATATCTCTATGGATTTCATTTCCGACCTTCCTGTTTCTCAGAGAATGACCGCCATCTGGGTGATTTGTGATAGGTTTTCCAAGATGATACATCTTGTGCCATTGCCTAAGTTGCCTTCCTCCTCTGAATTGGTGCCGTTGTTCCTTCAGCACGTGGTTCGTTTACACGGCATTCCTGAGAACATTGTGTCTGACAGAGGAGTCCAGTTTGTTTCCAGATTTTGGAGGACTTTTTGTTCTAAACTGGGTGTTCAATTGTCTTTCTCCTCGGCATTTCATCCTCAGACCAATGGTCAAACTGAGAGAACAAACCAGACATTGGAGACTTATCTAAGATGCTTTGTGTCTGCTGATCAGGATGACTGGGTCTCTTTTTTGCCTTTGGCTGAGTTTGCTCTTAATAATAGGGCTAGCTCTGCCACTTTGATGTCTCCATTTTTCTGTAATTCTGGGTTTCACCCTCGATTTTCTTCAGGACAGACGGAGGCTTCTGTCTGTCCAGGTGTTGACTCTGTTGTGGAGCGTATGCAACAGATTTGGGACCAGGTAGTGGAGAGGTTGTCCCTCTCTCAGGAGAGGGCCCAGCGGTTTGCTAACCGGCATAGGACTGATGGTCCTCGGTTTAAAGTAGGGGACTTGGTCTGGTTGTCCTCAAAAATATTCCTATGAGAGTAGCATCTCCTAAATTTAAGCCTAGGTTCATTGGACCTTACAAGATCATGGAGATTCTTAATCCTGTTTCTTTTCGTTTGCTTCTTCCAGGGACATTTAAGATCCATAACGTGTTCCACAAGTCCTTGTTGAAGAGGTTTGTTGAGCCAGTGGTTCCTGCTGCTGTGCCTCCTGACCCTGTTTTGGTTGAGGGCAATCTGGAGTATGTGGTTGAGAAAATATTAGATTCTCGTTTTTCTAGACGGAAACTCCAGTATTTGGTTAAGTGGAGAGGTTATGGTCAGGAAGACAATTCTTGGGTGTTTGCTTCTGACATCCATGCTAGGAGACTCTTCCGTGCGTATCATAGAACTCATCCTGACCGACCTGGTTGCTCAAATGAGGGTTCGGTGACCCCACCTCAAGGGGGGGGTACTGTTGTGAATGGGCTTGAGATGAGTTCTGAGCAGCGGTACTGGTCTATTCAGTGAAGATTGTGAGGACTGGGAATCAGGTGTTACTGACTGGTCTTATATAAGGGAGTCACCTTCCCATCAGGGTTGCCGGTGATCAATTGTTCGGGTCTCAATCCTTGATTCCTGTTTCCCTTGTAGCCTGCTGTGTCGTGTCTGCATCTCCTGCTAACAGATAAGACATTTTCTTCTTTTTGTTTTTGTGCTTGATTTTTGCATTTTGTCCTGCACTTCTGTGGGGGCCTTCTGGGTCCCCTCAGGGGGCTTTTGCCCTCTGTTTAGTTCAGCCACTGATGTTTGTACTTTTGCTTTTTACAGTTTTTTCAGTGGCTGCTGTTTTGATTTTGTTACACCAGAGAACTAATTTAGGTGGTAGAGGTCGTGTGATCTCAGGTGTTTTTGAAATTAGTAGAGTTGGTGCTTTCAGGGTTTTTTTTGGGATTGCAGTAAGTGCCCTTCCTATCCTTTTCTATTTAGTTAGTTTGGGCCCCAACGTTTGCTCATACTATTTTCTGTCTGTGTCAGTATTTCGTCTTGTCTAACCGCCATTACATGTTTGGGGGCTTGCTATTATCTTTGGGGTTCTGCTCCGGGGCAGATAGCTTTCCTATTTCTATCTTTAGGTGTAGTTAGTTTCTCAGGCTGTGACGAGGCGTCTAGGACCAACGTAGGAACGCTCCACGGCTGCCTCTAGTTGTGGTGGTTAGTCAGGGTACTGCAATCTCATAGATTCCAACTGCTCTGGTGTATTGCCTTTTTGCCTGCACTCCTCAGCTACCGAATCATAACACGCGGGGTTCTTCTTTGTGAAGAAGAAAGATGGAGGCCTACGCCCTTGCCTGGATTTCCGTGAGCTTAATCGGATTACGGTCCGAGATCCGTATCTGCTCCCACTTATTCCCGATCTCTTCAATCAGATCGTGGGCGCCAAATGGTTCTCTAAGTTGGATCTCAGGGGGGCGTATAATCTGATTAGAATGAAGGAGGGGGATGAGTGGAAGACGGCGTTTAACACTCCGGAGGGGCATTATGAGAACCTTGTCATGCCATTTGGTCTGACTAATGCCCCGGCGGTGTTTCAACATTTTGTTAATGACATCTTTCGCCACCTAGTGGGACAGTTTGTTGTCATATATCTGGATGACATCTTAATTTACTCACCGGATCTTGTGTCTCATCAGGAGCATGTTAGGCAGGTGTTGCAGATCTTGCGGGATAATAAACTGTACGCCAAATGGGAGAAGTGTGTGTTCGCCGTACAGGAACTTCAGTTTTTAGGATTCCTGGTGTCAGCATCTGGTTTTCGTATGGACCCTGGGAAAGTGCGGGCAGTTCTTGAGTGGGATCTGCCAGAGGATCTTAAGGCATTACAACGTTTCCTGGGGTTTGCTAACTACTACCGGAAATTTATTCGTAATTTCTCGTCCATAGTTAAACCTCTCACAGACATGACTAAAAAAGGGACGGATTTTTCAAGGTGGTCTGACAAGGCTTGTCAAGCGTTTTCCTCCTTGAAAAAATGTTTTGCTTCGGCACCCATACTCATTCAACCTGATGCGTCACAGCCGTTCATTGTGGAGGTAGACGCTTCTGAGGTAGGGGTGGGAGCGGTATTATCTCAAGGTCCGTCCCCTGGTAAATGGCATCCGTGCGCCTTCTTCTCTAAAAAATTGTCGTCCGCTGAGAGGAATTATGATGTCGGCAATAGGGAACTCTTGGCCATTAAGTTAGCTTTTGAGGAGTGGCGTCATTTTTTGGAGGGGGCAGTACACCCGGTCACCGTCATTACCGATCACAAGAACCTGCTATATTTAGAGTCCGCAAAACGTCTGAATCCCAGACAAGCTAGGTGGTCGTTGTTTTTTACCAGGTTTAATTTTGTCGTCACATATCGTCCTGGGTCAAAAAATGTAAAGGCGGATGCCTTATCTCGCAGTTTCCCTGGGGCCGGGAAGACGGATGACCCGGTTCCTATCCTTCAGGAGGGGGTGGTGGTGTCGGCAGTATGCTCTGAGCTTGAGGAGGAGGTATTGGAGGCTCAGGGGGACGCCCCTGTTGGACCTCCAGGGAGACTGTTTGTTCCAGATCAGTTGAGACAAAAGGTAATCGAGGCACAGCATAATTCAGCTTTGGCAGGACACCCAGGGAGTAAAGCAACTGTGGATCTCCTCTCGCGCCGGTTTTGGTGGCCTAACTTACATAGGGAGGTGGTAACTTTTATCGCGTCCTGTGGGGTTTGTGCGCGCTCTAAGACCCCACATACCCATCCGTCTGGGGCCCTCTTACCTTTGAAGATCCCGGAGCGTCCGTGGACTCATCTGTCTATGGACTTTATTACGGACCTCCCGCCGTCTTCAGGTAAAACAGTCATACTCGTTGTAGTGGACAGGTTCAGCAAGATGGCACATTTTATCGCTCTTCCTGCTCTTCCTAATGCTAAAACTCTTCGCAGGTGTTCATTGGGGAGATTGTGAGACTTCACGGGGTACCCTCCGATGTGGTGTCGGATCGGGGGTCTCAGTTTGTGTCCAAATTCTGGAAGGCATTTTGTACACGGCGGGGGATGCAGTTGTCATTTTCATCGGCTTTTCATCCGCAGACCAATGGTCAGACAGAGCGTCTGAATCAGAGCTTGGAGACATATCTCCGGTGTTTTGTGTCAGAGAACCAGGAGGACTGGGCTTCTTTCTTGCCTCTGGCTGAATTCGCTCTTAACAATAGGCGGAGCGAGTCCACTGGTAAGTCCCCGTTTTTTGGGGCATATGGTTTTCACCCCAGTTTTGTACTTTCAATAGGGAAGGCTCTTCTGGGGTTCCTGAGGAGGAACGATTTTCGTCGTCACTTGCTTCAGTGTGGAGAGGAGTGCTGAATAATCTGAGTACTATGGGGAACCGATACAAACGTATGGCTGATAGGAGGAGAGTGTCTGGTCCGGACCTAAGTGTGAACGATCGGGTATGGTTGTCTACCAAGAATATAAAACTTAAGGTTCCCTCCTGGAAACTGGGTCCCAGGTTCATCGGGCCATACAGGATCAGTTCTATAATTAATCCGGTGGCATTCCGTCTTGACCTCCCCCCTACGTTTAAAATTCACAATGTGTTCCACAGATCGTTGCTTAAGAGGTATGTGGCGCCGGTGATACCATCACCTTTACCTCCTCCTCCTGTGGTGGTCAATGGTAACTTGGAGTTTCAGGTGTCGAAAATCATCGATTCACGTCTGAATCGCCGGTCCCTTCAGTACCTGGTTCATTGGAAGGGGTATGGTCCTGAGGAGAGGATGTGGGTTCCTGCATCGGATATTAACGCAGACCGATTAATTCGGGCCTTCCACACAACTCACCCAGATAAACCTGGCCCTGAGGGTCCGGAGGCCCCTTGTAGAAGGGGGGGTACTGTCACGGGTGTGTCGCCACGAAGATCGTCGCGATTACACAACCTGACTTCTCACAGCTGAGTTTTTGGTGCTTGGTGTTTGTCGGCAGTGAGGGAGTTAATTCTCCCTCTCTCTGTGCTAGACGAGGCCCAGCCTCGCCCAGCTGAAGTTAATGCTGCACTAATGAGATTCCTTCAAATACCTGCCAGTCTGCTAGGGAAGTGTCGGTGAAAGCAGTCATGCAGACCAGCAGAGAGGATCGTGGTATTGTGAAGTCTGAAGTGAAGAGTACCTGGTGTGGTTTTCTCCCCTCCTCGCTTTATTATTTATCTCCTTACCCATTGGTGTTCCCTCTGTAGTTGTAGAGTGAGTTTTGTATGCAAGATGGTCTTTTATTTTACCCCTTGTACTGTCTCGTTCGTCTTATACTGTGTGTAGGCATTTACCTTCCCGTTCCCTGTGATGGTGATCAGGGTCCTTCTCAGGACTAGATTACAGAGGGTCAGGGATTCACAGGAGATAGGGTTACGCTGGCGGCCTGGACCTCGGTACCATCAACAGTACCTCCAGGTAGAGGGATTAGTCAGGGCCCCAGCTTAGGGTCAGCATAGACCCCGGACCTCCTGTATACAGTGACAGCGTGACACGCCTGTCCTCCATGTCTGTGCTGCCTCAGACTGGTTTATGTGTATGCACGCCTGTCCTCCATGTTCGTGCTTCCTCAGAACTGTACGTTTGAATGCCCGTCCTCCATGTCGGTGCTGCCTGTCAGAACGGTGTATGTATGAACGACTGTCCTCCATGTCCGTGCTGCGTCAGAACGGTGTACGTATGAACGCCTGTCATCCATGTTGTTCTGCTTCAGAACGGTGTACGTGTGAACGCCCGTCCTCCATGTCCGTGCTGGGTCAGAACGGTGTATGTTTGAACGCCTGTCCTCCATGTCCGTGCTGTGTCAGAGCGATGTACGTATGAACGCCCATCCCCAATGTCCGTGCTGCGTCAGAACGGTGTATGTATGAAAGACTGTCATGTCGTGCTGCGTCAGAACGGTGTATGTATGAACGCCTATCATCCATGTCGTGCTGCGTCAGAACCGTGTACGTATGAACGCCCGTCCCCAATGTCTGTGCTGTGTCAGAATTGTGTATGAACGCCTGTCATCCATGTCCGTGTTGCGTCAGAACGGTGTACGTATGAACGCCCGTCCTCCATGTCCGTGCTGCGTCAGAACGGTGTTACGTATGAACGCCCATCATCCATGTCCGTGCTGGGTCAGAACGGTGTACGTATGAACGCCTGTCCTCCATGTCCGTGCTGGGTCAGAACGGTGTACCTATGAACGCCTGTCCTCCATGTCCGTGCTGCGTGAGAACGGTGTACGTATGAACGCATGTCCTCCATGTCCGTGCTGGGTCAGAAATGTGTACGTATAAATGACTGTCCTCCATGTCCATGCTGTGTCAGAACGGTGTACGTATTAACGCCTGTCCCCCGTGTCCGTGCTGCATCAGAAAGGTGTACGTATGAACGCCGGTCCTCCATGTCCGTGCTGCGTCAGAACGGTGTACGTATAAACACCCGTCATCCATGTCCGTGCTGCGTCAGAACGGTGTACGTATGAACGCCCGTCCCCAATGTCCGTGCTGCGTCAGAACAGTGTATGTATGAACGACTGTCATGTCGTGCTGCGTCAGAACGGTGTATGTATGAATGCCTATCATCCATGTCGTGCTGCGACAGAACGGTGTATGTTTGAACGCCTGTCATCCATGTCGAGGTGCGTCAGAACGGTGTATGTTTGAAAGCCTGTCATCCATGTTGTGCTGCTTCAGAACGGTGTACGTTTGAACGCCTGTCCTCCATGTCCGTGCTGCGTCAGAACGGTGTATGTATGAACACCTGTCATCCATGTCCGTGCTGGGTCAGAATGTTGTAAGTATGAACGCCTGTCCTCAATGTCCGTGCTGCATCAGAACCGTGTACGTATGAACGCCCGTCCCCAATGTCTGTGCTGCGTCAGAATTGTGTATGAACGCCTGTCATCCATGTCCGTGCTGCGTCAGAACGGTGTACGTATGACCGCCTGTCCTCCATGTCCGTGCTGGGTTAGAACGGTGTACGTGTGAACGCCCGTCCTCCATGACCGTGCTGGGTTAGAACGGTGTACGTGTGAACGCCCGTCCTCCATGACCGTGCTGGGTTAGAACGGTGTACGTATGAACGCCCGTCCTCCATGACCGTGCTGGGTTAGAACGGTGTACGTGTGAACGCCCGTCATCCAAGTCCGTGCTGGGTTAGAATGGTGTACGTATGAACGCCCGTCCTCCATGTCCGTGCTGCGTCAGAACGGTGTACGTGTGAACGCCCGTCCTCCATGTCCGTGATGGGTCAGAAAGGTGTACGTATGAACGCCTGTCCTCCATGTCCGTGCTGCGTCAGAACGGTGTACGTATGAACGCCTGTCATCCATGTTGTTCTGCTTCAGAACGGTGTACGTGTGAACGCCCGTCCTCCATGTCCGTGCTGGGTCAGAACGGTGTATGTTTGAACGCCTGTCCTCCATGTCCGTGCTGTGTCAGAGCGATGTACGTATGAACGCCCATCCCCAATGTCCGTGCTGCGTCAGAACGGTGTATGTATGAACACCTGTCATCATGTTGTGCTGCGTCAGAACGGTGTATGTATGAATGCCTGTCATCCATGTCGAGCTGCGTCAGAACGGTGTATGTTTGAACGCCTGTTATCCATGTCGTGGTGCGTCAGAACGGTGTATGTTTGAAAGCCTGTCATCCATGTTGTGCTGCTTCAGAACGGTGTATGTTTGAGCGCCCGTCCCCAATGTCTGTGCTGCGTCAGAATGGTGTATGAACGCCTGTCATCCATGTCCGTGCTGCGTCAGAATGGTGTACGTATGAACGCCCGCCCTCCATGTCCGTGTTGCGTCAGAACCTTGTACGTATGAACGCCTGTCCCCAATGTCTGTGCTGCGTCAGAATGGTGTATGAACGTCTGTCATCCATGTCCGTGCTGCGTCAGAATGGTGTTACGTATGAATGCTCGTCATCCATGTCCTTGCTGGGTCAGAACGGTGTACGTATGAACGCCTGTCCTCCATGTCCGTGCTGCATCAGAACGGTGTACTTATGAACGCCCGTCCTCCATGTCCGTGCTGGGTCAGAACGGTGTACCTATGAACGCCCGTCCTCCATGTCCGTGCTGCGTCAGAACGGTGTACGTATGAACGCCTGTCATCCATGTTGTGCTGCTTCAGAACGGTGTATGTTTGAACGCCTGTCCTCCATGTCCGTGCTGCTTTACCACGGTGTATGTTTGAATGCCTGTCATCCATGTTGTGCTGCTTCAGAGCGGTGTATGTTTGAACGCCTGTCCTCCATGTCCGTGCTGCATCAGAACGGTGTATGTTTGAACGCCTGTCCTCCATGTCCGTGCTGCGTCAGAACGGTGTACGTATGAACGCCCGTCCCCAATGTCCGTGCTGCGTCAGAACGGTGTATGTATGAACACCTGTCATCGTGTCGTGCTGCGTCAGAACGGTGTATGTAAGAACGCCTGTCATCCATGTCGTGCTGCGTCAGAACGGTGTATGTTTGAAAGCCTGTCATCCATGTTGTGCTGCTTCAGAACGGTGTATGTTTGAACGCCCGTCCCCAATGTCTGTGCTGCATCAGAATGATGTATGAACGCCTGTCATCCATGTCCATGCTGCGTCAGAATGGTATACATATGATCGCCCGTCCTCCATGTCCGTGCTGAGTCAGAACCGTGTACGTATGATCGCCCGTCCCCAATGTCTGTGCTGCGTCAGAATGATGTACAGTCATGGCCAAAAGTTTTGAGAATGACACAAATATTATATTTTCACATGATCTGCTGCCCTCTGGTTTTTATGTGTTGTAGCCTTTCCGGGGGTTTTAGCTCTGAGATCGCTGTCTGGGTAGACAGAATGGCATGGAAACAGTTCATTCAGACAGCAATTATGGTAAAAACTGGCCGCAACCAGTTTTATTAAAGTCCACAGCACACAGATAAAACAAAGCATAAACAAAAGACCTAGGCTTGTCTAGCCACTAATTACACTTATATAATGTCCCTTTCTATCAGGAACCCAGACTCTATCAGTCTGTGCCCAAAACAACACATATGATATATGTTACCAGTATGGAGTCTCCCAGATACTCCTCCTTATGTCTGAAGGTCCACCCGACTTCCAGACTTGAGAAAGATCCACTCCTATTCAGTAGTCATTATGCTGGAGGTTCACAGAGACACTCCTGTGTCCGGGGTCCTTCCTGCACCCAGACTGAGACGGCTCCCCTCCTCTTCAGTAATCATCAGCATGGAGGTTCACAGAGACACTCCTGTGTCCGGGGTCCTTCCTGCACCCAGACTGAGACGGCTCCCCTCCTCTTCAGTAATCATCAGCATGCATGCTCACAGAGACTGCTTCCTTGTGCCAGGACACCTCTCTGTGTCCAGGCTGAAGACAGCTCTAACACTCTTGGAGCATTCTCACAGAGACTGCTTCCTTGTGCCAGGACACCTCTCTGTGTCCAGGCTGAAGACAGCTCTAACACTCTTGGAGACTGTTTCTTGTGCCAGGACACCTCCCTGTGTCCAGGCTAAACTAGCTCCCACACTCTTGGAGACACCTTCTGTGCCTGGACCCCTTGTCCAGACTGAATGAGCTCTCAGATTGTGTTTGCAGACACCTACTTCTGGTCTCCTAATCAAGACCTGAGTAGTTTCAGGCCTGTGCTGCAAGTGTGTGCTGAATGTGAGGTGTAGTGACCTTTCTCTACCACTAGGTTTACAAAGCCACACATTTCCCTTATACCTAGGCGAAATGCACACCCCATTCAACACACATTCCTTCACTGTCTCACAGTGTGTTTGACAGATGTTTTTATCACAGACAGAAATATAATTGCAAACATATGAGTAACAAAAGCTTATATTGACAGTTAGAATGAGTTAATGCAACAAGTTAATATTTGCAGTGTTGACCCTTCTTCTTCAGGACCTCTGCAATTCTCCCTGGCATGCTCTCAATCAACTTCTGGACCAAATCCTGACTGATAGCAGTCCATTCTTGCACAATCAATGCTTTCATTTTGTCAGAATTTTTAGGTTTTTGTTTGTCCACCCGTCTCTTGATGATTGACCACAAGTTCTCAATGGGACTAAGATCTGGGGAGTTTCCAGGCCATGGACCCAAAATCTCTATGTTTTGTTCCCTGAGCCATTTAGTTATCACCTTTGCTTTATGGCAAGGTGCTCCATCATGCTGGAAAAGGCATTGTTGATCGCCAAACTGCTCTTGGAGGGTTGGGAGAAGTTGCTCTTGGAGGACATTCTGGTACCATTCTTTATTCATGGCTGTGTTTTTAGGCAAGACTGTGAGAGAGCCGATTCCCTTGGCTGAGAAGCAACCCCACACATGAATGGTTTCAGGATGCTTAACAGTTGGCATGAGACAAGACTGGTGGTAGCGCTCACCTTGTCTTCTCCGAATGAGGCGTTTTCCTGATGTCCCAAACAATCGAAAAGGGGATTCATCAGAGAAAATAACTTTACCCCAGTCCTCAGCAGTCCACTGCCTGTACCTTTTGCAGAATATCAGTCTGTCCATGATGTTTTTTCTGGAGAGAAGTGGCTTCTTTGCTGCCCTCCTTGAGACCAGGCCTTGCTCCAAGAGTCTCCGCCTCACAGTGCGTGCAGATGCACTCACACCTGCCTGCTGCCATTCCTGAGCAAGCTCTGCACTGCTGGTAGCCCGATCCCGCAGCTGAAACACTTTTAAGAGATGGTCCTGGCGCTAGCTGGTCTTTCTTGGGCACCCTGGAGCCTTTTTGGCAACAATGGAACCTCTCTCCTTGAAGTTCTTGATGATGCGATAGATTGTTGACTGAGGTGCAATCTTTCTAGCTGCGATACTCTTCCCTGTTAGGCCATTTTTGTGCATTGCAATGATGACTGCACGTGTTTCTTTAGAGATAACCATGGTTAACAGAAGAGAAACAATGATGCCAAGCACCAGCCTCCTTTTAAAGTGTCCAGTGGTGTCATTCTTACTTAATCATGACAGATTGATCTCCAGCCATGTCCTCATCAACACCCACACCTGTGTTAATGGAGCAATCACTGAAAAGAGGCTAGCTGGTCCTTTTAAGGCAGGGGTGCAATGATGTTGAAATGTGTTTTGGGGGATAAAGTTCATTTTCTAGCCAAATATTGACTTTGCAAGTAATTGCTGTTAAGCTGATCACTCTTTATAACATTCTGGAGTATATGCAAATTGCCATTAGAAAAAGTGAAGCAGTAGACTTTGTAAAAATTATTATTTGTGTCATTCTGAAAACTTTTGTCCATGACTGTATGAACGTCTGTCATCCATGTCCGTGCTGCGTCAGAATGGTGTACGTATAAACGCCCGTCCTCCATGTCCGTGTTGCGTCAGAACCTTGTACGTATGAACGCCTGTCCCCAATGTCTGTGCTGTGTCAGAATGGTGTATGAACGTCTGTCATCCATGTCCGTGCTGCGTCAGAACAGTGTACTTATGAACGCCCGTCCTCCATGTCCCTGTTGCGTCAGAACCTTGTACGTATGAACGCCCATCCCCAATGTCTGTGCTGCGTCAGAATGGTGTATGAACGTCTGTCATCCATGTCCGTGCTGCGTCAGAACGGTGTTACGTATGAATGCTCGTCATCCATGTCCTTGCTGGGTCAGAACGGTGTACGTATGAACGCCTGTCCTCCATGTCCGTGCTGCATCAGAATAGTGTACTTATGAACGCCCGTCCTCCATGTCCGTGCTGGGTCAGAACGGTGTACCTATGAACGCCCGTCCTCCATGTCCGTGCTGCGTCAGAACGGTGTACGTATGAACGCCTGTCATCCATGTTGTGCTGCTTCAGAACGGTGTATGTTTGAACGCCTGTCCTCCATGTCCGTGCTGCTTTACCACGATGTATGTTTGACTGCCTGTCATCCATGTTGTGCTGCTTCAGAGCGGTGTATGTTTGAACGACTGTCCTCCATGTCCGTGCTGCGTCAGAACGGTGTATGTTTGAACGCCTGTCCTCCATGTCCGTGCTGCGTCAGAACGGTGTACGTATGAACGCCCGTCCCCAATGTCCGTGCTGCGTCAGAACGGTGTATGTATGAACACCTGTCATCGTGTCGTGCTGCGTCAGAACGGTGTATGTATGAACGCCTGTCATCCATGTCGTGCTGCGTCAGAACGGTGTATGTTTGAAAGCCTGTCATCCATGTTGTGCTGCTTCAGAACGGTGTATGTTTGAACGCCCGTCCCCAATGTCTGTGCTGCATCAGAATGATGTATGAACGCCTGTCATCCATGTCCATGCTGCGTCAGAATGGTATACATATGATCGCCCGTCCTCCATGTCCGTGCTGAGTCAGAACCGTGTACGTATGATCGCCCGTCCCAATGTCTGTGCTGCGTCAGAATGATGTACAGTCATGGCCAAAAGTTTTGAGAATGACACAAATATTATATTTTCACATGATCTGCTGCCCTCTGGTTTTTATGTGTGTTTGACAGATGTTTTTATCACAGACAGAAATATAATTGCAAACATATGAGTAACAAAAGCTTATATTGACAGTTAGAATGAGTTAATGCAGCAAGTTAATATTTGCAGTGTTGACCCTTCTTCTTCAGGACCTCTGCAATTCTCCCTGGCATGCTCTCAATCAACTTCTGGACCAAATCCTGACTGATAGCAGTCCATTCTTGCACAATCAATGCTTTCATTTTGTCAGAATTTTTAGGTTTTTGTTTGTCCACCCATCTCTTGATGATTGACCACAAGTTCTCAATGGGACTAAGATCTGGGGAGTTTCCAGGCCATGGACCCAAAATCTCTATGTTTTGTTCCCTGAGCCATTTAGTTATCACCTTTGCTTTATGGCAAGGTGCTCCATCATGCTGGAAAAGGCATTGTTGATCGCCAAACTGCTCTTGGAGGGTTGGGAGAAGTTGCTCTTGGAGGACATTCTGGTACCATTCTTTATTCATGGCTGTGTTTTTAGGCAAGACTGTGAGAGAGCCGATTCCCTTGGCTGAGAAGCAACCCCACACATGAATGGTTTCAGGATGCTTAACAGTTGGCATGAGACAAGACTGGTGGTAGCGCTCACCTTGTCTTCTCCGAATGAGGCGTTTTCCTGATGTCCCAAACAATCGAAAAGGGGATTCATCAGAGAAAATAACTTTACCCCAGTCCTCAGCAGTCCACTGCCTGTACCTTTTGCAGAATATCAGTCTGTCCATGATGTTTTTTCTGGAGAGAAGTGGCTTCTTTGCTGCCCTCCTTGAGACCAGGCCTTGCTCCAAGAGTCTCCGCCTCACAGTGCGTGCAGATGCACTCACACCTGCCTGCTGCCATTCCTGAGCAAGCTCTGCACTGCTGGTAGCCCGATCCCGCAGCTGAAACACTTTTAAGAGATGGTCCTGGCGCTAGCTGGTCTTTCTTGGGCACCCTGGAGCCTTTTTGGCAACAATGGAACCTCTCTCCTTGAAGTTCTTGATGATGCGATAGATTGTTGACTGAGGTGCAATCTTTCTAGCTGCGATACTCTTCCCTGTTAGGCCATTTTTGTGCATTGCAATGATGACTGCACGTGTTTCTTTAGAGATAACCATGGTTAACAGAAGAGAAACAATGATGCCAAGCACCTGCCTCCTTTTAAAGTGTCCAGTGGTGTCATTCTTACTTAATCATGACAGATTGATCTCCAGCCATGTCCTCATCAACACCCACACCTGTGTTAATGGAGCAATCACTGAAAAGAGGCTAGCTGGTCCTTTTAAGGCAGGGGTGCAATGATGTTGAAATGTGTTTTGGGGGATAAAGTTCATTTTCTAGCCAAATATTGACTTTGCAAGTAATTGCTGTTAAGCTGATCACTCTTTATAACATTCTGGAGTATATGCAAATTGCCATTAGAAAAAGTGAAGCAATAGACTTTGTAAAAATTATTATTTGTGTCATTCTGAAAACTTTTGTCCATGACTGTATGAACGTCTGTCATCCATGTCCGTGCTGCGTCAGAACGGTGTACGTATAAACGCCCGTCCTCCATGTCCGTGCTGCGTCAGAATGGTGTTACGTATGAACGCTCGTCATCCATGTCCTTGCTGGGTCAGAACGGTGTACGTATGAACGCCTGTCCTCCATGTCCGTGCTGCGTCAGAACGGTGTACGTATGAACGCCTGTCCTCCATGTCCGTGCTGCGTCAGAACGGTGTACATATGAACGCCGGTCCTCCATGTCCGTGCTGCATCAGAAAGGTGTACGTATGAATGCCCGTCATCCATGTCCGTGCTGCGTCAGAAAGGTGTACGTATGAACGCCGGTCCTCCATGTCCGTGCTGCGTCAGAACGGTGTATGTATGAACGCCCGTCATCCATGTCCGTGCTGCGTCAGAACGGTGTACGTATGAACGCCCGTCATCCATATTCTGCTGCTTCAGAACGGTGTATGTTTGAACGCCTGTCCTCCATGTCCGTGCTGCTTTAGAACGGTGTATGTTTGAACGCCTGTCATCCATGTTGTGCTGCGTAAGAACGGTGTATGCTTGAACGCCTGTCCTCCATGTCCATGCTGCGTAAGAACGGTGTATGTTTGAACGCCTGTCCTCCATGTCCGTGCTGCGTCAGTACGGTGTACGTATGAACGCCCCTCCCCAATGTCCATGCTGCGTCAGAACGGTGTATGTATTAACGCCTGTCATCCATGTCGTGCTGCGTCAGAACGGTGTATGTATTAACACCTGTCATCATGTCGTGCTGCGTCAGATCGGTGTATGTATTAACGCCTGTCATCCATGTCGTGCTGCGTCAGAATGGTGTATGTTTGAACGCCTGTCATCCATGTCGTGGTGCGTCAGAACGGTGTATGTTTGAAAGCCTGTTATCCATGTTGTGCTGCTTCAGAACGGTGTATGAACGCCTGTCATCCATGTCCGTGCTGCGTCAGAATGATGTACGTATGAACGCCCGTCCTCCATTTCCGTGCTGCGTCAGAACTGTGTACGTATGAACGCCCGTCCCCAATGTCTGTGCTGCGTCAGAATTGTGTATGAACGCCTGTCATCCATGTCCGTGCTGCATCAGAACGGTGTACGTATGAACGCCCGTCCTCCATGTCCGTGCTGCGTCAGAACGGTGTTACGTATGAACGCCCATCATCCATGTCCGTGCTGGGTCAGAACGGTGTACGTATGAACGCCTGTCCTCCATGTCCGTGCTGGGTCAGAACGGTGTACGTATGAACGCCTGTCCTCCATGTCCGTGCTGCGTCAGAACGGTGTACGTATGAACGCCTGTCCTCCATGTCCGTGCTGGGTCAGAAAGGTGTACGTATAAATGACTGTCCTCCATGTCCATGCTGTGTCAGAACGGTGTACGTATTAACGCCTGTCCTCCGAGTCCGTGCTGCGTCAGAAAGGTGTACGTATGAACGCCGGTCCTCCATGTCCGTGCTGCGTCAGAACGTTGTACGTATAAACACCCGTCATCCATGTCCGTGCTGCGTCAGTACGGTGTACGTATGAACGCCCGTCCCCAATGTCCGTGCTGCATCAGAACGGTGTATGTATGAACGACTGTCATGTCGTGCTGCGTCAGAACGGTGTATGTATGAACGCCTATCATCCATGTCGTGCTGCGACAGAACGGTGTATGTTTGAACGCCTGTCATCCATGTCGAGGTGCGTCAGAACGGTGTATGTTTGAAAGCCTGTCATCCATGTTGTGCTGCTTCAGAACAGTGTACGTTTGAACGCCTGTCCTCCATGTCCGTGCTGCGTCAGAACGGTGTACGTATGAACACCTGTCATCCATGTCCGTGCTGGGTCAGAATGTTGCACGTATGAACGCCTGTCCTCCATGTCCGTGGTGCGTCAGAACCGTGTATGTATGAACGCCCGTCCCCAATGTCTGTGCTGCGTCAGAATTGTGTATGAACGCCTGTCATCCATGTCCGTGCTGCGTCAGAACGGTGTACATATGAGCGCCTGTCCTCCATGTCCGTGCTGCGTCAAAACGGTGTACGTATGAACGCCCGTCCTCCATGACCGTGCTGGGTTAGAACGGTGTACGTGTAAACGCCCGTCATCCAAGTCCGTGCTGGGTCAGAATGGTGTACGTATGAACGCCCGTCCTCCATGTCCGTGCTGCGTCAGAACGGTGTACGTGTGAACGCCGTCCTCCATGTCTGTGCTGGGTCAGAAAGGTGTACGTATGAACGCCTGTCCTCCATGTCCGTGCTGCGTCAGAACGGTGTACGTATGAACGCCTGTCATCCATGTTGTTCTGCTTCAGAACGGTGTACGTGTGAACGCCCGTCCTCCATGTCCGTGCTGGGTCAGAACGGTGTACGTATGAACGCCAATACCCAATATCCGTGCTGCGTCAGAACGGTGTATGTTTGAACGCCTGTTATCCATGTCGTGGTGTGTCAGAACGGTGTATGTTTGAAAGCCTGTCATCCATGTTGTGCTGCTTCAGAACGGTGTATGTTTGAGCGCCCGTCCCCAATGTCTATGCTGCGTCAGAATGGTGTATGAACGCCTGTCATCCATGTCCGTGCTGCGTCAGAATGGTGTACGTATGAACGCCCGTCCTCCATGTCCGTGTTGCGTCAGAACCTTGTACGTATGAACGCCCGTCCCCAATGTCTGTGCTGCGTCAGAATGGTGTATGAACGTCTGTCATCCATGTCCGTGCTGCGTCAGAACAGTGTACGTATGAACGCCCGTCCTCCATGTCCGTGTTGCGTCAGAACCTTGTACGTATGAACGCCCGTCCTCAATGTCTGTGCTGCGTCAGAATGGTGTATGAACGTCTGTCATCCATGTCCGTGCTGCGACAGAACGGTGTTACGTATGAATGCTCGTCATCCATGTCCTTGCTGGGTCAGAACAGTGTACGTATGAACGCCTGTCCTCCATGTCCGTGCTGCATCAGAACGGTGTACTTATGAACGCCCGTCCTCCATGTCCGTGCTGGGTCAGAACTGTGTACGTATGAACGCCCGTCCTCCATGTCCGTGCTGCGTCAGAACGGTGTACGTATGAACGCCTGTCATCCATGTTGTGCTGCTTCAGAACGGTGTATGTTTGAACGCCTGTCCTCCATGTCCGTGCTGCATCAGAACGGTGTACGTATGAACGCCTGTCCTCCATATCCGTGCTGCATCAGAACGGTGTACTTATGAACGCCCGTCCTCCATGTCCGTGCTGGGTCAGAACGGTGTACGTATGAACGCCTGTCATCCATGTTGTGCTGCATCAGAACGGTGTACGTAATGAACTCCCGTCATCCATATCCATGCTGGGTCAGAACGGTGTATGTATGAACGCTCGTCCTCCATGTCGTGCTGCGTCAGAACGGTGTATGTTTGAGCGCCTGTCATCCATGTCGTGCTGCGTCAGAACGGTGTACGTTTGAACGCCTGTCATCCATGTCGTGCTGCGTCAGAACGGTGTATGTATGAACACCTGTCATCGTGTCGTGCTGCGTCAGAACGGTGTATGTATGAACGCCTGTCATCCATGTCGTGCTGCGTCAGAACGGTGTATGTTTGAAAGCCTGTCATCCATGTTGTGCTGCTTCAGAACGGTGTATGTTTGAACGCCCGTCCCCAATGTCTGTGCTGCATCAGAATGATGTATGAACGCCTGTCATCCATGTCCATGCTGCGTCAGAATGGTATACATATGATCGCCCGTCCTCCATGTCCGTGCTGAGTCAGAACCGTGTACGTATGATCGCCCGTCCCCAATGTCTGTGCTGCGTCAGAATGATGTACAGTCATGGCCAAAAGTTTTGAGAATGACACAAATATTATATTTTCACATGATCTGCTGCCCTCTGGTTTTTATGTGTGTTTGACAGATGTTTTTATCACAGACAGAAATATAATTGCAAACATATGAGTAACAAAAGCTTATATTGACAGTTAGAATGAGTTAATGCAGCAAGTTAATATTTGCAGTGTTGACCCTTCTTCTTCAGGACCTCTGCAATTCTCCCTGGCATGCTCTCAATCAACTTCTGGACCAAATCCTGACTGATAGCAGTCCATTCTTGCACAATCAATGCTTTCATTTTGTCAGAATTTTTAGGTTTTTGTTTGTCCACCCATCTCTTGATGATTGACCACAAGTTCTCAATGGGACTAAGATCTGGGGAGTTTCCAGGCCATGGACCCAAAATCTCTATGTTTTGTTCCCTGAGCCATTTAGTTATCACCTTTGCTTTATGGCAAGGTGCTCCATCATGCTGGAAAAGGCATTGTTGATCGCCAAACTGCTCTTGGAGGGTTGGGAGAAGTTGCTCTTGGAGGACATTCTGGTACCATTCTTTATTCATGGCTGTGTTTTTAGGCAAGACTGTGAGAGAGCCGATTCCCTTGGCTGAGAAGCAACCCCACACATGAATGGCTTCAGGATGCTTAACAGTTGGCATGAGACAAGACTGGTGGTAGCGCTCACCTTGTCTTCTCCGAATGAGGCGTTTTCCTGATGTCCCAAACAATCGAAAAGGGGATTCATCAGAGAAAATAACTTTACCCCAGTCCTCAGCAGTCCACTGCCTGTACCTTTTGCAGAATATCAGTCTGTCCATGATGTTTTTTCTGGAGAGAAGTGGCTTCTTTGCTGCCCTCCTTGAGACCAGGCCTTGCTCCAAGAGTCTCCGCCTCACAGTGCGTGCAGATGCACTCACACCTGCCTGCTGCCATTCCTGAGCAAGCTCTGCACTGCTGGTAGCCCGATCCCGCAGCTGAAACACTTTTAAGAGATGGTCCTGGCGCTAGCTGGTCTTTCTTGGGCACCCTGGAGCCTTTTTGGCAACAATGGAACCTCTCTCCTTGAAGTTCTTGATGATGCGATAGATTGTTGACTGAGGTGCAATCTTTCTAGCTGCGATACTCTTCCCTGTTAGGCCATTTTTGTGCATTGCAATGATGACTGCACGTGTTTCTTTAGAGATAACCATGGTTAACAGAAGAGAAACAATGATGCCAAGCACCTGCCTCCTTTTAAAGTGTCCAGTGGTGTCATTCTTACTTAATCATGACAGATTGATCTCCAGCCATGTCCTCATCAACACCCACACCTGTGTTAATGGAGCAATCACTGAAAAGAGGCTAGCTGGTCCTTTTAAGGCAGGGGTGCAATGATGTTGAAATGTGTTTTGGGGGATAAAGTTCATTTTCTAGCCAAATATTGACTTTGCAAGTAATTGCTGTTAAGCTGATCACTCTTTATAACATTCTGGAGTATATGCAAATTGCCATTAGAAAAAGTGAAGCAGTAGACTTTGTAAAAATTATTATTTGTGTCATTCTGAAAACTTTTGTCCATGACTGTATGAACGTCTGTCATTCATGTCCGTGCTGCGTCAGAACAGTGTACGTATAAACGCCCGTCCTCCATGTCCGTGCTGCGTCAGAAGGGTGTTACGTATGAACGCTCGTCATCCATGTCCTTGCTGGGTCAGAACGGTGTACGTATTAACGCCTGTCCTCCATGTCCGTGCTGCGTCAGAACGGTGTACGTATGAACGCCTGTCCTCCATGTCCGTGCTGCGTCAGAACGGTGTACATATGAACGCCGGTCCTCCATGTCCGTGCTGCATCAGAAAGGTGTACGTATGAATGCCCGTCATCCATGTCCGTGCTGCGTCAGAAAGGTGTACGTATGAACGCCGGTCCTCCATGTCCGTGCTGCGTCAGAACGGTGTATGTATGAACGCCCGTCATCCATGTCCGTGCTGCGTCAGAACGGTGTACGTATGAACGCCCGTCATCCATATTCTGCTGCTTCAGAACGGTGTATGTTTGAACGCCTGTCCTCCATGTCCGTGCTGCTTTAGAACGGTGTATGTTTGAACGCCTGTCATCCATGTTGTGCTGCGTAAGAACGGTGTATGCTTGAACGCCTGTCCTCCATGTCCATGCTGCGTAAGAACGGTGTATGTTTGAACGCCTGTCCTCCATGTCCGTGCTGCGTCAGTACGGTGTACGTATGAACGCCCGTCCCCAATGTCCATGCTGCGTCAGAACGGTGTATGTATTAACGCCTGTCATCCATGTCGTGCTGCGTCAGAACGGTGTATGTATTAACACCTGTCATCATGTCGTGCTGCGTCAGATCGGTGTATGTATTAACGCCTGTCATCCATGTCGTGCTGCGTCAGAATGGTGTATGTTTGAACGCCTGTCATCCATGTCGTGGTGCGTCAGAACGGTGTATGTTTGAAAGCCTGTTATCCATGTTGTGCTGCTTCAGAACGGTGTATGAACGCCTGTCATCCATGTCCGTGCTGCGTCAGAATGATGTACGTATGAACGCCTGTCCTCCATTTCCGTGCTGCGTCAGAACTGTGTACGTATGAACGCCCGTCCCCAATGTCTGTGCTGCGTCAGAATTGTGTATGAACGCCTGTCATCCATGTCCGTGCTGCATCAGAACGGTGTACGTATGAACGCCCGTCCTCCATGTCCGTGCTGCGTCAGAACGGTGTTACGTATGAACGCCCATCATCCATGTCCGTGCTGGGTCAGAACGGTGTACGTATGAACGCCTGTCCTCCATGTCCGTGCTGGGTCAGAACGGTGTACGTATGAACGCCTGTCCTCCATGTCCGTGCTGCGTCAGAAAGGTGTACGTATGAACGCCGGTCCTCCATGTCCGTGCTGCGTCAGAACGTTGTACGTATAAACACCCGTCATCCATGTCCTGCTGTGTCAGTACGTGTACGTATTGAACGCCTGTCCCCAGTCCGTGCTGCGTCAGAAAGGTGTACGTATGAACGACGTCCATGTCCGTGCTGCGTCAGAACGTTGTAGTATAAACCCCTTCATCCATGTCCGTGCTGCGTCAGACGATGTACGTTGAACGCCCTGTCCCATGTCGTGCTGTCAGAACGGTGTATGTTTGAAAGCTGCTTCATGTTGTGCTGCTTCAGAACAGTGTAGTATGAACCCCTGATCATCCATGTCGTGCTGCGACAGAACGGTGTATGTTTGAACGCCTGTCATCCATGTCGATGGTGCGTCAGAATGTGCACGTTTTGAAAGCCTGTCTCCATGTGTGTGTGCTTCAGAACGTGTAGTATGAACGCCGTCCCCATGTCGTGCTGCGTCAGAACGTGTAGTATGAACGCCTGTCATCCATGTCCGTGCTGCGTCAGAATGTTACATATGAACGCCTGTCCTCCATGTCCTTGTGCGTCAAAAACGTGTACGTATGAACGCCCGTCCCATGTCTGTGCTGGTTCAGAACTTGTAGTGAACGCCGTCACCCAAAGTCCGTGCTGGGTCAGAATGGTGTACGTATGAAGCGCCTGTCCTCCATGTCCTTGCTGCGTCAGAACGGTGTACGTATGAACGCCCGTCCTCCATGTCCTGCTGGGTAGAACGGTGTACGTATGAAACGCCCGTCTCCAATGTCCGTGCAGGTCAGAATGGTGTACGTATGAACGCCTGTCTCCATGTCTTTGCTGCTCAGAACGGTGTACGTGTGAACGCCCGTCCTCCATGTCCTGCTGGGTCAGAAAGGTGTACGTATGAACGCCTCCCCATGTCCGTGCTGCGTCAGAACGGTGTACGTATGAACACCTGTCATCATGTTGTCTGCTTCAGAACGGTGTAGTATGAACGCCCGTCCCCATGTCCGTGCTGGGTCAGAACGGTGTAGTATTGAACGCCAATCCCAATGTCGTGGTGTGTCAGAACGGTGTATGTATGAACCTGTCATCATGTGTGCTGCTCAGAACGGTGTATGTTGAGCGCCGTCACCAATGTCTGCTGCGTCAGAATGGTGTATTGAACGCCTGTATCCATGTCCGTGCTGGTCAGAATGGTGTATGTTTGAACGCCGTCTCCATGTGTGCTTGCTCAGAACGGTGTAGTTGAAGCCCGTCCCCAATGTCTGTGCTGCGTCAGAATGGTGTATGAACGTCTGTCATCCATGTCCGTGCTGCGTCAGAATGTGTACGTATGAACGCCCGTCCTCCATGTCCGTGTTGCGTCAGAACCTTGTACGTATGAACTGCCCGTCCCCAATGTCTGTGCTGCGTCAGAATGGTGTATGAACGTCTGTCATCCATGTCCGTGCTGCGCAGAACGGTGTTACGTATGAAGCCCGTCATCCATGTCCGTGTGGGTCAGAACCGTTGTACGTATGAACGCCTGTCCCCAATGTCTGTGCTGCGTCAGAATGGTGTTATGAACGCTGTCCATCCATGTCCGTGCTGCGTCAGAACGGTGTTACGTATGAATGCCGTCATCCATGTCCTTGCTGGTCAGAACGGTGTACGTATGAACGCCTGTCACTCCATGTGTGCTGCATCAGAACGGTGTACTTATGAACGCCTGTCCTCCATGTCCGTGCTGCATCAGAACGGTGTACGTATGAACGCCCTGTCCTCCATATCCGTGCTGCACTTCAGAACGCTGTCCCTGTTTGCTGCTTCAGAACTTATTGAACGCCTTCCTCCATGTCCGTGCTGGCATCAGAACGGTGTACGTATGAACGCCTGTCCTCCATTTCCGTGCTGCATCAGAACGGTGTACTTATGAACGCCCGTCCTCCATGTCCTGCTGGGTCAGAACGGTGTAGTATGAACGCTGTCTCCATGTGTGCTGCTCAGAACGGTGTACGTATGAAGCGCCCGTCATCCATATCCATGCTGTCAGAACGGTGTAGTATGAACGCCGTCTCCATGTCGTGCTGCGTCAGAACGGTGTATGTTGAGCGCCTGTCATCCATGTCGTGCTGCGTCAGAACGGTGTACGTTATGAACGCCTGTCATCCATGTCGTGCTGCGTCAGAACGGTGTATGTATGAACACCTGTCATCGTGTTGCTGCTCAGAACGTGTATGTAGAACCCTGTCATCCATGTCGTGCTGCGTCAGAACGTGTATGTTTAAGCCTGTCACATGTTGTGCTGCTTCAGAACGGTGTATGTTGAACGCCCGTCCCCAATGTCTGTGCTGCATCAGAATGATGTATGAACGCCTGTCATCCATGTCCATGCTGCGTCAGAATGGTATACATATGATTGCCCGTCCTCCATGTCCGTGCTGAGTCAGAACCGTGTACGTATGATCGCCCGTCCCCAATGTCTGTGCTGCGTCAGAATGATGTACAGTCATGGCCAAAAGTTTTGAGAATGACACAAATATTATATTTTCACATGATCTGCTGCCCTCTGGTTTTTATGTGTGTTTGACAGATGTTTTTATCACAGACAGAAATATAATTGCAAACATATGAGTAACAAAAGCTTATATTGACAGTTAGAATGAGTTAATGCAGCAAGTTAATATTTGCAGTGTTGACCCTTCTTCTTCAGGACCTCTGCAATTCTCCCTGGCATGCTCTCAATCAACTTCTGGACCAAATCCTGACTGATAGCAGTCCATTCTTGCACAATCAATGCTTTCATTTTGTCAGAATTTTTAGGTTTTTGTTTGTCCACCCATCTCTTGATGATTGACCACAAGTTCTCAATGGGATTAAGATCTGGGGAGTTTCCAGGCCATGGACCCAAAATCTCTATGTTTTGTTCCCTAAACCATTTAGTTATCACCTTTGCTTTATGGCAAGGTGCTCCATCATGCTGGAAAAGGCATTGTTGATCGCCAAACTGCTCTTGGAGGGTTGGGAGAAGTTGCTCTTGGAGGACATTCTGGTACCATTCTTTATTCATGGCTGTGTTTTTAGGCAAGACTGTGAGAGAGCCGATTCCCTTGGCTGAGAAGCAACCCCACACATGAATGGTTTCAGGATGCTTAACAGTTGGCATGAGACAAGACTGGTGGTAGCGCTCACCTTGTCTTCTCCGAATGAGGCGTTTTCCTGATGTCCCAAACAATCGAAAAGGGGATTCATCAGAGAAAATAACTTTACCCCAGTCCTCAGCAGTCCACTGCCTGTACCTTTTGCAGAATATCAGTCTGTCCATGATGTTTTTTCTGGAGAGAAGTGGCTTCTTTGCTGCCCTCCTTGAGACCAGGCCTTGCTCCAAGAGTCTCCGCCTCACAGTGCGTGCAGATGCACTCACACCTGCCTGCTGCCATTCCTGAGCAAGCTCTGCACTGCTGGTAGCCCGATCCCGCAGCTGAAACACTTTTAAGAGATGGTCCTGGCGCTAGCTGGTCTTTCTTGGGCACCCTGGAGCCTTTTTGGCAACAATGGAACCTCTCTCCTTGAAGTTCTTGATGATGCGATAGATTGTTGACTGAGGTGCAATCTTTCTAGCTGCGATACTCTTCCCTGTTAGGCCATTTTTGTGCATTGCAATGATGACTGCACGTGTTTCTTTAGAGATAACCATGGTTAACAGAAGAGAAACAATGATGCCAAGCACCAGCCTCCTTTTAAAGTGTCCAGTGGTGTCATTCTTACTTAATCATGACAGATTGATCTCCAGCCATGTCCTCATCAACACCCACACCTGTGTTAATGGAGCAATCACTGAAAAGAGGCTAGCTGGTCCTTTTAAGGCAGGGCTGCAATGATGTTGAAATGTGTTTTGGGGGATAAAGTTCATTTTCTAGCCAAATATTGACTTTGCAAGTAATTGCTGTTAAGCTGATCACTCTTTATAACATTCTGGAGTATATGCAAATTGCCATTAGGAAAAGTGAAGCAGTAGACTTTGTAAAAATTATTATTTGTGTCATTCTGAAAACTTTTGTCCATGACTGTATGAACGTCTGTCATCCATGTCCGTGCTGCGTCAGAACGGTGTACGTATAAACGCCCGTCCTCCATGTCCGTGCTGCATCAGAAGGGTGTTACGTATGAACACTCGTCATCCATGTCCTTGCTGGGTCAGAACGGTGTACGTATGAACGCCTGTCCTCCATGTCCGTGCTGCGTCAGAACGGTGTACGTATGAACGCCCGTCATCCATGTCCGTGCTGCGTCAGAACGGTGTACGTATAAACGCCCGTCCTCCATGTCCGTGCTGCGTCAGAACGGTGTACGTTGAACGCCCGTCTCCATGTCGTGCTGGGTCAGAACGGTGTACGTATGAACGCCTGTCCTCCATGTCCGTGCTGGGTCAGAACGGTGTACGTATGAACGCCCTGTCCTCCATGTCCGTGCTCCCGTCAGAACGGTTTGTACGTAGTGAACGCCCGTCCTCCATGTCCATGCTGGGTCAGAACGGTGTACGTTTGAACGCGTCATCCATGTCGTGCTGCGTCAGAACGGTGTATGTATGAACGCTGTCCTCCATGTCGTGCTGCGTCAGAACGGTGTATGTTGAAGCGCCTGTCATCCATGTCGTGCTGCGTCAGAACGGTGTATGTTTGAACGCCTGTCATCCAATGTCGTGTGCGTCGAACGGTGTATGTTTGAACGCCTTTTCATCCATGTTTTTGCTGCGTCAGAACGGTGTAAGTATGAAACGCCCTGTCATCCATGTCTGTGCTCGTCAGAATCGGTGTACGTATGAACGCCTGTAATCCATGTCGTGCTGCCGTCAGAACGGTGTACGTATGAACGCCGTATCCATGTCGTGCTGCGCAGAACGGTGTATGTTTGAACGCCGTCACTCCATGTCGGGCTGCGTCAGAACGGTGTATGTTGAAAGCCTGTCATCCATGTTGTGCTGCTTCAGAACGGTGTACGTATGAACGCCTGTCCTCCATGTCCGTGCTGCGTCAGAACGGTGTACGTATGAACGCCTGTCTCCATGTCCGTGCTGGGTCAGAATGTGTACGTATGAACGCCTGTCCTCCATGTCCGTGCTGGGTCAGAACGGTGTACGTATGAACGCCCGTCCCCATGTCGTGCTGCGTCAGAACGGTGTAGTATGAAGCCTGTCATCCATGTCCGTGCTGCGTCAGAACGGTGTACATATGAACGCCTGTCCTCCATGTCCGTGCTGCGTCAAAACGGTGTACGTATGAACCCCGTCCTCCATGCCGTGCTGGGTCAGAACGGTGTACGTTAAACGCCCGTCATCCATGTCCGTGCTGGGTCAGAACGGTGTACGTATGAACGCCCGTCCTCCATGTTCGTGCTGCGTCAGAACGGGTGTACGTATGAACGCCCGTCCATCCATGTCCGTGCTGGGTCAGAAAGGTGTACGTATGAACGACTGTCCTCCATGTCCGTGCTGCGTCAGAACGGTGTACGTATGAACGCCTGTCCTCCATGTTGTGCTGCTCAGAACGGTGTACGTTGAACGCCCGTCTCCATGTCCGTGCTGGGTCAGAACGGTGTAGTATGAACGCCTCAATCCATGTCGTGCTGCGTCAGAACGGTGTAGTATGAACGCCTGTCATCATGTCGTGCTGCGTCAGAACGGTGTAGTATGAAGCCTGTCATCCATGTCGTGCTGCGTCAGAACGGTGTAGTTGAACGCCTGTTATCCATGTCGTGGTGCGTCAGAACGGTGTATGCTTTGAAAGCCTGTCATCCATGTTGTGCTGCTTCAGAACGGTGTAGTTGAGCGCCCGTCCCATGTCGTGCTGCGTCAGAATGGTGTATGAACGCCTGTCATCCATGTCCGTGCTGCGTCAGAATGGTGTACGTATGAACGCCCGTCCTCCATGTCCGTGCTTGCGTCAGAACGTTGTACGTATGAACGCCCGTCCTCCATGTCCTGTGCTGCGTCAGAAGGTGTATGAACGCCTTCATCCATGTCCGTGCTGCGTCAGAACGGTGTACGTATGAATGCTCGTCATCCATGTCTTGCTGGGTCAGAACGGTGTACGTATGAACGCCTGTCCTCCATGTCCGTGCTGCATCAGAACGGTGTACTATGAACGCCCGTCCTCCATGTCCGTGCTGGGTCAGAACGGTGTACGTATGAACGCCCGTCCTCCATGTCGTGCTGCGTCAGAACGGTGTACGTATGAACCCCCTGTCATCCATGTGTGCTGCTTTAGAACGGTGTATGTTGAACGCCTGTCCTCCATGTCCGTGCTGCATCAGAACGGTGTAAGTATGAACGCCTGTCCTCCATATCCGTGCTGCATCAGAACGGTGTACTTATGAACGCCCGTCCTCCATGTCCGTGCTGGGTCAGAACGGTGTACGTATGAACCCCCTGTCATCCATGTTGTGCTGCATCAGAACGGTGTACGTATGAACGCCCGTCATCCAATCCATGCTGGGTCAGAACGGTGTTACGTTTGAACGCCGTCATCCATGTCGTGCTGCGTCAGAACGGTGTATGTATGAACGCTCGTCCTCCATGTCGTGCTGCGTCAGAACGGTGTATGTTTGAGCGCCTGTCATCCATGTCGTGCTGCGTCAGAACGGTGTACGTTGAACGCCTGTCATCCATGTCGTGCTGCGTCAGAACGGTGTACGTATGAACGCCTGTCATCAATGTCGTGCTGCGTCAGAACGGTGTAAGTATGAACGCCTGTCATCCATGTCGTGCTTCGTCAGAACGGTGTACGTATGAACGCCTGTAATCCATGTCGTGCTGCGTCAGAACGGTGTACGTATGAACGCCCGTCATCCATGTTGTGCTGCGTCAGAACGTCGTACGTATGAACGCCCGTTCCTCCATGTCCTGCTGCGTCAGAAC
>JARQOD010000005.1:406322502-406457755 GCA_033576555.1 Oophaga sylvatica | reverse complement strand
TGGCTGAATTCTTCCTGGAAACGGGTTTTCACAAAAGGGTTTGAGCAAGGATATGTGAAATACTGGATGAATCTTTAGATTGTTGGGAAGTTTTAAACGAAAAGCAACCTGGTTAATTTTTGCAGAAATTTGAAAAGGTCCAATGAATTTTTGACCAAATTTGGAGGATGGTACATGTGTCTTTAGATTTTTAGTGGACAGCCAAACTTTGTCTCCAACCTGAAGAGCAGGGGGCACTCTCCGATGTTTATCTGCTGCTTCCTTATATTCTTCCTGGGTCTTGAGTAACATCTCTGATAGTTCCTTCTGGAATTCCTGTAATTTTGCAAGCCTGTCATTAACAGCAGGAATGGGAGTGTTCACTGGCAGATTAGGGATGTAATCCATAGTTAGCAAAAAATGGGGTTTGAGATGTAGCGCTATGTATGGAGTTGTTGTAGGCAAACTCTGCTGTTGGTAAATAGTCCACCCAGTCATCCTGAAGATAGGAAATGAAGCAACGGAGGTATTGCTCCAAAGTCTGGTTCGTTCTCTCCGTCTGGCCATTGGACTGAGGATGGAAAGCGGTAGAAAGATTCACCGTGACTCCCAAGGCTGTACAGAAACTCTTCCAAAATTTTGACGTAAACTGAACGCCTCTGTCAGACACCACGCTGTCAGGAATTCCATGTAACCTGAATACCTCTTTGATCATCAGTTCTGCAGTTTTTTCAGCAGTAGGAATTCCTTCAGTTGGAATAAAGTGGGCCATTTTTGTGAGTCAGTCCACTATGACAAGGATGACGGTCATCTATTTGGAAGGGGGTAGTTCCACAATAAAATCCATGGAAATAGATCCCCAAGGCCTGGATGGAACTGGGAGTGGTTGCAGGAGTCCTAGAGGAGACGATCGTGAGGTCTTGTTTCGTGCGCATGTCAAACAGGTTGAAACATATTTCCTCACGTCCTTCCTACAATTAGGCCACCAAAAGAAACAAAGTAGTAAGTCTTGTGTTTTTGCAACTCCAGGATGTCCTGCCAGTTTAGAATCATGGACACTTTTGAGGACTTCAAGGCGAGAAGATTCAGGTACATATATTTTGTGTTTCTGCATCCAAAACCCCTCTTTGAATGAAAGATCGACGTCTTCCGAAGGATGGTTAAGGAAAGAGTCCTCTTGGTATCCATCTTTAATTCTATTACATAGTCCTTTAGAGTGCAATATTCCCAAAAAAATTTTAGGGCCTAGAATTGTATCGTCATTACTAGACCTCTCCTGAGGTTCCGAACACATCCTGGACAGGGCATCAGCCTTGCCATTTCTTGAACCAGGCTGGTAAGAAATTATAAAATTGAATCTTGAGAAAAATAAGGCCCATCGTGCTTGTCTTGCAGACAATCTTTTTGCTGTACGGAGGAATTCAAGATTCTTGTGGTCCGTGAGGACAGTCACAGGGTGATTAGCGCCTTCCAGAAGATGTCTCCACTCGGAGAAGGCAACTTTAATGGCTAACAGTTCTTTATTACCGATGTCGTAGTTTTTTTCTGCAGATGACATGGTGTGGGAAAGAAACGCACATGGGTGAAGTTGCATTTTGTCCCCAACTCGCTGAGACAGAATGGCTCCCACTGCAGAGTCCGAGGCGTCCACTTCGACAGTAAATGGCAATTCAGGATTTGGGTGTAATAACAATGGAGCAGACGTAAAAAGAGTTTTCAACTTGTCAAAAGCCTCCTGTGCCTCCGGAGACCAGAAAAATGCTTTGGTCTTTTTTGTTAGTGTGGTAATTGGTAGTATGATCCGTGAAAAGTTCTTTATAAATTTTCGGTAAAAATTTGCAAATCCTATGAAACGCTGGACGTCTTTTAAATTTCTTGGAACAGGCCAGTCCACTACAGCATTGATTTTGCTGGGATCCATGCTCAGACCTTCTGGGGAGATGATATATCCCAGAAATTGGATACTGGTTTGTTCAAACTCACATTTTTCAAGTTTAATGTAAAGATGGTTCTCCTGTAGTCGTTCCAAGACTAACTGGACGTGCCTGCGATGCTCTTCCAAGGTGTCTGAAAATATAAGAATGTCATCGAGGTAAGCCACAACGAATTGATCCAAGAAATCTCAAAATACATCATTAATAAAATGTTGAAAGGTGGCTGGGGCATTGCTAAGGCCAAAGGGCATAACCAGAGATTCAAAATGTCCATATCTCGTTCTGAAGGCGGTCTTCCACTCATCTCCTGGGCGAATCCGTATGAGGTTGTAAGCCCCTCTAAGATCCAGCTTCGTAAAGATTTTCGCAGAACGGAGTCTCTCGAATAGTTCAGGAATCAAGGGTAGCGGGTAGCGATTCTTGACGGTGATATTATTAATCTCTCTGTAGTCAATACATGGCCGCAGAGTGGAGTCTTTCTTTTCAACAAAGAACAGGGGTGCCCCAGCTGGAGATGTGGAAGGTCGAATAAAACCTTTCTCTAAATTTTCATCCAGGAACTCTCTTAATACCTTCAATTCAGGTTCAGAAAGATTGTAAATCCGCCCAAATGGAATGGTTGTTCCTGGCAGCAATTCAATGGGACAGTCGTAAGGACGGTGAGGAGGTAATTGATCTGCTTTCTTCTTACTGCAGACATCAGAGAACTGCTGATATTGAGGTGGTAGTTTCTCTTCCTTCTCATGCGAAATCTCAGAGATTTGGACTTGTTGGAGAACAGGGGGTTCCTTATGACAATTATTCTTGCAGTAGTCAGATGGAAAGGTGATGGTCCTTGATGCCCAGTTGATAGAAGGGTTGTGGACTGAAAACCAGGGGATCCCTAGGATAACCGGAAATTTCGGAGATGAAATAAGGTGGAAACTGACAGCTTCATAATGATCCGGTTCGATACAAATCTCAAGTTCGATTGTCTCATGCGTGACAGGTCCAGAAGACAAGGGTGATCCATCTACAGTTTCCATTTCAATTGGTGTGGATTTGGTCCTACTGGAAATATTGTTATCATGTGTAAATTTTAAGTCCATAAAATTTCCTCCTGCTCCCGAATCCAACAGGGCAGAGCATTGTATTTTTTGGGTGCCCATTACAACCTGAATGGGGATTACAAAATGAGATGATGTAGTATGTATTTTGTCTGTTTCTGGTGTTACTGATGAGATAGTCTGCATGATGGAATCCGACTGCTGAGAAAGGTCCATATTGCTGGCAGACCTGTTGTTGGTAAAGGCTATAGTCCTTTTGTTAGGACAGTTGATGGCATAGTGTCCAGGGTCCCCACAATAGAGGCAGAGATGTTCTGCACGTCGCCTCTCCTTCTCCTGTGCAGAGAGTGGTCTTTGGATGACGTCGATCTGCATCGGTTCAGACACGTCTTGCGTCTTTTCTTGGTGGTCTGATGCTGAAAATGAGAAGCCAGGGCTATTCCCAAGTGCTCGCAGTCTCTCCTTTCTCCTTTCAGTAAGTCTCTGGTCTATCCGGATACACAGTTGAATAAAGTCCTCCAACTGGTCAGGGGTCTCAACCCTGACAAGCTCGTCTTTCACTGGTTCTGATAACCCTCGTCGAAATTGACTTCTCTGGGCCGCTGAATTCCAGGTGGTGTCGGCCACCCAGCGACGGAACTCCGATGTATATTCCGCAACAGAGCGACGTCCTTGGCGCAAATTATGTAATTTGGTTTCTGCTGTGGCACAGCGGTTTGGGTCATCAAAAACTTGATTCATAGCTGCGGTAAAAGCTTCCAGGTCATTAAGGAGGCCATAGTCCTTTTCTACATAAGGTGAAGCCCAAGCAAGAGCTTCATCCGTCAAGAGATTTATCATGAAAAAAACTTTCTTCCTCTCACTGGTAAAGGGAGCAGGTTGCATCTGGAAGTATATGCGGCATTGATTGAGGAATCCTCGGTACTGCTGGCGATCCCCACTGAAATTTGCAGGCAGCGGCAGCCACACGTTTGAGTCGGACCCTGAATTGCACACGTCCAGAAGTTGTTTTTGTAGCTCAATTACTTCCTGTTGTAGACCCGTGAACTCCGTTTGTAACTTGGAATATTTTCCTTGATAGTTAGTACAAAAATTTTGAAGTTCCGTAACTTGCTGCCTCAGGGTGTTTACAGCGGACTCCATTTTGGAGCGAGATTATTCTGTCAGGATCCCGTCTGGGTTGGAGCCGATGTTACTGCAAACACTAGGGGAAGCAGAGACAGGTAACGTGGTCAGAGATAGCCAGGACGGTACACTGGAAAGGCGTTATTAGTAGCACTAGATCAGGCGGAGAGCGTAGTCAGAAGGGCAGGCCGAGGTCAGTTCACAGGAGAGCGGTATTGGTAGCAATGGATCAGGCGGAGAGCGTAGTCAGAAGGGCAGGCCGAGGTCAGTTCACAGGAGAGCAGTATTGGTAGCAATGGATCAGGCGGAGAGCATAGTCAGAAGGGCAGGCCGAGGTCAGTTCACAGGAGAGCGGCTAAGAGCACAATAATCTCGCAATGACACACCCACAGGGCCAGGCTTATATAGGGTGTGTAATTGGCAATCAGAAGCCAATCAAGAGAGCACTGGGTGGAGCCGATCAGGAAGAACAGTCAATGGTATCTGGGTTCAGCAAGGAACCTTGCAGCCAGCAGAATAGCTCAGATGGTAGAGCTGCTGGCCGGTGGACAAGAGGTACTGGGTTCAATTCCTGACAGTATGTTAATAAAATACCTGTGTTTATACCTGTACCGAGTGCAGTCTGTGTTTTTTTTTTACACTCAAATACAATAATCAACTGTCCAGGTTTACCAGTGAATTCATGAGGTTGTGTTTTTTGTGCATCATGAATTTACTAGTTATCCTGACCAGGTGACTATACATCCACACACACAAGTTGTATGACCTTTATCATCTCTCCAGTTTTGGTTCCATTTGCAGTGACGGTGGAGATAAAACAACTAATATTTGTGTCACCTGGCCTGATGTTACAAATAGTAATTTGTGGATGCACTAGCATCTGTCACTCTTTATTACACCTGATATACCTGACCATGTGACTATAAATATTATTTGTAGTATAATCACTGTGACTTGATTTTGAACGCAGACTGCAGAGATGATAAAGATTATACATCTTCTACAATCCCCAGGCCTGGTGTCATGCTGAAGTGGTGATGCCCCAAATAACACATCCTCACTTCAGAATTTATCACACCTGGGCAGGTGAATACACATGAGTTATAAACAGCAGCTTCGCTACAGTGTGCTTGAAATAAATGCAGACTGAAGCGACGCTGCAGGTGAAAACTCATGTGTATTCACCTGCCCAGGTGAGATAGTAATGATACAAGGCCAGGGGATTGTACATATAAGGCCGGCGTCACACACAACGACAAAAAATCTGTCCGTTTTAGACGGTCGATTGTCGGATCAAAATGCAAACATCACACATCCTTCTGGCATCCGATTTTCCTTCAAAGATGCGATTTAGTCGCATGTGTGTGTACCTTGTAACATCCGATTTTCATCCGACTTGCGAGATTTTCTCGCAGGCTTGCAAAACTGACATATAATGGATCCAAAAGAATAGTATTTCAATCACAAAAAAAAGATAGATATATAAATAAACACATATATATATAATATATATATATTATATATATAAACACGTCATTGTGACATGTATATATACATATACTTATAGTTCCTAGACTTCTACATACTGTTATAGCCGCTAATTCAATTGCCGGCTTTTGTGAAATCACAGAAGCCGACATGAAATGATACATTGTTTCCACACAGTTAACCATGTCATTTCCTGTATTTTGATATTTGTTTAGAACTTACATGAGTGTATTTGTGCAAAATTTCAGACATGTAGGGGTTAATTAAAGGTGTAATTTCGTTGAAAAAAAATGCGTGGGCTCCCGCTGTATTTTCTCCACCAGACAGACAAAGCAAGCGAGTGGGGGCAGATAATAACAGCCTAGGGAGGGTACATTTTTTGTGCCCCCCCTGGCTACTAACATCTGCCCCCAGACCCCCCAGAAAGGGCAAATCTATAATTAGATTCGCCCTTTCTGGCACTTTGCCCGTCTATTCCCATTGCCCTGTAGCGGTGGCGAATGGGTTAATAATCTCACCTTAATGTCACCTTAGTATTGAAAGGTGACCTTAAGGCAGGTTAATAATTGAGAGCTGTCAATTAGACAACTATCAATTATTAATCCTATTGTATGATAGAAAAATCAAACACACACACTTTAATAAAAAAGAAGTTTAATGAAATAATCACAGTTTTTGACAATATTTTATTTTCCTGCTAAAACCATTTCCTGTAATAAAAATAAAATAAAAAAGCAAAATGATTCTTACCAATCCGAAGTACAGTCAGGTCCCACGCTGTAATCCATCAGAAAGGGTTAACAGGTTACAGGTCGCAGAGAGCTAATAATGCTGTCTCAGACCTGTATTCCCTGAATGAATCAGTTACTCTCCCAGCGAAAGGAGAGGAAGAGATTCATGAATGGAGCTTAATTGATTTATTGCCACTTTCACTTGAGTGACCTGACCTAAGGTGAAAGTGGATACAATCAATTAAGCTTCATTCATGAATCACATCCTCTCCTGTCAGCAGGAGATAAGCTCATTCATTCAGGAGCTATCAGATGAGCACGCAGGATTACTTGCGTTGCTTATCTGATTCCTAGTAGTTAACCCTTTGTGAAGAATTACATCGTGGGACGTGACAGATTGCCAGATAGGTAAGAATAATGTTGTTTTATTATTTTATATTTATTTTAGAAGAACAAGGGCTTCGAACGGATTAAGAGTGAAATAAAAGATGGTCAAAAATATGTGTTTTTATTTCATTAAAATTATTTATTCTTAAAGTGTGTGTGTGTTTTTTTATTTACTTCAATAGGATTAATAATTGATAGTTGTCTAATTGACAGCTCTCAATTATTAACCTGCCTTAAGGTCACCTTTCAATACTAAGGTGACATTAAGGTGAGATTATTAACCCATTCGCCACCGCTACAGGGCAATGGGAATAGACGGGCAAAGTGCCAGAAAGGGCGAATCTAATTATAGATTTGCCCTTTCTGGGGTGTCTGGGGGCAGATGTTAGTAGCCAGGGGGGGCACAAAAAAAAAGTACCCTCCCTAGGCTATTATTATCTGCCCCCACTCGCTTGCTTTGTCTGTCTGGTGGAGAAAATACAGCGGGAGCCCACGCATTTTTTTGTCAACGAATTTACACCTTTAATTAACCCCTACATGTCTGAAATTTAGCACAAATACACTCATGTAATTGTAAGTTCTAAACAAATATCAAAATACAGGAAATGACATGGTTAACTGTGTGGAAACAATGTATCATTTCATGTCGGCTTCTGTGATTTCACAGAAGCCGGCAATTGAATTTGCGGCTATTACAGTATGTAGAAGTCTAGGAAATATAAATATATATATATACATGTCACAATTACATATATATATATATATATATATATATATATATATGTATTCTATGTGTGTATATCTATTCTTTCTAGTCTTTATTAAAGCTGTCAGTGTGATTTTACAGTATAGCCGGGGATGAATTGCCGGCTTTTCTAAAGGACACCGATGCGATTTCATCGCAAGTCACACATGCGGTCCGTTTGTAATCAGATTTTTCATCGCTCCCATAGACTTGCATTGGCGATAGTCGACCCACAATCGGTGACAATCGCAGCATGCTGCGATTGCACACGGACGTTTAAAACGGACCACAAAAAATCTGATACTGGGAGCTGCTCCATAGATTAACATAGGGCAGACTGCAATACGATTTTTCATCGCATTGCAGTCGTCCGATTCTGTCGCCAGTGTGACGCCGGCCTAACGTGTATTTTCACCATCATCTCCTCAGTTTATTCAAGACACATTGAATAGAGAATGTGGTTAATTACAAGGTATATCTAGAATCCCTGGCCTTGTATCACAAAGTGAAATGATGGTAAAAACACACCAGACTCATTTAACTTTTTATGATACCTGGCAAGGTAAAATAGCTATGCCTTGCACTCAATACCATCCTCTATTCAGTCTGTGCAATATTAGCAGACAGACAGACTGGTGGCGAAAATACAAGTCATATATTTGTGTTTTGGACTACACATATCTCCAGGAAAGACACAAGAAACATGAGTCATTCCTGGAGTTATGTGTAGTCAAAAACGCAAAGTGTACGGCACAGTGTGTGTACGGCGCAGTGTGTGTAGGCGGCGAAAGACACATTAATCAAAACGGATTTACTAAAAGCAGATTTGCACATTTATTTTGTCCAACAGGAACAACACATTGTAATTGCCACTGACGTTTTGGTGGAGATTTGGATACATTTACTAAAAGCAGATTAGTACATACTGTACTTTGTACAACAGGAACCCCACATTGTAATTGCCACTGAAGTTTGGGTGGAGATTTGGATACATTTACTAAAAGCAGATTAGTACATACTTTGTACAACATGAACCACACATTGTAATTGCCACTGAAGTTTGGGTGGAGATTTGGATACATTTACTAAAAGCAGATTAGTACATACTTTGTACAACAGGAACCACACATTTTTATTGCGAAGGACGTTTAGGTGGAGATTTGGATACTCTGGGGGTGTGCAGAGATGAAGAACGGCTGGAAAGCGAGGAAGGGGTTCGAGTGAAAGGGGCGACGAAAGTAGTGAGTGAACGAAGATCAGAAATGGAAGTAGAGGCAGGTTGAGACGCATTAGGAGGAGAGGGGGGATGGACAAACAAAGTTTTGATTTTTTTCTTCTTGGGGGCAGGTGTCCCTTGCATGGAACGACTTCTGTGTGACCGCCTTGAGCTGGTGGACCGTGGCCTTGATACATAAAACAGTGAATGTCGGTCACCTGTCTCATGCTCTGTGGTGTCAGAGGCGGTGGTGGGAGAAGGAGAAGTGGTGGCGGTGCTCAGAGGAGGACAAGTTGTGGCGGTGGTCCAAAGAGAAGTGGCATCTGTGCTCCTAAACTGTTGCTGAGTGGTGGCGGTACTCCTAGATGGAGAAGTGGCATCTGTGCTCCTAAACTGTTGCTGAGTGGTGGCGGTACTCCTAGACGGAGAAGTGGCATCTGTGCTCCTAAACTATTGCTGAGTGTTGGCGGTACTCCTGGAATGAGAAGTGGCATCTGTGCTCCTAAACTGTTGCTGAGTGGTGGCGGTACTCCTAGACAGAGAAGTGGCATCTGTGCTCCTAAACTGTTGCTGAGTGGTGGCGGTACTCCTGAAATGAGAAGTGGGGGCGGTGGCCCAAGCAGGTACTGCGGTGGCATGAGTCCAAGACTGCGGACCAGTGTCTGTGGTGGTGGTGCTCCAGACAGGAGCAGCGCTTGCCATGGTGGTGGCGACGGTGGAGTGTCCAGCAGTACTCGGACTTGTGGTGGTGTAGTGACTCGGAATACTAGTGGCCGTGCAGTGGTTTGCAGCAAAAGTGGGTAGTGATGTGTGGCGAGTCAGTGGTGGCACAGTTGGATATGCAACCACTGACTGCTGCATGTACCGATTCTGCTGCATAGCCTGCAAGTAAGCAGTGTTGCAGGCCTGCAACACACTCAGCTGTTGCTCAGGACTAAGGTGTTCCGCCATGCCCCATTCAATTTTACTGAAAAAATGGTGCGCTGGTCTGTTGAGGTCGGCCTCCATGCGATCAAGCCGCTGGTCGACACAGTTGAAGCGATGATCCATGTGGGTAAAACCTCATTCCATTAGTGAAAAAACGCTTCCCACTGTGCCTGACAGCGACTTCATATTGCCATGAAAGGCCTCGCTCAAGTGCATGAACTCGGGCAAGACATTCCTCTCCAAGGCCCTCTGCCGCTGGCGGGAAGTGCCCGCATAACCAGTGGCAGAGACCTGGGAGAGGGAAACACCTGATGGACCAGCTCCTGGTCACCAGCTGTCCGTGTTGCTGACCTGCAAGTTGCTTCCAGGCTGTCGGATGGCTGGGACGGGTCCAACGTCGTCCGATGAAGGACCGCTTCAGGGACAGGCTGCATGGTGCTGCTCCAGGTGCTGTGGAAAGAAAAGAAAAACATTACTATAATGCTTTCCAAGAAGTATCAGCTGTGGAATAGAAAAGCACTGATTATGAAAAGTAAAACATTTTTGGAAAACTTACGCTCTGCTGGCAAGGATCGGTCTCAGGAACGCGAACTCGCGATAGTAGCGATATTTCCTTCTGGCCCTTGCTGCTGAACCACTGCGAACCTGTCCCTCTGCACGAACATCAGTGTTGAAGCGGTCCTTCATCGAGCGCCATTGTGTGCAGACTTTGTTCACTGTAGGAAAAAAAATATATATATATTTTACAATGCAGTCAGGGCAAAATCTGTGTCATCACACACACCTGAGTTAAAATGGCAAACGGTCAATGCAACATAAAAAAAAAAACATACACAGCATAGCAATAGAATACACAATGCAGTCACTGTTGAACCAGATGACACTGTTGGGTTTGCAGGTAGATTATATCTACCAGCAAACCCATCAGTGCCATCTGGAACAAGAGTGAATACAGCATAAAATAAGCAATAGAATGCACAAAATAGCAATAGCATACACAGGGCAGTCACTGTTGAACCAGATGACACTGTTGGGTTTGCAGGTAGAATATATCTACCAGCAAACCCATCAGTGCCAAATGAAACAAGAGTGAATGCAGCATAAAATAAGCAATAGAATGCACAACATAGCTATAGCATACACAGGGCAGTCACTGTTGAACCAGATGATACTGCTGGGTTTGCCGGTAGAATATATCTACCAGCAAGCCCATCAGTGCCATCTGGAACAAGAGTAAATGCAGCATAAAAAAAACCAATAGAATGAACAACATAGCAATAGCATACACAGGGCAGTCACTATTGAACCAGATGACACTGTTGGGTTTGCCGGTAGAATATATTTACCAGCAAACCCATCAGTGCCATCTGGAATAAGAGTCACTGCGGCATTACAGAGAATGAAAATACTTACTAAATGCCTTTTTGAGGTTTGGAGAGGCGCTGTATCAGCCATCCATCAATGCTGCGGCCACCTCGTTCCATAGCCGCCGGCTCACCACATTGTCCTTGTACTGCAGATCACGGCTGTCCCACAACGGGACACGCTCCTGGACCTGGCAGATGAGGGCCTCGTTGTCCACATATAGGTCCTCGTCCCGTTGTGGAACCTAGAAAAAAAAACAAAAACATTAAAATGTTGTACATATTTCAGAACTAAAAAAAGATGGGAAAAAAAAATAGACATTCAAAGGCTATATACTTACATTCCGTCTCGCCACTGGGACTTGACTCGGCTGCGACTGCTCCTGCTGTTCTGACTCCTCAATGTCCGTGTCTGACGATGTCTGAAAAAGGAACCCAAATTTTAGCCATTTGTAGATTCAGCAGCTATATTTACCCAAAGGCAGGAAGATACTCACATCACGCTCTGCTTGGGCAGTTCTTGCCGGGATGGGGAATATTGGGATCCAGAAGAAGACATGCTGCAATAAAAAAATACAAAGCATGAGTACATCTTTTTACATTGGAAAGGACAGTCTTGTCTGTTTCTTCCACGCAGTTTAGTAGGGGTCCACGCTGTTTTTTCTGGCTGTAGTAGGGGTCCAGGAGCAGTGTCTCCAGGCTGTGTACTGTAGTAGGGTCCAGGCTGTATTTTCAGGCTTCTGTAGGGGTCCAGAATGGATCTTCCAGTTTGCAGTGTCTCCAGGCAGTCTGAGTAGGGGTCTGTCTGGCACTCAAGACACCTTCCTTTATCTCCTCCCCTCACAAACAATGTATCTTGTGTAGGGGGTGTTTTAGACAAGTGTCTAGACATTGTTTACTCTAAAATCGTGTGCACGCACAAGCACTGATGAGCGCACAGCCACGCGCCCGCCAGCGCCACCATAGACAGCAATGTTATTTTTTTGCGCATAGTAGTCTGAACAGAACCTTTAAATGAGTCCACATCTGATTTTATCGAACTGTCCTTCAAATTTTTTACCCCTCCTATATGAAAAAATTGGGAAAGGGACAAAGTCAGGTACATTCGGCAGACCCCTGTGTAGTTAACCCCAATGATGCCTCACAATATTGCCAATCTGCCTACTAGCGAGACCATAGGTAGAGACAAAGGGTATTCGTTTTGGGGTTAAATCCACCCGTTTTTCAAAAGTAGCTCCCCTCTATACATTCCTCACCTTATCTTTATGTCTCATAACCTCTTTTTTGGATAGCCTCGCATCAGAAATTTCTTACACATCTCATTTAATCTGTGATCTACCCTATCATCCTCTGACACTATCCTCCGTACTCGGAGTAACTGACTCCAAGGGAGAGAGTCCACCATTTTTCTCGGATGATTGCTATCATATAGGAGTAAATTTTTCCTATTGGTTGCATTCACAAACAGATCCGTCTGTATACCAGAGTACCCAAAAACTGTATCTCATCCGAGGAGCAATTCAAAGTAAATTTCAACTCAGGGAAAACCCATTAATCTCTTCTTGGAAGCAATAGAGATGCTCATAGCTACCATCCCAAATAATAAATCATCGATGTAGCACCACCAGGTCTAGACAAGGCGCCAATAGATGGAACTGTACACATACTGGTCCTTGAATACAACCATATAGATGTTAGCATAAGTCGGGGGCCACATTGGACCCCATGGCGGTATTCCACCTCTGCCGGTAGTAATCATCCCCAAAGAGGAAATAATTCCTCCTGAGGATGAACTCCAGCAGAGTGAGGACGAGCTGTGCAAATCGTGGAGCCACATCCGAGCCCAGCAGCACCACATCGACTGCATGTAAAACCCTTTTTATGTTCAGTAGAAGTATATAAAGAGACGACATAAAACAATGCCAATATTGTCGTTTCTGATACTTCAATACCACTGATTTTATTAAGAAAATCACTTGTGTCTCTAATATAGGACTTAGCAGATGTCGCAAAGCGACGTAATACCTTATCAAGGAAAATGGCCACACCATGGTCCATGTATCTCCATCCTGCTGCCGAAACATATTGTGGCTTGCCACTTTTAATAAAAATTTAAAAAAACCTTTCTCCTTACCTGGCCACGTTCCTGTGGTGATGCTTCCTCCAGGTATTTCAAGTACATACTCGCCGGCGAATGACAATGACTTCATACGCCAGCGACGTGAGCGCTGACTTCTGATTGGCTGTCGGCTTTTAACTATTACTGTGCGGGTCCACATGGCAAAAGAGTTTAACTGAACCTGTGTCTCGGACGCAGGTTCAGTTTCTGCAACGGCTGAATCCTGCCCGGTGAGTAGATGAGACGGGGCCCAATGTGGACCCCCTCTGCTCATCGGGCCCCATACGCCAGTCAGGGCAATAATTACCTGATTTCGGCCCTGAGTATACGATAGGAGATGAGACGTGGTATAGATGCGGTTTTATTTGTCAACGCGTTTGGGGGTAATCATACTGCTTCATCTGGACAAACCACAGTGATGAACCCATCATTGTGGATTGTCCTAATGAAAAGGTATGATTACCTTGATCCTCAGAGGAGTGGGTTTACATTCATTTTCATCTCCAAGGTTGTATACTGTCTTTTTGGTGGCTGTGCAGCAGCTATTTACAATAGTCAGGTCAATTTAGCCCCCCAAAAATTGGAACCTGAAACAAATTTCAACAAAAGGTCTGTGAACGTTTTTTGTCTCTACCAAGTGTAGTGATCATCGAGAAAAAAAGTCTATCTAAATCTGCCAACGAGAAGAGGGTTATTTTACAGATGGCAGTTGAAAACTGTCAAAATCGGCAAATTCTTCTAACAATCTTATTTTTAAGACCTTCTACTTTCTTATTATTTTTAACTTTATTTTATCATACCAAGCATTCTATGGTATTAACTGTATGGTTTTTTTTTGTTCCAGGTTTGAAAAATGACTCCTAATCTTAGTTAGAGTTGTTCCATCTGCAAAGATTATTTGATAGACGGCTGCATACTCCAAGTTCTTGAGAAGGACGCTAATGGCATAAATGCAGCAAGTATTGTGAGAGGTGACAGTGTTGTTGTCACTGCTGGCTGTAAAGTGCATGTGCAATGTTGAAAACATTATATGAACAAAAGACATTCATTCGATGAAACGTGAGTCTAGTAAACACAAATCGAGGAAAAGTGAATGAGTGTCTGCCGGGCCTTTCATGAGTAGGCGTGATTTCCTTTTCTGTGGGACACTTGTTTCTTTTGAAGGTTCTGACTACAGCTGTGTAAAGACAGATACATTTGCCAGGAATATCAAGGATATAGTCACACAGTAATAGTCCTAAATAGTGATATAACCCTAAACATTATGGGGACCGCATCCTGAAAACAACAATATGAAACACTAACTTTTATCCAACAATAGGAAACCAAAGGATGCAAAAATAGAAAAAGTATAAACTTTATTGAAATTGAATATGAATAGTTTAAAAACATGAACAACTGAAACAGCAAAAAGACCAGAGACATATGCCATAGACAACACTAAAGCAGCCCTTTAAATAGTAAATGCCAGATACTATGTGACATTGATAATACAGCTGAAAAGCCCTATGTATAGTGGCCAAACTGACCTTACTGCAGGTATTAAAACTAAACCCATATCCCCACATAGAGTGCTTGGTGCATATGATACAAATAATCCATGCGCATACCGTCCCAATAATGGAAAAATGTGGGCAAAAAACACTGCAAAAAGTAAGTAATGGCTAACAGCAAATTTACCTGAGGGCTGCTAGTGAATGTCCTGGCGTCCCTGCTACCCCGACGCGCGTTTCGCAATCCTTCTTCGGGAGGCTTATTCGCCGTGCAATGCTCCTCTGGGAAATTTTAATATGCAAATTGCCTCTTCATTGCACGGCGAATAAGCCTCCTTACCTCGACACGCCAGAGCTGGTATGTCACTCTCCACAAGGAGAAACCTTACCACCCAGACCCCAGTCCAGAGCCTCTCATCTAGCCAAATCAGATCTCTCCTACTTTGCACTGACGAGGACCAACAGTCCGAAACACCGTGTCTGCAAATGGAGATTCTGATTTGGCTTTTATCCTAAGTCATATTACAAGACTCGTTAAAGGGTTGATTGTGACTTGTAGGATCGCTACTTCCAATAGGTGGCGCTATAGAGTACAAGTCCTCTTTGTTTGAAGAGGCAATTTGTTCATTCTACTAAGATTCACTAGTAGAACATGATGAAGAAGCACAAAATAAAGCCATGATTGATACAGCAGAAAGGCTGATTATGAGCAAATCTAAAGAGAATGTTGTATCTACTATAAATTTCAATCCAAAGGTTCAGGATCTGACACTCCACGCTGCACTCAAATTCAATACAGAAATTATACGAAACCTGTTGAGCAAAATATTTGTGGGGAAAGAAATTCAACAGAAAGTTGCCAGTATAGGGCAAGACCGAGAGCTGTCATTGCACTATTGCAGATTGGTTTAGCAGTACAGTAAACTTTTAAAAGGTAATCAAATCCTTTATTCCTATGCGAATTCATTCATGCATTCACTCTTCCAACCCTGCTTGGAAGTCAAGATGTAGCATCGGCGTCTCCCTGCATGCTTCTTCTCTCCCCGGCAGGGACGCCGACTCGCTCACTGCTGTAAGCCCCTTCCTGCACTTCCTCCTCCTTTCTCTGCAGCTGCACAGATCCCCGGACACTCCTTCTTAAATAGGTGCATGGAGGTGCCTGTGTAACGTTGTTAGTCTGTTCGCAGCACACTTGCTAGGTCTCAGGTCCCTGTCCGTTTGTACCTGCTAGTTCCACTAGTGTTTTCCTGTCCCAAACCTTACCTGCTGGTTCTTGCCAGAGACCATCTGTATACCAAATGTACCAGTCTGCACCTGTCAGTGCCTATCTGTATACTAGCTGTACCAGTCAGCACCTACTACCAGCTGTACGTATCTGCATCTGTAGTTCTTGTGTTCCTGCCGTGCCTGCTTGTATCAGCTGTACTCTCCTACTAGGCCATTCTAGCTGCCAGTCCCTTGGGGGTCAACTGCCATGCGTCCGAGGTCTGTCCTGTAGTAGCATCTGGTGTCCATTGGGAGCCAAGCCTAACCCCACCATCAGGGGCTCTAGTGAAGAGTCACGCCCCTCCGGACTCTCCTCGGACCACGGCACAGTGGTTCCACCACTCCCACTCCACAAGCGATGCTTGTTATTTTCGTTTGCAACAATTCAAGTTCTTTGGCAACTTTGCATTAACTGACACTTACAAAGAAAGTGGTCACAGTCAAATCATTTGTTCATCCAGAACATCTTCATCCAACTGAGTCTTCTAACAAATTCCATTGTCTAAGAGTGTACTATCAGACCATGACATGGATGAGTATGGCTTGCGAGATGAATCCTATGGATTTGAGTTGGAAACTCGATGGTGATGAACTTGTACCAGTAATGTGTGATATAAATGTTGCATTAGACACTGTATTGAAAATTATACATTGTAGTTGTAAATGTGGATCATGCCAAGTTACGCAATGTGACAACCAGGAGTCAGATACAGTAAAGGAGATGAAGACTAATAAACAGTGAAGTTTTGACTTTTATACCCTCACAATGCTGCATAATTTCATAATCTAATTTAAAGTATACTTTGCTAAAATAAGTATTTTCTATTAAAAATAGTTCTGTTTACAATATAGTTAAAATTTGTTGTGATGATAAAAACACCAAGAAATGCTGCATACGTATTTAGCCCTAATATCAGGTTTTGTACCTATATTGGTCATCGTTGGTCACCATTTTAATTCATAGACATTTGTTTGTTTAAATTAATTCATTGACTATAAAAAACATAAGTGTCACGATTAGTGATGAGCAAACGCGCTCGCCACTACTCGTTATTCGCCCGAGTATCACGGTACTCGATGTACTCGACAAGCACCGAGCATTTCTGGGATTACTCGGCGGGAACTCGGGTCTCCACCCAGCTTTTTTGGCGGACTTTACAGACCCAATCACAATGCAGGGATTGTCTGCCAGGCAATGAAACGCCGCAGCCATCTTAGTTGTGGTCGTGCAATGATTGGCTGACAGCACAGCATCATCCGGGGTATAAGAGACGGGACGCCGCCCTGCTCGCCGCATTCAGCTCCGGATTGAGATAGTGTAGGGAGAGCTGCTGCCGAGATAGGGTCAGATTTGGGGATTTCTTAGTCAGTGTGGGGTCTACCATCCTAAACTACTCAAATCCAGATAAACCAACAGTCCTTCTATGGACTAATTCCGGAGTATATAGGTTCCAGTGTTAGGTAGGCAGGGGAGTGTACTTCACTCTATACACGCTAGTGCAAGGCCTGCAGGCACTATATGTGTGTATATAGATCATTGCATACATCAAGAGGGTCCATTCCCTTCCTTAGTTCTGTTGCTGCTGCTGCTACCTGTATGATATACTGGCTGTATATAGCTAGCCCCAGGTGTAATTGGAATACAAGCCACACATTTTTCGGTGTGGTATCTCCGTGCCAGCTCACATCTGTGCATGCTCAAAGTTTGGCCAGTTTACGTCAGTTTTAATTTTTTTGTCCTGGGTGTCACTATACTGATATACAGCACTAGTTAGCCCAAAAATAAAAAACAGGCCACACATTTGTCGTAGTAGTATCTTCGTGGCAGCTCATATCTGTGTGTGCTTAAAGTTTGGGCAGTTTATGGCAGTTTTCTTTTTTTTGTCCTGGGTGTCACTGTACTTATATACCGCAGTATTTAGCAAAAAATAAAAAAAATACTGGCCACACATTTGTTGTAGTGGTATCTCCGTGGCAGCTCATATCTGTGTGTGCTCAAAGTTTGGGCAGTTTATGGCAGTTTTCTTTTTTTGACCTGGGTGTCACTGTACTTAAATACAGCAATATTTAAAAAAATACAGGCCACACATTTGTTGTAGTGGTATCTCCGTGGCAGCTCATATCTGTGTGTGCTCAAAGTTTGGACAGTGTAGGCTGGTTTTCCTTTTTTCGTCCTGTGTGTCACAGTCCTGATATACAGCACTAGTTAGCCCAAAAGTAAAAAAAAAACAGGGCACACATTTGTCGTAGTGGTATCTCCATGGCAGCTCATATCTGTGTGTAGTCAAAGTTTGGGCAGTGTAGGCCGGCTTTACTTTTTTTTGTCCTGGGTGACACAGTCCTGGTATATAGCACTGGTTAGCCCAAAAATAAAAAAACGGGGCACACATTTGTCGTAGTGGTACCAACGTGGCAGCTCATATCTGTATGTGCTCAAAGTTTGGGCAGTGTAGGCCGGTATTCCTTTCTTTGTCCTAGGTGTCACAGTCCTGATATATAGCACTAGTTAGCCCAAAAATAAAAACAACAGGGCACACATTTGTCGTAGTGGTATCTCCGTGGAAGCTCATATCTGTGTGAGCTCAAAGTTTGGGCAGTGTAAGCCGGTTTTCCTTTATTTGTCCTGGGTGTCACAGTCCTGATTTACAGCACTAGTTAGCCCAAAAATAAAAAAAATGCGTGCCACTCATTTGTTGTAGTGGTATCTCTGTGGCAGCTCATATCTGTGTGTGCTCAAAGGTTGGACAGTTTACGGCAGTTTTCTTTTTTTTGTCCTGGGTGTCACTGTACTTATATACAGCAGTATTTCGCAAAAAATACAGGGCACACATTTGTCGTAGTGGTATCTCAGTGCCAGCTCATATCTGCTGCATGCTCAAAATTTGGCCAGTTTAGGCCAAAACATTATATTTTTTTGTAGTCTGCTAATGTAATTATTCAATCTGATAAGGCTGGGTTCATATTGCGTTATGGCAGTCCGTCTAATGGATTGCGTTACAACGTGGAATTAACGCGATGTAACGCATCCGTTAACGCACCCATAGACTGCCTTAACATAATCGGCATGCGTTAGCGATGTGTCGTCATGCAGTGATGGACCCTCGAACGCGGTCTGCAGCATGGAGCATCTGCGCTAGCGTGATTGCATAACGCGATAAAAAAAGGCAGTTGTGTTAGCACTGTCCGTTTAACTCATGTGTTGAATGTACTGCCCTAACGCAATGTGAACCCAGCCTAAGGCCAGAAATATTTTTACCTAAAGTCCAGATAGGTAAAAGTATGGTTTTCAAGCACACGTATCCCATACAAGTTGTCTCCCAAATCACCCTTTTGTAGTGAACATGTATAATATTCTATTCCATTTACAATGGGCAAGGCGCGTGGCAAGGGACGGGGAAGTGGACGTGATGTTGATGTTGCAGGCTGAAGCCGTGGGCAAGCAGAAATTGGCACACCGAAAACACCCACATCTTCTCGCTGGAAGTTAGTGTCCGAAATCCTAGGGGACCGTGGCAAGACAGCACTATTTAAGCACGAGCAGTGTGAAAAGGTTGTTGTTTGGATAGCGGATAATACTTCCAGTTTCTTATCCACCACCACCAGCACCCTGTTTTCAACATGGTCAAGTCACAGTAGCCGTGAATATGGACCGCATATTCCTTACCCTGATCCTCCTTCCTCTCACCATGCTGAGTGCCCTGAGACAACAGATCCCACACTCGGACACTTCCGAAGGCTGTTCAGTTTTCCATTTGGAGATTTGTGCCTCTCGCCCACTTCACTAGAAGCGGGGCAAGATGATATTCCATGTAGCGATGCACAAATCTTGGAGCAGCCACGGTCACAAGAGGTAGACGATGATGAGACATAATTGCTGGAAAGTCAGGAGGAGGACCTGGGTGGGGAAGTGGAAGATGATGTGGTGAATGATGTAGTAACAGACCCAACCTGGAAGGAGGACATGCAAAGAGAGGACAGCAGCACACAGGGGGAGGTAGGCGTCGCACCACTTCAGGCAGGAAGAAGCAGTGTGGTGACCGCAGACAGAAGGCTGGCAACCGTTTCACGTAACACCAACCTGACGGAAGTTGCCAGTCCAACTGTTAGGTCTTCCCAAGTCTGGTTATTTTTTAAAGACTCGGCCAATAACCCGAAACAGGCTATTTGCAACACCTGTCATGCCAGCATCAGCAGGGGTAGCAAAACTACCAGCCTTACTGCCACCAGCATGATCAGGCACATGGTAGCAAAGCACCCAACTTTGTGGGCCCAACCCCAGGCTCCAGGAACAGTGTCTGCGGGTGACACCACTGCTTCTTTCACTGTTGTGTGTGCAAGCCAATCCCCTGTCCACGGTGCATGCGAAGATGCCTCCTGCCCTGCACTTGCCATTGACCACAGTCAAATAGCACCATCATCAAGCATGTCCACGTCCTTGTCCCAGCGCAGCCTTCAGTTGTCCATACCCCAGTCATTGGAACATAAGCGGAAATACGCAGCCAACGCTGTTGTGAATACTCTGGAGGCGACTTCTGAGCTGAGGCTCCCTCAGCTGGTTGCTGAGGGTAATGAACTAATTGTTGAATGGCCTTCAGCTGGCTCTGAATGGTCTGATATAACTGACCTGAGTTCCCACCAGCCTTGCCGGTAATCAATTATTCTTCATAGTTTTGCTTGGAGCTCAGCTTGCATTCCTGTTCTCTTTCAGATAAATGATTTGATATTTTTTTTCCATCTTGTTGGATTTTCCTTGCCTGTTTTGCTGCTTGCAGGGGACTGCAGCCTGGTCCCCTTTTGGGGTCTTGCGCTGCAATTGTGCTCATTTTGTATTTGCACTTTTGCTCTGTTCCTTTGTCACTTTTTTTGCTGAATTGCTGTGTGTTACACCAGAGATCTGATTTAGGTGGTAGAGATCGTGTGATCTCAGGTTTTTGTTAATCAGAAATGTTGGTATTTTTGTCAGGGTTTTTTATGGGTTGCAGTCAGAATTCTTTCCTGTACTTTTCTGTCTAGACAGATTGGGCCCCAGCGTTTGCTCATTCTATTTTCTGTCTGTGTCCGTATTTTCTTCTTGTCTAACCGCCATTACATGTTTGATGGCTTCCTATTTCTTTGGAGGATCTGCTCCGGGGAAGATAGCTATCATCTTTCGGCCTTTAGGTGTAGTTATCTCTCCGGCTGTGACGAGGCATTTAGGATCACCGAAGGTACGCTCCACGGCTTCTTCTAGTGTGGCAGTTACTTTAGGTTACTGCAATCCAATAGTTTCCAGCCTCTCTGGTGTATTATTACTTTTGCTATTTTTGCAATTTCTCCTCAGCTACCGAAACATAACACAACGCCCCAAAGGCCACAGTACTCAATTCTCATATTTCTCATCTGCTTGCGCTTGAAATGTTGCCTTTTAGGCTGGTGGAGACGGAAGCTGTCCCAAGGTACTCTGTCCCCAGCCGCCAGTATTTCTCCTGCTGTGCCATCCCGGCATTACACAAGCATGTGTCCCACAACATTACCCGTGCCAACAATGCAGATACTGGGAAAGTACACCTAACCACGGACACGTGAACAAGTGCTTGTGGCCAGGGATGGTACATCTCGCTGACGGCACACTGGGTTAACATAGTGGAAGCCTGTACCCAGTCAGACCTTGGGATGGAACACTTCCTCCCACCACCAAGGATTGAGGGCCCTACGTCAATCGGGGTTGCCCCCACTGTGTACAGTGCTGTGAATACTCTGGAGGCGACTTCTGAGACGAGGCTCCCTTCGGTGGTTGCTGAGGGTAATGAACTAATTGCTGAATGGCCTTCAGCTGGCTCTGAATGGTCTGATATAAGTGACCTGAACTCCCTTCAGCCTTGCCGGTAATCATTTGTTCTTCCACGTCTTGCTTGGAGCTCAGCTTGCATTCCTGCTCTCATTCAGATAAGTGATTTGCTGTTTTTTTTCCTCTGGTTGGATTTTCTTTGCTGGGTTGCTGCTTGGCAGTAGACTTCAGCCTGGTCCCCTTTTGGGGCCTGGCGCTGCAATTGTGCTCAGTTTGTGTTTGCACTTTTGCTCTGTTCCTATGTCACTTTTTATTTGCTGAATTGCTGTGTGTTACACCAGAGTGTTAGAACTCTCCTGTTAGGTTTTTTTTTTATCTTGCTGGTCACATGACCTTTGTGGCCTATTTAATCCGGCTCCACCCTTCTGGCTTTGCTGGACTTCATTGTAACTTATACTCTTAAGCTAGCCAGGTGCTTTGTTACCTAACTCAGACAGTTTTTGCTTGGTCTTTTGACCTCTATGTTCTATGTTCTTTGTTTTGCCTTTTGCTGCTACAACTTCTGTTAGGAGGTGTCCATCTTTTCTCCCAGTCCCTAGTCCTTGTAGGGATCCCTCCCTCACATCTATAGGTCTTCGTTCAGACTAGCTGAGGACTTTAGCGGGTCTGATCGCAGGATCAGGTTCCCCGTTACATCGTAGGGATCCAGCTTAGTTCTATTGTAAGGACAGACCTCCCTTCTTTCTTTAGTGCTTGTAGCAGATCATAACACAGAGATCTGATTTAGGTGGTAGAGATCGTGTGATCTCAGGTTTTTTGTTAATCAGAAGTATTGGTATTTTTGTCAGGGTTTTTTTTTGGATTACAGTCAGAATTCTTTCCTATACTTTTCTATCTAGACAGATTGGGCCCCAGCGTTTGCTCATTCTATTTTCTGTCTGTGTTCGTATTTTCTTCTGGTCTAACCGCCATTACATATTTGGGGACTTCCTATTTCTTTGGGGATTCTGCTACGGGGCAGATAGCATTCTTCTTTCTGCCTTTAGGTGTAGCTATCTCTCCGGCTGTGACGAGTCATCTAGGATCACCGTAGGTACGCTCCACGGCTACTTCTAGTGTTGCTGTTAGTTTAGGGTCCTGCAATCCCATAGTTTCCAGCCTCTCTGGTGTATTGCTTCTTTGGCTATTTTTGAAATTTCTCCTCAGCTACCGAAACATAACAGTACAGCTCCTGCACCTCTTCCTCTTCAGCCTCCATGTCAGAAATGAGCACATCATTCACAAGCTGGAAGCACTGCAGCACTGCCAAATCAAAGCGGCAACAGGCTGTGCTGAAGCTAATTTGCTTAGGTGACAAACCGCACAATGCTGAAGAGTTGTTGACAGCTCTGAAAGAGCAGGCAGATGTGAGGCTGACACCACTAAATCTCTAGCCAGGCATGGTTGTGTGTGAAAATGGCAGGAACCTGGTGGCGACTTTTAGGCAAGGCGAACTGACACACGTTCCATGCCTGGCCCATGTGCTGAACCTCGTTGTTCAACGTTTACTAAAAAGCTATCCGGAGCTGCCGGATCTGCTAGTTAAAGTACGCCGCTTGTGTGCACATTTTAGAAAGTCAGCTACAGCTTCTGCCGCCCTTGCCGTGCTTCAGCAGCGATTGCAGGTTCCAGCTCACAGACTGGGGTGTGATGTCCTCACACATTGGACCCTACACTGCATATGTTAGAAAGAATTTGTGAGCAGAAGCGGGCAGTTGTTGAATACCTGCATCAAAAAGGCCGTCGTTTGTCAGGTTTGACTCCACACATAAGACCTCAGGAGTGGACATGGATGTCAGACATATGTAGCATCCTCCAAAACTTTGAGGAGTCCACCAAGATGGTGAGTGGCGATGATGCCATAATTAGCGTCACTCTACCGCTCATCTGCATTCTAAACAGCTCTCTGCTCACAATGAAAGAGGAGGCGTTGCAGGCGGAGCACGAGGACATGGATCAAGGAACCATACAGGGTGATTACACACAGCCCAGCCTTGTGTCATCCCAATGTGGATTGGTTGACAATGAGGAGGAGGAGGAAGAACAGGAGCTACTTTCATGTGCTATAGACGAGACTACAACCAAACTGTCATACCGTCTGTTTAGCGTGGATGGCCTGAGGACAGGGAAGAAGAGAAAGAGGAGGAGGACACTTTGGTCAGTCATCCTGTTGGTGAGGGCACGGAAGTCTTGCCTGTTACCAGTCTAGCACGTATGGCTGACTTTATGTTGCGCTGCCTTTCCCGTGACCCTCGTATTGTGAAAATATTGGGTACCAGTCATTACTAGCTAGTGACACTTTTAGACCAATGGTACAAGGATAACTTTCAATCTCTTGTTCCAGAGGCAGACAGGTGTACCAAAATGGTGCAGTACCATAGGGCCATTGTTGCAGAACTATTAAAAAAATTCCCATCTCAAAACGCTGGCGGCAGAGATAACAGTTCGTTGGCCAACCAAGCAGGACAGGCGAGACAGACACAAGTCCACTCCAGCAGAAGCAGGGGAACACTGGCAAAGTTCTGGGACAGTTTTCTAAGACCCTCCAATAGCCCATGCACTGAGGAGGGGGGTAATCTGACAAGGAATGTAATCTTCTCTAAGATGCTGAGGGAGTACCTTGCTAACTGTACCAACGTCCTCCGTGATTCCTCTGTGCCTTTTAATTATTGGGTATCCAAGCTGGACATGTGGCATGAGCTGGCTCCCTATGCCTTGGAGGTCCTGGCCTGCCCTGCCGCTAGCGTTTTGCCCGAGCGGGGTTTTAGTGCTGCTGGTGGCATTATCACAGATAAGCGCTGTAACAATAATGTAAAATATGATGTAAGATGCCCCTGATTATCACATTGCAGAATCTTCTATTCACATACTGGACTCTGCTATGTCAGTGTGCGGGCTTGACCTTTTCCCTTTGCCTGCAAATTTCGGCGCACTGGCAGCTTGTAACATGAAACTGCAGCCACTCACCCCCTTGTTCCTCCCCCACAGCTCACACACGACCAGTGTAATCTGAATTACTAGTCACTGGCTTCCTGTCTCCCAGCAGGGGGTCTCGCTGTCTTCAAAATGTGCAGCTCCTCTCATAGACGATAATGGGAAGCTAATCATTTGGTCATAAAACGCTGCGAGTTTATGATAAAAATACGAAAGTTACATTTCTGCGACGTGCATCGGCTAAGCTTCATAGCTCATGTTTTTCACGGTTACAGCACCAACAGAACCAGAGAAATGGATTTCTCCTGAACGGTGTGGAATAGCTAATCCGAGTTAGAACTCATCAGAAAACTAATTTCAAAATAAGATGAATGATGGTTCTGCTGATATTCTGCTAGGTTCTCAAGCCAAGTTATGATCATTACAAGTTTTCAGAACCAAATCTGTAACTCTGAGCAAAGGGGAGGGCGGTGGTAACTCAGCCCCTTTAGTGAAGCCATGACCAGAGGGCTATAAGGCAGGGCCTGGTCATTTTGCTTCAGATTTGTCCTGGAAACCAGATGCAGTGCAAGTCTGTGATGCATTATGACGTTTCACCCATCACCCTGCCGCATGGGTTGCCTACAATGATCTAAGTAACTGTAAGTTTCTGCCTTTCATCCTTTTATTTTGTAATCATCTTGTACATATTTTTATACCTTCTGTAAACACTGCCTATCTTTTTGGAGTAAAATATAAAATTACTAGTTGGTCTCTATGCTATCAGTGACGGAGCGGGTTTTATAAGCGTATTGCTTGGCTGCGACTAGGAGTAGTTATAATCCCCTCACTGCAGCGTGCCTAATAGCCAGTACACATTCAAGCAGGCCAGTCCGGCGAATGATTATCCTAGGTGCAGTTCCCTGACTGACCTGAGGGTAAGGGGGGTGCCAGAGAGCTGCGAGTTCCAAAGTGGAACTGGAAAGTGGGATAAACATAAATCCCTGCAGTTCGTGACATATTTTTGGCAGCATTGGGATCAATCCGTGGTATCCCGTGCCGTTATTCATCACATTGGTGGCAGCGGTGGGATCCTAATCCGTGTCCCCCGGGATTCTGTACGTACCGATCGTGACATATTGCTGGCAGCAGTGGGATCCTGCTCCGTGTCCCCCGGGCCTACGTGTGTGCCGTTCCTCACTAGCGCATTCACCTTTCTACGGAAAATGCAGACAGGCTGACTCATAAAAATGAACAAGGGATGGATTGGCCTGACTTCTCGACACCAACAAATGGTGACAGCGAAGCCTAAACTCCAATGTAGTGTTTTTTTAGGAGGTGTATTCCCATGCACCTCTTCACAATCAAACATGGATATACGCTTCCTGATTTTGGCTAGTTGGTGTCCTCCTCCTTCTCCTCATCCTCACTGTCCACCCACGTGAACACCAGTGTGAACGTATTCAGTCATGCTCCGGCCACTCTATGTTTTGGCAAGGGTGTTATGATGCCCGTCACCAAAATACAAAAAACACCCCCAAGGGGAAATGTTTGCTAGTCCATACACTAAGTGAATGGGCATTCCAAGTCTAAGAGACACGCTACTACAAAATTGGGCCTATTTTTTTAATCAGGCCTTCCTCCACGGCTCATCATCCACCGCCACTAGATCAAAAGGGTTTACATGTTACGTGCAGCTACAGCCAGTGTCGCATTATCAGCAAGGGTGGGTAGGCTGTGTGTAAAATACTTGTTCTGAAAACAGTTGAGTGTTATGTTTCGGTAGCTGAGGAGGACAGGAACAACAGCAGGGCAGCCGAACACCTGAGATGTTGGTAACTGATGGGTTGCAGATTCCTAAACTAACGACACAACTAGAGGTAGCCATGGAGCGTTCCTACGTTGATCCTAGACGCCTCGTCACAGCCTGAGAGATAACTACACCTAAAGGCAGAAAGATGAAAGCTATCTGCCCCGGAGCAGATCCCCAAAGAAAATAGGAAGCCCCCAAACATATAATGGCGGTTAGACAAGATGAAAATACAAACATAGGCAGAAAATAGACTGAGCAAACGCTGGGGCCACAAGCTGACTAAATAGGATAGGACAGGAGAGATTACTTTCTGCAACCCAGAAAACCCTACAAAAATCCAACAATTCTGATTACAAAAATACTGAGATCACACGATCTAGCCACCCACTAAATCAGATCTCAATGTGAACAAAAACCAAGCCGCAGCCGCTGAAAAAACAGGAAAAAGCAAATGAGCCAATAACAGTGGCTGCAAACAAACTGTGAGGAGCTCAGGCCCCAGGAGGGGACCCGGCTGACCTCCACAAACGTGCAGAAAACAATGCAAAAAGCAAGCACAAAAAGAAAAGCAAAAAATATCTTATTTGAAAGCAGGAGATGCAGGCAAGACTCCAGCAAACTTCCAAATGAACCAGGAACCACAATTGAGTCAAGAACAATTGATCACCGGCAACCATCATGGGAGGGAACCTCCCTTATATCAGACCAGTCAGCTATCCTAGATTGCCATTCCTCGCTGAAAGGCTCACTACTGTCTGTAACCACCAGAGGGAGCCTCTGCTCAGAAACCATCTCTAGCACATTCATAACCGTACCCCCCCTTGAGGAGGGGTCACCGAACCCTCACTTGTGCAACCAGGCCGATCAGGATGAGCTCGGTGATAGGCACGGATCAGTCTCCTAGCATGGATGTCCGAAGCAAACACCCAAGAATTGTCCTCCTGACCATAACCTCTCCACTTAACCAAATACTGGAGTTTCTGTCTAGAAAAACGAGAATCCAATATTTTCTCAACCACATACTCCAGATTGCCCTCAACCAAAACAGGGTCAGGAGGCGCAGCCATAGGAACCACTGGCTCGACAAACCTCTTCAATAACGACTTGTGGAACACGCTATGGATCTTAAATGTCCCTGGAAGAAGCAAACGGAAGGAAACAGGATTAAGAATCTCCATGATCTTATAAGGTCCAATGAACCTAGGCTTAAACTTTGGAGATACAACCAAATCCTCGTGTAATGACACTGGGATTACTAAAGCAATGAATTTGTCCTCATATCATTTCTTTGAAAAATATTCAACTTTATTCACATATAAAATATTTAAATTTTTACACATAGAAAAAGATGCAAGACTGAAAAAAGAGGGACAAACGACTATCCTTAAATAAAAGACAAGCTGCATGGCATAACGTGAAATGCTCTAATATACCTGTGTTTATACAGTAACATCAAGTGCCAATCATAATATGCGATCACTACTACATTAGCCAAAATAACATCATATGTAGCTACTCAAATCTCCACATTTATTTTGCAGATAAAAATCTATAACCTATAAATGGAAATAAAGAGTATGCTAACCCTGAATAGCACATGCCATGGATTTAATGCAATGGAAAATAGAAGTGCAGCGCTATACTAATGCTATCACCTGGCTCTGCCTACGGACACCCATGATTCAATGCAGCTATAGTAATAGCATGTTGAAACAGTAGACACGGTGTAAAGAAATCACCGAATGCAGTCGCAGCCAGTACTATGGTCGCACATTTGAACAATGAACAATGAACACACTGTTGGCAGTTAGTCCGAGCATACACAGTTTACCTGAATGTTTGCAGCAATGAATGAGTGTGACGGAGTCCAGTCCCTCTGCCCCGACGCCCACGTTTCGCCCAGCTTCCTCGGGGGCGTGTCTAGGCAGAGGGTGTGCGGACTTTAAATACCCCTGTTGTCCAATAAAAAGAGTCCTCTGATTAGTGCGTGTGGTAAGTGAGGCACATGGCGGCGCATGCGCCGTTATCCGCAGAGCTCTAGTTTGCAGTGGATGGTTGCGGTCTCGATGAGATCACCGCCCAGCACATGACTGATCATGTGACCTGCGCTGATGATCTCAGCGTATTAGACCACTCTCATACCTCTGCGAGCTCGCATCTAACCTGGGCATGCGATCTGTTTCTCCAGGATATTTTAAATGCAAACTAATGAAGAGTGTCGGTATATGTAATCAAAATCCAGAATATGGATTTGATATGTTATATAGTTTATGTCGGAGTCCAAGATGTAAGTTTTATGTGTTATGCAATTTATATGAGAGCTAATGTGAGAGTTACATTTGGATGTGGTAGATAGTTCATAAAACTCATAGCATTGCTCCCAACCTTCAGGTCAAATGTCAATACACAACGATTGATTACATTACCATGATACCCAAATGAGCCCCTTCTATAAATTAACCCAGACTTCTTAGGATACACTTCAACCACCCAAATAACAAAAGCCCTCAAATAGCTTATAATCACTAATTGTACAACACATAAATAAATGAGTGAGAACATATATTGGCAACCCTGAAATCCCACAAAATTGCCCTTAGTGGGCCAAAAAAATCATACAATTATGAATTAAATCAGATTATGGTGAGTCTTCAATATAGATCAAATGAAGTTCTTTGTGCCTACACACTCATCGGACTTCCTGATACGTAAAGACGATTCATAGTTTCCCATGCTTCAAAAATAATTCTGGAATCTTGACTGAAATATCTTCTTTTGATGACTACCAGGCTTCTGTACCGATAACTCTAGGCCTCACTTGAACCAACTCATCTCAAAGGAAACAAAAAAACAGGTAAGACAAACATCTAAAAAATTAAAAGTTATTTATTTAAAAAATCACCCTGAGCCTTTGATGGTAAACCGGGTCGCTGTATTTAATATCTAAAGTCTTATTTCTACAGAAATGCCCCAAATCCCGCACTTTCATTGAGACCCTGTGGATTCAATGTGCCCAACCTGTAAATCCACTCATTCATTGCTGCAAACATTCAGGTAAACTGTGTATGCTCGGACTAACTGCCAACAGTGTGTTCATTGTTCATTGTTCAAATGTGCGACCATAGTACTGGCTGCGGCTGCATTCGGTGATTTCTTTACACCGTGTCTACTGTTTCAACATGCTATTACTATAGCTGCATTGAATCATGGGTGTCCGTATGCAGAGCCAGGTGATAGCATTAGTATAGCGCTGCACTTCTATTTTCCATTGCATTAAATCCATGGCATGTGCTATTCAGGGTTAGCATACTCTTATTTCCATTTATAGGTTATAGATTTTTATCTGCAAAATAAATGTGGAGATTTGAGTAGCTACATATGATGTTATTTTGGCTAATGTAGTAGTGATCGCATATTATGATTGGCACTTGATGTTACTGTATAAACACAGGTATATTAGAGCATTTCACGTTATGCCATGCAGCTTGTCTTTTATTTAAGGATAGTCGTTTGTCCCTCTTTTTTCAGTCTTGCATCTTTTTCTATGTGTAAAAATTTAAATATTTTATATGTGAATAAAGTTGAATATTTTTCAAAGAAATGATATGAGGACAAATTCATTGCTTTAGTAATCCCAGTGTCATTACACGAGGATTTGGTTGTTTCATGATTATATAAGCATTATACTAAAATTGGCACCAATTGGGTTATATATGACATTGATAAATACTGTTTTTTCAACAGTGTGCCTGAATTAATAAATGGATTTTAAATCCAAAGAGGTTTCTTGGTCAGCCAAGGCCACAGACATTTTTAAAAAAGGTGCAGGTTCTAGTATGGGTCATAGCTCAATCACCAATCAAGAAGTTCTTAAGAAATACAGAAATGCCCTACATAAAAAGACAAAAATTTGGTGGACAAAAACAGCCTTACAAAATTATTGGGACCAAAAAATTATACCGCGCGGTCTCAGGATCCAAGTATATCCCGCGTTTGAATTAGAAGACGAAATTTTGATACAAAGATGGATAAAGGCAGCGAACACATGTTCGTTAGAATTTATCCAGATTATTATTGATAAAAATACTCTAACACTGGCCAAACTTGAGGAGGAGATTTTGGAGTCCCAGAAGAAATTATAGTCAGAAATGACGGCAGTAAACTTTCAGGAATTGATCACAGATCTGGAAAAAGATATCGAAAAATGGGAGAAGGCAATCAGTTCTGATAAATTAAAAAAATTTGAAAGAGATAACCAGGACTTTTCAACTGGAAAAATTTTCCGTTGGCAAATTAAAAATCCTACGAAGAGAGGCTTCTCTAGAAGTTCGTCTATGCAATCCATTCCATCAATTAGTGATAGTGAGAGCCAAGCCCCTGATCAGGGTATGGGTTCAAGAACAAGACAATTTAATAGAAGATATCAGCATCAAAAAGCCTCAAATAAAAATCAACGTGAAGATCGGTTAAAGGTAATTAATTTGTCCAACCACATATTAACAGACACACAGCTGTCATTATTGCAGAAGGGGTTAACATTTTCACTTTCATCTCATGTAGATCCATTTGTCATAACAAAAGATTTACAATTATTTTCGAGGAAACTAATTTTGCAGAAAATGCACTTCAAGTCTGATCAATTTGAACCATTTTCAACGAGGGAAGAGAGAGAAGCTTTATCTAATTTACAAGCTTTGTTGGAGGAACAAAACACAGAGGTGAGTTACTTTCCAACACATTTGTTAGGAAAATCTAAAAAGTTTCCACCTCTCCAAATAGTACCAGCAGTTGAGGTATTTACAAAGCTTGTGACAGAGGATATTAAAATATTGTCTCAAAAACAATATGGTAGAAATAATATCACCAAAGAGGAAAGAGTGGCCTTGCAGGAGATGGAAAAATGGGACGATGTGGTTTTCAAGGTCGCCGATAAGGGTGGCAATATAGTTGTCTGGCCCAACTGTATGTATATTGCCCAAGCGGCCAGGTTGCTTGATAGACAGGATTGTTATAGACAGTTAACTTTCAATCCAACAAATAAATACCAGCAGGAGTTGATTTGTATCCTTGAGGCGGCGCTTGAAAACCACATCGTCCCCAAAAAACTTGTTGATATTTTTAAGAATTTAAAACCCAAACTACCAACATTTTACCTCATACCAAAGGTTCATAAAAACATTACGGATCCCCCAGGGAGACCAATAGTCTCGGGTAAAGGAAGCCTCTGCGAAATAATCTGTGACGTGATCGATCATTTTCTGAAACCCTTGGTACAAGAACTACCTTCCCATATTAAGGATACCACCGCGGCGCTCAATCATCTGAATCATATACATCTGGAAGATAATATGATCCTAGTAACAGCAGACGTAGAGGCTTTGTACTCATCAATTCGTCATGATGATGGTATTAGAGCCGTTCATTGGTTTTTGAGATCAAGCAATATCCCAGGCCCCATGGTAGAATTATTAATTTTGTTACTGGATTTTGTTTTAAAACATAATGTTTTCACATTCAATCAAAAAGTTTTTTTACAGTTACAAGGAACGGCAATGGGGGCCTCATGTGCCCCCTCGTATGCGAATTTGTTTTTGGGATACTGGGAGCGGGAGATTTTTTTGAGCGACTCAATACCTGGCATCAACCAAATCCATCACTGGGTAAGATTCATAGATGATGTGCTCTTTATATGGGAAGGTTCAACAATGGATTTGGACAACACAATGAAAATTTTGAATACAAATCCCTATAATATAAATCTGACGTATAAGTCGGGACGTAATATAGAATTTTTAGATCTTGCCATATCAGCATCCAATGATGGGGCCATCAGCACAACAGTCTTCCGCAAGGAAACAGCCAGTAATGCATTGCTTCACGCAAATTCTTTTCATCCAAATCCACTAATCCAAGGCATTCCGATAGGACAATTTTTGAGGATCAAACGTATTTGTTCCAGTGAACATCAATTTGAACAACAGGCAAAGGATCTCACTCAACGATTTGAAGAACGGGGCTATGGCCGACGAACCATCCGGAAAGGCTATGTTAGAGCTAAAAATACGCCGAGAGATCAACTGCTATGTGATTCTAACAGATCAAAATCAAATTCTGGTCAAGTGAGGTTTATAACAACATTTCACAACCAATGGAAAGAATTCAGAAATATACTGAACAAACATTGGAAGGTATTACTCACTGATCCAACTCTAAATAAAATTTTGGATTCTAGGCCATCGATAGTAGCGAAACGGTGTAAGAACTTGAAAGATAGATTAGTGCATAGCCACTTTTGTCTTAACAAAAACGAAAGATTAGGTGACAACCATGGTTTTTTTCCATGCGGCCTATGTAAGGCATGCGCAAATTTGGTCAAGGATAAAAAATTCAGAAACCATGATGGTTCCAGAATGTTTGAAATTAGGAAACATCTTACATGTTCCTCTAAAGGGGTGATCTACCACGCCTCTTGCCCCTGTAACAAAGTTTACATAGGCATGACAACTCGGGAGCTTAAAATTCGCACAAGAGAACACTGTTTGGACATAGAAAAGGCCAAGTCCATCACAGATGAGACTCTATTGAAAACGCTCCCAAAACATTTCAAAAAATACCATGAGTGTAAAGCATATTTGCTTAAAATTAGAGGTATAGATTCATTATCATTGGCATTTAGAGGGGGAGATTTGGGAAGAGAACTGGCTAAATTGGAATGTAAGTGGATTTACAGGTTGGGCACATTGAATCCACAGGGTCTCAATGAAAGTGCGGGATTTGGGGCATTTCTGTAGAAATAAGACTTTAGATATTAAATACAGCGACCCGGTTTACCATCAAAGGCTCAGGGTGATTTTTTAAATAAATAACTTTTAATTTTTTAGATGTTTGTCTTACCTGTTTTTTTGTTTCCTTTGAGATGAGTTGGTTCAAGTGAGGCCTAGAGTTATCGGTACAGAAGCCTGGTAGTCATCAAAAGAAGATATTTCAGTCAAGATTCCAGGATTATTTTTGAAGCATGGGAAACTATGAATCGTCTATACGTATCAGGATGTCCGATGAGTGTGTAGGCACAAAGAACTTCATTTGATCTATATTGAAGACTCACCATAATCTGATTTAATTCATAATTGTATGATTTTTTTGGCCCACTAAGGGCAATTTTGTGGGATTTCAGGGTTGCCAATATATGTTCTCACTCATTTATTTATGTGTTGTACAATTAGTGATTATAAGCTATTTGAGGGCTTTTGTTATTTGGGTGGTTGAAGTGTATCCTAAGAAGTCTGGGTTAATTTATAGAAGGGGCTCATTTGGGTATCATGGTAATGTAATCAATCGTTGTGTATTGACATTTGACCTGAAGGTTGGGAGCAATGCTATGAGTTTTATGAACTATCTACCACATCCAAATGTAACTCTCACATTAGCTCTCATATAAATTGCATAACACATAAAACTTACATCTTGGACTCCGACATAAACTATATAACATATCAAATCCATATTCTGGATTTTGATTACATATACCGACACTCTTCATTAGTTTGCATTTAAAATATCCTGGAGACACAGAGCGCATGCCCAGGTTAGATGCGAGCTCGCAGAGGTATGAGAGTGGTCTAATACGCTGAGATCATCAGCGCAGGTCACATGATCAGTCATGTGCTGGGCGGTGATCTCATCGAGACCGCAACCATCCACTGCAAACTAGAGCTTGGCGGATAACGGCGCATGCGCCGCCATGTGCCTCACTTACCACACGCACTAATCAGAGGACTCTTTTTATTGGACAACAGGGGTATTTAAAGTCCGCACACCCTCTGCCTAGACACGCCCCCCGAGGAAGCTGGGCGAAACGTGGGCGTCGGGGCAGAGGGACTGGACTCCGTCACACTCATTCATTGCTGCAAACATTCAGGTAAACTGTGTATGCTCGGACTAACTGCCAACAGTGTGTTCATTGTTCATTGTTCAAATGTGCGACCATAATACTGGCTGCGGCTGCATTCGGTGATTTCTTTACACCGTGTCTACTGTTTCAACATGCTATTACTATAGCTGCATTGAATCATGGGTGTCCGTATGCAGAGCCAGGTGATAGCATTAGTATAGCGCTGCACTTCTATTTTCCATTGCATTAAATCCATGGCATGTGCTATTCAGGGTTAGCATACTCTTTATTTCCATTTATAGGTTATAGATTTTTATCTGCAAAATAAATGTGGAGATTTGAGTAGCTACATATGATGTTATTTTGGCTAATGTAGTAGTGATCGCATATTATGATTGGCACTTGATGTTACTGTATAAACACAGGTATATTAGAGCATTTCACGTTATGCCATGCAGCTTGTCTTTTATTTAAGGATAGTCGTTTGTCCCTCTTTTTTCAGTCTTGCATCTTTTTCTATGTGTAAAAATTTAAATATTTTATATGTGAATAAAGTTGAATATTTTTCAAAGAAATGATATGAGGACAAATTCATTGCTTTAGTAATCCCAGTGTCATTACACGAGGATTTGGTTGTTTCATGATTATATAAGCATTATACTAAAATTGGCACCAATTGGGTTATATTAAACTTTGGAGATGCAACCCTCATAGGGATATTTCTTGAGGACAACCAAACCAAGTCCCCCACTTTAAACCGAGGACCATCAGTCCTATGCCGGTTGGCAAACCGTTGGGCCTTCTCCTGAGAGAGAGACAACCTCTCCACTACCTGGTCCCAAATCTGCTGCATTCACTCCACAACAGAGTCAACACCCGGACAGACAGAAGCCTCCGCCTGTCCCGAAGAAAATCGAGGGTGAAAATCAAAATTGCAGAAAAATGGAGACATCAAGGTGGCAGAGCTAGCCCTATTATTAAGAGCAAACTCAGGCAAAGGCAAAAAAGAGACCCAGTCATCTTGATCAGCAGACAAAAAACATCTCAAATAAGTCTCCAAGGTCTGGTTTGTTCTCTCGGTTTGTCCATTGGTCTGAGGATGAAAAGCAGAGGATAAAAGATAATTGAACATCAAGTTTAGAACAAAATGTCCTCCAAAATCTGGAAACAAACTGGACTCCTCTGTCAGACACAATGTTCTCCGGAATGCCATGTAACCGAACCACGTACTGAAGGAACAAAGGCACCAATTCGGAGGAGGAAGGTAACTTAGGTAATGGCACAAGATGTATCATCTTGGAAAACCTATCACAGATTACCCAGATAACGGTCATTCTCTGAGAAACAGGGAGGTCGGAAATAAAATCCATAGAGTTATGGGTCCATGGCCTCTTGGGCACAAGTAATGGCATTAACAAACCACTAGAGCGAGAGCAAGGCTTGGAGCGAGAGCAAGTCCCGCAGGACTGCACAAATTCCCTGACGTCGGGAGACAAAGTAGGCCACCAAAAGGACCGATTCACCAAGTCTCTGGTACCAAAAATCCCGGCATGACCAGCCAACGCGGAACAATGAATCTCAGACATCACACTCTTCTTCCACTGGTCTGGGACAAACAATTTCCCAATAGGGCAGCTCTCAGGTTTATCCTCCTGACACCCTTCCAGAGCCAGTCTCAAATTGGGCGAGATGGCGGAAAGAACTACTCCCTCTTTCAAAATAACAGTAGGATCAGATAACTCAGGAGAGTCCGTAAAGAAACTCCTCGAGAGGGCATCCGCCTTAACATTCTTAGTGCCAGGAAGAAAAGAAACCACAAAATTAAAACGTGTGAAAAACAAGGCCCACCTGGCCTGTCTAGGATTAAGTCGCTTGGCTGATTCGAGATAAACCAGGTTCTTATGGTCCGTGAGGACCACCACCTGATGTTTGGCTCCCTCCAGCCAATGTCTCCACTCTTCAAAGGCCCACTTCATGGCCAATAACTCCCGATTAACCACGTCATAATTACGTTCAGTTGGAGAAAATTTTAGAGAGAAAAAGGCACAAGGGTTACTCTTAGAGGTCTCTGGATCTCTTTGGGACAAAACGGCACCTGCCCCAATTTCAGAGGCATCAACCTTCACCTGAAACGGTAGAGAAACATCAGGCTGCCGTAGAACAGGAGCAGAAGTGAATCTCTGCTTAAGTTCCTGAAACGCAGAGACTGCCTCAGGAGGCCAATTCACCACATCAGAACCCTTTTTGGTCAAATCAGTCAATGGTTTAACAATAACCGAGAAATTACCAATAAATTTACGATAAAAATTGGCAAAACCCAAAAATCTCTGAAGAGCCTTTAATGAAGTAGGTTGGACCCAATCACAGATGGCTTGAACCTTGACCGGGTCCATTTCAATAATAGACGGAGACAAAATTAATCCCAGAAATGAGACCTTCTGTACGCCAAAAACACACTTTGATCCCTTCACATACAGTGCACTCTCTCTCAAAATCTGGAACACAGTCCGAACATGTTTCACATGAGAGTCCCAGTCATTGGAAAAAATCAAGATATCATCCAAATAAACAATCAGAAATTTATCCACAAAATCCCTGAAAATGTCATTTATGAAGGACTGGAAGACGGAAGGAGCATTAGTGAGCCCAAAGGGCATCACTAGGTACTCAAAGTGCCCCTCTGGGGTATTAAATGCCGTCTTCCATTCATCCCCGTGCTTAATGCGAATAAGGTTATACGCCCCCCTGAGGTCAAGCTTGGTAAACCAACTAGCACTTTTCACCCTGGAAAACAGGTCAGAAATCAAGGGTAACGGATATTGATACTTCACAGTGATCTTATTCAAGAGACGATAATCAATAAACGGCCTCAATGAACCATCCTTTTTGGCCACAAAGAAAAAACCGGCACCCAAGGGTGAAGAGGATGGTCTGATATGACCCTTCTCCAATGACTCCTTAATATAAGATCGCATAGCATCGTGGTCAGGTACAGACAAGTTAAAAAGGCGACCTTTAGGAAATTTGCCACTAATTCAATAGCGCAATCGTAGCTCCTGTGAGGGGGCAAAGATGCAGATTTACTTTCACTAAATACACTAAATACATCCGAAAAATCAGTCAAAAAGTCAGGAACATTCATTTTTATTGCAGGAAATGGTTTGAGCAGGAAAATAAAATATGGTAAAAAAAATGTGTTTTTATTTCATTAAAATTATTTATTCTTAAAGTGTGTGTGTTTTTTTATTTCCTTCAATAGGATTAATAATTGATAGTTGTCTAATTGACAGCTCTCAATTATTAACCTGGCTTAAAGTGACCTTTCAATTGCAAGGTGCCTTTAACCGTTTATTAACCCATTCGCCACCGCTACAGGGCAATGGGAATAGACAGGCAAAGTGCCAGAAAGGGCAAATCTAATTAGAGATTTGCACTTTCTGGGGTGTCTGGGGGCAGATGTTAGTAGCCAGGGGGGCACAAAAAAAAGGTACCCTCCCTAGGCTATTATTATCTGCCCCCACTCGCTTGCTTTGTCTGTCTGGTGGAGAAAATACAGCGGGAGCCCACGCATTTTTTTTCAACGAATTTACACCGTTAATTAACCCCTACATGTCTGAAATTTTGTACACATACACTTATGTAATTGTAAGTTCAAACCATATATCAAAATACAGGAAATGACATGGTTAACTGTGTGGAAACAATGTATCATTTCATGTCGGCTTTTGTGATTTCACAAAAGCTGGCAATTGAATTAGCGGCTATTACAGCATGTAGAAGTCTAGGAACTATAAATATATGTATATATATGTGTTACAATGACATGTATATATATATATATATGTGTTCTATGTGTATATATCTATTCTTTCTTTTGTGATTTAAATACTATTCTTTTGGATCCATTATATGTCAGTTTTGCAAGCCTGCGAGAAATTCTCGCAAGTCGGATGAAAATCGGATGTTACAAGGTACACACACATGCGACTAAATCGCATCTTTGAAGGAAAATCGGATGCCAGGTGGATGTGTGATGTCTACATTTTGGTCCGATAATCGACCGACTAAAACGGTCCGATTTTTTGTAGTTGTGTCTGACTCCGGCCTAATAAATATATTCCATTAATAAAGTTTTAGTAAAAAAGATGGAAACACTTGCTACATAAAAAACACACTGACACCTATGGGTTGGAAAGGTAGTTACACCTATGACATAAAAATGTTCTATCTCATGAAGAATATGGTTAATAATGCATTATCATTTATTATTGTTTTATTACACTAACATGAATTCCATATTACTATTCTGATAATAATTCTATGGATATTACTGATTGCTATGGTACGCTGTGATATTATAGGTTAGGAAAATTACCAGATTTGGTATAGAATAGGGAATGAAGACTTCAAGCAAGATATTGAATTTACGTTAATAAAGACTTTTCATATTTCTAAATTCAAGTAATTTTGAACAGTTGCAAGAAGAAAAAGCCAAAGTCCCAGAAGGTAAAAATGCTATGATTTCTGAGTAATAAAGAACTGTGTCAATTACAATTCAATTCACCAATGACAACTGCAGTATTCACCACTGACAACAATTGCAGTATCTAACCTGACAACCACAATGGCAGAGGACGATGATCCTATGATGCTAATATGAACTGTGTTATCACGTTTTTATCAAGTTCCAGTGGTTTCCTATCACCTATGAAGCTTCAATGAAAGCTGGTGAAAAATAAGGTAATTGTCAGGAAGCTACAACCTTAACATGTGTCCTGTGCATTAGGACTAAGGACTGGTTATGGTGCTATCTTTAGCAAGGAAGAGTCATTTTAACCCTTGCTTTGCTGACCAAAGACGTCACACATGTTCCAAGACCATTGCGGATGGCATGGAGGATTCCAGAAATATTCAAGGCGAGCCAATGTAAGTCCAGGTCTTTAAAGGTGACACTGCACAAATGTTAAAGCTTCATTTCATCAATGGACTTTGTTTTCTTATCAACATTTGAATTTATGGACTTTGATTGACACATGACACATGGTCTCTACAATATCTACATGTTATTTCAAAGTAATTATCATATAAAGACTGTTTTAAAAGAACCAAGAACAAGACAGAAAACATCAAGATAAAGACCAGATGACATCAGATGATGATGACTGGACCGGAGATGCTTCAATTTAGGTTTAGGAAAGTATAATTACATATATTTTATATGAATATTGGTCACGGCTTACCATAACATAAATTCACATAATTAGGTTATTGAGTCTGTATAACAATAATCTGATATTATTATTATTAGTATTATGGAAATTAAATTATTTTGTCAAAGAAGAAGAAAAGAAGAAAGAAAATCTGATTATCCTAAAGATGAACTTCTCTACTTTGAGGGTTCCAATTAATGTCTGTCACCCTCAAAAGGGGGAATTGTTAAATATTAATTATTGCTTATGGATTTATTCTTCATACACTCAATTCTGTACCGAGCACATTGACTATCTCTGACATTACATATGCTATTTCTGTATGGTAAAGTGGCAACCCCATATATAGAGACCATGTGATCTAAGGGACTTCTATATAGATACACAAAGGGAGGGGATCTCACTCTCTCTCCTTCACTCTCTTCAGACACAAGGGACATTTTAAGATGACACTATGGTGAATGGACAGCTGCTATGTAACCACGTGTTTCTTCTCGAGATGCTCCTGACAGAGACAGATGTCTTTTACCATTCAGGACACCAAGGAAAGAAGTGTACAAGCTTTGGCTATAGACAAATGGACAATCTCTTCATAACTAACTCATTTTATGTTTTCCTGCAATGATGTTTTTTGATGGACAGTTCAATAAACCACTACAATTTTTTATAAGAAACATTGTGACATTTTCCTCAGAGTATCACATCTGGTAACAAGTCCTGGTAAAAATTTACAAAAATAAGCATTTTTAATACACACAGGGGAAATGTTTGCCAGCCCATACACTAAGTATGGGCTGGCAAACTTTTGGCCGAGCACTACTCTACTGTAACCTATTAAATATTTGTTAAAATATCCAATACAATTTAGGCATATTTTTATTTTTCAATTTTTAAAATGACCAATAGTATCACATACAAGGAACAAATATCGCCACACCATGTCCAGAGCACATATTACCACCACAGTGACCGAATAATATCAAATACAAGGAACAAATACTGCCACACCATGACCAGACCATATATTACCACCATGGTGACCGAATAATATCATATACAAGGAACAAATACCACCGCACCATGACGAGACCACATATTACCACCACAAAGTGACCAAATAATAGCACATACAAGGGACAAATACTGCAACACCATGTCCAGACCACATATTACCACCACATAGTGACTGAATACTACCATACTGATCAGTAATAAAAAAAACACAATACTATCACCATAAGTGCCATTATACACAGGAAATCTGTACTTAGTATGCAGTGTCTGTGTACAGGTAATACAGTGATCAATGACATTATACTCAGGAGCTCTGTGCATAATGTATAAGTAATAGAGTGATCACTGGTGACATTATACACAGGACCACTGTATATAGTATACAGTATATAGTGTCAGTGTATAGGTAACACACTGACTCACCAGTGATGTCTCTAGGTGAAGTACTTCATCTTTGCTTTTCATCTTTCATCCAGCACAGACCGACATAACTTCTTCCTGCCAGGGCTCGTCTCTGCTGGAAATAACACAGTTATCTAGAGCTGCGCTTGCAGAACACATTACTTATTTTTTTTCCAACTTCTACATTACACCACATGAAGAAAAAAAGGCAACATAGTGTCACTCTGCACAGTAACAGGACCTCTCCGCATTTAGAACAGTATACCCATGTCTATCCTGCCCCCTGAGTCTCAATTCTGTCCTGTGTCTCCAATCATGTCCCTTGTGTCTCCAATCCTGCCCCGTGTCTCCAATCATGCCCCCGTGACTCCAGTCATGACCCCAGTGTCTCCAATCCTGCCCCCAGTGTCTCCAATCCTACCCCCAGTGTCTGCAATCCTGCCCCCAGTGTCTCCAATCCAGAGCCCATGTCTTTCATCCTGCTCCCTGTGTCTCCAATCAAGCCCTGTGTTTTCAATCATGCCCCCAGTGTCTCAAATCCTGCCCCCATATCTTTCATCATGCCCCTTGTATCTCCATTCTGCTGTCATGTGTGCATCGCCACGAAGATCGTCGCGGTTGCACATTCTGACTTCTCACAGCTGAGTTGCTGTTTCTTTGTGTTTGGCAGTTAGGGAGTTAATTCTGTCTGTGCTCGGTTCTGGGACTGGGTTCAGTTTCTCCCGGCTGCAATTGATTATTTGTTGATTGGTTTCCTTTAAATCCCTGGTTGTCTGTTTTGGGAGTTGCCAGTGAAATTCTTCATGCAGACCACAGATAGGATTGAATCTGTATAGACTTAAGTTAAAGAGCTCCTTAGTTGTTTTAAGCTCAACTTGCTTAGAGTTTTATATCCCAGACCATTTATGTTCCTTCTGTGTTTGAGTGTGTATGCGAGTCTGTGTTTTCTCCAGTCTGTCCTATATGTCTAATCTGTGTATTTAGCAGAGATCAGCCCATATCCCTTTGGTGGTAATCAGGGTCCTTCTTTGGACTGATTACAGGGTTCAGGGACTGATAGGAGACTAGGTTAGGCTGGAGACTTGGACCTCTGAACCATTATCAGTACCTCCAAGGTGAGGGATTAGTTAGGACCCCAGTTTTAGGGTCAGGTTAGACCCCGGTCCTCCTCTTTCCTGTGACAGCGTATCAAGTCCTCAAGATTAACCCTGAGTTCAACGGATATCGTGTCAGGTAAATCTATTCTATATTTACATGCTGATGTTGCTAAACTATATGTTGTATAGAGTGTTGTTTCTGTAAGAATAGTTTACTGACATCGTACACATATCATTAGACAGCGTGACATTTTCACTGGCCAATAAAATTATCCCCAGTTGCCATGGATCCAGTAGCCCAGCTGGCTCTGCAGTTGCAGGGATTATCCATGGAGCTGACGGACATTAAGTCCAAAGTTTTGTCTCCCCTGGAGCAAACCAGATTTGAACCTAAAGTAGCTCTCCCGGACAGGTTCACTGGTGGGCGAGACAAATTTTTCACATTCCGGGAAGCATGTAAATTGTATTTTCGGCTTCGGCCTCGATCATCAGGGAGTGAAGAGCAGAGAGTGGGAATTGTTATCTCGCTCCTACAAGGGGACCCTCAATCCTGGGCATTCTCCCTTCCTCCGGGATCCCCGGCTCTACAGTCTGTAGATCGATTTTTTACTGCCCTGGGATTGGTATATGATGACCCAGATCGGGTCTCTCTTGCTGAGACAAAATTACGTAAGATACAGCAGGGAGATCGTCCGGCGGAGGAATTTGCTTCTGAGTTCCGTAGATGGGCCACAGATACTCAGTGGAATGACCCAGCTCTTAGGAGTCAGTTTTGTCATGGGCTTTCTGACAAATTAAAGGACGTTTTGGCTCAGTATGATTTTCCTCCATCACTGGAGGCTGCTATGGCCCTAGCTATCCGTACTGATAGACGGCTTCGGGAGAGGGGTGAGGTAACTCCGCCCCCGGTAGTTGCTCCACCTACTACAAAAGTCCCTTATGTTGAGGTTCCCCTTGTCTGTTCAGAGGAGCCTATGCAGTTGGGAGGGACATCATTTCGTAGGAGGGGATTGGTGGTACGCAGCAGGACTAGAAGGTGTTTCTTCTGCGGGAAAGAGGGACATTTTGTTGGGGGATGTCCATCCCGTGCCTTGTTGAGCAAAAAGTTGCCGGAAAACTGTTAATCCCAGGTTGTGTGGTGGACGACAACCTGGGAGTATGTATTTCGTCCGCTAGTTCTTCTCAGTTCCTTGTACCAGTGGAGATGGTGGTTGGTACGAGAGTGGAGAGATTTTCTGTTCTTCTTGATAGTGGGTCCGGGGCTAATCTGGTTGACGCTCAGTTTGCTCAGGCTCAAGGTATGCCTCTGAGTGTATTGGCCAAACCGATCCCTATATTCTCCATTGACGCCAGGCCTCTCGGCCAAGGTAGCTTTGTTCATGAGGTCCATAACATTGATATTCGGGTAGGGGCGATACATAGGGAACAATTATCTTGTTATGTGTTGGAGGGTCTACCTACTCCTATTGTGTTGGGACTTCCTTGGTTGGTTAAACATAACCCTGTGATTAATTGGCAGTCCAGAGAGATAAGCCAATGGGGTGAGTTTTGCAAAAGTAACTGCATGAACACAGTCATCAGTGCGGTCGTGCCTAGTACATTGCCTCCTTTTTTGGAGGACTTTGGGGATGTGTTCTCTGAGGAGGGGTGTCAGGAGTTGCCTCCTCATCGCGTGTATGACTGCTCTATTAATTTACTTCCTGATGCTAAGTTACCTAAAGCTAGGTTATATAACCTTTCTGGTCCTGAGAGGCAGGCTATGAAAGACTATATTTCGGAAAGTCTGGCCAAAGGGCATATTAGACCTTCATCTTCCCCAGTGGCCGCGGGGTTCTTCTTTGTGAAGAAAAAAGATGGAGGCCTACGCCCTTGCTTGGATTTCCGCGAACTTAATCGGATTACTGTTCGAGATCCGTATCCTCTCCCTCTTATTCCTGATCTCTTCAATCAAATTGTGGGCGCCAAATGGTTCTCTAAATTGGATCTCAGGGGGGCGTATAATTTGATTAGGATAAAAGAGGGGGATGAGTGGAAAACGGCGTTTAACACGCCGGAGGGACATTATGAGAACCTTGTCATGCCTTTTGGTCTGACTACTGCACCAGCAGTATTCCAACATTTTGTTAATGACATTTTTCGTCACCTTGTGGGGCTGTTTGTGGTCGTATATTTGGATGACATTTTAATTTACTCGCCAGATCTTGTGTCTCACCAGGAGCATGTGAGACAGGTGTTGCAGATCTTGCGAGACAATAAACTATACGCCAAACTGGAAAAGTGTGTATTTGCTGTACAGGAACTTCAGTTTTTGGGTTTCTTGGTGTCAGCCTCCGGTTTCCGTATGGACCCTGAAAAAGTGAGAGCAGTGCTTGAATGGGATCAGCCAGAGGATCTTAAGGCTCTGCAGCGTTTTCTGGGGTTTGCTAACTACTACCGGAAATTTATTTGTAATTTCTCATCTGTTGTCAAACCTCTCACTGACATGACAAGAAAAGGGACGGATTTTTCTAAATGGTCGGACAAAGCTTGCCAAGCTTTTTCCTCTTTGAAAAAATGTTTTGCTTCGGCACCCGTTCTCATCCAACCAGATGCATCACAGCCGTTCATTGTGGAGGTGGACGCGTCTGACGTAGGGGTGGGTGCAATATTGTCCCAGGGTCCGTCCCCTGGTAAATGGCATCCGTGCGCTTTCTTTTCTAAGAAATTGTCGTCCGCCGAAAGGAATTATGATATCGGCAATAGGGAACTTTTGGCCATTAAGTTGGCTTTTGAAGAATGGCGTCACTTTTTGGAGGGGCAGTCCACCCGGTCACCGTCATTACTGATCACAAAAACCTGCTGTATTTGGAATCTGCTAAGCGTCTGAATTCCAGACAAGCTCGATGGTCGTTGTTTTTTACCAGGTTTAATTTTGTCGTCACATATCGCCCTGGGTCTAAGAATGTTAAGGCTGATGCCTTGTCTCGCAGTTTCCCAGGGCCGGGAAAACGGATGACCCGATTCCTATCCTTCAGGAGGGGGTGGTAGTGTCGGCTGTATGTTCTGAGCTTGAGGAGGAGGTATTAGAGGCTCAGGGGGACGCCCCTGCAGGACCTTCAGGGAGACTGTTTGTCCCAAATCAGTTGAGACAAAAGGTTATTGAGGCACATCATAATTCTGCTTTAGCAGGACATCCAGGGAGTAAGGCTACTTTAGATCTCCTTTCTCGCCGGTTTTGGTGGCCTAACGTTAATAAAGATGTTATAACTTTTGTCGCGTCCTGTGGGGTTTGTGCTCGCTCTAAGACCCCGCATACCCGTCCGTCTGGGACCCTCTTACCCTTGAAACTTCCGGAGCGTCCATGGACTCATTTGTCTATGGACTTCATTACGGATCTTCCTCCGTCGTCAGGGAAAACTGTCATACTGGTGGTTGTTGACAGGTTCAGTAAGATGGCACATTTCATTGCTCTTCATGCCCTCCCTAATGCTAACACTCTGGCGCAGGTGTTCATTGGGGAGATTGTGAGACTTCATGGGTTGCCTTCTGATGTGGTGTCAGATAGGGGGTCTCAGTTTGTGTCTAAATTTTGGAGGGCATTTTGTTTACGTCGGGGGATGCAATTGTCATTTTCTTCGGCTTTTCATCCGCAGACCAATGGTCAGACAGAGCGTCTGAATCAAAGCCTTGAGACTTATCTTCGGTGTTTTGTCTCAGAGAACCAGGAGGACTGGTCTTCTTTCTTGCCTCTGGCAGAGTTCGCTCTTAACAACAGGCGGAGCGAGTCCACTGGTAAATCCCCGTTTTTTGGGGCATATGGTTTCCATCCCCAGTTTTGTACTTTCAATGGGGGGGGCCCTTCTGGGGTTCCTGAGGAGGAGCGTTTCTCGTCGTCACTTGCTTCAGTGTGGAGAGGTGTATTGAATAATCTGAGTGCTATGGGGAACCGTTATAAACGTATGGCTGATAGGAGGAGAGTTTCTGGTCCAGATCTGAATGTGAACGATCTGGTATGGTTGTCTACCAGGAATATAAAACTTAAAGTTCCCTCCTGGAAACTGGGTCCCAGATTCATCGGGCCGTACAGGATCAGTTCCATAATTAATCCTGTGGCATTTCGTCTGGACCTCCCTCCTACGTTTAAAATCCACAATGTGTTCCACAAGTCATTACTTAAGAGGTACGTGGCACCAGTCATACCGTCACCTCTACCTCCTCCTCCAGTGGTGGTCAATGGTAACTTGGAGTTTCAAGTGTCAAAGATCATTGACTCACGTCTGAATCGCCGGTCCCTTCAGTACTTGGTGCATTGGAAGGGGTATGGTCCAGAGGAGAGGACGTGGGTTCCTGCGTCTGACATTAACGCAGATCGTTTGGTTCGGACCTTTCACAGAACTCACCCGGGCAGACCTGGCCCTGAGGGTCCGGAGGCCCCTCGTAGAAGGGGGGGTACTGTCATGTGTGCATCGCCACGAAGATCGTCGCGGTTGCACATTCTGACTTCTCACAGCTGAGTTGCTGTTTCTTTGTGTTTGGCAGTTAGGGAGTTAATTCTGTCTGTGCTCGGTTCTGGGACTGGGTTCAGTTTCTCCCGGCTGCAATTGATTATTTGTTGATTGGTTTCCTTTAAATCCCTGGTTGTCTGTTTTGGGAGTTGCCAGTGAAATTCTTCATGCAGACCACAGATAGGATTGAATCTGTATAGACTTAAGTTAAAGAGCTCCTTAGTTGTTTTAAGCTCAACTTGCTTAGAGTTTTATATCCCAGACCATTTATGTTCCTTCTGTGTTTGAGTGTGTATGCGAGTCTGTGTTTTCTCCAGTCTGTCCTATATGTCTAATCTGTGTATTTAGCAGAGATCAGCCCATATCCCTTTGGTGGTAATCAGGGTCCTTCTTTGGACTGATTACAGGGTTCAGGGACTGATAGGAGACTAGGTTAGGCTGGAGACTTGGACCTCTGAACCATTATCAGTACCTCCAAGGTGAGGGATTAGTTAGGACCCCAGTTTTAGGGTCAGGTTAGACCCCGGTCCTCCTCTTTCCTGTGACAGCGTATCAAGTCCTCAAGATTAACCCTGAGTTCAACGGATATCGTGTCAGGTAAATCTATTCTATATTTACATGCTGATGTTGCTAAACTATATGTTGTATAGAGTGTTGTTTCTGTAAGAATAGTTTACTGACATCGTACACATATCATTAGACAGCGTGACATCTGCCCTGTGTCTCCAATCATGTCCCGTGTCTCCAATCATGCCCCGTGTCTCCAATCCTGCACCGTGTCTCCAATCCTGCCCCGTGTCTCCAATCCTGCCCCGTGTCTATAAATCCTGCCCCTTGTGTCTCCATTCTGCCCTCTGTCTCCAATCATGCCCCCTGTGTCTCCAATCCTGCCCCGTGTCTCTAATCATGCCCCCGTGTCTCCAATCATGCCCCCAGTGTCTCCAATCCTGCTCCCAATGTCTCCAATCATGACCCCAGTGTCTCCAATTATGCCCCCTGTGTCTCCATTCTGCCCCCTGTGCCTCTAATCATGCCCCCTGTGTCTCCAATCATGCCCCCTGTGCCTCCAATCCTGCCCCGTCTCCAATCATATCCCCAGTGCCTCCAATCATGCCCCCAATGCCTCCAATCATGCCCCCAGTTCCTCCAATCATGACCCTAGTGTCTCCAATCATGCTCCCAGTGTCTACATTCTGCCCCCTGTGCCTCCAATCATGCCCCCAGTGTCTACAATCATGCCCCCATGTCTTCCATTCTGCCCCCTGTATCTGCAATCCTGCCCTCGTGTCTCCAATCATGCCCCATTTCCATCCTGCCCCCAATCCTGCCCTGTCTCCATCCTGCCCCATCTCCATCCTGCAGGGCCCAGCTTGCCGCTTTCAATATTAATAAAAAAAACCCTTTCCTCTCACCTTGCCGCGCTCCAGCAGCGAGTGATCTGTACCCCAATGAGAAAGCACGCACTCACCGGCGACTGACTTTGACGTCAGGCGCCGGCGACGTGCGTGCTGACATCAGCTGCCAGCCTCCTACTGGCTGGCAGCTTTAACTATTGCCGTGCGGGCGCACACGGCAATAGAGTAACAGAACCTGCGTCCTGGAAGCAGGTTCAGCTACTTAATCGGCAGAATCCTGCTGCTGGGGGCGGGACAGTGGGGCACGATGGGTAGAGGTGAAGGGGCCCGATGTGGGCCCCCCTGCTGATCGGGCGCCATACGCCAGTCAGGGCAGTAATGCCCTGATGGCGGCCCTGTCCACCGCCACTAGATCAAAAGGGTTTACGTGTTCCGTGCAGCTACAGCCAGTGTCGCATTATCAACAAGGGTGGGTGGGTAGGCTATGCGTAAAATACCTGTTCAGAAAACGGTTGAGGTGTACCCCACAGTGTACCCCACTAAGTGTATGGTTATTCCAAGTCTAGGAGACACGCTACTAGAAATTGGGCCTATTTTTTAATCAGGCCTTCCTTCACAGCTGATCGTGCACCGCCACTAGATCAAAAGGGTTTACATGTTCCGTGCAGCTACAGCCAGTGTCGCATTATTAACAAGGGTGGATGGGTAAGCTGTGCGTAAAATACTTGTTCTGAAAATGTGTATCAAAAAAGAAAAACTAGAAGTGTTGCCATAATATTAGCAAACTTTATTGAGACAAAATATGTAAAACCATTAAAAAAGATACATCCCTACAAAATGTCACATAAGTCTAAATATCCAGACAGGTAGTCACATTATCATGTAGCCTGCAACAATAGAGTCATAATATAGTACATGTGTACATAAACATCAGCTGGCTATGGATAGGTGCATACATATCAATTAATGCATATATAAAGTGCAATTAGTGCATATATTAAATGAAGCAAACGGGCTCTCAGTCTAACAGCAATGGTGCAGCTCACAATATAGTACATGTGTACATGAAAACCCATTGGCTACATGTAAATACATGGGCAACATTAGTTAGACATAAAGGTGCATACAGTGCAAATAAGCATGAAAAAAAGTAGAGCATATATGACCTGTCAGCAGTAGTACAGCTCCCCGACGCACAACGGATGGATTTATTGAAACCCAAAAACAAACCGAGTGCTGAACCAAAGGTGAGATACATATCCACCTATAACGAAAAATGGTCCCAAGTCACATGTGCTTTAGAGAAATACTGGCCTCTTCTACGCTCAGTAGACACATTCCTCAGAAGCCTTCAATAACATTCAGAAAATCAAGCAATCTGAAAGACCAGCTGGTACATAGTTATTATGCTGGACCCAATTTAAACAAGGCGTATGGATCACAAGGCTAGAAATGGGGTTTTTCCCTTGTAAAGACTGCATTGCATGTCCGAATATGTATAAAGCATCTACATTTACCTCTAGTAGTGGTGATAGGACATTTGATATTACTCAGCACATTACCTGCAACACGGTTGGGGTGGTATACTATGCTACCTGCCCGTGTAGGAAAATCTATGCTGGCCTCACATCTAGGCCATTAAAGGTCAGGGTTAGGGAACATTATAGAGACATCAAAAATGCGCAAGAGTCAGATGATCCACGCAGTCTTAAACCAGTACCAAGACATTTTAGGGCCAGCCATGACTGCAATCCTGATCTCCTCAAAATTATAGGCATAGATAGGGTCCATATTGACAACCGTGGTGGCGAATGGAAGAAAAGTTTAGCTCAATTGGAGGCCCGGTGGATTTACAAAATCGGCTCCATGCAACCGCATGGACTCAATGAGGTCCTGAATTTTGCCCCTTTCTTATAGTTTTAGGTATTTTGTGTTTTTGTTTTTATCTGTTTTTAATACAATTGTTTTCTTTCCTAGTCATTTTTATATCCCTATTGCGGTATGATGATGCATTCGGATGAAGTTCTTGAGGCCTTTGAGACATTATTCCATAAGAAGACATCATGGAGACAGAGCACGTGATCTTGTAGGACACCTGATGGACACCTATATGGAGTTCAATGGATATAGAAGTATCTCCAGGTCCCCTTTTTTTGTTACTGCGAATTTTCTCTGTGGTAGGAAGTCGTATTTGGATGAAGCTCGTGAGATCTTTGAGATCATATCTCATGAAAATGGAGTACATGATCATGATGGACACATGAAATATCCTCAAAGGATGTAGAAGGATCTTCATGCTTGGTCTTGGTACAAGCTTGTCTAAGTATGGACCAATGAGATTTCCTGGACTTTCTCATATATAAGGATCTAATTGAGATTGGTATTATTTGAATATATGTAGTTCATTGGATTGAGGAGTATTATTATGGACTATGAATCCAGTTGGATAGGTCAGATCATAGATATGCTGAGTTATCTGACATCTGTCCCTTATACCCCATATTTCATTTACAGGACCACGCGTCTACTCCAATGGTTCTGATTATATTCATTGCACGTATTATTTTAATATTCTGGGCTGAAATTACTAGCAATCTTTTGGATATCCTGTTTGCTTGACTTACTGTATGTGTATTGATAATCTTTTATTAATAACTATAATTGATGTGATTGTTACCTCTTGCAACCATTCACCTACTATATATATCCTTATGTGTGCAGCACTATATTTGGTAGACACTATGAGGAAAATACCCTCCTTCTATGCACTTTATTAATGTTTCTTTACTTCGTATTATATATACAATGTCTTCACATTGTTCTATACAAACTTTGTGCACTCTTTTCTATCACTTTGTTTTTCTTTACTTTTTTTTTACAATACATATTAATTTAATTTAAGTATAATTACACAAGTTACACTTTCTGAATTAAGTCCAACCCCTTTTTGGAGTAATCACACCTCACTTTAGATTTGGGAGACACCCATATTAATAGCCTCTAGGGAAGCCTCTTTTCCTACAATGGACACCGCTTCCTTACATATCGGTGGGGGATGTCCCTTATACACATACTGTGAACACTATAAATTTCACTTTAACATACTTTAATAACACCATTATCCAGGCTGTACTGCGGGCGGCGTATACAGTGTCGGCCGATACCGCCTCTCCCTCCAGACACGTCGGAGGGGGGCGCGGCTAAGCGGCACGTGACGCTTACCCGAGGTGTTTGCTGGTTGCCGGGGGAACGCTCTTTGTTGTTCACTGACGTTACCCTCTCCCTGACGTGCCGGGAGGAGGGGCGTTCGGAACACATGGCATTTCCTCCAGTGACGTCACACGCCAAACTCTAGCACACATACACCATCTTATCGCTGCGAACGCTAATTTTTGGGATTATAAAAAGGAAGCCACATGACACAATTACACGAACCTACCCCTAGGAGAAAGCTATCGCGAAACGCGCGCCGGGGAGCTGTACTACTGCTGACAGGTCATATATCCTCTACTTTTTTCATGCTTATCTGCACTGTATGCACCTTTAATGCTTCCCATGTATTTACATGTAGCCAATGGGTTTTCATGTACACATGTACTATATTGTGATTGCACTTTTTTGCTGGCATATGGTAATTCAGGGGGAGCTGCACCATTGCTGTTAGACTGAGAGCCCGTTTGCTTCATTTAATATATGCACTAATTGCACTTTATATATGCATTACTTGATATGTATGCACCTATCCATAGCCAGCTGATGTTTATGTACACATGTACTATATTATGACTCTATTGTTGCAGGCTGAGTTTTGGCTGAGTGTTAAATACTTGTTAAGGAAAAGGTTGAGGTGTACCCACAGGGGAAAATATGTATAGTAGACTCGCTCCTTTAAATTGGGCCTAGTTTTAAATCAGGCCTTCCTCCACTTCTCATCATCCACCGCCACTAGATCACCAGGGTTAACGTGTTCCGTGCTGTAACAGCCATTGTCAAAATCCTAACAAGGATGGGTGTGTTTGATGGGCGTTAGATACTTGTGATGGAAAAGGTTGAGGTGTACCTCACAGGGGAAAATATTGGCCAGCCCATACACTTACTGTATGGGCATTCCATCTCTAGGAGACCCCCTCCTTTAAATTGGGCATAGTTTTTAATCAGGCCTTCCTCCACGACTCATCATCCACCGCCACTAGGTCACCAGGGTTAATGTGTTCCGTGCTGCTACAACCAGTGTTGAATACCTAACAAGGGTGGGTGTTTTTGCTGAGTGTTAAATGCTTGTTATGGAAAAGGTTGAGGTGTACCCCACAGGGGAAAATGAAGGCCAGCCCACACACTTAGTGTATGGGCATTTCATGTCTAGGAGACCCGCTCCTTTTTATTGGGCATAGTTTTTAATCAGACCTTGCTCCACGGCTCATCATCCACCGCCAATAGATCACCAGGGTTAACGTGTTCCGTGCTGCTACAGCCATTGTCAAAATCCTAACAAGGGTGGGTGTTTTTACTGGGCGTTAAATAATTGTTATGGAAAGGGATGAGGTGTTTCCCACAGGGGAAAATGTTGTCCAGCCCATACACTTAGTGTATGGGCATTCCAAGTCTAGGAGATGCGCTACTAGAAATTGGGCCTATTTTTAAATCAGGCCTTCCTCCACAGCTCATCATCCACCACTAGATCAAAAGGGTTTACGTGTTCCGTGCAGCTACAGTCAGTGTCGCATTATTAACAAGGGTGGGTAGGCTGTGCGTAAAAATACTTGTTCTGAAAACGGTTGAGGCATACTCCACAGGGGAAAATGTTGTCCAGCCCATACACTTAGTGTATGGGCATTCCAAGTCTAGGAGACACGCTACTAGAAATTGGGCCTGTTTTTTAATCAGGCCTTCCTCCACGGCACATCATCCGCCGCCACTAGCTCAAAAGGGTTTTACGTGATCCGTGCAGCTACAGCCAGTGTCGCATTATCAACAAGGGTGGGTGGGTAGGCTGTGCGTAAAATACTTGTTATGAAGACGGTTGAGGTGTACCCCAGGGGGAAATGTTTGCTAGCCCATACACTAAGTGTATGGGCATTCCAAATCTAGGAGACATGCTACTAGAAATTGGGCCTATTTTTTAATCAGGCTTTCCTCCACGGCTCATCATCCACCGCCACTATATAAAAAGGGTTTACATGTTACGTGCAGCTACAGCCAGTGTCGCATTATTAACAAGGGTGTGGGGGTAGGCTGTGCGTAAAATACTTGTTCTGAAAAGGGTTTAGGTGTAGATCACCAGAGTTAACGTTTTACATGCTGCTACAGTCAGTGTTGAATTCCTAACAAGTGTGGGTGTTTTTCCTGGGCATTAAATACTTGTTATGGAAAAGGTTGAGGTGTACCCCACAGGGGAAAATGTTGGCCAGCACATACACTTAGTGTATGGGCATTCCATGGCTAGGAGACTCGCTCCTTTAAATTGTGACTAGTTTTTAATGAGGCCTTCCTCCACTTCTCATCATCCACCACCACTAGATCACCAGGGTTAACGTGTTCCGTGCTGTTACAGCCATTATCAAAATCCAAACAAGGATGGGTGTTTTTGAAGGGCTTTAGATACTTGTGATGGGAAAGGTTGAGGTATACCACACAGGGGAAAATGTTGGCCAGCCCAAGTGTATGGGCATTTCATGTCTAGGAGACCTGCTCCTTTAAATTGGGCCTAGTTACTAATCAGGCCTTCCTTCAAGGCTCATCATTCACCACCATTACATCACCAGGGTTAACGTGTTCCTTGCTGTTACAGACATTGTCAAAATCCTAACAAGGATGGGTGTTTTTGATGGCGTTAGATACTTGTGATGGAAAAGGTTGAGGTGTACCCCACAGGGGAAAATGTTGGCCAGCCCATACACTTACTGTATGGGCATTCCATGTCTAGGAGACCCGCTTGTTTCAATTGGGCTTAGTTTTTAATCAGGCCTTACTCCACGTCTCATCATCCACCGCCAGTAGATCACCAGGGTTAACGTGTTCCGTGCTGCTACAGCCAGTGTCGAATTCCTAACAAGAGTGATATAGGAAAGATGTGTATCTTCGTACCGTGTTAGCCAGTAGATAGAAAAATATTTAGAATTGAGAGTCCTCAGTGGTTGATACCTTTTAATGGCTAACTGAAAAGATGATAACATCTTTTCAGTTAGCCATTAAAAGGTATCAACCAATGAGGCCTCTGAATTCTTAATATTTTTCTAACAAGAGTGAATGTTTTTGCTGGGTGTTAAATACCTGTTATGGAAAAGGCTGAGGTGTACCGCACAGGGGAAAATGTTGGCCAGCCCATACACTTAGTGTATGGGCATTCCATATCTAGGAGACCCGCTCCTTTAAATTGGGCCTAGTTAATAATCAGGCCTTCCTTCACGGCTCATCATTCACCGCCACTACATCACCAGGGTTAACGTGTTCCGTGCTGCTACAGACATTGTCAAAATCCTAACAAGGATGGGTGTTTTTGATGGGCGTTAGATACTTGTGATGGAAAAGGTTGAGGTGTACCCCACAGGGGAAAATGTTGGCCAGCCCATACACTTACTGTATGGGCATTCCATGTCTAGGAGACCCGCTTGTTTCAATTGGGCTTAGTTTTTAATAAGGCCTTACTCCACGTCTCATCATTCACCGCCACTAGATCACCAGGATTAACGTGTTCCATGTTGCTACAGCCATTGTCAAAATCCTAACAAAGGTGGGTGTTTTTGCTGGGCATTAAATACTTGTTATGGAAAAGGTTAAGTTGTACCCCACAGGGGAAAATATTGGCGGGCCCATACACTTAGTGAATGGGCATTTCATGTCTAGTAGGGGCTGCAACGAGCGCAGCCGGGTGGAAGCCCCCATGACTGCACTTGGGCAGGGAGAGGGGTTTTCATTGAAAAAAGTGTGTTTTTTAAATGGAAGTGAGGTGATTGGTGGATGGGGACAGGGAATTTGAGAAAGGGGGCGGTATAGTGGGTAGGGTAGTGGAAAAAGTGCTAGAAGTGTCGTTAACTTAGTGAAATCCTGAAGAGAAGTCCAGCAAGGCGTCTGTGGATTCTCTTATCGACCATCTGCGGGATGTGGCGCGATCCAGGAGAGGGGTGATGGCTGGAAGAACAGTTGTCCTCCCTCCTGGGGAATCACGGCGGTCAGGCAGTGAGCAGCAGGGGATGGAGGAATTGGCCTCCGGAGCGACTTTCTCCCCAGCCAGTAGAGCGCGGTGGACGCAGGCAGAGGAGCCCCTCCGGGGACCCCATGGATGCCGGGTGCGGCGGTGTGCTTCCGGTGGGAATCCGAGAAGCCAGTCCACTGGCTTGGGATGGCGGAGGCAGAGCGAACGGGGAGCCGGATATTGCGGAGCCCCCACAGCAGAGCAGCGGTCCAGAGAGTGGAGGCCGTAGAGCGAGCGGGCAGGCGGCGGAGGGTCCAGCGACGTGGCCTAATCTGCAGACCCGGGCCGCTAATCGAGCGGGGCCTAGGCTGGAAGTACAGGCCGCATGTGGACTGGAAGTGCAGCCTTGGCCTCAGCGGCGCGTGTCTGGTAGTGGAAGGCCCGGGCCGGAAAGCGGGGCCGCATCTGGTACGTGGGGGGCACGGCGGGAGAAGCGGTGTTATGATTTGGTAGCTGAGGAGAGCAGGCAAAAAAAGGCAATACACCAGAGAGGTTGGAATCTATTGGATTGCAGTACCCTGACTAACCACCACAACTAAAGGCAGCCGTGGAGCGTACCTACGTTGGTCCTAGACGCCTTGTCATAGCCTGAGAAGCTAACTTCACCTAAAGATAGAAAGAGGAAAACTATCTGCCCCGGAGCAGATCCCCAAAGAACATAGGAAGCCCCCAAACATGTAATGGCGGTTAGACAAGAGGAAATACAGACACAGACAGAAAATAGTATGAGCAAACGTTGGGGCCCAAACTTCCTAGACAGAAAAGGATAGGAAGGTCACTTACTGCAATCCAAAAAAACCCTAAAAAAATACCAACACACTAATTGCAAAAACACCTGAGATCACACGACCTCTACCACCTAAATTAGTTCTCTGGTGTAACAAAACTAAGCCGCAGCCACAGAAAAAACTGGAAAAGGCAAATGAACAAACAACTGGCTGAACTAAACTGAGAGGAGCACAAGCCCCCGGAGGGGACCTGGCAGACCCCCACAGAAGTGCAGGACAAAATGCAAAAAGCAAGCACAAAAAACTAAAAGAAGAAAATGTCTTATCTGTTAGCAGAAGATGCAGGCACGAAACAGCAAGCTTCAAAAGTGAACCAGGAACAAAAGTTGAGACCAGAACAGTTGATCACCGGCAACCCTGATGGGAGGGAACCTCCCTTATATAAGACCAGTCAGTAACACCTGATCGCCAATCTTCACAATCTTCATTGAATAGTTCAGTACTGTTTGTAACCACCAGAGGGAGCTTCTGCTCAGAATTCATTTCTAGCCCATTCACAACAGTACCCCCCCCTTGAGGAGGGGTCACCGAACCCTCATTTGGGCAACCAGGTCGGTCAGGATGAGCTCTGTGATACGCACCGATGAGTCTTCTAGCGTGGATGTCGGAAGCAAACACCCAAGAATTGTCCTCCTGACCATAACCTCTCCTCTTAACCAAATACTGGAGTTTCCGTCTAGAAAAACGAGAATCCAATATTTTCTCAACCACATACTCCAGATTGCCCTCAACCAAAACAGGGTCAGGAGGCACAGCCATAGGAACCACTGGCTCGACAAACCTCTTCAGTAAGGACTTGTGGAACACGTTATGGATCTTAAATGTCCCTGGAAGAAGTAAACGAAAGGAAACAGGATTAAGAATCTCCATGATCTTATAAGGTCCAATGAACCTAGGCTTAAACTTAGGAGATGCAACTATCATAGGGATATTTCTTGAGGACAACCAAACCAAGTCCCCCACTTCAAACCGAGGACCATCAGTCCTATGCCGGTTGGCAAACCGCTGGGCCCTCTCCTGAGAGAGGGACAACCTCTCCACTACCTGGTCCCAAATCTGCTGCATATGCTCCACAACAGAGTCAACACCTGGACAGACAGAAGCCTCCGTCTGTCCTGAAGAAAATCGAGGGTGAAACCCAAAATTGCAGAAAAATGGAGACATCAAGGTTGCAGAGCTAGCCCTATTATTAAGGGCAAACTCAGCCAAAGGCAAAAAAGAGACCCAGTCATCCTGATCAGCAGACACAAAGCATCTCAGATAAGTCTCCAATGTCTGGTTTGTTCTCTGTTTGTCCATTGGTCTGAGGATGAAAAGCTGAGGAGAAAGACAATTGAACACCAAGTTTAGAACAAAAAGTCCTCCAAAATCTGGAAACAAACTGGACTCCTCTGTCAGACACAATGTTCTCAGGAATACCGTGTAACCGAACCACGTGCTGAAGGAACAAAGGCACCAATTCGGAGGAGGAAGGCAACTTAGGTAATGGCACAAGATGTATCATCTTGGAAAACCTATCACAAATCACCCAGATAATGGTCATTCTCTGAGAAACAGGGAGGTCGGAAATGAAATCCATAGAGATATGGGTCCATGGTCTCTTGGGCACAGGCAATGGCATCAACAAACCACTAGGGCGAGAGCAAGGCTTGGAGCGATAGCAAGTCCCGCAGGACTGCACAAATTCCCTGACGTCACGAAACAAAGTAGGACACCAAAAGGACCGACTAACCAAGTCTCTGGTACCAAAAATTCCGGGATGACAGGCCAATGCGGAACAATGAATCTCAGACATCACACTCTTTTTCCACCGGTCTCGTACAAACAATTTCCCAATAGGGCAGAGTTCGGGTTTATCCTCCTGACACCCTTCCAGAGCCAGTCTCAAATTGGGCGAGATGGCGGAAAGAACTACACCCTCTTTCAAAATAACAGTAGGATCAGATAACTCGGGAGAGTCAGCAAGGAAACTCCTCGAGAGGGCATCCGCTTTAACATTCTTAGTGCCAGGAAGAAAGGAAACCACAAAATTAAAACGTGTGAAAAACAAGACCCACCTGGCCTGTCTAGGATTAAGTCGCTTGGCTGATTCCAGATAAACCAGATTCTTATGGTCCGTGAGGACCACCACCTGATGTTTGGCTCCCTCCAGCCAATGTCTCCACTCTTCAAAAGCCCACTTCATGGCCAATAACTCCCGATTACCCACGTCATAATTACGTTCAGTTGGAGAAAATTTTCGAGAGAAAAAGGCACAAGGGTTACTTTTAGAGGTCTCTGGATCTCTTTGGGACAAAACGGCACCTGCCCCAATTTCAGAGGCATCAACCTCCACCTGAAATGGCAGATAAACATCAGGCTGCCGTAGAACAGGAGCAGAAGTGAATCTCTGCTTAAGTTCCTGAAACGCGAAACTGCCTCAGGAGGCCAATTCACCACATCAGAACCCTTCTTGGTCAAATCAGTCAATGGTTTAACAATAACCGAGAAATTACCAATAAATTTACGATAAAAATTGGCAAAACCCAAGAATCTCTGAAGAGCCTTTAATGAAGTAGGTTGGACCCAATCACAGATGGCCTGAACCTTGACCGGTCCATTTCAATAACAGATGGGGACAAAATGAATCCCAGAAATGAGATCCTCTGTACGCCAAAAAGGCACTTTGATCCCTTCACATACAGAGCAATCTCTCTCAAAATCTGGAACACAGTCCGAACATGTTTCACATGAGAGTCCCAATCATTGGAAAAAATCAAGATATCATCCAAATAAACAATCAGAAATTTATCCACAAAATCCCTGAAAATGTCATTCATGAAGGACTGGAAGACGGAAGGAGCATTAGTGAGCCCAAAGGGCATCACTAGGTACTCAAAGTGCCCCTCTGGGGTATTAAATGCCGTCTTCCATTCATCCCCGTGCTTAATGCGAATAAGGCTACATGCCCCTGAGGTCAAGCTTGGTAAACACCCTGGAAAACAGGTCAGAAATCAAGGGTAACGGATATTGATATTTCACAGTGATATTGTTCAAGAGACGATAATCAATACACGGCCTTAATGAACCATCCTTTTTGGCCACAAAGAAAAAACCGGCACCCAAGGGTGAAGAGGATGGTCTGATATGACCCTTCTCCAATGACTCCTTGATATAAGACCGCATAGCGTCATGTTCAGGTACAGACAAGTTAAAAAGGCGACCTTTAGGTAATTTACTACCAGGCACTAATTCAATAGCGCAGTCATAGCTCCTATGGGGGGGCAAGGATGCAGATTTACTTTCGCTAAACACATCAGAAAAATCAGTCAAAAAGTCAGGAACATCCTGAGCCTGGGGGAGGCAGAAAAAACAGGAGTGTTGGCATTAACACATTGGCAGCCCCAACTGGTTACAGACACAGATTTCCAATCCAAAACAGGATTATGAGACTGTAACCAAGGGAAACCCAGTACAATAATGTCATGCAGATTATACAGCACCAAAAATTTGCAACTCTCCTGATGATCAGGTTCAACCCTCATTATCACCTGAGTAGAGAACTGGGTTTATTCTCAGCTAAAGGGGTAGAATCGATCCCCAGTAGGGAATAGACTTCCGTAGGGGTATCAAGGGAAACCCACAACGTTTAGCAAAATCAAAAGCCATCAGGTTAATAGCTGCTCCCGAATCAACAAAAGCCTGAGCAGAAAATATGGACAGGGAGCAAATCAGGGTAACAGTCAACAAAAATTTAGTCTGAACACTACCCAAGACAACTGAGCGTGCAAAACGTCTTCCCCGCTTAGGGCAGACTGAAATAGCATGAGAGGCATCACCACAGTAGAAACATAACCCATTGCGTTTTCGAAACTCATGACGCTGTGCCCCAGAAGCCACTCTATCACACTGCATGGGTTCAAAAGCTGGTTCACAAGGCAACACTATTCCATGCATACCTCTACGCTCACGCAAACGTCTGTCAATTTGAATCGCTAATGACATAGAATCACTGAGACCAGAGGGGACAGGGAATCCCACCATAACATCCTTTACATTCTCTGACAGACCCTTCCGAAAAAGGGCTGCCAAAGCATCGTCATTCCATTTGGTCAGGACTGCCCACCTTCGAATCTCTGACAGTATAACTCAGCATCCTCAAGCCCCTGATTTAATGCCAACAAGGCTTTTTCAGCTTGATCAGTGACATTAGGCTCATCGTACAATAACCCCAGAGCCTGAAAAAATGCATCAACATTACTCAAAACAGGGTCCCCAGGTGTCAGGGAAAAAGCCCAATCCTGAGGATCGCCGCGTAGAAGAGAGAGGACAATTTGAACCTGCTGTGCTGCGTTCCCTGAGGACTTAGATTTTAAGGCAAAAAACAACTTACAGTTATTTTTGAAATTCAGAAATTTAGCTCGATCCCTCAAAAACAAATCTGGCATGGGAATCCTAGGTTCCACAACAGGCAACCCTGCAAGATAGGTAGCAATACTCCGAACTTCCGTGGCAAGCTGATCAACATGGCCAGACAACTGTGCAAACTCCATTGAGAGAAAAAAAGAAAAAAAAAATCCTCCTCAGCACCCAGAGATACAGAGGGAAAAAAAAAAAAATCTCTGACAACTCTGACAATCTTCTTTCTTTCACACTATTTTTCCCTTCTGTGAGTACCATATAATTATCAGTTTTAGGCAGGTGATACTGTTATGATTTGGTAGCTGTGAAGAGCAGGCAAAAAAAGGCAATACACCAGAGAGGTTGGAATCTATTGGATTGCAGTACCCTGACTAACCACCACAACTAAAGGCAGCCGTGGAGCGTACCTACGTTGGTCCTAGACGCCTCGTCACAGCCTGAGAAGCTAACTTCACCTAAAGATAGAAAGAGGAAAACTATCTGCCCCGGAGCAGATCCCCAAAGAACATAGGAAGCCCCCAAACATGTAATGGCGGTTAGACAAGAGGAAATACAGACACAGACAGAAAATAGTATGAGCAAACTTCCTAGACAGAAAAGAATAGGAAGGTCACTTAATGCAATCCAAAAGACCTTAAAAAAATACCAACACACTAATTGCAAAAACACCTGAGATCACACGACCTCTACCACCTAAATTAGTTCTCTGGTGTAACAAAACTAAGCCGCAGCCACAGAAAAAACTGGAAAAGGCAAATGAACAAACAACTGGCTGAACTAAACTGAGAGGAACACAAGCCCCCGGAGGGGACCTGGCAGACCCCCACAGAAGTGCAGGACAAAATGCAAAAAGCAAGCACAAAAAAACTAAAAGAAGAAAATGTCTTATCTGTTAGCAGAAGATGCAGGCACGAAACAGCAAGCTTCAAAGTGAACCAGGATCAAAAGTTGGGACCAGAACAATTGATCACCGGCAACCCTGATGGGAGGGAACCTCCCTTATATAAGACCAGTCAGTAACACCTGATCGCCAATCTTCACAATCTTCATTGAATAGTTCAGTACTGTTTGTAACCACCAGAGGGAGCTTCTGCTCAGAATTCATTTCTAGCACATTCACAACAGAGCGGGCCACGGCCGTGCAGCGGCATAGTGGGCGACTTCACGGGCCCGCGGCGGGGTCGGCAGAAGCGCTGGCTCGCGGCGGGGCCCAGATGACTACCAGGGGGATGACGGAAGTACCGGGCGGAGCGCTGGGCCGGGCCCTGCCCTGGCAAGGTTCGAGCCAGTCGGCCTGGAGGTCCAGAGGCCGGGGGCGAACTCAGGAGGACGGGGGGCAGGCTGGCAGCGGCAACGGGAGCCGCTGCTGTCAGGCCCTATCAGGGGAAGAGCAACGAGCAGCATCAAGGAGCTGCCTGGCAGACCTTATCGCAGCAGGGCAGGTCGCGCTGCAGGAACCTCAGCGCGATCCCGTTTGCGGGCAGTGGAGCAGCGTTCTTCATTGGCACCGGTTCCCCTGATGACGAGGAGGTCAGGGGCACAGGCCTGGAGCAATGAAGCGGAGAAGAGGATTCGGATTCGGGCAGCGATCGTCAAGTGGAAACGAGACGTATGGATTCCGGATTTTCGGCTGGCGGGGACACAGCACCCGTGCAGCTTGGTGAGCATGACTCTGTGTATTGTGTGTTGCTTGCAGGGGCTGGTGTGCAGGGGGTTATGGCAGGTCAGATGTCGGGGTCGTGGGGGCAGCAGGAGGGGGGCTCGTGTGTAGGGAAAGTGTAGAGATATCAGGGAGGTTTACGTAATATGTCGCAGATATTGCATAGATTGGAGCAGAGCCACAGGAACGGTTAGGTGTTCGCTAGTGGGGGCATGGTTGCCGGGGACAATTACCGGGTCGGCAGGGGGCAGTGTTGGTACTGGGTCAGTGGAAGTGGAGAGGGCCAGTGGGTCGGCCGTTTCGGTGTCTGTCCGAGGGGCCCTTGGGAGCTCATTTAAAGAAGGAGGTGAAGGAAAAGATTTGGCGGGATAAATATGTGGAGATATTCTCCTTCCTGCCATTGGAAAAATTTTATCTAGACAAAGGGAAAAAGGATGACAGCAAAAAGGAGGAAGAAGAGAAGCGGCGGTTGATTCCATAAATCTTTGTGAATTGGTAACAGGCCTTTGCAATATTGGCTAGTGTGATCGGGGAAAAGGGCCTGAAAATTGTTCGGGTTTATTTTGCTACTTGGATGCGATTGGGGAAGCGCATAGGACATATGGGGGCATGGCGTGGCTGCGATATGACAAACAATTTCGGCAAAGGAAGGCGGTGCGACCAGAGATCAAATGGGATCAGAAAGATATCGGGCTCTGGTTGAAAGTTATGGCGCCAGTTAGATACAGGCAGTCCTTTCAGGGCGGAGGAGGAGGGGCTAGCAGTCAGCAGTCAGGACATGGTGGTAGCGGACAAAGGACGCAAGGAACAAAGGAAAAGACAGGGACTAGCTGGCAGTTTAATGACGGCCAATGCAAGTACGGCAGTACATGCAAGTTTAAGCACGAGTGCTCTTTCTGGAGTGGGAGTTCCCACGGGGCGCCAAAATGTTTTAAAAAGGCAAAGGGAAAGCCAGCGGTGGGTGCTGGTCAGGGGGGAGTCGCCGGTGAGACTTCAAAAGATGGCCCCCTTTCTAAATAGATCACCCCGACCGGGTCGGGGCTGAGGTCATTAGGAGTGGGTTTGCTGATGGCTTTAGGATTCCTCCCCTAGTCATACGGTTCCGTTTTCAATTAAGAACCTGAGGTCAGCAGATTTGCATGCGGAGGTCATTAGTGCAAAACTGTTAAAGGAAGTTGAGCTAGGCCGTATGTGGGGCCCGTTTCCTTCCTTGCCGGTGTCTGGGGTGATTGTTTCTCCACTGGGGTTAGTTCCTAAGAAGGAACCGAATAAGTTTAGGTTGATTCAACATCAACATTCATTGGACCACCAGATTTGGTGCTTTGTAGGAGCTCATTATTGGCTATGAAGTGGGTGGCTGGAACGTTTGGTGTTCCGTTAGCGGGGGAAAAGACTGAAAGCCCTTGTAAGTCGCTGAGTTTCCTTGGTATTTTGATTGATTCGGATCTGATGGAGTGCAGGCTTCCGGAAGACAAATTGTTGCTGCTGAAGCAGGAAGTGGATAGGGTTCGGAAGTTACGGAAGTTGACGTTAAAAGAATTACATTTGTTGTTGGGAAGATTAAATTTCGCCTGTAGGATCATACCTATGGGTAGGATATTTTGTTGCAGGTTAGCTAATGCGGGGGTGAAGGCAGCCCATCATTTCATTAGATTGAAGGAGCACAGGGAGGATTTAATGGTTTGGCAGCGTTTTTTGGAACATTATAATGGCCGGTCGCTGATCCAGTAAGACATTATAAGTAATTTTGAATGTGAAATTCTCACTGATGCAGCTGGCGGAATCGGTTACGGAGCTTATTGCAAAGGGAGGTGGAGTGTCGGGAGGTGGCAAGAGGAGTGGCGGAAATTGGGCTGGACGAAGAATTTTGCTTTGTTGGAGTTGTTCCAGATCGTGGTAGCAGTTTTCATTTGGGGGGAGTTGTTTAAGGACAGGACGATTCGTTTTCATTGCGATAACATGTGTGTGGTGGGGATAATTAACAGTTTGTCGGCATCATCCCCTCCGGTGATTAAATTAGTCCGTGAGCTGGTGTTACTTTGTTTGGAGTTGAATGCGTGCATTACGGTGGTACATGTTCCCGGTGTTCAAAATTCTATAGCGGACCCTCTATCTCGTTTTCAGTGGCAGAGGTTCCGGGAATTGGCGCCAGAAGCGGAGGCTGCGGGAACGGTGTGAGTCGATTGATTCGGGAGTCGGTTACTGAGCGAACCTGGGGGTTGTACGAAGAGTCATGGAGGGTGTGGCAAGATTGGCTGTTGGGGTGTCCAGCAGTGGAATCTTAAGCGGATAGGGTACAGGCATTGTTATGTTTGATTGGCGAGATGGCTGATAGGGCCTGGTCGGTATCGTAAGTTAACAAATTTGTCGCAGGCCTTGCTTTTGGTTTGTGACTGGCAGGGATGGTAGATGTTTCCAAAAATTTTCTATAATAAGACCACGGCACTCTGGTGAAGGAGGTGGTGGTGCCCAAGTATGGTATTGTCGGGGTCGTAACGACAAACCACTCATCCTCCAGTCATGCCAAATTAGACTAAGAGCACGGGTCGACCGAGAATGAATCAGGCAATACGCTGGTTCAGACTTCAGAACATGCTCTAGAAAACGGTGCTATCAGGCGACCATCTTCAGCAAAAACTGAACTTTTTATTCATATACATAAGATTACATACACAGAACATTAGGGTGGAGTAAAGGAGAGATTGGGGGAGGGAGGTTTGCTGAACATGTCTATATATGTACACGTTCAGCATCTGGTCATCCTAATTGGTCCTTAGATCTTCTTCTAAGTCCTCCTTGATCATGTTGTCATCTTTAGTTTCATTTCTTGAAGAAAGATTCTATTGTTCTCGTGTATCATGTGGTTCCTCAATTCCCCAAAGGTGGGGGGCATTTCAGTGAATCCAGTTCAAATTATTAGATAGTTAGTGTAATACAGTGATAGGACACAAGGTGGAGACAGACACCAGCAGATACTAACATTATCCTAAAATAAGTTTCAATCTGAATAATATCATTTAAGGGAAACTTCGTGTTTACAAAATACATATACACACTATGAATATAAAAGTATAGTAGAAAATTATATTTTACCTTGACAGTATCCAACCAAATTATAGTATAATGAACTTGGCACTCAACAATAAAAGCAGGTGAACAATGTTTATTGTGGCATCCAAATAGACAGAAGTTTATATTTTAAATGTTTTTGGTCCAATCCTGGACCTTCCTCAGAAAAATACTTCCTTTGAAAATCAACTAGATATATCATAGACAAAGTGACATATGGTGTAGCGTTTAGTCACAGCGCCGTGTTTAACGAAAGAGGACACTGTGAAGGCAGGCTAAGGTAGTGGCACACCAATGGTGTGTGGGTAGATTATGCTGAAGGGTGTATCTGGGGTTAATACTCCCCGTGTTGGAGTTTTGGCACTCTGAGCTGTGTCCAGGAGATGCAGGGAACTGCTGCTTGTGAAGACTCTAGCGTCCTCTTTCGTTAAACACCGCGCTGTGACTAAACGCTACACCATATGTCACTTTGTCTATGAGAGGCGGCGTTCGGCGGGGCAATAGGTGTTTGGTCAAGAGAAGACCGATTTCTTTCAGCATGCTTGAAAGATTGGGTGGCGTCCTGGAGAGGATTTGTTCTTCTAATTTTGAGGTCGCCATGTTTAAACTGGCTTTTTCCCTAGCTTTTTTTTGGGGCCTTGACCATATTTTATTTTCCTGCTAAAACCATTTCCTGTAATAAAAATAAAATAAAAAACCAAAATTATTCTTACCAATCCGATGTACAGTCAGGTCCCACGGTGTAATCCATCAGAAAGGGTTAACAGGTTACAGCTCGCAGACATCTAAATGCTGTCTCCGAGCTCTAACCCCCTGAATGAATAACTTACTCTCCCAGCGAAAGGAGAGGAAGAGATTAATGAATGGAGCTTAATTGATTGTGTCCCACTTTCACCTTAGGTCAGGTCACTGAAGTGAAAGTGCCAATAAATCAATTAAGCTTCATTCATTCATCTCTTCCTCTCCTTTCGCTGGGAGAGTAAGTTATTCATTCAGGGGGTTAGAGCTCGGAGATAGCATTTAGCTGTCTGCGAGCTGTAACCTGTTAACCCTTTCTGATGGATTACACCGTGGGACCTGACTGTACATCGGATTGGTAAGAATAATTTTGTTTTTTATTTTATTTTTATTACAGGAAATGGTTTTAGCAGGAAAATAAAATATGGTCAAAACTGTGTTTTTATTTCATTAAACTTCTTTTTTATTAAACTGTGTGTGTTTGATTTTTCTTTCATACAATAGGATTAATAATTGATAGTTGTCTAATTGACAGCTCTCAATTATTAACCTGGCTTACAGTCACCTTTCAATTGCAAGGTGGCTGTAACCCCTTATTAACCCATTCGCCACCGCTACAGGGCAATGGGAATAGACGGGCAAAGTGCCAGAAAGGGCAAATCTAATTAGAGATTTGCCCTTTCTGGGGTGTCTGGGGGCAGATGTTAGTAGCCAGGGGGGGCACAAAAAAAATGTACCCTCCCTAGGCTATTATTATCTGCCCCCACTCGCTTGCTTTGTCTGTCTGGTGGAGAAAATACAGCGGGAGCCCACGCCTTTTTTTTCACGAATTTACACCTTTAATTAACCCCTACATGTCTGAAATTTTGCACACATACACTTCTGTAATTGTAAGTTCAAACCATATATCAAAATACAGGAAATGACATGGTTAACTGTGTCTAAACAATGTATCATTTCATGTCGACTTCTGTGATTTCACAAAAGCCGGCAATTGAATTAGCGGCTATTACAGTATGTAGAAGTCTAGGAACTATAAATATATATATTATATATATATATATATATATATTGTGTTCTATGTGTATATATCTATTCTTTCTTTTGTGATTTAAATACTATTCTTTTGGATCCATTATATGTCAGTTTTGCAAGCCTGCGAGAATTTCTCGCAAGTCGGATGAAAATCGGCTGTTACAAGGTACACACACATGCGACTAAATCGCATCTTTGAAGGAAAATCGGAAGCCAGGCAGATGTGTGATGTTTGCATTTTGTTCCGATAATCGACCGACTAAAACGGTCCGATTTTTTGTAGTTGTGTCTGACGCCGGCCTTAGGGTTATAATTAGGGTTAGGGTTATAATTAGGGTTAGGGTTATAATTAGGGTTAGGCTGGGTTCATACTGCATTATGGCAGTCCGTTAGACGGACTGCGTTACACCGCGGTATAACGCGGTGTAACGCAGTCCGTTAATGCTGCCATTCACCCCCATTTGAGGGCGCATCGCGACGAATGCTGTAAAACGGTATGCGTTCGCGACATGCCATCATTCAGTGACGGAGCCTCGGACGCGGGCTGCAGCGTCTGGGCTCCGTCACCGCTAGCGCAGATGAATCATCTGCTGATTCCTCTGCGCTAGCGGGTATAGCATAACGCGATCGCGTTATGCTATACCGTTACCAGCCCGTCAATGCTATGTGTTGAACGGGCTGGTAAATTGCAAAATGAACCCAGCCTTAGGGTTAGGGTTATAATTAGGGTTAGGGTTACAATTAGGTTTAGGGTTACAATTAGGGTTAGGGCTACAATTAGGGTTAGGGTTACAATTAGGGTTGGAATTAGGGTTGGGATTAGGGTTAGGATTAGGGTTAGGGTTGGGATTAGGGGTGTGTTGGGGTTAGGGTTGGAGCTAGAATTGAGGGGTTCCCACTATTTAGGCACATCAGGGGTCTACAAACATGACGTGGCGTTCAAAAAGTCAGATGGCGCTCCCTCCCTTCCAAGCCCTGCCGTGCGCCCAAACAGTGGTTGACGCCAAAATATGGGGTATCAGCGCACTCAGGACAAATTGCCCACCAATTTTGGGGTTCTAATTTCTCTTGTTACCCTTGGGAAAATAAAAAATAGCTGGCTAAAAAAATAATTTTTGAGGAAAAAATTTTTTTTTATTTTCACGGCTCTGTGTTTATAAAATTTCTGTGAAGCACTTTGGGGTTCAAAGTGCTCACCACACATCTAGATAAGTTCCTTAGGGGGTGTAGTTTCCAAAATGGGGTCACTTGTGGGGGTTTTTCCACTGTTTAGGCACATCTGGGGCACTGCAAACGGAACATGACACCCATCAACGTCTGCATTCCAAAACGTTATTACTTCCTTTCCAAGCCCTGCTGTGCGCCCAAACAGTTCCCCCCCCACATATTTGGTATCAGCGTACTCAGGACAAATTGGACAACAACTTTTGGGGTCCAATTTCCTTGTGAAAAATCAAAAATTTGGGACTAAAAAAATAATTTTTGTGGAAAATTGTTTTTTGTTTTTTTTTTCACACCCAGGCATTACAAACCTTTGTGAAACACTTTGGGGTTCAAAGTGCTCACCACAGATCTAGATAAGTTCCTTACGGGGTCTAGTTTCCAAAATGGGGTCACTTGTGGGGGTTTTCCACTGTTTAGGCACATCTGGGGCACTGCAAACGGAACATGACCCCCATCAATGTCAGCATTCCAAAACGTTATTACTTCCTTTCCAAGCCCTGCTGTGTGCCAAAACAGTTTCCCCCCCCACATATTTGGTATCAGCGTACTCAGGACAAATTGGACAACAACTTTTGGGGTCCAATTTCCTTGTGAAAAATCAAAAATTTGGGACTAAAAAATCATTTTTGTGGAAAATTGATTTTTTTTTTTCACACACAGGCATTATAAACTTTTGTGAAACACTTGGGGGTTCAAAGTGCTCACCACAGATCTAGATAAGTTACTTAGGGGGTCTAGTTTCCAAAATGGGGTCACTTGTGGGGGTTTTCCACTGTTTAGGCTCATCTGGGGCACTGCAAACGGAACATGACCCCATCAACGTCTGTATTCCAAAACTTTATTACTTCCTTTCCAAGCCCTGCCGTGCGCCCAAACAGTTTCCCCCCCCAACATATTTGGTATCAGCATACTCAGGACAAATTGGACAACAACTTTTAGAGTCCAATTTCCTTGTGAAAAATTTGGGACTAAAAAATCATTTTTGTGGAAAATTGTTTTTTTTTCACACCCAGGCATTATAAACTTTTGTGAAACACTTGGGGGTTCAAAGTGCTCACAACAGATCTAGATAAGTTCCATAGGGGGTCTAGTTTCCAAAATGGTGTTACTTGTGGGGGGTTTCCACTGTTTAGGCGCATCAGAGGCTCACCAAACGCGACATGGTGTCCAATCTCAATTCCAGCCAATTTTGGTTTGAAAAAGTCAAACAGCGCTGCTTCCATTCCAAGCCCTGCCATGCGCCCAAACAGTGGTCCCCCCCATATATGGGGTATCAGCATACTCAGGACAAATTGGACAACAACTTTTGTGGTCTAATTTCTCCTGTTACCCTTGGGAAAATAAAAAATTGGGGACTAAACGATCAGGTTTGTGGAAAAAATATGATTTTTTATTTTCACGCCCGGGCGTTATAAACTTCTGTGAAGCACTTGGGGTTCAAAGTGCTCACCACACATCTAGATAAGTTCCTTAGGGGGTCTAGTTTCCAAAATGGGGTCACTTGTGGGGGGTTTCCACTGTTTAGACACATCAGGGCCTCTACAAATGCGACATGGCGTCCAGCCAATTCCGCGTTGAAAAAGTCAAACGGAGCTCCTTCCCTTGCGACCTCTGCCGTGCGCCCAAAAAGTGGTTTACCCCAACATATGGGGTATCTGCATGCTCAGGACAAATTGCACAAAAACTTTTGGGGTCTTGTTACCCTTGGGAAAATAAAAATTGGGGTGAAAAGATCATTTTTGTGGAAAAAATATGATTTTTTATTTTCTCGGCTCTACGTTATAAACTTGTGTGAATCACTTGGAGGTTCAAAGTGCTCACCACACATCTAGATAAGTTCCTTAAGGGGTCTAGTTTCCAAAATGGGGTCACTTGTTGGGGGTTTCCACTGTTTAGGCACATCAGGGGCTCTCTAAACGCGACATGGCATCCAGCCAATTCTGCGTTGAAAAAGTCAAACAGCGCTCCTTCCCTTGCGACCTCTGCCGTGCGCCCAAAAAGTGGTTTACCCCCACATATGGGTATCAGCGTACTCAGGACAAATTGCACAAAAACTTTTGCAGTCTTGTTACCCTTGGGAAATTAAAAATTGGGGTGAAAAGATCATTTTTGTGGAAAAAAAAATGATTTTTTTTTTTCACGGCTCTACATTATAAACTTGTGTGAAGCACTTGGAGGTTCAAAGTGCTCACCACAGATCTAGATAAGTTCCTTAAGGGGTCTTGTTTCCAAAATGGGGTCATTTGTGGGGTGTTTCCACTGTTTAAGCACATCAGGGGCTATCTAAACGCGACATGGCATTCAGCCAATTCTGCGTTGAAAAAGTCAAACGGCGCTCCTTCCCTTGCGACCTCTGCCATGCGCCCAAAAAGTGGTTTACCCCCACATATGGGGTATCGGCGTATTCAGAAGAAATTGCACAACAAATTTTGTGGTTCATGTTCTCTTTTAACACTTGTGAAAATAAAAAAATTGGTTCCGAAGTAAAGCTTTTGCAAAAAAAGTTAAATGTCAATTTTTTCCTTCCACATTGCTTCAGCTCCTGTGAAGCACCTGAAGGGTTAATAAACTTCTTGAATGTGGTTTTGAGCACCTTGAGGGGTGCAGTTTTTAGAATGGTGTCACTTTTGGGTATTTTCTATCATATAGACCCCTCAAAGTGACTTCAAATGTGATGTGGTCCCTAAAAAAAAATGGTGTTGTAAAAATGAGAAATCGCTGGTCAACTTTTAACCCTTATAACTTCCTAACAAAAGAAAATTTTGTTCCCAAAATTGTGCTGATGTAAAGTAGACATGTGGGAAATGTTATTTATTAAGAAATTTGTGTGACATATCTCTCTGATTTAAGGGCATAAAAATTTAAAATTTGAAAATTGCTAAATTTTCAAAATTTTCGCCATATTTCCGTTTTTTTCATAAATAAACACATGTCATATCAAAGAAATTTTACCACTAATGTGAAGTACAATATGTCACGAAAAAACAATCTCAGAATCAGCAGGATTCGTTAAAGCGTTCCAGAGTTATAACCTCATAAAGTGACAGTGGTCAGAATTGTAAAAATTGGCCCGGTCATTAAGCTGCAAAATGGCTCTGTCACTAAGGGGTTAAAGAAAAAGATCATGCTAGTGGCTGTAATATTCAGAATGAACAATCGTAATAAGATCTTATTGCAAATCAATGTAAGAGTAACATTGTAAAGCTTATATTGACCATGCATAAGTTGAACAGAAGCTGAAATCCATAAATGAAACCCATTATCAAGGTGTTTGAGGGGTGACCCATATAGAGAAGTGCAGAGTGTAAAAGAAACCTTGCTTACCAGATTATGCGTATAATCAGAGCAATATCTGTAAAAAGTAATAAGACCGCTTTGTGAAGAAACCATCTATTGTATAGACAGAGTAGATTCTATTTCACTGATCACCATTATATAGTATATGCTGCTTCAACCAGTGTCAAATTCCTAACAAGGGTGGGTGATTTTTCTGGATGTTAAATACTTGTCATGGAAAAGGTTGAGGTGTACCACACAGGGGAAAATTTTAGCCAGCCCATACAGTATGGGCATTCCATATATAGCAGACCAGCTTCTTTAAATTGGGCCTAGTTTTTAATTAGACCTTACTCCACGTCTCATCATCCAACGCCACTAGATCACCAGGGTTAACGTGTTACGTGCTGCTACAGCCATTGTCAAAATTCTAACAAGGGTGGGTGTTTTTGCTGGGCATTAAATACTTGTTATGGAAAAGGTTGAGATGTACCCCACAGGGGAAAATGTTGGCTAGCCCATACACTTACTGTATGGCCATTCCATGTCTAGGAGAACTGCTTGTTTCAACTGGGCTTAGTTTTTAATCAGACTTTCCTCCACATCTCATGATCCACCACCACTAATTCCCCAGTTTAACGTGTTCCATTCTTCTACAGCCAGTGACGAATTCCTAACAAGGGTGGGTCTTTTTACTGGGAGTTAAATACTTGTTATAGAAAAGGTTGAGGTGCACCCCACAGGGAAAATGTTGGCCAGCCCATACTATTAGTGTATGTGCTTTCCATGTCTAGGAGACCTTTAAAGTGGGCCAAATTTTTAATCAGGCCTTCCTCCACATCTCATCATCCACCGCCACTAGATCACCAGGGTTAACGTGTTCCATGCTGCTACAGCCACTGTTGAATACCTAATAACGGTGGGTGTTTTTGCTGGGTGTTATACTTATTATAGAAAAGGTTGAGGTGTACCTCACAGGGGAAAAAGTTGTCCTGCCCGGTATTCCATGTCTAGGAGACTCGCGCCTTTAAAATGGGCCTAGTTTTTAATCAGGCCTTCCTCCACGTCTCAGTATCCACCGCCAATAGATCACCAGGATTAACGTGTTCCGTGCTGCTACAGCCATTGTCAAAATCCTAACAAGGGTGGATGTTTTTGCTGAGCGTTAAATTCTTGTAATGGAAAAGGTTGAGGTGTACCTCACGGGGGAAAAAGTTGTCCTTCCCGGTATTCCATGTCTAGGAGACTCGCGCCTTTAAAATGGGCCTAGTTTTTAATCAGGCCTTCCTCCACGTCTCATCATACACCGCCACTAGATCATCAGGGATAAATGGTGTGCACTCGAATATATCAATGGCGAGGTGCTAGTGTCATGGAATAAATCCCAATCTAGACATGTAAATAGCACTGCACTCTCAAACGGGAATTCCATGCAAAATAGAGTAAATATTTATTAAACAACCAAAAGCGATGAGGAACATATTTTACAAAGCGACACAAAAAACAGACGTTTCGACTCTCCCGAGTCTTTTTCAAACAGCCGCTGAAAAATGCTTCAGAGAAGTATTAATTATGAGATTAGTGGGTTTCTATATCTGTTCCAATAGAGTACTCAAGAACAAAAATAATAAGAAAGGATGACTCCCCAAAAGAATGGCCTGGGTGGTTGTTAGATAATAAATGGAAAGAAGTAACCTTCGAGTAGGAAAGTGAAGAATCTGGTACGATTAGTGTGTCAGCAACGCTCCCGCGTCTCGCTGGTTAGTGGCGTGCTAACCAGCGAGACGCGGGAGCGTTGCTGACACACTAATCGTACCAGATTCTTCACTTTCCTACTCGAAGGTTACTTCTTTCCATTTATTATCTAACAACCACCCAGGCCATTCTTTTGGGGAGTCATCCTTTCTTATTATTTTTGTTCTTGAGTACACTATTGGAACAGATATAGAAACCCACTAATCTCATAATTAATACTTCTCTGAAGCATTTTTCAGCGGCTGTTTGAAAAAGACTCGGGAGAGTCGAAACGTCTGTTTTTTGTGTCGCTTTGTAAAATATGCTCCTCATCGCTTTTGGTTGTTTAATAAATATTTACTCTATTTTGCATGGAATTCCCGTTTGAGAGTGCAGTGCTATTTACATGACTAGATCATCAGGGTTAACGTGTTCCGTGCTGCTACAGCCATTGTCAAAATCCTAACAAGGGTGGAGTTTTTGCTGGGCTTTAAATACTTCTTATGGAAAAGGTTGAGTTGTGCCCCACGGGGGGAAATGTTGGCCAGCCCATACACTTAGTGTATGGGCATTCCTTGTCTAGGAGACCTGCTCCTTTAAATTGGGCCTAGTTTTTAACCCCTTCATGACCTTGCCATTTTTTGAAATTCTGACCAGTGTCCCTTTATGAGGTAATAACTCAGGAACGCTTCAACGGATCCTAGCGATTCTGAGATATTGGGCTTCATGTTAGTGGTAAATTTAGGTCGATAATTTTTGCATTTATTTGTGAAAAAATTGGAAATTTGGCGAAAATTTTGAAAAATTCGCAATTTTCAAATTTTGAATTTTTATTCTGTTAAACCAGAGAGTTATGTGACACAAAATAGTTAATAAATAACATTTCCCACTTGTCTTCTTTGCATCAGCACAATTTTGGAAGCAATTTTTTTTTTTTTAAGGAAATTATAAGGGTTAAAAGTTGACCAGCGATTTCTCATTTTTACAGCAAAATTTACAAAACCATTTTTTTAGGGACCACCTCACATTTGAAGACACTTTGAGGGGTCTATATGGTAGAAAATACCCAAAAGTGACACCATTATAAAAACTGCACCCCTCAAGCTACTCAAAACTACATTCAAGAAGATTATTAACCCTTCAGGTGCTTCACAGGAACTAAAGCAACGTGGAAGGAAAAAATGGACATTTTAATTTTTCCAACAAAAATTTTATTTTAGCATCAATTTTTTCATTTTTTCATGGGCAACAGGATAAAATGGATCCTAAAATTTGTTGGGCAATTTCTCCTGAGTACACAGATACCTCATATGTGGTCATAAACCACTGTTTGGGCGCACGGCAGGGCTTAGAAGGGAAGGAGCGCCATTTGACTTTTTGAATGGAAAATTAGCTCCAATCATTAGCGGACACTATGACGCGTTTGGAGAGCCCCTGTGTGCCTAAACAATGAAAAAACCCCACATGTGACACCATTTTGGAAACTAGACCTCTTATGGAACTTATGTAGATGTGTTGTGAGCACTCTGAACCCCCAAGTGCTTCACAGAAGTTTATAACGCAGAGCAGTGAAAATAAAAAATCATTTTTTTCCTCAAATTATTTTTTAGCCCGCTATATTTTATTTTCACAAGAGTAACAGGAGAAATTGGACCCCAAAAGTTGTTGTGCAATTTGTCCTGAGTATACCAATACCCCATATGTAGGGGGGGGACCACTGTTTTGGCGCATGGGAGAGCTCAGAAGGGAAGGAGCGCCATTTTGGAATGCAGACTTGATGGAATGTTCTGAGGGCGTCATGTTGCGTTTGCAGAGCCCCTGATGTGCCTAAACAGTAGAAACCCCACACAAGTGACCCCATTATGGAAACTAGACCCCCCTAGGAGCTTATCTAGATGTGTAGTGAGCACTTTGAACCCCCAAGTGCTTCACAGAAGTTTATAAACGCAGAGCAGTGAAAATAAATTATTTTTGTTTCTCAAAAATGATTTTTTAGCCTATTTTTTAATTTTCCCAAGGGTAACAGGATAAATTGAACACCAAAAGTTGTTGTCCAGTTTTTCCTGAGTACGCTGGTGTCCCATATGAGGGGGGAACCACTGTTTGGGTGCACAGCAGGGCTCAGAAGGGAAAGAGCGCCATTTGACTTTAATGGAAAATTAGCTCCAATCGTTAGCAGACACCATGTCGTGTTTGGAGCTCCCCCACAAATGACCCCATTTTGGAAACAAGACCCCCTAAGGAACTTTTTTAGATGCACAGTGAGCACTTTGAACCCCCAGGTGCTATACAGAAGTTTATAACGCACAGCCCTGAAAATAGAAAATAATTTTTTTTTTCAAAAAATGATTTTTTTAGCCCCCTATTTTTTATTTTCACAATGGTTACAGGAGAAATTGGACCCCAAAAGTTGTTGTCCAGTTTGTCCTGAGTACGCTTGTACCCCATATGTGGGGGGTAACCACTGTTTGGGCACACGTCAGTGCTCGGAAAGGATGTAGTGACGCTTTGAAATGCCGACTTGATGGAATGGTCTGCGGGCATCTTGTTACATTTGCAGAGCCCCTGATGTGCCCAAACAGTAGAAACCAACCACAAGTGACCTCATTTTGTAAACTAGACCCCCCAAGGAACTTATCCAGATGTGTGGTGAGCACCTTGAACCCCCACGTGCTTCACAGAAGTTTATAATGCAGAGCTGTAAAAACAAAAAATCATTTTTTTCCTCAAAAACTGATTTTTTTAACCCACAATTTTTATTTTCACAACGGTAACAGGAGAAATTGGACCCCAAAAGTTGTTGTACAGTTTGTCCTGAGTACACTGGTACCCCATATGTGGGAGAAAACTACTGTATGGGCACACGTCGGGGCTCGGAAGTGAAGTAGTGATGTTTTGAAATGCCAACTTGATGGAATGGTCTGCGGGTGTCATGTTACGTTTGCAGAGCCCATGATGTGCCTAAACAGTAGAAACCCCCCCAAGTGACCACATTTTGGAAACTAGATCCCCCAAGGAACTCCTATAGATGTGTGGTGAGCACTTTGAATCTCCAAGTTCTTCACAGAAGTTTATAAAAGCAGAGCTGTGAAAATAAAATTTTTTTTTTCCACAAAAATAACTTTTTTAGTCCCCAATTTTTTTTCCCAAGAGTAACAGGAGAAATTAGACCCCCAAAGTTGTTGTGCAATTTTTACTGAGTACGCTGATACCCCATATGTGGGGGTAAACCACTGTTTGGGCACACGTCGGGGCTCGGAATAAAGGGAGCACTGTTTCACTTTTAACAGCCAATCAGAGCGATCGTAGCCACGTAGGGGTTAAGCCAACCCCCCTGTGGTGAAGCACAAAGGGTCTTGTGCCTGCGTGTTGGGTGACCTTTCAGTGACCCCGGTCACCAACCCGCAGGAACGCGATCCTTTCATGACACATACGCTGTGTCACATGTCATGAAGGGGTTAAACAGGCCTTCCTCCACATCTACACATCTCATCATCCACTGTCACTAGATCACCAGGGTTAACGTGTTCCGTGCTGCTATAGCCAGTGTCGAATTCCTAACAAGGGAGGGTTTTTTTGCTGGGCGTAAAATACTTGTTATGGAAAAGGTTGAGGTGTACCCCTCAGGGGAAAATGTTGGCCAGCCAGTGTCGAATTCCTAACAAGAGTGATATAGGAAAGATGTGTATCTTCGTACCGTGTTAGCCAGTAGATAGAAAAATATTTAGAATTGAGAGTCCTCAGTGGTTGATACCTTTTAATGGCTAACTGAAAAGATGACAACAAGAGTGAATGTTTTTGCTGGGTGTTAAATACCTGTTATGGAAAAGGTTGAGGTGTACCGTACAGGGGAAAATGTTGGCCTGCCCATACACTTAGTGTATGGGCATTCCATATCTAGGAGACCCGCTTGTTTCAATTGGGCTTAGTTTTTAATAAGGCCTTACTCCACGTCTCATCATTCACCGCCACTAGATCACCAGGATTAACGTGTTCCATGTTGCTACAGCCATTGTCAAAATCCTAACAATGGATGTTTTTGCTGGGCGTTAAATACTTGTTATGGAAAAGGTTAAGTTGCACCCCACAGGGGAAAATGTTGGCGGGCCCATACACTTAGTGAATGGGCATTTCATGTCTAGCAGGGGCTGTAACGAGCACAGCTGAGTGGAAGCCCCCCATTACTGCACTTGGGCAGGGGGAAGGGGTTTTCATTGAAAAAAGTGCATTTTTAAATGGAAGTGAGGTGATTGGTGGATGGGGACAGGGAATTTGAGAAAGGGGGCGGTATAGGGGGTAGGGTAGTGGAAAAAGTGCTGGAAGTGTCGTTACCTTAGTGAAATCCTGAAGAGAAGTCCAGCAAGGAGTCTGTGGATTCTCTTATCGACCGTCTGCGGGATGTGGCGCGATCCAGGAGAGGGGGGATGGCTGGAAGAACAGTTGTCCTCCCTCCTGGGGGATCCCGGCGGTCGAGCAGTGAGCAGCAGGGGCCGGAGGAATCGGCCTCCGGAGCGACTTTCTCCCCAGCCAGTAGCGCGCGGTGGACGCAGGCAGAGGAGCCCCTCCGGGGACCCCGCGGATGCCGGGCGCAGCGGTGTGCTTCCGGCGGGAATCTGAGAAGCCGGTCCACTGGCGTGGGATGGCGGAGGCAGAGCGGCGGGGAGCCAGAAATTGCGGAGCCCCCACAGCAGAGCAGCGGTCCAGAGAGTGGAGGCCGTAGAGCGAGCGGGCAGGCGGCGGTGGGTCCAGCGACGCGGCCTAAGCCGCAGACCCGGGCCGCTAATCGAGCGGGGCCTAGGCTGGAAGTGCAGGCCGCATGTGGACCAGAAGTGCGGCCTAGGCCTCAGCGGCGCGCGTCTGGTAGTGGAAGGCCCGGGCCGGAAAGCGGGGCCGCATCTGGTATGCGGGGGGCACGGCGGGAGGAACGGGCCGCGGCGGTGCAGCGGCATAGCGGGCGGACTTCACGGGCCCGCGGCTGGGTCAGCAGAAGCGCTGGCTCGCGGCGGGGCCCGGACGACTACTAGGGGAATGACGGAAGTATCGGGCGCAACGCTGGGCCGGGCGCTGCCAGGGCAAGGATCGAGCTAGTCGGCCTGGAGGTCCAGAGACGGGGGGAGGGCTGGCTGCGGCAAAGAGGGCCTGACAGCAGTGGCTCCATCGGGGGAAGAGCGACGGGCAGCATCCAGGAGCTGCCTGGCAGACCTTATCGCAGCAGGGCAGGTCGCGCTGCAGGAACCTCAGCGCTGTCCCGTTCACGTTTGCGGGCAGTGGAGCGGCGTTCTTCATTGGCACCGGTCCCACCTGATGACGAGGAGGTCAGGGGCGCAGGCCTGGAGCCATGAAGCGAGAAGAGGATTCGGATTCGGGCAGCGATTGTCAAGTGGAAACGAGACGTATGGATTCCGGATTTTCGGCTGCCGGGGACACAGCACCCGTGCAGCTTTGTGAGCATGACTCTGTGTATTGTGTGTTGCCTGCAGGGGCTGGTGTGCAGGGGGTTATGGCAGGTCAGATGTCGGGGTTGTGGGGGCAGCAGGAGGGGGGCCCGTGTGTAGGGAAAGTGTAGGGATATCAGTGAGGTTTTACATAATATGTCGCAGATATTGCATAGATTGGAGCAGAGCCACAGGAACGGTTAGGTGTTCGCTAGTGGGGGCATGGTTGCTGGGGACGATTACCGGGTCGGCAGGGGGCAGTGTTGGTACTGGGTCAGTGGAAGTGGAGAGGACCAGTGGGTCGGCCGTTTCGGTGTCTGTCCGAGGGGCCCTTGGGAGCTCATTTAAAGAAGGAGGTTAAGGAAAAGATTTGGCGGAATAAATATGTGGAGATATTCTCCTTCCTGCCATTGGAAAAATTTTATCTAGACAAAGGGTAAAAGGATGACAGCAAAAAGGAGGAAGAAGAGAAGCGGCGGTGGCGGTTCATTCCGTAAATCTTTGTGAATTGGTAACAGGCCTTTGCAATATTCGCTAGTGTGATCAGGGAAAAGGGCCCTGAAAATTGTTCGGGTTTATTTTGTTACTTGGATGCGATTGGGGAAGCGGATAGGACATATGGGGGCATGGCGTGGCTGCGTTATGACGAACAATTTTGGCAAAGGAAGGCGGTGCGACCAGAGATCAAATGGGATCAGAAAGATATCGGGCTCTGGTTGAAAGTTATGGCGCCAGTTAGATACAGGCAGTCCTTTCAGGGCGGAGGAGGAGGGGCTAGCAGTCAGCAGTCAGGACGTGGTGGTAGCGGACAAGGGACGCAAGGAACAAAGGAAAAGACAGGGACTAGCTGGCAGTTTAATGACGGCCAATGCAAGTACAGCAGTACATGCAAGTTTAAGCACGAGTGCTCTTTCTGCAGTGGGAGTTCCCACGGGGCGCCAAAATGTTTTAAAAAGGCAAAGGGAAAGCCAGCGGTGGGTGCTGGTCAGGGGGGAGTCACCGGTGAGACTTCAAAAGATGGCCCCCTTTCTAAATAGATACCCGACCGGGTCGGGGCTGAGGTCATTAGGAGTGGGTTTGCTGACGGCTTTAGGATTCCTCCCCCTAGTCATACGGTTCCGTTTTCAATTAAGAACCTGAGGTCAGCAGATTTGCATGCGGAGGTCGTTAGTGCAAAATTGTTAAAGGAAGTTGAGCTAGGCCATATGTGGGGCCCGTTTCCTTCCTTGCCGGTGTCTGGAGTGATTGTTTCTCCACTGGGGGTAGTTCCTAAGAAGAAACCGAATAAGTTTAGGTTGATTCAACATTTGTCATACCCGAAGGGTCTGTCAGTTAATGACGGGATATCACAAGAGTTGTGTTCAGTTGAGTACCCGTCATTTGATATGGCAGTGAGATGGGTGAGAAAATGCGGTAGAGGGGCTTTACTCGCAAAGACCGAGTTTTTTGTTTGCTTCCGATGCACCCTGATAGTATTACGCTGTTAGGTTGTTTTTGGGATGGCGGTTTCTATTTGGACAGATGTTTGCCGATGGGTTGCGCTATTTCGTGTTCATTGTTTGAGACGTTCAGTACGTTTTTAGAGTGGGTTGTGAGGGATGTTTCGGGGGTCCAATCGGTAATTCACTATTTGGATGATTTTTTGTTTCATTGGACCACCAGATTTGGTGCTTTGTAGGAGCTCGTTGTCGGCTATGAAGTGGGTGGCAGGAACGTTTGGTGTTTCGTTAGCGGGAGAAAAGACAGAAGGCCCTTGTAAGTTGCTGAGTTTCCTTGGTATTTTGATTGATTCGGATCTGATGGAGTGCAGGCTTCCGGAAGACAAATTGTTGCTGCTGAAGCAGGAAGTGGATAGGGTTCGGAAGTTACGGAAGTTGACGTTAAAAGAATTACATTTGTTGTTGGGAAGATTAAATTTCGCCTGTAGGATCATACCTATGGGTAGGATATTTTGTCTCAGGTTAGCTAGTGCGACGGCGGGGGTGAAGGCAGCCCATCATTTCATTAGATTGAAGGAGCACAGGGAGGATTTAATGGTTTGGCAGCGTTTTTTGGAACATTATAATGGCCGGTCGCTGATCCAGCAAGACGTTATAAGTAATTTTAAATGTAAAACTCTCACTGATGTGGCTGGCGGAATCGGTTACGGAGCTTATTGCAAAGGGAGGTGGAGTGTCGGGGGTTGCAAGAGGAGTGGCGGAAATTGGGCTGGATGAAGAATTTGGCTTTGTTGGGGTTGTTCCAGATTGTGGTAGCAGTTTTTATTTGGGGGGAGTTGTTTAAGGACAGGACGATTCGTTTTCATTGCGATAACATGTGTGTGGTGGGGATAATTAACAGTTTGTTGGCATCATCCCCTCCGGTGATTAAATTAGTCCGTGAGCTGGTGTTACTTTGTTTGAAGTTGAATGTGTGCATTACGACGGTTTATGTTCCCGGTGTTCAAAATTCTATAGCGGACTCTCTATCTCGTTTTCAGTGGCAGAGGTTCCGGGAATTGGTGCCAGAAGCGGAGGCTGCGGGAACGGTGTGAGTCGATTAATTCGGGAGTCGGTTACTGAGCGAACCTGGGCGTCGTACGAAGAGTCATGGAGGGTGTGGCAAGATTGGCTGTTGGGGTGTCCAGCAGTGGAATCTGATGCGGATAGGGTACAGGTGTTGTTGTGTTTGATTAGCGAGATGGCTGATAGGGCCTGGTCGGTGTCGAAAGTGAACAAATTTGTCGCGGGCCTTGCTTTTGGTTTGTGACTGGCAGGGATGGTAGATGTTACCAAAAATTTTCTATAATAAGACCACGGCACTCTGGTGAAGGAGGTGGCGGTGCCCAAGTACGGTATCCAACCAAATTATAGTATAATGAACTTGGCACTCAACAATAGAAGCAGGTGAACAATGTTTTATATTGTGGCATCCAAATAGACAGAAGTTTATATTTTAAATGTTTTTGGTCCAATCCTGGACCTTCCTCAGAAAAATACTTCCTTTGAAAATCAACTGGATATATCATAGACAAAGTGACATATGGTGTAGCGTTTAGTCACAGCGCCGTGTTTAACAAAAGAGGACACTGTGAAGGCAGGCTAAGGTAGTGGCACACCAATGGTGTGTGGATAGATTATGCTGAAGGGTGAATCTGGGGTTAATACTCCCCGTGTTGGAGTTTTGGCACTTTGAGCTGTGTCCAGGAGATGCAGGGAACTGCTGCTTGTGAAGACGCTAGCGTCCTCTTTCGTTAAACACCGCGCTGTGACTAAACGCTACACCATATGTCATTTTGTCTATGAGAGGCATTCGGCGGGGCAATAGGTGTTTGGACAAGAGAAGACCGATTTCTTTCAGCATGCTTGAACGATTGGGTAGAGTCCTGGAGAGGATTTGTTCTTCTAATTTTGAGGTCGCCTTGTTTAAACTGGCTTTTTCCTTAGCTTTTTGCAGGGTCTTGCGGATAGGTGAGCTTGTGTCTAGCAGTAGGAACAGAATGGGGGGTATGATGGCGGAGGATGTAGAATTGCGATCGGGTTGCATAATTTTTTGTATACGATGGTCAAAGACGAATCAGTTGGGAAAGGGTAAATGAGTGGTGCTTGGGAAGGTGGGAGGCGCAGGTATGGGTCCGCAAAAATGTCTATGCGAGTATTGGCGGTTGTGGGTCGGCAAGTCGGGACCACTTTTATGCCACCAGCAGGGGGCATTTTTGTCCAGATTTCAGTTTAGAGCGGTGCTCAAAAAAGGGTTGAAGAGGTTGGGTGTATCTCCGGACATATACGGTTCGCACTCGTTTCAGATTGGTGCGGCGTCGGAGGCACATGATCGGGGGCTGGGTCCGGAAGCGATTCGCCGTATTGGTAGATGGATCTCTAACTGTTATCTAAGCTACGTCCGTTCTTAAGGTAAAGGTAGCGACGCTGAATTTGTTTGTCACATTGTTGTTGTTTTTATCTATTTACAGATGGTGGGCCTTTATTGGCGTGGATTTTCGGGCTTTCATTCGTGCATTTGGGGACGCTGCGTGCTGACATGAGGCCGGACGGCAGACAACTGGGATTTGATAGACAACAGGTGGTCGTACTGTGGTTGGGGTTCAGGGGTATGGTGTGGGCCCGAGTTTTGGGGGAATTTTCCAGAGCAGTGCGTTTCAACAGATCTCCAAACATTTGGGTGGTGCATATGGGTAGGAATGACTTGGGGGTTAAGCCAGTTAGGGACTTGATTAGGGACATTCGTTTTGATTTGTTGAGGTTATGGATGTTGTTTCTGGGGGTATTGACTGTTTGATCGGGCATCATTCCTAGGAAAAAGTGGAGGGGAGCTAGATCTTTAAAAGGAATCAATAGAGCAAGGGTCAAGCTGAACAGGGCTTTTTCAGCTTTTGTTTCTAGGAATGGCGGTATTAGTGTGAGACATTCTGAACTGAAGTCCAGAGAGGGTAATTTTTGGAGAGTGCACTTGAATGATATCGGTATCGACTTGTAAGCCTTAGCGATTCAGGAAGGTTTGGAGAGAGTTATGATTGCATTGGGGAACTCACTAACCTGAGGAGTCAGGGCTGTTCGTGGTTGGCTGAGGTGTGGGGGTTCTTGGAGTTGTTATGATTTGCGGATGGAATTGGGGAGTAAATTCCGGACATTTAAAGGAGGTGGGGATTGATCTGGCTTCTGGTTATGGGCTCTGGACGGGGTTTTACCCTGGGAGCTGGTGGCGTTTTAGTCTTCCCTGAACGGGTTGTTTGGTGCCCTCAAGCTGGTAGTTTACGGCTGAGGGTAACATGGTGGTGGAATTTGTTTTCGGTTGATGGACAAGAAAGCCAGATCTTTTAGCTCCAAGAACCCTCCCCTCGTATCTCATAAAAGATGTTTGGTGTATGTATATATATATTTTGTTTATATATATGCATGTATGTTTATTTATGTTATGTTTGTTAATAAACTGGCCGCTGTGGCCAATATTATCCAAAAAGAATTTAAGTGTTATGTTTTATTTTCAAGGAGCTTTATCGGGCGGAATTATTGGGGCATAAGAGTGGGCGGTCATAAGGTAAGAAAAACCCCCACCGAGTAGCCATATGCGGTCAAGGAGACCCGCTCCTTTAACTTGGGCATAGTTTTTAATCAGGCCTTCCTCCACGTCTTATCATCCACTGCTACTAGATCACCAGGGTTAACGTGTTCCGTGCTGCTACAGCTAGTGTCAAATTCCTTACAAGGGTGGGTGTTTTTGCTGGGTGTTCAATACTTGTTATGGAAAAGGATGAGGTGCACCCCACAGGGGAAAATGTTGGACAACCCATGCACTTAGTATATGGGCATTGATTGTCTAGGAGACCAGCTCATTTAAATTGGGCCTAGTTTTTAATCAGGCCTTCCTCCACGTCTCATCATACACCGCCACTAGATCACCAGGGTTAACGTGTTCCGTGCTGTAACAGCCATTGTCAAAATCCTAACAAGGGTGGGTGTTTTTGCTGGGCTTTAAATACTTGTTATGGAAAAGGTTGAGGTGTGACCCACAGAGGAAAATGTTGGCCAGCCTATACACTTAGTATATGGGCATTCCATATCTAGGAGTCCCCTTCCTTTAAATTGGGCCTAGTTTTTAATCAGGCCTTCCTCCACGTCTCATCATTCACCACCACTAGATCACTAGTATTAACGTGTTCCATGCTGCTGCAGCCATTGTCAAAATCCTAACAAGGGTGGGTGTTTTTGCTGGGCTTTAAATACTTCTTATGGAAAAGGTTGAGATGTGCCCCATGGGGGGAAATGGTGGCCAGCCCATACACTTAGTGTATGGGCATTCCTTGTCTAGGAGACCTGCTCCTTTGAATTGGGCCTAGTTTTTAATCAGGCCTTCCTCCACATCTACACATCTCATCATCCACTGTCACTAGATCACCAGGGTTAACGTGTTCCGTGCTGCTATAGCCAGTGTCGAATTCCTAACAAGGGAGGGTTTTTTTGCTGGGTGTTAAATACTTGTTATGGAAAAGGTTGAGGTATACCCCACAAGGGAAAATGTTGGCCAACCCATACATTTAGTGTATGGGCATTCCATGTTTAGGAGACCCGCTCCTTTAAATTGGGCATAGTTTTTAATCAGGCCTTCCTCCACGTCTCATCATCCTCCGCCACTAGATCACCAGGGTTAACAAGTTCCGTGCTGCTACAGCCACTGTCAAAATCCTAACAAGTGTGGGTGATTTTACTGGGCGTTAAATACTTGTTAAACAAAAGGTTGAGGTATACCCCACAGGGGAAAATGTTGGACAGCCCATACACTTAGTGTATGGGCATTCCATGTCTAGGAGACCCGCTCCTTTAAACTGGGCCTAGTTTTTAATCAGGCCTTCCTCCACGTCTTATAATCAACCGTCACTAGATCACCAGGGTTAATGTGCAGTGCGCCCTCCAGAGTACATACATTTATTTTGATCACTGTGATAAACTCTCACAGTGATCAAAATAAATCAAAAAGTAAATAAAAGCCCCCTTTATCACCCCCATACGTAGGGACAAAAAGAAAAGAGAAAATATATTTTTGTTTTCTGTTACGGTTAGAATTAGTTAGGGTTAGGGTTAGCATTAGGGTTAGGGTTAGTCTGGATTCATATCGCATTATGGCAGTTCGTTAGACGGGCTACGTTACACCGCAGTATAACACAGTGTAACGCAGTCCGTTAACGCTGCCATTCACCCCCTTTTGCGGACTCATCGCGACGCATTCCGTAAAGCGGCATGCGTTCGCGACATGCCGTCATTCAGTGACAGAGCCTCGGACGCGGGCTGCAGCGTCTGGGCTCTGTCACTGCTAGCACAGATGAATCATCTGCTGATTCATCTGCGCTAGCGGGTATAGCATAACGCGATCGCGTTATGCTATACCGTTACCAGCCCGTCAACGCTATGTGTTGAACGGGCTGGTAAAATGTAATGTGAACCTAGCCTTTAGCATTAGGGTTAGAATTAGGGTTAGGGTTAAAATTAGGGTTATGGTTAGAATTAGGTTTATTGTTGGAATTTGGGATAGGGTTGGAATTAAGGTTACGGTTAGAATTAGTTTTAGGGTTGGAATTAGGGTTAGGGTTGGGATTTTGGTTAGGCTTGTGGTTAGGGTTAGAGTTAGGACTAGTGTTAGGGGTGTTTTGGGGTTAGGGTTGGGATTAGGGTAAGGCTTGTGGTTAGGGTTATGGTTAGGGTTGGGATTAGGGTTAGGGTTATGGTTAGGGGTGTGTTGGGGTTAGGGATGGAGCTAGAATTGAGAGGTTTCCACTATTTAGGTACATCAGGAGGTCTCCAAACGTGACATGGCGCCACGATTGATTCCTGCAAATTTTGCGCTCAAAAAGTCAAACAGTGCTCCCTTTATTCCGAGCCCCGACGTGTGCCCAAACAGTGGTTTACTCCCACATATGGGGTATCAGCGTACTCAGGAAAAATTGCACAACAACTTTTGGGGTCTAATTTCTCCTGTTACCCTAGGGAAAAAAATTGGGGACTAAAAGATTGTGTTTGTGGAAAAAAAATGATTTTTTATTTTCATGGCTCTGCGTTATAAACTTCTGTGAAGAACTTGGTGATCCAAAGTGCTCACCACACATCTAGAAGAGTTCCTTGGGGGATCTAGTTTCCAAAATGGGGTCACTTGGGGGGGTTTCCACTGTTTAGGCACATTATGAGCTCTGCAAACGTAACATGATGCCCGCAGACCATTCCATCAAGTCGGTATTACAAAGCGTCACTACTTCCCTTCTGAGCCCCGACATGTGCCCAAACAGTGGTTCCCTCCCACATATGGGGTACCAGCGTACTCAGGACAAACAGGACAACAACTTTTGGGGTCCAATTTCTCCTGTTACCCTTGTGAAAATAAAAAATTGTGGGCTAAAAAATGATTTTTTGAGGGAAAAAATGATTTTTTATTTTCATGGCTCTGGGAAGTTCTGTGAAGCACTTGGCGGTTTAAAATGCTCACTACACATCTAGATAAGTTCCTTGGGTGGTCTAGTTTCCAAAATGGGGTCTCTTGGGGGGTTTCCACAGTTTAGGCACATCAGGGGCTCTGCAAACGTAACATGACGTCCGCAGACCATTCCATCAAGTCAGCATTTCAAAACATCACTACTTCCCTTCCGAGCCCCGACGTGTGCCCATACAGTAGTTTTCTCCAACATATGGGATATCAGCGTACTCAGGACAAATTGGACAACAACTTTTGGGTCTAATTTAACATAGTAACATAGTTATTAAGGTTGAAGGAAGACTTTAAGTCCATCTAGTTCAACCCATATCCTATCCTAACCTGCCCTAACATGTTGATCCAGAGGAAGGCAAAAAAAAACCCAAGTGGCAAACAGTAAGCTTCACATTGGGGAAAAAAATCCTTCCCGACTCCACATATGGCAATCAGACTAGCTCCCTGGATCAACGCAGTATCTAGGAAACTTGTGAATATAGCCTGTAATATTATACTTTTCAAGAAAGGCACTCAGTCCCTTCTTAAATTTTAGTAAGGAATCACTCATTACAACATTAGACAGCAGAGTTCCATAGTCTCACTGCTCTTACAGTAAAGAATCTGCGTCTGTGATTATGGCTAAACCTTCTTTCCTCCAGACGTAGAGGATGCCCCCTTGTCCCCGTCACAGGTCTAAGAGTAAAAAGATCATTAGAAAGGTCTTTGTACTGTCCCCTCATATATTTATACATTGTAATAAGATCACCTCTAAGCCTTCGTTTTTCCAAACTAAATAACCCAAAGTGTAATAACCTGTCTTGGTATTGCAGACCCCCCAGTTCTCTAATAACCTTGATCGCTCTTCTCTGCACCCACTCCAGTTCAGCTAGGTCTTTCTTATACACCGGAGACCAGAACTGCACACAGTATTCTAAGTGTGGTCGCACCAGTGACTTGTATAGAGGTAAAATTATGTTCTCCTCATGAGCATCTATGCCTCTTTTAATGCATCCCATTATTTTATTTGCCTTGGCAGCAGCTGCCTGACATTGGCCACTAAATGTGAGTTTGTCGTCCACCCATAAACCCAGGTCTTTTTCAGTGACAGTTTTGCCCAGTGTTTTACAATTAAGCACATAATTATACATCTTGTTTGTTCTACCCAAGTGCATGACCTTACATTTATCCCCATTAAAGCTCATTTGCCATTTACCAGCCCAAACTTCTAGTTTACATAAATCCTCCTGTAATATAAAATTGTCCTCCTCTGTATTTATTACCCTGCAGAGTTTAGTGTCATCTGCAAATATTGAAATACTACTCTGTATGCCCCCTACAAGGTCATTAATAAATATGTTAAAGAGAAGAGGCCCCAATACTGACCCCTGTGGTACCCCACTGCTAACCGTGACCCAGTCCGAGTGTGCTCCATTAATAACCACCCTTTGTTTTCTATCCATGAGCCAGTTCTTAACCCACTTACACATATTTTCCCCTATCCCCATTGTTCTCATTTTATGTATCAACCTTTTGTGTGGCACGTTATCAAAAGCTTTTGAGAAGTCCAAGAACACCACGTCCACTGCATTCCCTTGGTCCAGTCCTGAACTTACCCCTTCATAAAAGCTTATCAGATTAGTCTGACAAGAACGGTCCCTCGTAAACCCATGCTGATACTGTCATGAGGTTATTCAGCCTCAGATACTCCAATATAGTATCCCTTAAAAAACCCTCCAGGATTTTACCCACAGTAGATGTTAAGCTCACTGGCCTATAATTTCCAGGTTCAGTTTTTGCCCCCTTTTTGAATATTGGCACCACATTTGCTACACGCCAGTCCTGTGGGCAGACCCCGTTATTATGGAATCTTTAAAGATTTAAAATAATGGTCTATCTATGACTGTACTTAATTCCTGCAGTACTCGGGGGTGTATCCCATCCAGGCCTGGGGATTTGTCAACTTTAGTGATTTTCAGACACCGCCGTACTTCCTGCTGGGTTAAGCAGGTGACATTTAATGGAGAATTTTTTTTTATCACTGATCATGTTATCTGTCATGGGATTTTCTTGTGTAAATACAGTTGAAAAAAAGTCATTTAGCATATTGGCTTTTTCCTCATCCTTATCTACCATTTCACCCAGACTATTTTTAAGGGGACCAACACTATCATTTTTTAGTTTCTTGCTATTTATGTAGTTAAAGAATATTTTGGGATTATTTTTACTTTCTCTGGCAATGAGTCTCTCTGCCTCAATCTTTGCTGTCTTGATTTGCTTTTTACAGAATTTATTCAGTCTTCTGTATTTATTTAATGCCTCATCACTACCTACTTGCTTTAATTCCCTAAACGCTTTATTTTTGTCACTTATTGCGCCCCTTACAGCTCTATTTAGCCATAGGGGTTTCCTCCTATTTCTAGCATGTTTATTCCCATAGGGTATATACTGTGCACAGGTCCTATTCAGGATACTAATAAACGTCTCCCATTTTCTTTGTGTATTTTTATGTCTCAGGATATCGTCCCAGTTTATTGCACTAAGATCATCTCTCATCCGTTGGAAATTTGCCTTCCTGAAGTTTAGTGTCCTTGTAACCCTTCGACTACTCATCTTATTAAAGGATACATGAAAGCTTATTATTTTGTGATCACTATTACCCAAGTGACCGCCAACCCTTATATTTGATATGCGGTCTGGCCTGTTGGTTAATATTAGGTCTAGCAGTGCCCCCCTCTTGTTGGGTCCTGAACTAGTTGTGAAAAGTAATTGTCTCTCATAGTTGCCAAAAACCTATTACCTTTGCTGGAACTACAGGTTTCTGTTCCCCAATGTATTTCAGGGTAGTTAAAGTCCCCCATAGTAATGACTTCTCCTTCCGTTGCTGCTTCATCTATTTGCTTTACGAGGATATTCTCTATTGCTTCCATTATTTTAGGAGACTTATAACAAACCCCTATCAGTAATTTATTATTTTTCCCCCCTCCCCTAATCTCCACCCACAGAGACTCTACATCTTCATTTGATTCACAGATATCACGCAGGATGGGTTTTAAGAATGATTTTACATATAAACACACACCTCCACCTCGCTTATTTTTACGGTCATTTCTAAACAGACTATAGCCCTGTAAATTAACTGCCCAGTCGTGGCTCTCATCCAGCCAAGTCTCAGATATCCCCACCATGTCATAATTATGTTCCAACAAAATTAATTCTAATTCCGCCATTTTGTTGGTGAGGCTTCTGGCATTAGTATACATGCACTTTATGTATCTCTCTGAACCTCTATTCTTTCTTAAATTAACTGTTCTAACCCCACCATTTTCTCCCCCAGCACAGCTGCACCCTCCCCATTGAGGTGCAGCCCGTCCCTAGCATAGAACCGGTAGCCAACTGAGAAGTCGGCCCAGTTCTCCAGGAACCCAAAACCCTCCTTCCTACACCAATTCTTGAGCCACTTATTAACCTCCCTAATCTCCCGTTGCCTCTCTGGTGTGACACGTGATACAGGCAGTATTTCAGAAAATACCACGTTGGAGGTCCTTGCTTTAAGCTTGCAGCCTAATTCCCTGAAATCGTCTTTAAGGACCTTCCACCTACCTCTAACTTTGTCATTTGTGCCAATGTGCACCATGACCGCTGGGCCCTCACCAGCCCCTCCCAGTAATCTGTCAACCCGATCAGCGATGTGTCGGACTCGAGCGCCAGGTAGGCAGCACACTGTTTGACGATCCCTGTCTTTGTGACAGATTGCCCTATTTGTTCCCCTAATAATTGAGTCCCCCACTACCAGCACCTGTCTGGCCTGCCCTGCTCTCCTAATTCCCCCCTTACTGGAGCAGACACTCCTCCGGCTTTCAGAGGACATGCCTGGCTGCAGCAGTGCTACCCCTGTACTGACAACCCCTCATCTGCCAACTTTGCAAAATTATTGGGGTGTGCCAGATCAGGACTAGCCTCCCTGGCGCTCTTCCCTCTTTCTAACTGTCACCCAGCTTCCTACTTCAGTGTCCTGCAGCTCTAAACTAGCATCCCCCCTCATCTATCCCATTGAGCGCCTGCTTAGTGAGCAGAAGACTCCTTTCCATATTGTCTATGGATCTCAGTGTTGCCAGCTGCACATTTAGATCCAGAATTTGGGCTTCCAAATGCACAATGTGCTCACATCTCGCACAGCAGTATGCACCCTCGACCGGCTGTTCAAGGACTGCATACATGTGGCAAGATGTACACTGGATGGCATTGGCAATAGTGGAGCACATTTCTAATGGGGATTTCACCAGACAGCAAAGATAAGTAAAAATAAATAAAAAGTATTAATAAAATATAACAGCAATTCAGTAATTCCTCCCTTATCAACTCCCCGAATCCAAAGTCACTGAATCTCAAGTCACACTTACCTCCGTTCGCACTTGCGCACCGGTCACACTCAGCTCGCTCACACTCGCTGAAGCAGAAGATTTAAAGAGAGATTTTTTTTTTCTCCTTTTACCCTTGGGAAAATAAAAAAATTGGGGACTAAAAGATCATGTTTGTGGAAAAAATATGATATTTTTTATTTTCATGCCCAGGCGTTATAAACTTGTGTAGCCCTTGGGGATTCAAAGTGCTCACCACACATCTAGATAAGTTCCTTGCGGGGTCTAGTTTCCAAAATGGGGTCACTTGTGGGGAGTTTCTACTGTTTAGGCACATCAGGGGCTCTGCAAACGTAACATGACGCCCGCAGACCATTCCATCAATGTCGGCATTTCAAAACGTCACTACTTCCCTTCCGAGCCCCAACGTGTGCCCGAACAGTGGTTCACCCCCACATATGGGGTACCAGTGTACTCAGTATAAACTGTAAAATAACTTTTGGGGTCCAATTTCTCCTGTTACCCTTGTGAAAATAAAAAATTGCGTATTAAAAAAATCAGTTTTTGAGGAAAAAAAATGATTTTTTTATTTTCACAGCTCTGCATTATAAACTTCTGTGAAGCATGTGGGGGTTCAAAGTGCTCACCACACATCTGGATAAGTTTCTTGGGGGGTCTAGTTTCCAAAATGGGGTCACTTGTGGGGGGTTCCTACTGTTTAGGCACATCAGGGGCTCTGCAAACGTACAATGACGCCCGCAGACCATTCCATCAATGTCGGCATTTCAAAACATCACTACTTCCCTTCCGAGCCCCAACGTGTGCCCGAACAGTGGTTCACCCCCACATATGGGGTACCAGTGTACTCAGTATAAACTGTAAAAGAACTTTTGGGGTCCAATTTCTCCTGTTACCCTTGTGAAAATAAAAAATTGCGTGTAAAAAAATCAGTTTTTGAGGAAAAAAATGATTTTTTATTTTCACAGCTCTGCATTATAAACTTCTGTGAAGCATGTGGGGGTTCAAGGTGCTCACCACACATCTGGATAAGTTTCTTGGGGGGTCTAGTTTCCAAAATGGGGTCACTTGTGGGGGGTTTCTACTGTTTAGGCACATCAGGGGCTCTGCAAACGTAACAAGATGCCCGCAGACCTTTCCATGAAGTCGGCATTTCAAAGCGTCACTGCATCCCTTCCGAGCCCTGGCGTGTGCCCAAACAGTGGTTCCCCCCACATTTGGGGTACCAGCATACTCAGGACAAACTGGACAACAACTTTTGGGGTCCAATTTCTCCTGTAACCATTGTGAAAATAAAAAATAGGGGGCTAAAAAATCATTTTTTGAGAAAAAAAAATGATTTTTTATTTTCACGGCTCCGCGTTATAAACTTCTGTGAAGCACCTGGGGGTTCAAAGTGCTCACTGTGCATCTAGATAAGTTCCTTAGGGGGTCTAGTTTCCAAAATGGGGTCATTTGTGGGGGAGCTCTAAAGTTTAGGCACACAAGGTCTCTCCAAACACGACATGGTGTCTGCTAACGATTGGAGCTAATTTTAATTTTAAAAAGTCAAATAGCGCTCCTTCCCTTCTGAGCCCTGCCGTGGGCCCAAACAGTGGTTCCCCCTACATATGGGGCACCAGCGTACTCAGGAAAGACTGGACAACATCTTTCGGGATCCAATTTATCCTGTTACCCTTGGGAAAATAAAAAATAGCGGGCTAAAAAATGATTTTTGAGGAACAAAAATGATTTTTTTATTTTCACTACTCTGCGTTTATAAACTTCTGTGAAGCCCTTGGGGGTTCAAAGTGCTCACTACACATATAGACAAGCTCCTTGGGGTGTCTTGTTTCAAAAATGGGGTCACTTGCGGGGGGTTTCTACTGTTTAGGCACATCAGGGGCTCTGCAAATGCAACATGACGCCCGCAGAACATTCCATCAAGTCTGCATTCCAAAATGGCGCTCCTTCCCTTCTGAGCTCTCCCATGCGCCAAAACAGTGGTTCCCCCCACATATAGGGTATTGGTGTACTCAGGACAAATTTCACAACAACTTTTGGGGTCCAATTTCTCATGTTACCCTTGTGAAAATAAAAAATAGTGGGCTAAAATATCATTTTTGAGGAAAAAAATTATTTTTTTATTTTCACTGCTCTGCGTTATAAACTTCTGTGAAGCACTTGGGGGTTCAGAATGCTCACAACACATCTAGATAATTTCCATAAGGGGTCTAGTTTCCAAAATGGTGTCACATGTGCTTTTTTTTCACTGTTTAGGCACACAGGGGCTCTCCAAACGCGTCATGGTGTCCGCTAACGATTGGAGCTAATTTTCCATTCAAAAAGTCAAATGGCGCTCCTTCCCTTCTGGGCCCTGCCGTGCCCCCAAACAGTGGTTTATAACCACATATGAGGTATCTGTGTACTCGGGATAAATTGCCAACAAATTTTAGGATCCATTTTATCCTGTTGCCCATGTTAAAATGAAAAAACTAAGGCTAAAAGAAATTTTTTGTGAAAAAAAAGGTATTTTTTTTACGGATCAATTTGTGAAGCACCTGGGGGTTCAAAGTGCTCACTATGCATCTAGATAAGTTCCTTGGGGGGGGTCTAGTTTCCAAAATGGGGTCACTTGTGGGGGCGCTCCAATGTTTAGGCACACAGGGACTCTCCAAATTCGACATGGCAACCGCTAAATATTCCAGGATATTTTCCATTCAAAAGTCAAATGGCGCTCCTTCCCTTCTGAGCCCTGCCATGCGCCGAAACAGTGGTTTATGACCACATATGAGGTATCTGTGTACTCAGAAGAAATTGCCCAACAAATTTTAGGATCCATTTTATCCTGTTGCCCATGTAAAAATGAAAAAATTGATGCTAAAACAAAATTTTTGTTGGAAAAATTAAAATGTCCATTTTTTCCTTCCATGTTGCTTTAGTTCCTGTGAAGCATCTGAAAGGTTAATAATCTTCTTGAATGTAGTTTTGAGTAGCTTGAGGGGTGCAGTTTTTATAATGTTACTTTTGGGTATTTTCTGCCATATAGACCCCTCAAAGTGACTTCAAATGTGAGGTGGTCCGTAAAAAAAATGGCTTTGCAAATTTTGTTGTAAAAATGAGAAATCGCTTGTCAACTTTTAACCCTTATAACTTCCTAACAAAAACAAATTTTGTTTCCAAAATTGTGCTGATGTAAAGTAAACATGTGGGAAATGTTATTTATTAACTATTTTGTGTCACATAACTCTCTGGTTTAACAGAATAAAAATTAAAAATTTGAAAATTGTGAAAAAAATGGAAATTTGGCAAAAATTTTGAAAATTTCACAAATATACGCAAAACTTATCTACCTAAATTTACCACTAACATGACGCACAATATGTCATGAAAAAGCAATCTCAGAATCGCTAGGATCCGTTGAAGCGTTCCTTAGTTATTACCTCATAAAGGGACACTGGTCAGAATTGCAAAAAATGGCCAGGTCTTTAAGGTAAGGTCAAAATAGGCTGGGTCATGAAGGGGTTAAAAGGTCTCCTGTGTTGTCAGATGACTGTTGGTAATATTGCTTCCTTTAGAAACCAACCAAGCTGGAGCCAGTTGCTGCCGAGAGCAGTTGTACATCAGGTGCTTCCCTCATCTGGTGCCTTACCCTGCTGTGTTTAGGTGTTTATTGTTTCGTTGATTTAACACCTAGGTTTTGGTCTTTCCTTTGGTTCTTTTGGTGTTATTCACATTATTCCCTGTCTCACCTCCTGGGGAGGAGGTTGGTGGGTTTTGCTCAGGGCTAAACAGGAGACAAGGAGACATGGACAGGTCGGTGACTTGGGCCTCACTACCTCTAAGTGTACCCCCAGGTTAAGGAAAGACATGGCCCTTCCTTAGCCTCAGGGGCAGTTCAGAGGCCCAGGTTCCTCGTCCCCTGTATTTCTATAACTGCCCCGTGACACTTGCTCCTTTAAATTGGACCTAGTTTTTATCAGGCCTTTCTGCACGTCTCATCATCCACCGCCGCTAGATCACCAGGGTTAACATGTTCCGTGCTGCTACAGCCAGTGTTGAATTACTAATAAGGGTGTGTGTTTTTTTCTGGGCGTTAAATACTTGTTATGGAAGAGGTTGAGGTGTACCCCACAGGGGAAAATGTTGGCCAGTTCATACACTTATTGAATGGGCATTCCATTTCTAGGAGACCCGCTCCTTTAAATTGGGCCTAGTTTTTAATCAGGCCTTCCTCCACGTGTCATCATCCACCGCCACTAGATCACCAGGGTTAATGTGTTCCGTCCTTCTACAGCCATTTTCAAAATTGAAACAATGGTGGGTATTTTTGCTGGGCGTTATATACTTGTTATGGAAAAGGTTAAGGTGTACTCCACAGGGGAAAATGTTGGCTAGTTCATACACTTATTGAATGGGAATTCCATTTCTAGGAGACCCGATCCTTTAAATTGGGCCTAGTTTTTAATCAGGACTTCCTCCAAGTCCTCCAAGCTGCTACAGCCAGTGTCGAATTCTTAACAAGGGTGGATGTTTTTGCTGGGTGTTAAATACTTGTTATGGAAAAGTTTGAGCTGTACCCTAACAGGGGAAAATGTTGGCCAGCCCATACACTTAGTATATGGACATTCCATGTCTAGGAGAGCCGCTCCTTTAAATTGAAAAGACAAAAAACCTGACTGGCACTTCCAGACTAATGTGAACTAGGTGCAAACCAAAGGGAGCTACCCCCAAGCATACTAAAGCATGACAACATAGAATATATGAAATTTTGAATAGCAATATGGCTTTGGAATATAAGGAAAAATTTGAGACGCTTAGTATAAACATTTGGCCAAACATTTTAAAGCTCAACAACCATCGTCAAGGTGGTCTCAATTCTGTTGAGTCCCTAACCTAATGTGAACATACCTCTATTAGGCTGATATCTGAATTTCTGGGCGAATGTGCACCTCTGTCAGTAATGCCTGCATATATGGGTAAAGTAGGGAGCCGGTGTAATTAAAATCACCACCTGGTGGGAGCGGAGTGCTCGGTCAGCAAGCTAACATTCAAAAGACAAAAAACCTGACTGGCACTTCCAGACTAATGTGAACTAGGTGCAAACCAAAGGGAGCTACCCTCATGTAAAACATCCAAAAAAAGGCTGCACTCAAGCATACTAAAGCATGACAACATAGAATATATGAAATTTTGAATAGCAATATGGCTTTGGAATATAAGGAAAAATTTGAGACGCTTAGTATAAACATTTGGCCAAACATTTTAAAGCTCAAAAACCATCGTTTTTTGTCTTTTGAATGTTAGCTTGCTGACCGAGCACTCCGCTCCCACCAGGTGGTGATTTTAATTACACCGGCTCCCTACTTTACCCATATATGCAGGCATTACTGACAGAGGTGCATATTCACCCAGAAATTCAGATATCAGCCTAATAGAGGTATGTTCACATTAGGTTAGGGACTCAACAGAATTGAGACCACCTTGACGATGGTTGTTGAGCTTTAAAATGTTTGGCCAAATGTTTATACTAAGCGTCTCAAATTTTTCCTTATATTCCAAAGCCATATTGCTATTCAAAATTTCATATATTCTATGTTGTCATGCTTTAGTATGCTTGAGTGCAGCCTTTTTTTTGCTCCTTTAAATTGGGCCTAGTTTTTAATCAGGCCTTCCTCCACGTCTCATCATCCGCCTGCCACTAGATCACCAGGGTTAATGTGTTCCGTGCTGCTACAGCCAGTGTCGAATTCCTAACAAGGGTGGGTGTTTTTACTGGGCGTTAAATACTTGTTATGGAAAAAGAGGGTGATTTGCTGTTGAAGGAAAAAAAAAACTCTTTAAACTTCTGCTTCAGCGAGTGTGAGCGAGCTGAGTGTGACCAGTGTGCAAGTGCGAATGGTGGTAAGCGTGACTTGAGATTCAGTGACTTTGGATTCAGGTAGTTGACAAGGGAGGAATTACTGAATTGCTGTTATATTTTATTAATACTTTTAATTTATTTTTACTTATCTTCTGTCTGGTAAAATCCCCATTAGGAATGTGCTCCACTATTGCCAATGCTATCCAGTGTACATCTTGCCACATGTATGCAGTCCTTGGACAGCTGGTTGAGGGTGCATACTGCTGTGCGAGATGTGAGCACTTTGTGCATTTGGAAGTCCAGATACTGGATCTAAATGTGCAGCTGGCAACACTGAGATCCATAGACAATATGGAAAGGAGTCTTCTGCTCACTGAGCAGACGCTCAATGGGATAGATGAAGGTGGGATGCTAGGATGGAGCTGCAGGACGGTGAAGCAGCAAGCTGGGTGACAGTTAGAAGGCGGAATAGAGAGAAGAGCGCCAGGGAGGCTAGTCCTGATCTGGCACACCCCAATAAGTTTTCTAAGTTGGCAGATGAGGGGAGTGTCAGTACAGGGGTGGCACTGCTGCCGCAAGGCATATCCTCTGAAAGCCGGAGGAGTGTCTGCTGTTATGTTTCGGTAGCTGAGGAGAGATTGCAAAAATAGGCAACGAAGCAATACACCAGAGAGGCTGGTAACTATTGGATTGCAGGACCCTGAACTAACCGCAACACTAGAAGTAGCCGTGGAGCGTACCTACGGTGATCCTAGACGCCTCGTCACAGCCGGAGAGATAGCTACACCTAAAGGCAGAAAAATGAATACTATCTGCCCCATAGCAGAATCAACCAAAAAATAGGAAGCCCCCAAACATGTAATGGCGGTTAGACCAGAAGAAAATACGAACACAGACAGAAAATAGAATAAGCAAACGCTGGGGCCTAATCTGTCTATGTTAGGAGTCAAGTTCCCGCTTCTGCACAAAAGGAATCTCGAACCATCCCGACTGCAGTCTCCCATTCGTCTCCGGCCGCAGTGGACTCTGCTCAGCTTAGACATCAATCCCAGCGTCTCGCCCAGTCTAACAGTGTGCAGAGGATTACTGCTGCATCTCCAGGCTCTGCTATTGTGGCCAGTACTGGTTAGCGGCGAGCAGACGTCTTTAGGACAAAGTCCTTGTTTTCCCCTTCTGAGCATGCCCAGGGTGAGATCTCTCATTGGAGATCAGGGGTCACATGCTTAGGTACTGCAGCAGCTACTATTGGTCCGCCTGGAAGGTCCTGTGACTACTGGTGTTCTGGAACAGTTTCATTGATCCTTGGTTCTGGCAGGTCCTGTAGCTGTTACTATAAAAGGGTGGCATGGCTGGGCCGCCATGCGCTAGTGTCAACCATTATATGCTTAGCGCCAGTGTGGTCATGCGTGTGTGTGGTTAGGGCCCGGCTGAAAGAAGCCCCTAGAATACCGACTTAATCGGTGAGGAGTTTGGTATGCTAGCTGGTCAGGGTCGGTGTCCTAGATGCCCTAGATTACCGGCATAACCGGTGAGGAGTTTGATTGCCGTATTCAGGACCTGGCGTTCAGATGCCATAGATTGCGGGTGACTCCCGCGAGGACATTAGCGCATGATCACGTTCTATGTTCGCTTAGCAGTTAACTGTGTACCTGGGTGCCTGACAGGACACAGAAGTTTGTCTCAGCGGCTCTGTGACGTAACAGGGTTCGCTTTCAACGCTAGACAGCGCCCTAGCGTGTTTATTTTGCGACTCAGTTATGTTAAGTGAGTTCTCACACATCACCATATAGCGCTGCGGCACTCCTAGCGGCTCTGTGGATTAACAGAGTTCGCACATATTGCCACAGCGCGTTACGGCGTTTATTTTGGCGACTCTGCGGGATAACAGAGTTCGCTTCTTGCACCATTTTACTAGCAGCAGGCTCCACCTGCACGGTGGACCCCGGGCTGCGAACGCTCCTCTCCACATTATATATTTGGTGCGTTCCGCAGACCCTAACATAACACTAGCGCCAGGGTCTGGCTAGTAAAATGGCGGATGACCAGCATCTACTACGGGACATCCAGCAGCTGGAGGGTAGGTTGGCTGCTCTTGAGCGCACAACCTCAGTTGTGGATGTTACCGCAGTCGCTGTTCAGGCTGCTAGCGGGGCTGCAGCCAGTGTGTCCACTGCCACCTCTGCCCCCACAATATTCCACCTCCCACTTCCAGACAAGTTTGCTGGTGACAGCAAGCAATGTCGGGGATTCGTGAGTCAGTGCTCTATACAACTCGAGCTTCTGGCTGCACATTTCCCCACGGATCGGGCACAAGTAAGCTTTGTAATATCTCTTCTGTCGGGCAGAGCGTTGGAGTGGGCCACCCCGCTGTGGGAGCGTGACGACCGTGTGGTGCGGAGTGCTCCTCGTTTTCTGGAGGCTCTAAAAAAGGTCTTTCTAGGTCCTCAGGTTACCGACGATGCGGCGCTCCAACTTCTGGCAAGTTCACAGGGTTCGTCCTTGGTCAGCTGTTTTGCTGTCCAATTTCGGACTCTGTCCTCAGAGTTGAACTGACCGGATAAAGTCCTCATTCCCGTGTTTTGGAGAGGACTAGCGGGCCATGTGAAAGACGCTTTGGCTACCAGGGAGATTCCCGCCACACTGGAGAAGCTTATTGCCATATCTACCCGCATCGACCTCCGTTTTCACGAGCGGAGGTTGGAGCGGTCCCAGTGTAGGCAGAGGTTTCGGCTGGCTCCCACCTTCGCCAGACCTCTGAATCTTCCACCTAGGCGCCCGACTCCCATGAGGCCATGGAGGTTTCTCGAGCAGGACCTAAGTCCCAGGCAGCTCGAGTACCCGTGGTCTGTAACATCTGCCAGCAGTTAGGACATTATGCCAACAAATGTCCACAGCGGTCGGGAAAACGGTCGCGTCTAATGACCTTGGGAGGAGGTTCACTAGACACTGCGGCATTTTCCACCAAGTTGTCCTTTAAGGGGACAATTACAGTAGGTCCATCCACGCTCACCGCTGAGCTCTGTGTGGATTCTGGAGCCGAGGGGAATTTCATGTCCTCTGCATTTGCTCTCCGCCACACTATACCTCTGGTGATGCTCGCCAAACCGGTGACTGTGCGAGTAGTGAATGGATCAACTCTGCCCTCACAAATCACCCACCAGACGATCCCTCTCACTTTATCTATGTCCCCTTCCCATCAGGAGAGTATTTCTTTTCTTGTCCTGCCCGAGGGAATAGTCGAGGTGTTGCTGGGAGTACCTTGGCTCCGTTACCACTCTCCCCATATTGAGTGGTCCTCTGGGAGGATACTGGGTTGGGGTGATTCATATAGACGCAGGTGTGTCAGGGAGTACGTTCAGGTCACCACCACAGAGATACCCGTAGATCTCACTTCTCTTCCTCAGTGTTATTGGTCATATGCAGACGTTTTCTCCAAGAAGGCGGCGGAGACTCTTCCACCTCATCGCTCCTATGACTGTCCTATTGATCTCTTGCCTGGAGCAGAACCTCCTCGGGGGAGAGTCTACCCCCTCTCGCTTCCTGAGACGGAGGCCATGTCTCAGTATATTCAGGAGAATCTGGCAAGAGGGTTCATTAGGAAGTCGGTGTCACCAGCAGGGGCAGGGTTCTTCTTTGTGCAAAAGAAGAACGGAGAATTACGTCCATGTATTGACTACAGGGGTCTTAACGCTATCACCGTCAATAATAAGTACCCGTTGCCCCTAATCTCGGAGCTCTTTGATAGGCTCCGAGGAGCAAGAGTATTTACCAAGCTTGATCTACGTGGTGCCTATAACCTAATTCGCATCCGTGAGGGGGACGAGTGGAAGACAGCTTTTAATACCAGGGATGGGCATTATGAATACCTGGTGATGCCCTTCGGGCTCTGTAATGCTCCCGCTGTTTTCCAAGACTTTGTCAATGATATCTTCCGGGATATGCTCTCCACCTCTGTAGTAGTCTATCTGGATGATATTCTCATCTTTTCACCAGATATAGACTCTCACCGGAGGGATGTCAACAAAGTCTTCGACCTCTTACGGGCAAACTCCCTCTATGCCAAGCTGGAGAAATGTGTGTTTGAGCAGGAGTCCTTACCTTTCCTGGGCTATATCATCTCTGCCCAGGGATTGGCTATGGATCCTTCCAAACTACAGGCTGTAATGGACTGGCAAGAACCCCATTCTCTTAAAGCGGTGCAGCGCTTTATGGCGTTCATTAATTATTATCGCCAGTTCATTCCCCATTTCTCAACTTTGGTAGCTCCCTTGGTAGCCCTCACCAAGAAGGGAGCAAATCCCAAGTTGTGGTCTGAGGAGGTCTTCAAGGCGTTCTCTTCCATCAAGTCGCATTTTGCCAGTGCTCCCATATTACATCGCCCTGATGTTGATAAGCCGTTTATTTTAGAGGTGGACGCCTCTTCTGTTGGTGCTGGAGCAGTCCTTTATCAAAAGGATGCTCAAGGTCGGAAGCATCCCTGCTTCTTCTTTTCTAAGACCTTTACACCAGCAGAGAGGAATTATTCCATCGGGGACAGGGAGTTGCTGGCTATGAAGTTGGCCTTCTCTGAGTGGAGACATCTTCTGGAGGGGGCTCGTTTTCCCTTCCAAGTCTTCACCGACCACAAAAACTTGGTATATTTGCAAATGGCTCAGCGGCTAAATTCTCGCCAGGCCAGATGGTCCCTATTCTTCTCTCGGTTCCACTTCACCCTCCATTTTCTCTCCGGTGAGAAGAATGTTCGGGCCGACGCTCTCTCTCGCTCCTTAGTGTCATCAGAGGAGTAGGATGAGGAGCCTCGGCTTATTGTCCCCGAAGAGAGCCTGAGAACTGTAGCCCCGGTTTCGCTAGAGTCTGTGCTCTCTTGGGCACACTCATCCAGGGTGGGTGGACACTTTGGGGCAAAGAGGACAACTGAGTTATTGGCGAGGACATACTGGTGGCCACATATGGTCCGTGACGTCAGGGAGTATGTTCAGGCGTGTGTCTCCTGCGCCAGGAACAAGTCCCCTCGACAATGGCCAGCTGGGTTACTTTTTCCTTTGCCGGTGGCAGACAGGCCTGGGAGATGGTCGAGATGGACTTTGTGGTGGGCTTACCCAAGTCTCGGGGTTGCACTATCATTTGGGTGATCACCGACCACTTCTCCAAAATGGTGCACTTAGTGCCGCTACCACGGTTACCTTCTGCACGGGCCTTGGCAGCATTGTTTATTAGACACATCTTCCGTCTACACGATGTGCCAGACAAGATTGTCAGCGATCGAGGTCCCCAATTTGCGTCTCGGTTCTGGAGAGAGTTGTGTCATCTACTCTGCATTGAGTTGAACCTCTCCTCTGCATATCATCCCGAGACGAATGGGTTGGTAGAGAGGGCCAACCAGACCTTGGTCACCTACTTGCGACATTTTGTCTCTGCCATGCAGGATGACTGGGCATCCTTGCTCCCGTGGGCGGAGTTTGCGCTAAACAATGCTGTGGCTGACTCCACCGGACAGACCCCATTCTTCTTAAATTACGGCCAGCATCCACGGGTACCGGTGCCCATGCCCATGGCTTCCGCCGACTCCAGGGTGGCAGACTGGGCTGTGGAAGCACGGGACATATGGGACCGCACCCAGGATGCCATTCAGGCTTCCGAAGAAAGGATGAGGTCTTCTGCCGATGCCCATCGGCGTCCCGCTCCGACATTTGCTCCTGGCGACCTAGTGTGGCTCTCCGCCCAAAACATCAGGCTACGGGTGGAATCCACTAAGTTGGCACCCCGCTATTTGGGTCCCTTCAAGGTTCTTGAGCAGGTGAACCCTGTGGTTTACCGTTTGGCTCTTCCGCCTCGCCTTGGTATCTCCGACACCTTCCATGTATCCCTCCTAAAACCTGTGGTCATCTCCCGGTTGACTGAGTCATCTGCCGGGGCGTCGGGTTCATCTTCGGATAACTACGAGGTGAATGCCATTGTAGGGTGCAAGGTGGTACGGGGCAAACATTTTTTTTTTGGCGGATTGGAGGGGTTATGGGCCTGAGAATAGGTCCTGGGAGCCTGCCGACCATGTTCATGCTCTGCAGCTCATCGCTGCCTTTGAGCATAGCGAGGCCCAGAGAAGGGGGGCAATGTTAGGGTTCGAGTTCCCGCTTCTGCACAAGGGGAATCTCGAACCATCCCGGCTGCGGTCTCCCATTCGTCTCCGGCCGCAGTGGACTCTGCTCAGCTTAGACATTGGTCCTAGTGTCTCGCCCAGTCTAACAGTGTGCAGAGGATTACTGCTGCATCTCCAGGCTCTGCTATTGTGGCCAGTATTGGTTAGTGGCGAGCAGACGTCTTTAGGACAAAGTCCTTGTTTTCCCCTTCTGAGCATGCCTAGGGTGAGATCTCTCATTGGGAAAATGTTGGCCTTCCCATACACTTAGTTTATGAGCGTTCGATGTCTAGGAGACCCACTCCATTAAATTGGGTCTAGTTTTTAATCAAGCCTTCCTCCACGTCTCATCATCCAACGCCACTAGATCATCAGGGTTAACGTGTTCCGTGCTGCTACAGCCAGTGTCGAATTCCTAACAAGGGTGGGTGTTTTTGCTGGGTGTTAAATACCTGTTATGGAAAAGGTTGAGGATTACCCCACAGGGGAAAATGTTGGCCAGCCCATACACTTAGTGTATGGACATTCCATGTCTAGGAGACCCGCTGCTTTAAATTGGGCCTAGTTTTTAATCAGGCCTTCCTCCACGTCTCATCATCCACCGCCACTAGATCATCAGGGTTAACATGTTCCGTGCTGCTACAGCCAGTGTGGAATTCTTAACAAGGTTGGGTGTTTTTGCCGGGCGTTAAATACTTGTTATGGAAAAGGTTTAGGTATACCCCACAGGGGAAAATTTTTGCCAGCCATCACACTTAGTGTATGGGCATTCTAAGTCTAGGAGACCTGCTCCTTTTTAATGGGAAATTTTTTTATGAGTCCCTCCTCCATGTTTCTTCAAAGGGGGATTGTGGTTATTGGGGTGTATATGACTTGTTAGCAGGGCAGGCCTTGCAGTCAGTGAAAAAAAAACAGAATGGGAGGACAAAATGAATAACGTGAAGTGGATTTTCCTGGGCCCATCCAGTGCCTGGGTTCAAAGGCTTATTGTGGTGCATATGACTTGGTAGCAGGGCAGGCCTTGCATTCAATGCAACATTTTTTATGGAAGCCCTCCTGGACATCTCATGAAAGGGGTATTGAGGTGCATCGTAATTCTTGGCAGCCCATCCACTCACAGCATAGGCTCTAAAAGTTTAGGAGACCCACTGTTTAATAATGGCCCTTTAAGCATATTAATGCTGCCTGATGCCCTGTAAAAATAGGCTCTGTGACTTTGAGTCCCATCTTCATAAATGAAACAAGATGTGTCTGCTTATGTGTCACACACCACATGGCCAGCTAGGGTTGTTAAATGTTACAATGACAATTCCCAGTGAATGCATTTGTTTTGTTTGAAAGCAATATTAAAGTTGAAAAACGCTTCAAAAACGCTGCTTCTGAACATAGCCCAAGTGGTGGAGGAACATTTTAATCTGGGGTTAATTATTTTGCCTTACATACAAGTCATTAACCTGGAAAGGATGTACTTTAACATATTTCCCAGCAAAATCCGTTTTAGTTTCATTTTGGTACGTTTTTTGGTGCACAGGTAAAAATGGCATGAAACTCTGACAACATTGTTTAAAGCTGTGAACTAGGAGTCAGGAATGCTTCCAGGGGCGATCCTCATGATGCCCCCGTGTCATTTGAGCAGTGTTTCTATCATTTTCAGATGTATTTAGACCTTAAAAGGACCCTTGAGGGTGGGGATCGTGGCAAAAATGCTCGGGTCTTACATTGGGCTCGTTGTTCTGTCCGAGTACACGAGTATTCCAATTTGCTCGACCAGAGCAACGAGCACCCGAGCATTTTAGTGCTCTCCCATCGCTAGTCATGATCCATTTTTAGATCTGTGGCAGATCTGGCTTCTCAGATTAAAACTTTTTCCTTTCAGGTCATCGGGGGTTAATGTCAGTTTTTTTTCCCGCCGGCCTGCTGGTGTAATTGCATTGCTGCTGGAGTCAGCTGATGTGGGTGGTGACCACTCCCACCATCCTTCAAAAGGACACCTGATGCATCAGATGATTGTCGGTGTTAGAGTAATCTGCAGTGACCTAGCTGGAGACAGAAGCTTCTTGGGTGCAGTGGTACTTCAGCTGAATACATTGTTCTGGTGTCTTTATCCTGCTGTGCGGTGCTTTGCAGCAGAAAGCTAAGTGTTGTATTTTTGTTACCCCGTCACTTTGTTGTCTGTCTTTCCATTCCTTTTGTTGTATTAGTGCAGCGGTGGGACCAGTGCTCTCACCTGCCAGTTCCCTACTTAGGGATAAGAGCAGGGCAAGTGAGGGATTAGGTATCCTGCTCGGCGACGGGGTGAAAGAACCTATATAGGGATGTTAGTGAAATCAGGGTACATCCTTAGGTGAGTGCAGGAGGTGTCCATTCCCCGTTCCTTATCGACAGAGCCCACCTTTGTTATTGTGTCCCTGGTGTTCCCTTGTTAGTTGTGCCGTTTGATGACTGACCAACTGTTGGGTCATGTCACACTGGGTCAGTCACTCCGTGACAATAAGTTTGATGAATAAATAAAATAAATAAAAAATTTCTAAGCTTGCAATAAGCAAATTGCCTCTTCAGACAAAGAGGACTTGTACTCTATAGCGCCACCTATTGGAAGTAGCGATCCTACAAGTCACAATCAACCCTTTAACGAGTCTTGTAATATGACTTAGGATAAAAGCCAAATCAGAATCTCCATTTGCAGACACGGTGTTTCGGACTATTGGTCCTCGTCAGTGCAAAGTAGGAGAGATCTGATTTGGCTAGAAGAGAGGCTCTGGACTAAGGTCTAGGGGGTAAGGTTTCTCCTTGTGGAGAGTGACATACCAGCTCTGGCGTGTCAAGGTAAGGAGGCTTATTCGCCGTGCAATAATTATTTATTTATAAGGTTTTTGACAGCCATCTTGAAAATAACCCACTTCCTGTTGGAACATTTTGGTAGACTTTTTTATGTTGATCTGTACAGTTGTTAGGCCTGAGACACACTGGCGAAAAGAAACGGACGAGTGCAATGCGATAAAAAATCGCATTACACTCGGACCAATGTTAATCCATGGGGCAGCTCCTAGCAGCCGATTTTTTTTTTTCTCGGCCAATTTCCTCAGGCCGAGAAAATCATAGCATGCTGCGATTGTCACCAATTATTGGATCGGACTTGCCAATGCAAGTCTATGGGTGCGATGAAAAATCAGATTCCAAACAGACCACAAGTGTGACTTGCGATAAAAGTGCACCGGTGTCCTTTAGCAAAGCCGGCAATTCAGTGCGCTGTACTGTAAAATCACTCTGACATGTTTAATAAAGAATGGAAAGAATAGATATATACACATAGAATAGATATACACTGCTCAAAAAAATAAAGGGAACACTCAAATAACACATCCTCGATCTAAATGAATGAAATATTCTCATTGAATACTTTGTTTTGTACAAAGTTGAATGTGCTGTCACCATAATCACACAAAAATCATTAATGGATATTATTCTGTCCTCATGCACGTTAGCAGGGTGTGCGATGAGACATGTAGCTAAACCCCTGTCTTTAAGAAAAAGAGGCTGTAAAACTGTAACCTTCTTTTATTGATTGCAGATGTGACAGGAAAGGGTAAAACTATAGAATGCAATAATAAGAGCATTTCAGAATATATAACTGCACAGAGCATGAAACACAAATAGTTTACAATATACAGAATACACAAACTGATTATTACCTACTTAGTACAACAAACGTACTGATAAACACAGGATTATAAACACAGATAGTGCTTACCGACTATGCTTAGAGCAGGCTGTTTAAGAAACATGAAGAACACCAGTGATGTAGTTTCTCTTAAGGCACATGGAGGAATAATGGCTGCTGTCCTCCTTCAGTGTGATACACAAGACCATAATGCAACAGGAACAATCCCACAATGCTCTTGGAATTTCCCACATCACAAATTAAACTAGAATCTATGCATCAAACAGCCAGCAGGTGGCGCTGTTACCTTACAACATAAAATGTATGAAAGCAATACATTCAAAAATTGCAATGTCTATAACAATTGGAGACATAAAAAAAAATGACTAGACTTTCTAGACAGCAATTATATGGCTGGACAGAACAGATATCATATTTTTGAACCAATGGAGGCCTGGATTTGGAGAGACCCCCAAAATGAAAGTGGAAACAAGTCAAAATGATGCTCAGTATTGTGTGTGGTCTCCACGTGCCTGTATGACCTCCCTACAACTCCTGGGCATGCTCCTGATGAGATTGCAGATGTTCTTCTGAGGGATCTCCTCCCATACCTGGACTAAAGCATCCGTCAACTCCTGGACAGTCTGTGGTGCAACGTGACGTTGATGGATGGAGCGAGACATGCTGTCCCAGATGTGCTCTATCGGATTCTCATCTGGGGAATGGGCAGGCCAGTTCATAGCTTCAATGCTTTCATCTTGCAGGAACTGCTGACACACTCCAGCCACATGAGGTCTGCAACATGTGCACATACCTATGTTTCCACGTTCAGGAAACACTGCAGAGAGGACACCGCTCCATCCTAAGTTTTGCCGGCTTTTGTACGCGCAGTGATTCCACATATGTTCATTGAACCGTGTGGAATCACCGCATCCTATACATAGGACGGTGTTATTTATCTTGCGTTGACTGAGCATCTCCGCATGTGCATATACGCAGGTCTGCCACCTGCATCTTTGAAATTGTACGCATTGTGGATATGGGATTTCATAAAATCCCCTCCACTATGCTATAACATTTGGACACTGCGGATTGGACTCTGCTGCTGTTCTCAGCATCCAACCCGCAGCGTTTCCTGAACGTGGAGACGTACCCTAAATATATCTCTGCCTCTGACATTATATAGTATAGATTTGCCTGGACTGTACATTATTATAAATCTACTACCTGAGCATTATATACTATAGATCACCCTGGACATTATATATAATAGATTGTACGTCATATATTACAGATAATTCTGGACATTTTATACTATAGGTCTCCTTGTACATTATATATTATAGATCTATAATAAATAATATACTCTGAGATCTATAAGATAAATTGTCCAGATTTATATGTAAGTATCTGTTTAAACCCAGACATATGAATAAGGCCTTAGTCAGAGACTGGGCAGTAATAGAATAATAAAATCCATCTAGTAATCCTCCAATGTCTGCTGGACATGGTATGGGGAGAGTTTCTAGTTCAGTTAGTACAGTACACAGACACCAGACTTCTTGCTGTTAACCAGTTAATGTTTTCTTGTCCACCACACTGCAGTGTCAAAAGAGGAAGACAGAGAGACAGGCAGCAACATCACATCAGAGAGCTCTTGACCTCGAGACAGAAAATCCTCAGATAATGGTATTGTAACATAATATTAAGAATAATATTTATTCATTGATATTGCGCTATTAACTCCACAGCACTTTACATACATCATCAACACTGTCCCCATTGGGGCTCAAAATCTAAACATCCTATTTGTATGTCTTTTGAGTGTGGTAGGAAACCACTGTCTTTGAAAGAGCTACATGGGCATACACATACAGTAGATTCGGCCTCATTCATTCCCTATAGAACTTGCAAACATGTGCGGCACTTGCAGTGAGAGAAAAAAACACTGCTAGTAACGTTTTTTTTCGGTGCTGCAAGTATCGGATTTGCGGGATCGCGTCAAAACCACAAGTGTCGCACATGTCTGCAAGTCGCATAGGGAATGAATGAGGCCGAATGCAGTGTTGCCATAAGTGATCCGTTACGTGGCAGATGCAGAAAAACTGCCGGATCTGCCGCGAATGGCAAAAATCGCTTATGTGCAAGTAGCCTAAGTCACTGACGACAGTGTCTGCATTAGTCATACTCACCAATGGGGGAGGCAGAACGAAAAGTGCCTAGGGCTGCATAAACTCTAAATACGGCCCTGGCTCCCGCTGTATTTTCTCCGCCCGACAGGGAAAGCTAGTGAGTGGAGGCAGATATTAATAGCCTAGGGAGGGACCATTGTTTTTGTGTCCCCCTGGATACTAACATCAGCCCCAGCCACCCCAGAAAAGGCACATCTATTATTAGATGCGCCTTTTCTGGCACTTAGCCTGTCTATTCCCATTTCCTTTAGCGGTGGCTGATGGGTTAATAATGGGTTAATGCCACCTTGCTATTGAAAGGTGACCTTAACCCTTCCTGACCCAGCCATTTTGACCTTAAAGACCTTGCCATTTTTTGCAATTCTGACCAGTGTCCATTTATGAGGTAATAACTCAGGACCGCTTCAACGGATTCTAGCAATTCTGAGATTGTTTTTTCATGACATATTGGGCTTCATGTTAGTGGTAAATTTAGGTTGATAATTTTTGGGTTTATTTGTGAAAAAAATGGAAAATTTGGCAAAAAATATTGAAAATTTCGCAATTTTCAAATTTTGAAATTTTATTCTGTTAAACCAAAGAGTTATGTGACACAAAATAGTTAATAAATAACATTTCCCACATGTCTACTTTACATCAGCACAATTTTGGAAACAAATTTTTTTTTTGTTAGGAAGTTATAAGGGTTAAAATTGACCAGTGATTTCTCATTTTTACAACAAAATTTACAAAACCATTTCTATATGGCAGAAAATACCCAAAAGTGACACTATTTTAAAAACTGCACCCCTCAAGCTACTCAAAACTACATTCAAGAAGATTATTAACTCTTCAGGTGCTTCACAGGAACTAAAGCAACGTGGAAGGAAAAAATGGACATTTTAATTTTTCCAACAAAAATTTTCTTTTAGCATCAATTTTTTCATTTTTACATGGGCAACAAGATAAAATGGATCCTAAAATTTGTTAAGCAATTTCTCCTGAGTACACAGATACCTCAGGGCCCCAGCAGGGCCCCGAAGGGATGGAGCGCCATTTGACTTTCTGAATGGAAAATTAGCTCCAATCGTTAGCGGACACCATGACGTGTTTGGAGAACCCCTGTGTGCTTAAACAGTGAAAAAAACCTACATGTGACACCATTTTGGAAACTAGACCCCTTATGGAACTTATCTAGATGTGTTGTGAGCACTCTGAACCCCAAGTGCTTCACAGAAGTTTATAACGCAGAGCAGTGAAAATAAAAAAATAATTTTTTTCCTCAAAAATGATTTTTTAGCCCGCTATTTTTTATTTTCACAAGGATAACAGGATAAATTGGACCCCAAAAGTTGTTGTCCAGTTTTTCCTGAGTACGCTGTTGCCCATATGTGGGGGGAACCACTGTTTGGGCCCACGGCAGGGCTCAGAAGGGAAGGAGCGCTATTTGACTTTTTTAATGGAAAATTTGCTCCAATCGTTAGCGGACACCATGTCGTGTTTGGAGAGCCCCTGTGTGCCTAGACTTTGGAGCTCCCCCACAAATGACCCCATTTTGGAAACTAGACCCCTAAGGAACTTATCTAGATGCACAGTGAGCACTTTGAACCCCAGGTGCTTCACAGAAGTTTAAAACGCAGAGCCGTGAAAATAAAAAATCATTTTTTTTTCTCAAAAAATCATTTTTTAGCCCCCTATTTTTTATTTTCACAATGGTTACAGGAGAAATTGGACCCCAAAAGTTGTTGTCCAGTTTGTCCTGAGTACGCTGGTCCCCCATATGTGGGGGGGAACCACTGTTTGGGCAGACGTCAGGGCTCGGAAGGGATGTAGTAACGCTTTGAAATGCCGACATTGATGGAATTTTCTGCGGGCATCTAGTTACGTTTGCAGAGCCCCTGATGTGCCTAAACAGTAGAAACCACCCACATGTGACCTCATTTTGGAAACTAGACCCCCAAGGAACTTATCCAGATGTGTGGTGAGCACCTTGAACCCCCACGTGCTTCACAGAAGTTTATAATGCAGAGCCGTGAAAATAAAAAATCATTTTTTTCCTCAAAAACTGATTTTTTTAACCCGCAATTTTTTATTTTCACAAGGGTAACAGGATACATTGGATCCCAAAAGTTGTTGTACAGTTTGTCCTGAGTACACTGGTACCCCATATGTGGGGTGGAACCACTGTTCGGGCACATGTTGGAGCTCGGAAGGGAAGTAGTGACGTTTTGAAATGCTGACTTTGATGGAATGGTCTGTGGGTGTCATGTTACGTTTGCAGAGCCCGTGATGAGCCCCAACAGTAGAAACTGCCCACAAGTGACCCCATTTTGGAAACTAGACCCGCAAGGAACTTATCTAGATGTGTGGTGAGCACTTTGAACCCCCAAGGGCTACACAGAAGTTTATAACGCCTGGGCATGAAAATAAAAAAAACATATTTTTTCCACAAACATGATCTTTTAGTCCCCAATTTTTTTATTTTCCCAAGGGTAACAGGAAAAATTAGACCCCAAAAGTTGTTGTCCAATTTGTCCTGAGTACGCTGATATCCCATATGTGGGAGAAAACTACTGTATGGGCACTCGTCAGGGCTCGGAAGGGAAGTAGTGATGTTTTGAAATGCCGACTTAATGGAATGGTCTGCGGGAATCATTTTATGTTTGAAGAGCCCATGATGTGCCTAAACAGTAGAAACCCCCCCAAGTGACCCCATTTTGGAAACTAGATCCCCAAGGAACTCCTCTAGATGTGTGGCGAGCACTTTGAATCTCCAAGTTCTTCACAGAAGTTTATAACGCAGAGCCGTGAAAATAAAAAATCTTTTTTTTCCACAAAAATATTTTTTTTAGTCCCCAATTTTTTTTTCCCAAGGGTAACAGGAGAAATTAGATCCCCAAAGTTGTTGTGCAATTTTTCCAAACCCTAACCATAACCCTAACCCAACACACCCCTAACCCTAATCCCAACTCTAACCATAACCCTAACCACAAGCCTAACCCTAATCCCAACCCTAACCCCAAAACACCCCTAACACTTATCCTAACTCTAACCCTAACCACAAACCTAACCCTAATCCCAACCCTAACCTAATTCCAACCCTAATTCTAACCCTAACCCAAATTCCAACCCTAACCCAAATTCTAACCGTAACCCTAATTCTAACGCTAATTCTAACCCTAATGCAAACCCTAACCCTAAGGCTAACCCTAACCCTAGTTCTAACCCTAACCATGGTTCTAACCGTAACCCTAAGGCTGGGTTCATATTGCTCTTTACCAGCCCATTGACGGGCTGGTACTGGTATAGCATAACGTGCTATACCCGCTAGCGCAGATGAATCAGCAGATGATTCATCTGTGCTAACGGTGACGGAGCCCAGATGCTGCAACCCGCGTCTGAGGCTCCGTCACTGAATGACGGCACGTCGCAAACGCATGCCGCTTTACGGCATGCGTCGAGATGCGCCCACAAATGGGGGTGAATGGCAGCGTTAATGGACTGCGTTACACTGCGTTATACGTGGTGTAACGCAGTCCGTCTAACAGACTGCCATAACGCAATATTCTAACCGTAACCCTAATAGAAAAAAGAGAAGGTATCACTGTGATCAAAATAAATGTATGGAATCTGCGGGCCATTTTGCAAGATGGCGGCGCCCATGAAGAATCCCGGATGAACGCCGGTACGGACCCAGGGACATCGGAGGACCGGGAAGGTGAGGGGGGATCAGAATGTGGGGGGTGTGGAGGCAAGGAGAGGGGAGCAGATAGTGATGGCGGTGACTGATCGGTGGCGGCGGCCGATCGCTGCCGTCACTCGGTGTGGGGGGAGGTCGGATCTCGGTCTCCAGCCATGGCCGATGCTATTGTAGCATCGGCCATGGCTGGATTGTAATATTTCACCAAATTTCATTGGTGAAATATTACAAATCGCTCTGATTGGCTGTTTCACTTTTAACAGCCAATCAGAGCGATCGTAGCCACGTGGGGGTTAAGCCAACCCCCTGTGGTGAAGCACAAAGGGTCTTGTGTCTGCTGGTCGGGTGACCTTTCAGTGACCCCGGTCACCCGACCCGCAGGAACGCGATCCTTTCATGACACAGCATATGCGTCGCAGGTCGGATTGGCACCGACTTTCATGACGCATACGCTGTGACAAAGGTCGGGAAGGGGTTAATCCAGGTTAATAATGGAGAGTTGTCAATTAGACAACTCTCCATTATTAATCCTGTTGTCGTAAATGGTTAAAAAAAACACACACATTAATTTAAAATTATTTTAATGAAATAAATACACATAGTTTTTGACCAAATTTTATTGCACTGTTAATCCATCTGAATCCCTTGTTCTCCTGTAATAAAAATAAAATAAAAAAGCAACGATATCCATACCTCTCCGCCATTCAGTCAGGTCCCATGCTGCAATCCATCTGAAGGGGTTAACAGGTTTACACTGTGTTCCAAATTATTATGCAAAAATTGTTTAGGAGTGATAAGGTAAGATTTTTTTGTTTGTCAGTTAAACTCATTGATGGTGATGTGTGTCAGGGCTCTTTATATCACTGTAAGCAATTGCAGACACCTGTGCTAATTAGTTTGGCAGGTGTGTCCAATGAAAGGCAAGACTACTTAAGAAGGCTGTCCCACATTATTAAGCAGCCTACATTTTCTGCCAAAATGGGAAAGAACAACAACGAAAGAACAAATTGATGACCAACAAGCTAATTTAAGAATACAAATTTTATTAGAACCATATTAAAATTCACATACCAATTATTGGTATAATAATATATATTATTATCCTTTTTTAGCATAACATCCAAAAATTCAATTGAAGTAGCATCACACTTATAGGTAATATGGATGTTTAGATCATTGTCATTGAGTGGGCGGACGCGCTCGTCTAGGTATTAGGACTGCCAATCTGTTTGCCACTACCCACTGGTAAATATCCTTGTTTGACAGTGTTCCATATTGTTATTATAACTAAATGTAGGGAGTGGTAAATATCTATTGGCGTTTGGCAAATGTCTTTATGTCACACATATCTTTTAGCCACAACAGGGGTAGGCAACATAGTGCGATCTGAATGTGTCTGTATATATATACTTTCTGAGTAATAGCCCTTAGTGGCTGTTTGTTATTATAAACGTATACCTTATATCCCATAATTATGGGTATTATGTTGTGATCTGAATATATATACACAGCATAATGCTATTTCTGAATAACAACTTTTTGTGGCTAGTGTGCACATTTAATATAAATGTTGACAGTAGACATTGTTAATCATTATTGAGAATTATATTATACATACTTGATATATATGTTCCCTACCTAGATGATTGCGTCGTTACATGATCCTGCATTATGCAGATGTGTTTTCCTTTCCCCATCTTTTTCCAATAATAGGTATGTGAATTTTAATATGGTTCTAATAAAATTTGTATTCTTATATTAGCTTGTTGGTCATCAATTTGTTCTTTGGTTGTTGTTGTAATCTTAAGATGATAAGCTGTGCTATCCATATGGACACATGTAGAGTAATTTAATTTGTGTATATCATGTGTCTGTGTCATACTGTATATATTTGTCCAAAATGAGAAAGAAAAAGGATGTGTCGGCTGCTGAGAAGCAACAAATTGTGGAGTGTTTACGTCAAGGCATGACTACAATCAACATTGCCAAGACACTTCATCGTGATCATCGCACAATCAAGAAGTATGTAGCTGATTCACAGTACACACGTGTACGTGCTGATAAAGGAAAATTGATGACTCTTTCCTACACGTAATTACGTCAGGTTAAAAGAGCAGCGGCAAAAAAGCCTTGTTATAGCAGCAGACAAGTTTTTGAAGCTGCTGGTGCCTCCAACGTCCCCCGAACAACAAGATGCAGGGTCCTTCAGAGGTTTGCAGCTGTGCGTAAGCCATCTTGTCGACCTCCTCTATCCACTGCACACAAGCAGAAACGGCTCCAGTGGGCCAAACAATACATGAAGACTGACTTCAAAACTGTTTTGTTCACCGATGAGTGCCGTGCAACGCTCGATGGTCCAGATGGATGGAGTGGAGGATGGCTGGTTGATGGACACCCCATGCAAACACAGCTACGGCGCCAACAAGGAGGAGGTGGAGTAATGTTTTGGGCTGGAATCACAGGGAGAGAGATTGTCGGCCCCTTTAGGATCCCTGAAGGAGTAAAGATGAACTCCATAGTGTATGTTTATTTTCTCAAACAGCACTTCCTGCCATGGTTCAAGAAGAAGAACCGTGCATTCCGCAGCAAGTTAATTGTCATGCATGATAATGCACCGTCTCATGCTGCACATAACACATCTGCATCTCTGGCTGCTATGTGCATAAAAGGGGACAAACTTATGGTGTGGCCCCCATGCTCCCCTGACCTCAACCCCATTTAGAACCTCTGGAGCATCATTAAAAGGAGTGTCTATGATTGCGGGAGGCAGTTCACATCTAAGCAACAGCTCTGGGAGGGTATTCTGTCCTCATGCAAAACAATTGAAGCAGAAACCATCCAAAACCTGACAAATTCAATGGACGAAAGAGTTCAGAAGCTTCTTTCGAACAAGGGGTCCTATATGCAAATGTAACATCACCTAGAATAAAGTTTTGAGTTGAAAACTGTTTGATTTCAGTTTGTAAGAACCTGCTAATGCTTATAATTTCAAAAATGACCATTTTTTTGTTCTTTATTAAAATGAAAAGTTTGAAAACTCTGCTGTGCATAATAATTTGGAACATGCATTTTGAGTGCAGTTTGAGTGTTTTATTTTTTTAAAAATACACTGTTATCATAGGCAGTTTGTATAAAAACCTTTCAATTGTACTGTAATAGTTATTTGACTGGAAAATTACAATGACTGAAATTCATATAGGTAATTTGGGAAAATCTGAAAAAATATTATTTGCATAATAATTTGCAGAATGAATGAGTTTATCTCTGCGCAGCTCACAGGAGATGAACTGATTAGCGTGGGAGCCTTAATTGATTTTTTTCCCACGCTATTGAGTTCACTTCAGGTCAGCCGGGGACTCAGCACAGCCTCAGTGATGTCAGCGGAAGTCCCAGGCAGACCTGAAGTGAATTCAATAGCGTGGGAAAAAATCAATTAAGGTTCCCACGCTAATCAGTTCATCTCCTGTGAGCTGGTGAGGCTGCGCAGAGATGAACTCATTCATTTTGCGGGGGTTTACAGCAGGGCTGGCAGCATTAGCACCGGTCCCTGCTGTAAACCTGTTAACCCTTCAGATGGATTGCAGTGTGGGACCTGACTGAACGACGAAGAGGTATAGATATTGTTGCTTTTTTATTTTATTTTTATTACAGGAGAACAATGGATTCAGATGGATTACCAGTGCAATAAAATTTGGTCAAAAACTATGTGTATTTATTTTATTAAAATAATTTTTAATTAATGCGTGTGTGTTTTTTTTAACCATTTATGACAATAGGATTAATAATGGAGAGTCGTCTAATTGACAACTCTCCATTATTAACCCGGATTAATGTCCCCTTTCAATAGCAAGGTGGCATTAACCCATTATTAACTCATCAGCCACCGCTAAAGGCAATGGGAACAGACGGGCTAAGTGCCAGAAAAGGCGCATCTAATAATAGATGTGCCTTTTCTGGGGTGGCTGGGGGCAGATGTTAGTTGCAAGGGGGACACAAAAACAATGGTCCCTTCCTAGGCTAGTAATATCTGCCCTCACTCACTGGCTTTCCCTGTCTGGCGAGAAAATACCACGGGAGCCCACGCATTATTTTACAACAAAATTACATATTAAATTAACACCTGCATGTGTTATGATTTGGTATCCGAGGAGGACAGGAGCAAAAACAGCCAAGGCAGCTGAACACCCAGAGAGGTTGGGAACTAATGGGTTGCAGACCCCTAAACTAACCGCACAATTAGAAGCAGCTGTGGGACGTACGTACGGTGACCTAGACGCTTCGGCACAGCCGGAGAGTTAGCTACGCCTGAAGATAGAAAGGGGAAAGCTAACTGCCCCGGAGTAGCGCCCCAAAGGAACAGGTAGCCCCCACACATATAATGGCGGTTCTACAAAATGAAATACAAACGCAGGTAGAAAATAGAGTAAGCAAACGCTGGGGCCAAAAACTATGTAGATAGAACAGGAAAGAACACTGTCTGCAACCCAGCAAAACCCTAGGAAAAATTCCAACACTTCTGATTCCAAAAATGCTGAGACCACACAATCTCGCCCCCAATAAATCAAAACTCTGGTGTGAACACGCAGCTACCCAGCAGCCAATGAAATAACAGAGACAGAGCAAATGAACAGAAACAAATGAGAAGCAGAGACCAGCACAGGCCCAGCAGGGGGACCCGGCTGACCTCACTCAGTAGGGCAACAAAAACAAGGAAAAGCAAAACCGCAGAAAATAACTTATCTGAATTTTCACAGGAGACAGCAGAAACCCAGCTGACTTCCAAACTAGACCAGGAAGAGAAACTAATCACCGGCGAGGATCATGGGAGGGCAGCACACTTATATCTGCCAAGTTCGTCCCTAGTTATGTTTCAGTAGCTGAGGAGGACAGGAACAGCAGGGCAGCCGAACACCTGAGATGTTGGTAACTGATGGGTTGCAGATTCCTAAACTAACGACACAACTAGAGGTAGCCGTGGAGCGTTCCTACATTGATCCTAGACGCCCCGTCACAGCCTGAGAGATAACTACACCTAAAGGCAGAAAGATGAAAGCTATCTGCCCCGGAGCAGATCCCCAAAGAAAATAGGAAGCCCCCAAACATATAATGGCGGTTGGACAAGATGAAAATACAAACATAGGCAGAAAATAGACTGAGCAAACGCTGGGGCCACAAGCTGACTAAATAGGATAGGACAGGAAAGATTACTTTCTGCAACCCAGAAAACCCTACAAAAATCCAACAATTCTGACTACAAAAATACTGAGCTCACACGATCTCGCCACCCACTAAATCAGTTCTCAGTGTGAACAAAAACCAAGCTGCAGCCGCTGAAAAAATAGGAAAAAGCAAATGAGCAAATAACAGTGGCTGCAGATAAACTGTGAGGAGCTCAGGCCCCAGGAGGGGACTTGGCTGACCTCCACAAAAGTGCAGAAAACAATGCAAAAAGCAAGCACAAAAAGAAAAGCAAAAAATATTTTATCTGAAAGCAGGAGATGCAGGCAAGACTCCAGCAAACTTCCAAATGAACCAGGAACCACAATTGAGACAAGAACAATTGATCACCGGCAACCATCATGGGAGGGAACCTCCCTTATATCAGACCAGTCAGTGAACCCAGATTGCCACTCCTCGCTAAAGGGTTCAGTACTGTCTGTAACCACCAGAGGGAGCCTCTGCTCAGAAACCAACTGTAGCACATTCATAACAGTACCCCCCCTTGAGGAGGGGTCACTGAACCCTCACTTGTGCAACCAGGCCGATCAGGATGAGCTCGGTGATAGGCACGGATCAGTCTCCTAGCATGGATGTCCGAAGCAAACACCCAAGAATTGTCCTCCTGACCATAACCTCTCCACTTAACCAAATACTGGAGTTTCTGTCTAGAAAAACGAGAATCCAATATTTTCTCAACCACATACTCCAGATTGCCCTCAACCAAAACAAGGTCAGGAGGCCCAGCCATAGGAACCACTGGCTCAACAAACCTCTTCAATAAGGACTTGTGGAACACGTTATGGATCTTAAATGTCACTGGAAGAAGCAAACGGAAGGAAACAGGATTAAGAATCTCCATGATCTTATAAGGTCCAATGAACCTGGGCTTAAACTCTGGAGATGCAACCCTCATAGGCATATTTCTTGAGGACAACCAAACCAAGTCCCCCACTTTAAACCGAGGACCATTAGTCCTATGCCGGTTGGCAAACCGTTGGGCCTTCTCCTGAGAGAGAGACAACCTCTCCACTACCTGGTCCCAAATCTGCTGCATTCACTCCACAACAGAGTCAACACCCGGACAGACAGAAGCCTCCGCCTGTCCCGAAGAAAATCGAGGGTGAAACCCAAAATTGCAGAAAAATGGAGACATCAAGGTGGCAGAGCTAGCCCTATTATTAAGAGCAAACTCAGCCAAAAGCAAAAAAGAGACCCAGTCATCTTGATCAGCAGACACAAAACATCTCAAATAAGTCTCCAAGGTCTGGTTTGTTCTCTCGGTTTGTCCATTGGTCTGAGGATGAAATGCAGAGGAGAAAGACAATTGAACACCAAGTTTAGAACAAAATGTCCTCCAAAATCTGGAAACAAACTGGACTCCTCTGTCAGACACAATGTTCTCCGGAATGCCATGTAACCGAACCACGTGCTGAAGGCACAAAGGCACCAATTCGGAGGAGGAAGGCAACTTAGGTAATGGCACAAGATGTATCATCTTGGAAAACCTATCACAGATTACCCAGATAACGGTCATTCTCTGAGAAACAGGGAGGTCAGAAATAAAATACATAGAGATATGGGTCCATGGCCTCTTGGGCACAGTTAATGGCATTAACAAACCACTAGAGCGAGAGCAAGGCTTGGAGCGAGAGCAAGTCCCACAGGACTGCACAAATTCCCTGACGTCACGAGACAAAGTAGGCCACCAAAAGGACCGACTCACCAAGTCTCTGGTACCAAAAATCCCGGGATGACCAGCCAACGCGGAACAATGAATCTCAGACATCACACTCTTCTTCCACTGGTCTGGGACAAACAATTTCCCAATAGGGCAGCGCTCAGGTTTATCCTCCTGACACCCTTCCAAGGCCAGTCTCAAATTGGGCGAGATGGCAGAAAGAACTACACCCTCTTTCAAAATAACATTAGGATCAGATAACTCAGGAGAGTCCGCAAAGAAACTCCTCAAGAGGGCATCCACCTTAACATTCTTAGTGCCAGGAAGAAAAGAAACCACAAAATTAAAACGTGTGAAAAACAAGGCCCACCTGGCCTGTCTAGGATTAAGTCGCTTGGCTGATTCGAGATAAACCAGATTCTTTTGGTCCGTGAGAATCACCACCTGATGTTTGGCTCCTTCCAGCCAATGTCTCCACTCTTCAAAGGCCCACTTCATGGCCAATAACTCCCGATTACCCACGTCATAATTACGTTCAGTTGGAGAAAATTTTCGAGAGAAAAAGGCACAAGGGTTACTCTTAGAGGTCTCTGGATCTCTTTGGGACAAAACGGCACCTGCCCCAATTTCAGAGGCATCAACCTCCACCTGAAACGGTAGAGAAACATCAGGCTGCCGTAGAACAGGAGCAGAAGTGAATCTCTGCTTAAGTTCCTGAAACGCAGAAACTGCCTCAGGAGGCCAATTCACCACATCAGAACCCTTTTTGGTCAAATCAGTCAATGGTTTAACAATACCGGAGAAATTACCAATAAATTTACGATAAAAATTGGCAAAACCCAAAAATCTCTGAAGAGCCTTTAATGAAGTAGGTTGGACCCAATCACAGATGGCTTGAACCTTGACCGGGTCCATTTCAATAACAGACGGAGACAAAATGAATACCAGAAATGAGACCTTCTGAACGCCAAAAAGACACTTTGATCCCTTCACATACAGTGCATTCTCTCTCAAAATCTGGAACACAGTCCGAACATGTTTCACATGAGAGTCCCAGTCATTGGAAAAAATCAAGATATCATCCAAATAAACAATCAGATATTTATCCACAAAATCCCTGAAAATATCATTCATGAGGGATTGGAAGATGGAAGGAGCATTAGTGAGCCCAAAGGGCATCACTAGGTACTCAAAATGCCCCTCTGGGGTATTAAATGCCGTCTTCCATTCATCCCCGTGCTTAATGCGAATAAGGTTATACGCCCCCTGAGGTCAAGCTTGGTAAACCAAATAGCACTTTTCACCCTGGAAAACAGGTCAGAAATCAAGGGTAACGGATATTGATACTTTACAGTGATCTTATTCAAGAGACGATAATCAATACACGGCCTCAATGAACCATCCTTTTTGGCCACCAAAGAAAAAACCGGCACCCAAGGGTGAAGAGGATGGTCTGACATGACCCTTCTCCAATGACTCCTTGATATAAGATCGCATAGCATCGTGTTCAGGTACAGACAAGTTAAAAAGGCGACCTTTAGGAAATTTACCACCAGGCACTAATTCAATAGCGCAATCGTAGCTCCTGTGAGGGGGCAAAGATGCACATTTACTTTCACTAAATACATCCGAAAAATCAGTCAAAAAGTCAGGAACATCCTGAGACTTGGGAGAGGCAGAAAAAACAGGAGTGTCGGCATTAACACATTGGCAGCCCCAACTGGTCACAGACACAGATTTCCAATCCAAAACAGGATCATGAGACTGTAACCAAGGGAAACTTAGTACAATAATGTCATACAGATTATACAGCACCAGAAATTTACAACTCTCCTGATGATCTGGTTCAACCCTCATTATCACCTGAGTAGAAAACTGGGGTTTATTCTCCGCCAAAGGAGTAGAATCAATGCCCTGTAGGGAATAGACTTCCGCAGGGTATCATGGGAAACCCACAACGTTTGGCAAAGTCAAAATCCATCAGGTTAATAGCTGCTCCTGAATCAACAAAAGCCTGAGCCGAAAATGTGGACAGGGAGCAAATCAGGGTAACAGTCAACAGAAATTTGGTCTGAACACTACCCAAGACAACTGAGCATGCAAAACGTCTTCCCCGCTTAGGGCAGACTGAAATAGCATGAGAGGCACCACCACAGTAGAAACATAACCCATTGCGCTTTCGAAACTCATGACGCTGTGCCCCAGAAGTCACTCTATCACACTGCATGGGCTCAGAAGCTGGCTCACAAGGCAACACTATCTCACGCATACCTCTGTGCTCATGCAAACGTCTGTCAATTTGAATAGCCAATGACATAGTATCATTGAGACCAGAGGGAGCAGGGAATCCCACCATAACATCCTTTACATTCTCTGACAGCCCCTTCCGAAAAAGGGCTGCCAAAGCATCATCATTCCATTTGGTCAGGACTGCCCACTTTTGGAATTTCTGACAGTACAACTCAGCGTCTTCAAGACCCTGATTTAATGCCAACAAGGTTTTTTCAGCTTGATCAGTGACATTAGGTTCATCGTACAATAACCCCAGAGCCAGAAAAAATGCATCAATATCATTCAAAACAGGATCCCCAGGTGTCAGGGAAAAAGCCCAATCCTGAGGATCGCCGCGCAGGAGAGAGATGACAATTTGAACCTGCTGTGCTGCGTTACCTGAGGGCTTAGACTTTAAGGTAAAAAACAACTTAGTTATTTTTGAAATTCAGAAATTTAGCCCGATCCCCCAAAAACAAATCTGGCATGGGAATCCTAGGTTCCACAACCGGCAACCCAGCAAGATAGGTAGCAATACTCCGAACCTCAGTGGCAAGCTGATCCACACGGCCAAACAACTGTGCAAATTCCATTGAGAGAAAAAAAATCCTAGTCAGCACCCAGAGAAAAAGAGGGAAAAAATGCAACAGACAGAAAAAAAAAATCTCTGACAATTTTTTTCTTTCCACACTATTTTTCCCTTCTGTGAGTACCATATAATTTTCAGTTATGGCCGGTGATACTGTTATGTTTCGGTAGCTGAGGAGGACAGGAACAACAGCAGGGCAGCCGAAAACCTGAGATGTTGGTAACTGATGGGTTGCAGATTCCTAAACTAACAACACAACTAGAGGTAGCCATGGAGCGTTCCTACGTTGATCGTAGACGCCTCGTCACAGCCTGAGAGATAACTACACCTAAAGGCAGAAAGATGAAAGCTATCTGCCCCGGAGCAGATCCCCAAAGAAAATAGGAAGCCCCCAAACATATAATGGCGGTTAGACAAGATGAAAATACAAACATAGGCAGAAAATAGACTGAGCAAACGCTGGGGCCACAAGCTGACTAAATAGGATAGGACAGGAGAGATTACTTTCTGCAACCCAGAAAACCCTACAAAAATCCAACAATTCTGACTACAAAAACACTGAGATCACACGATCTCGCCACCCACTAAATCAGTTCTCAGTGTAAACAAAAACCAAGCTGCAGCCGCTGAAAAAAAAGGAAAAAGCAAATGAGCAAATAACAGTGGCTGCAGATAAACCGTGAGGAGCTCAGGCCCCAGGAGGGGACCTGGCTGACCTCCACAAAAGTGCAGAAAACAATGCAAAAAGCAAGCACCAAAAGAAAAGCAAAAAATATCTTATCTGAAAGCAGAGAATGCAGGCAAGACTCCAGCAAACTTCCAAATGAACCAGGAACCACAATTTGACAAGAACAATTGATCACCGGCAACCATCATAGGAGGGAACCTCCCTTATATCAGACCAGTCAGTGAACCCAGATTGCCACTCCTCGCTGAAAGGTTCAGTACTGTCTGTAACCATCAGAGGGAGCCTCTGCTCAGAAACCATCTCTAGCACATTCATAACACTCCCCCCTGATTGCCACTCCTCGCTCCCAGGTGATGGACCTCTGTTATTCAATACAGCTTCAATACCATCAGCAACCACCAGAGGGAGCCCCAGCTTAGAAGTCATCTCCAAAGTGTTCACAACATGCATGTATGTAATTTTGCCCACATACACTCCATATAATTGTTGATCAAAACCATATATCAAGCTAAATAAAATGAAATGGTTTACTGCATGTAAACCACGTGCCATTTCATGCCGGGTTCTGTAATGATTTTACAGAAGCCGGCAATTGAATTAGCAGCTATTCTGCTATGTAGAAGTGTATGAACTATAAATATATATATATGTCACAAAGACGTGTATATATATATATATGTGTATTCTATGTGTATATATCTATTCTTTCTTTTGTGATTTAAAACCTGTCATTTGGATCCATTATACGTCGGTTTTGCAAGCCGCCGACAAAATCTCGCCAGACGGATGTCAAGCGGATGTCACACGGATGCGAGAAAATCACATCCTCGCATTCCAATTGGATGACAGATGGATCACTGTTCAGGAAACATTTGTGCGATTCTGGTCCGGCAAAAACGGACCGATTTTTTAAAAGTTGTGTGTGACTCCAGCCTCAGGCCTCATACTCACTGGGCTGGAAAAAAATCGGTCCGTTTTCGGCAGGGAAAAAACGGTACAAGTGTTATAAAAAGACATGCGATTTGCATGCGATTTTAAATCGCACCATGCGTTTTCCATGCGATTTACATGCGATTTTTATGCGATTTTTTTTCAACAGATAATCACAAATAAAGGTTAAACCACTTGTTTGAAAACTATATAAAGCTATTTAAACACATATGGCATTGATTCATTTGTTTTTGGCCTGTGTGTTTTGCAAGTCCAAACAAGCATGGCAGCAAGTTATCTAAGTCTTGACCCTACTGAGGAGCTCCTCTTCAATTGGGTGTTATCCCGTGAGTATGGTGTGGGATATTCCCTCGTAGTAGCTCCGAGGAGGCGGCGTAGATTTTGGGTACATCCGCTCCTCACCAAGCGAAAACAAAAAGGCCATTTTTCACGGCTGTATGGACATCTACGAAAGCATCGAGACAAATTTTTTTGCATACACGAGGATGTCACTTGAAGCATTTGATTTTCTCCTGGCACAACTTCGTCCAGCCATCACTTTCAAAATTACGCGTTTGCGCAGGTGCATTTCTGCTGAACAACGACTTCTATTAACGTTGAGGTATAGTTGTAAATAAATAAATAACATTACACTAAACTATATGAAATAATATGACATTGTTCTTAAGGGATATCATTATATTTTTTGTAAATTTTGATTATAAATTATATCTTAATTTTTGACATACCTATACTTAATGTGTGGCTATTTTTAATTAGCAAGGCTACTAAATACACCCCATTACTGTATTTGCAGCAGCTGTTTCACATGCACATTGTTGTATGACATGAACAGAGGCACCCTTCTCAGACAACACACTCATTGTTCATGTATCTAGCGACTGTGTGTGATTTGTGTGTGGTGGCCCTTTTTAACTTAATGCATCACGTAGGTATATATATGATTGAGAAGGTTAATTTTAAAAATTTTTATGTGTATTTCCTTTCTTGTAGGTTTTTGGCTACGGGACAATCATATGCTTCCCTACATTTAGAGTATCTTCTTGGCATAACTACCATCTCCAATATAGTCAAACACACATGTTCAAAAATCTGGATTTGTCTCAAGGAGCAAGTGATGCCGGAGCCCACCCCCGAACATTGGGAACGCATTGCAAATGGTATATATGAGAATTGCCAGTTTCCCAATTGTCTGGGTGCTTTAGATGGTAAGCACATCCGTGTGAAGAAGCCACCAAACTCAGGGTCGTTATACTACAATTACAAAGGCTATTTTTCTGTTGTGTTGTTGGCCTTAGTAGACAGCAAGTACAATTTTATAATAGTAGATATAGGTGCCTATGGAAGAACAGGAGATTCTCGAATATTCAATACTTCCCTAATGGGTAGGCGACTGAAGAACAATGAATTGGGTGTTCCACCCCCAAGGACTCTGCCTTCTTCTGGTGGTGAACCAATGCCTTATGTAATAGTTGCTGATGAGGCATTTCAACTGACACATAATGTGATGAGGCCTTTTCCTGGACGGTCTCTTGACAGGCGTGGACGCATATTTAATTACCGACTAACTCGTGCACGGCGTCTTGTAGAATGTGCCTTTGGAATTTTGTGTGCTAAATGGAGGGTATTGCTCAGTGCACTCCAGTTAAGCCCACAAAATTTAAACACAGTGATCAAGGCCTGTGTAATCTTACATAATTTTACACGTCAACATGATGTTTCTGGGTATGAGGATGTTTTTGGAGAATTACGAAACAATCAGGTACCCATTGCTCAGCCTTTACCCACAGGCAGACAGCTTTCAGGCATCCGAATCAGAAATATGTTAGCAAATTATTTTCTAACACCTGAGGGAGCAGTACCCTGGCAGGAAAATTTGCACACATGATGTATACATTTCCCTGTGTATTGTGTATTACAACATTCAAAACATGTACTTTAGTGTTTAACATAAACAATGTTTAATTTCATATATTAATGTCAAACATTTCTTTTGTTTACAAAACAAACACAAATGTAAAGTAACATAATGTGCAAAATAAAAAAGAGCCTTAACTTTGGCGTAACAAGTTACCACACTTGCAAAGGGTTGTGTTATGTAAGCAGCAAAAAATAATTACAAATCAACAAAAGGTTGTGATGCTGAGGGTGAGCTACTTGTTTGTGACGGTTGCATTTCAGAGGGATGTTGTGTGTTTCTATGCAAAGAAACATTGTGTGGCTGTGTGGTGGTATGATGTAGGTTCATGCCTTCATAACTGGGCCTATAGGCCTCAGTTGGCACATGGGGATAAGCATGAACATTATCAGAATGGCTGAAGCCTCTTGTTCTGCCATGGTCAAAAGGCCCTTGGTGTTGTGTTCCTTGCTGATATGAAACACCTTGGCCAGACACATTATATATGCTTGTTTGTGGCCCATGGTGGTACCGCTCACTTCCAATCTGTGATGGGCCAGATGAAGGAGGAATTTGTGTGTATGTATGTGTAGGCCTTGATGAGTGTTGTACATGTAGCTGATGATGTTCCTGGTAATGTGCTGGCTCTATGTGTGTGTTGTGACCTCTGTTAATATGATGACTAATGTTTGTACTGTGGAGTGTATGAGTATGTTGAGCAGTGGATGTAGAAGGATATACTGAGTCTGGTGGTAATGGTACTGTTGAGTCTGTGGGATTTGATATTTGACTTAAGATTTCTGATTGGTACCTTCTTTGAATACAAGCAAAGATGGGTTGGGGATTATTTGGTGGTATTGCTGAGGTGATGAGTTGTAATATTGCTGTTTTAGTGGGAAGCCGTAAGTGTGTGGGTATTTGTCGCAGGTGCTGGGCCAAACTTCGACAAAATGCTTCCTCACCATCATCACATATTGTGCGTTGTATATAGTCTAAAACACGACTATCAACCTGCCGTCTTAGAATTTGATTTTGTTGGTCTCTACTTCTTCTTAATCTACGTGGAATAGTAGTGGCTTGATGGGAGGTATCAAGAGGCAGGGTTGGGCTGCTGCTTCTTGCGTGCTCCTCTTGTTCCGTGGCATGTTGAGGTTGTGAATCTGCACTTTCAACTTGTTGTTGAGATGGTCCTGGAGCATCCTCCCCTGCTGTTCCTGCTTCTTCATGTTGTGACTCTGGTGGATCCGCCACAGAGTGTGCCTCACGTTCCTCTAAGTTCGATTCTGTTCTACAAAGCAGACACAGATCATTTGTGTATGCTCTAAATTAAAATTTCACATTTTCAATTTGTATCCATAAACTTTGACTTACGGTCTTAAATCCATGACTGGAGCCAAAAAATTAAGGCGACTCATATATATATATATGGCCTTTTTTTTGATGCTGCTGAGCCACTTTTGTCACGATTCTGTCGTTCCCTCCTATAGGTATCCCGACAGCTTCGCCATCTGCGTTGCACATCATTCACTTTAATGAAAAGAAATGTAAAAATATTAACAGCTAAATATGTATGTAAACAAATTATGAATACAAGTAGGCCAGAATTTTAACATATAAAAAAAAAAACCCTGCCAGTATGTCCAAAAATTTAAAATTGGAAAATTATAAACATCACAAAAGGGCCTTGTTTAGAAATACTACAAAAAACACAACTAACAAGACTATATTTTAAACAATTAAATAGACCAAAAAAAATTATTAACAAATTAAAAAAAAACAAAAAAAAATTCTAAAAAAAATTTAAATCTAAATTAAAAATTAACAAAAAGGAAATAAGATGAAATAAAAAACAACATAAAAATTAACAAAAAGGAAATAAGATCAAATAAAAAACAACTTAAAAATTAACAAAAAGGAAATAAGATCAAATAAAAAACAACTTAAAAATTAACAAAAAGGAAATAAGATGAAATAAAAAACAACATAAAAATTAACAAAAAGGAAATAAGATCAAATAAAAAACAACATAAAAATTTAAAAAAAGAAAATAAGATCAAATAAAAAAATAAAAAAGGAAATAACATAAAATACAATATATAAAAAAAAAAAAAATTAATTATATAAAACATACATGAATAGGCACATATTTAAAGGCTCTATTGTTAAAAGGTATTTTCTTAGTGTAATGTTACAAATAAAACATTAACAATTTAACATATAATTTTAAATAAATTTCAACAATAACATATAATTGCCCACCAAAGCAAGGTATTTAAGAATAAATTATTAACTAATTGTAGTAAGAACAATTGTACTTACACATTCCCAACTGCACAGCCGGAGGACTTTCATCATAGTTTTCAAACATTTGCCGACATATATATGTCCAAGTTGCATCCCGCACACTTCTATTTTGATAATTGTGGTCTCTAGGATCCCACAGCTCAGGTCTTTCTTGGACTAACAACAACAGCATTTCCACATTAATTGATCTGGACATGGCGGCAATAGTAGAGAAATCAAATCCGTGGAGGTGTGACTCATTCCAGGCTTTCTGGGAGTGGTTTTTATACCATCACTCATCACACTTCCCTCTTAGTCACTTCCTGTGTCTCCTTTTTTTTTTTTTTTAAGATCCAAGTTTAAAGCTCTATTTTGCATACAAAATAGCCCAAAAAACGCACCATCCGTTTTCTGTGAGTTTTCTGTGCGATTTTTAATCGCACCCATTGACTTGCATTTTCGATTTTCATCCCAAAATCGCATCAAATCGCAGCATGCTGCGATTTTTTTCTCACACCAATATCTGATGAGAAAAAAATCGCTAATGAAAACTCACCCATTGACTAACATTGGTCAGATTTGCATCCGATTTTTTATCGTCTGATTTTCATCCGTTTTCGGCACCAGTGAGTATGAGGCCTCAGAGACAAAAACGTTCACAGACCTTTTGTTGCAATTTGTTCTAGGTCTAATGATATATTGACTCGACTACAAGTTAATATAGGGGTTGTGCCTTTGATTAATGCTTGGCTTCCATATTAGAAAAATTGTATTATTGTATGATCTAAAATATAAATAGCCTCTGAATAAAAATGTAAATAAAATTAAAGGACATTTTAACATTTTTAAATTGTTATCATCTAATCTTTTTGACTCCTTCAAGAGCGATCAAATTTTCATTTTTGTGCTTTAGTTTTTACTTCTTTTCCTTCATATTCCAGGACATAACTTTTCTATTTCTCTATCGATATGGTGGTTTGAGGACTTGTTTTTTGCAGAATGAGTTATAGTTTTCAATACGATCATGCACTTTACCATTTTTCAATACATAATATAGAAAAAAATTCCAAGTGGTGTGAAATTGTGAAAAAAATGCAATTCAAACATAATTTTTTAGGTTTTCTTTCCATGATAATCATTATGCTGTAAAGTTTACCTGGAAACATGATTCTCTAGGTCAGTACTCAGTACAATTGCAGTGACACCAAACTTGTATAGTTTATTTTATATTTCAGTAATGAAAAAAAATTGTAAAACAAAAAGTACTTTTTTATTTTTCTGTTGATGTAGGTGTGTATCAGGATTTGAACCTGTGAACCATGGCTTGCTAGTCTGTTCCTTTGCTGTGGAGCTATTCAGAACTTGAATAACTTCAGCCTGAAACCATATGAACGTCGTCTGGGATAAAGATCATCACCTGCCCTGCTGATTGTTCCCGCCCTGATTGAGACTGATTGGATAGAGATCATCACCTGCTTTGCTGATTGTTCTCGCCCTGATTAAGACTGATTGGACCTGCTATATATACCTGGTCCTGTGCAGCTTCCTGTTGCTGAGTATATTGTGGTGCTCAGTCTGAGTGAAGCAAACTGGAGTGATCCAGGGGCTTTGCTGGCAGTATGCTGCTGAATTTCTACTGCGGTATCCGTATCGGCAGTCTGGACTGAGGATGTTCATAAAGAATACGATCCGTGTGGTGGTGGAAGGTGGTGAGAAAAACAACCTGGTGTACGTCGTTCGTGACCTGTTGGAGGGAAAGGCTGGAGCCCATCGTCAGGATATCTACAGCGTCAATGAATTCCGGAGTCAAGGTACATATGATGTAACCTTTGTGAATGAGGGATGCTGTTTGACCATCTTTGAATGGCTCAGAAGTAATGAAGGTGATCCATGCCTGGAGGGAGTGCGGGTGGAGCCCCTGTTTGGGCTCATGGAAAAAGTGGTGACTGTGACTGTGTACAACCCCTATACAGAAGTAGCACTACTGGAGCAGTTCCTGGAGCGATACTGTGAATACGTGAAGGGAGGGGAGAAGCAGAAAAATGTCTTGGGCATTTTCAACTGCAAGTATGTGTTTCGGGTGAAATTGAAGAAGGACCCAGGTTGTTTGGGAGGTTTCACTCACCCACCAGCGAACTTTTCAGTGGCGGGTCATAGGGGCTTCCTGTCATACCCAGGGCAGCCACTATACTGCAGGAGGTGCTTTCAGTTCGGGCACCTGCTAAACATGTGTAGCAAGGAGTTGGTTTGCCGTAATTGCAAGCAAGAGGGTCATGTGGCGGCTAGGTGTCCGATGCCTCGTGAATGTGACAGGTGTGGCAGTTCAGAGCACCTGTATAGAGACTGCCCGTTTGGTGTGCCGAGGAGGTCAACTAGAGAGGAGGAGGAAAGAAAGAGACGTGCGGAGGCGGGAGGAAGAAAGGAAGAGAGAGGAGGAGGTTAAGAGGTGGGAGGAGGAGAAGAAGCGGAGGTAAAGCGAAGTCGCCGCGCTGCAAAGCGTTGTGAGGATGCCACCCACTCCTGCTGAGAGACGGAGGGAGAAGAGGCAGGAGGACAAGGATGCTGAGAGAAGGAGGGAGAAGCAACAGGAGGAAAAGGAGGACAAGGAATTTTGGAAGGCCATAAGGCGAGAGGAGCGTTCATGGCCTAAAAAAGAAGTAAAAAAAGAAGTCCCAGTCGCTGAATCATGGTCAGAATGCCTGATGGATTTCGATATATCTGTGGCAGAGGAGGAGGCTGAGGTTTTGGTTCATGAGTCTGATCCGAGAAATATTGGTGCCTTCTCCTCGGAAGAGGACTCAGGAGGGTTAAAGTGTCACAGGGAGGGTGGTGGAGAAAACAGAGACATTGAGGTGGTGGAAGAAGGAATGGCCCAGAGGAAGACTGGGCAGAAAAAGGCACGGGTGGAGGAGTATATGGAGGCCAGCGGCTCAGAAAGCTGCTCGGCACAAATGATGGAGGAGGACGCTGGCGGTACTGGTTAAGTACGTTTTACTTTTCCAGTAGCCAGGTAGGGTTTTTTTGTGTACATAGCTTTGCTCTTTAAGCAATGGCTATCTGTTTTTTTGTGTGTTTTATGTAATGTGTGTCAAGTTATATCTGTAGGTTGTTTTTGTATTTTTTTTCCTTTTTTGGCTTCTTTGGACAAGTGTTTTTTTTTTAAGCTTTTTGTTTTGTGTTTAGTATGGGTGTTAGAATTATATCTCGAAATGTGAGGGTTTTTAAAAATAAGTTGCGGACATTTTTGAGTTTTTTGCAGCGCAAACTGCGGAAATTTTTTTGTTTACAGGAGTGTGGGATTGTGGATGGTGTGAAGGGGAGTGAATGGCCTCATGGTGCGTCTGTGTGGTCAGGGAGTGCATGTAATAGAAATGACGGTGTTGGTTTTTTGGTGAAGGGGCGTAATGTGAGTTTGTGTGACTATATGGTGATTGAGGTTGGGAGATGCGTGTTAGCAAATTTTAAGTTTAGAAATATTCGTTTTAGTGTTATTAATGTGTATGCTCCTGTGGAAAAACAGGAGCGTAAAGTTTTATTTGAAAAAATTAAGTTTTTTATTTCAGGTAGAGTACCTGTTGTGATTGTGGGTGATATGAATGATGATGTGGGAAAGGTGAATGTGGATGTGTCAAGAAAAGAGTTAATGGACATGGTGAGTGATTTTGGTTTGAGGGATATGCAGAGGGAGTGTAAAGTAACTCCATTGTTAAATACGTTTTTTTCTGAGAGTGGGAGGGTGGCGTCTAGACTGGACTATTGTTTTGTTTCAAAAAACCTGATTGCTGTTAGTTATGCACAGGAGAGTGTGCCGTTTTCAGATCATGTGTGTATGAAGTGTGAAGTGGATGTGCATACTGAGGAGGTAACTGGGAAAGGTATATGGAAGCTGAATGTGAGTTTACTGGAGGGGGTGGAGGTGAGAGAGGAGTATGAGAGACATTATAAGGAGTGGTGTGAGAGCAGAAGTGAATTCAGTAATGTGTGTGAATGGTGGGATTGGGTTAAATGGAAAACCAAGGTTTTTTTTAACCCCTTCATAACCCAGCCTATTTTGACCTAAATGACCTGGCCATTTTTGCAATTCTGACCAGTGTCCCTTTATGAGGTAATAACTCAGGAACGCTTCAACGGATCCTAGCGATTCTGAGACTGTTTTTTCGTGACATATTGGGCTTCATGTTAGTGGTAAATTTAGGTTGATAATTTTTGCGTTTATTTGTGAAAAAAATGGAACTTTGGCAATTTCGCAATTTTCTAATTTTGAATTTTTATTCTGTTAAACCAGAGAGTTATGTGACACAAAATAGTTAATAAATAACATTTCCCTCATGTCTACTTTACATCAGCACAATTTTGGGAACAACATTTTTTTTGTTAGGAAGTTATAAGGGTTAAAAGTTGACCAGCGATTTCTCATTTTTACAGCAAAATTTACAAAACCATTTTTTTTTAGGGACCACCTCACATTTGAAGTCACTTTGAGGGGTCTATATGGCAGAAAATACCCAAAAGTGACACCATTATAAGAACTGCACCCCTCAAGCTACTCAAAACTACATTCAAGAAGATTATTAACCCTTCAGGTGCTTCACAGGAACTAAAGCAACGTGGAAGGAAAAAATGGACATTTTAATTTTTCCAACAAAATTTTTCTTTTAGCATCAATTTTTTCATTTTTGCATGGGCAACAGGATAAAATGGACCCTAAAATTTGTTGGGCAATTTCTCCTGAGTACACAGATACCTCATATGTGGTCATAAACCACTGTTTGGGCGCACGGCAGGGCTCAGAAGGGAAGGAGCGCCATTTGACTTTTTGAATGGAAAATATGCTGGAATATTTAGCGGTTGCCATGTCGCATTTGGAGAGTCCCTGTGTGCCTAAACAGTGGAGCTCCCCACAAGTGACCCCATTTTGGAAACTAGACCCCCCAAGGAACTTATCTAGATGCAGAGTGAGCACTTTGAACCCCCAGGTGCTTCACAAATTGATCCGTAAAAAAAAGAAAGTACTTTTTTTTTTTCACAAAAATTTTCTTTTAGCCTCAGTTTTTTCATTTTCACATGGGCAACAGGACAAAAAGGATCCTAAAATTTGTTGGGCAATTTCTCCTGAGTACACCGATACCTCATATGTGGTCATAAACCACTGTTTGGGCGCACGGCAGGGCTCAGAAGGGAAGGAGCGCCATTTGACTTTTTGAATGGAAAATATGCTGGAATATTTGGCGGTTGCCATGTCGCATTTGGAGAGTCCCTGTGTGCCTAAACATTGGAGCTCCCCCACAAGTGACCCCATTTTGGAAACTAGACCCCCAAAGGAACTTATCTAGATGCAGAGTGAGCACTTTGAACCCCCAGGTGCTTCACAAATTGATCCGTAAAAAAAAGAAAGTACTTTTTTTTTCACAAAAATTTTCTTTTAGCCTCAGTTTTTTCATTTTCATATGGGCAACAGGATAAATTGGATCCTAAAATTTGTTGGGCAATTTCTCCTGAGTACATCGATATCTCATATGTGGTCATAAACCACTGTTTGGGCGCACGGCAGGGCTCAGAAGGGAAGGAGCGCCATTTGACTTTTTGAATGGAAAATTAGCTCCAGTCGTTAGCGGACACCATGTCATGTTTGGAGAGCCCTGTATGCCTAAACTTTGGAGCTCCCCCACAAATGACCCCATTTTGGAAACTAGACCCCCTAAGGAACTTATGCAGATGCACAGTGAGCACTTTGAACCCCCAGGTGCTTCACAAAAGTTTATAACGCAGAGCCGTGAAAATAAAAAATCATTTTTTTATCTCAAAAAATGATTATTTAGCCCCCTATTTTTTATTTTCACAATGGTTACAGGAGAAATTGGACCCCAAAAGTTGTTGTCTAATTTGTCCTAAGTACGCTAGTGCCTCACATGTGGGGGAGAACCACTGTTTGGGCACACGTCAGGGCTTTGAAATGCCGACTTGATGGAATGGTCTGCGGGCGGGCAGAGCCCCTGATGTGCCTAAACAGTAGAAACCCCCACAAGTGACCACATTTTGTAAACTAGACCCATCAAAGAACTTAACTAGATGTGTGGTGAGCACCGTGAACCCCCACGTGCTTCACAGAAGTTTGTAATGCAGAGCCGTGAAAATAAAAAAATCATTTTTTTCCTCAAAAACTGATTTTTTTAACCCGCAATTTTTTATTTTCACAAGGGTAACAGGAGAAATTGGACCACAAAAGTTGTTGTACAGTTTGTCCTGAGTACACTGGTACCCCATATGTGGGGGGGAACCACTGTTTTGGTGCATGGGAGAGCACAGAAGGGAAGGAGCACCATTTTGGAATGCAGACTTGATGGAATGTTCTGTGGGCGTCATGTTGCGTTTGCAGAGCCCCTGATGTGCCTAAACAGTAGAAACCCCCCACAAGTGACCCATTTTGGAAACTAGACCCCCCCAAGGAGCTTATCTAGATGTGTATTGAGCACTTTGAACCCCCTAGGGCTACACAGAAGTTTATAACGCCGGGCCATGAAAATAAAAAAATCATATTTTTTCCACAAACATGATCTTTTAGTCCCCAATTTTTTTATTTTCCCAAGGGTAACAGGAGAAATTAGACCTCAAAAGTTGTTGTCCAATTTGTCCTGAGTACGCTGATATCCCATATGTGGGAGAAAACTACTGTATTGGCACACTTCGGGGCTCGGAAGGGAAGTAGTGATGTTTTGAAATGCCGACTTGATGGAATGGTCTGCGGGCGTCATGTTACGTTTGCAGAGTCCCTGATGTGCCTAAACAGTAGAAACTCCCCACAAGTGACCCCATTTTGGAAACTAGACCCCCAAGGAACTTATCTAGATGTGTGGTGAGCACTTTGAACCCCCAAGTTCTTCACAGAAGTTTATAACGCAGAGCCGTGAAAATAAAAAATTATTTTTTTTCCACAAAAATAACTTTTTTAGTCCCCAATTTTTTTTTCACAACAGTAACAGGAGAAATTAGACCCCCAAAGTTGTTGTGCAATTTTTCCCGAGTACGCTGATACCCCATATGTGGGGGTAAACCACTGTTTGGGCACACATCGGGGTTTGGAATAAAGGGAGCACTGTTTGACTTTTTGAACGCAAAATTTGCAGGAATCAATGGTGGCGTCATGTCGCGTATGGAGACCCCCTGATGTGCGTAAATAGTGGAAACCCCTCAATTCTAACTCCAACCCTAACCCCTACACACCCCTAACCCTAATACAAACCCTAACCATAACCCTAACCCCAACACACCCCTAACCCTAATCCCAACTCTAACCATAAACCTAACCACAAGCCTAACCCTAATCCCAACCCTAACCCCAAAACACCCCTAACGCTTATCCTAACTCTAACCCTAACCACAAACCTAACCCTAATTCCAACCCTAACCCTAATTCCAACCCTTACCCTAGTTCTAACCCAAATTCTAACCCTAAGGCTGGGTTCATATTGCGTTTTACCAGCCC
>JARQOD010000005.1:406248831-406322402 GCA_033576555.1 Oophaga sylvatica | reverse complement strand
AAAGTGCCAGTGACCACAAAGGAGGAGTAGCGCAAGGGGAGCGGTCCCGGGACCAGGGGTGAAAGAGCCCCACGCGTATTGCTGCGGCTGCAGCTTCGTCAGGGGAAAGATAATGCATGTGCTGAATGCGGTCTTTAAATAGGATTGTTAATGAACGCACAGACGAGGAGTCCCGTAACAGGAAGTGCCCTGCTAAGAAGAACCGGAAGACATAGCTGGCTCAGAAAGGTCAAGATCAGCGTCATAGATCAGGTGGCGCCTGTGTAGAGCGATATTTGAAATGGGAGAATATGCGCCTGCGTAGAAAGAAGTAGTAATAGTTATAAACAATGGATCAAGATATGCATGTGTGCAAAGGTCCCGATGAGACTACAATAGTGGCGATGAATACCATTTGGTGGCCGATATAAATATCAGTCCACAAGTGTTCATGCATTAAGTGGACATGCAAGAATCAATAATTAAACAAGTGAGTACGATATACGATCACACATACAAATATAGCGCAGAAACACTGGATATATCTATCAGTGAGCCCGCATCTACAAAATGGTAGGCGCAAAAGACAGTCAATATAATAATATCTTTGTCAAATATTGAGACATGTCAACATACGGGCACAATATAATGAATTTCTTAAATCTGAAATGCACTGATTTGAAGATACCATACATGAATGCCTGGTAATTCTACACATAATTGAATAATGTGCACAAGGTAAGTATACAGATATTAAAATATGAAAAAAAAAAACATGAAAAAAACAAAATATAATCCATGAAAGGGAAGGTACCAAATCTAGACAAGGCAAGATTGTCGACAGATAAAGAGGAAGGTATGCCAAGAGAAGCAACCAATGGGCAATCAATTCATGCAATCCAAGGTGTAAGGGGAAAAAAAAAAAAAAGCATAATCAGATAAACTGCGGAAAGTTTTAACCAAGGCAACCGGTGAAAAGTAAATCTTCATTAAGGCCAAGCGGGGAAGTACTCCGTAGATTATAGATCCAACGTGATTCAGCTTGAAGCAGTCGTTGTCGAAGATTTTCTCCCCTTCCATTAGCAATGATTTTCTGCAAGCCATAAAAATGAGTGTTATTGGTATTACCACCGTGGTGGTTTAGAAAGTGGGATGCCACTGGAGTAGGCATCCGACCCTTTTCCTCATCTGATGCTGCTAAATGAATTCAACAATGGAAGGGGAGAAAATCTTTGACAACGACTGCTTCAAGCTGAATCACATTGGATCTATAATCTACGGAGTACTTCCCTGCTTGGCCTTAATGAAGATTTACTTTTCACCGGTTTCCTTGGTTAAAACTTTCCGCAGTTTATCTGATTATGCTTTTTTTTTTCCCCTTACACCTTGGATTGCATGAATTGATTGCCCATTGGTTGCTTCTCTTGGCATACCTTCCTCTTTATCTGTCGACAATCTTGCCTTGTCTAGATTTGGTACCTTCCCTTTCATGGATTATATTTATATCGGCCACCAAATGGTATTCATCGCCACTATTGTAGTCTCATCGGGACCTTTGCACACATGCATATCTTGATCCATTGTTTATAACTATTACTACTTTCTACTTAGGCGCATATTCTCCCATTTAAAATATCGCTCTGCACAGGCGCCACCTGATCTATGACGCTGATCTTGACCTTTCTGAGCCGGCTATGTCTTCCGGTTCTACTTAGCAGGGCACTTACTGTTACGGGACTCCTAGTCTGTGCGTTCATTAACAATCCTATTTAACCCCTTAATGAACAAGCCATTTTGTAGGTTAATGACCAGGCCAGTTTTTACATTTCTGACCACTGTCTCTTTATGTGCTTATAACTCTGGAACGCTTCAATGGATCTTGGCGATTCTGAGAGTGTTTTCTTGTGACATATTGTACTACATGATAGTGGTAAAATTTCTTCAATATAACTTGTGTTTATTTATGAAAAAATGGAAATATGGCAAAAATTTTGAAGATTTTGCACTTTTCAAACTTTTAATTTTTATGCCATTAAATCAGAGAGATATGTCAAAAAAAATAGTTAATAAATAACATTTCCTACATGTCTACTTTACATGAGCACAATTTTGGAACCAAATTTTTTTTGTTAGGAAGTTATAAGGGTTAAAAGTTGACCAGCAATTTCTCATTTTTCCAACAAAATTTACAAAACCATTTTTTTAGGGACCACCTCACATTTGAAGTCACTTTGAGGGGTCAATATGACAGAAAATACCCAAAAGTGACACCATTATAAAAACTGCACCCCTCAAGGTGTTCAAAGCCACATTCAAGAAGTTTATTAACCCTTTAGGTACTTCACAAGAAATGAAGCAATGTGGAAGGAAAAAATGAACATTTAACTTTTTTTCCCAAAATTTTTCTTTCGACACAATTTTTTAAAATTTGTCAAGGGTATCAGGAGAAAATGAACCACAATATTTGTTGTACAATTTCTCCTGAGTACACCGATACCCCATATGTGGGGGAAAACCAATCTTTAGGCGCACGGCAGTGCTCAGAAGGGAAGGAGCATCATTTGAGATTTTGAATGTCAAATTGGCTGGAATCGAGAGCGGACACCATGTCGCGTTTGGAGAGTCCTTGATGTACCTAAACAGTGGAAACCCCCCATAAGTGACCCCATTTTGGAAACTAGAGCCCCCAAGTAACTTATCTAAATGTGTTGTGAGAGCTTTGAACCCCCAAGGGCTTCACAGAAGGTTATAACGTAGAGCCGTAAAATTAAAAAATCATAGTTTTTCCACAAAAATGATCTTTTCATCCCAATTTTTATTTTCCAAAGGATAAAAGGACCCCAAAAGTTATTGTGCAATTTGTCCTGAGTACGCTGATACCCCATATGTGGGGGTAAACCACTATTTGGGCGCATGGCAGAGCTCGAAAGGGAAGCAGCGCCATTTGACTTTTTTGGCTGGAATTGAGATTAGACGCCATGTCGCATTTGGAGAGTCCCTGATGTGCCTAAACAGTGGAAACCCCCCACAAGTGACCCCATTTTGGAAACTAGACCCCCAAGGAACTTATCTAGATATGTGGTGAGAGCTTTGAACCCAAAGGGCTTCACAGAAGGTTATAACGTTGAGCCGTAAAATTAAAAAATCATATCTTTTCCACAAAAATGATCTTTCCACCCCCAATTTTTATTTTCCAAAGGGTAACAGGACCCCAAAAGTTATTGTGCAATTTGTCCTGAGAATGCTGATACCCCATATGTGGGGTAAACCACTATTTTGACGCATGGCAGAGCTCGGAAGGGAAGGAGCGCCGTTTTCAAATGCAGACTTTGATGGAATGGTCTGCGGGTGTCATGTCACGTTTGGAGAGCCCCTGATGTGCCTAAACAGTAGAAACCCCCAACAAGTGACCCCATTTTGGAAACTAGACCCCCAAGGAACTTATCTAGATGTGTGGTGAGCACTTTGAACCCCCAAGTGCTTCACAGAAGTTTATAACGTAGAGCCGTGAAAATAAAAAAATCATATTTTTTTCCACAAAAATTACCTTTTTGCCCCCCAATTTTTTTTATAAGGGTAACAGGAGAAATAGGACCCCAAAAGTTGATGTGCATTTTGTCCTGAGTACGCTGATATCCCATATGTGGGGGGGATCCACTGTGATCGCCTTACTGCGATCTTTGGGAGGCAGAATGAACAAATCCACAAAAGGTGCAGAATTGGTTTTCTTTTTTACACCGTTCCTCGTGCGGTATTAGTGATTAGGCGACTTTATTCCTCGGGTCGGTGCGATTACAGCGATACCAGATTTATACCCTTTTTTCATGTTTAGCTTCTGTCACACACTAAAAGACGCTTTTTTTTTGGAAGAATTTTTTGTAAGAAATTTTTGCATTGCCGTATTTTGAGAGCTATAATTTTTCCATATTTCGTCCGACAGAGTTATTTGTGGGCTTATTTTTTGCGGGACGAGCTGACGTTTTTATTGGTACCATAGTCGGGCACATAACGTTTTTTGATCGCTTCCTATTACGATTTTTGTGGAAGCAGAATGAACAAAAAACAGCAATTCAGGAATTGTTTTTTTTTTTTTTTTTCCTCCGTTCCACGTGTGGTAAAATTGATAAAGCAGCTTTATTCTTCGGGTCACTACGATTACAGCGATATCTCATTTATATATTTTTTTTATGTTTTGGCGTTTTTTACACAATAAAATTTTTTATAGAAATATAATTATTTTTGCATCAGTTTTTTCCGCGAGCTATAACTTTTTTATTTTTTCACTGATGATGCTGTATAGTGGCTTGTTTTTTGCGGGACAAGATGACGTTTTCAGCGGTACCATGATTATTTATATCTGACTTTTTGATCGCGTGTTATTGCACTTTTTCCAAGCGGTATGATGATACCGCTTGGAAAAAGTATAATTTACTACCTTTTTGTGTTTTGTTTTACGGCTTTCACTGAAGGGGTTAACTAGGATTACGCTTTTATAGATGGGATTTTTATGGACGCGGCGATACCAAACGTGTATTTTTTTTGTTTTTTGGTTTTTTTTATTACATAAAAATGTGAATTTTTTTAAATTACTTTTCAATATTTTTTTTTTTACAATTTTTTTAAAAAAATGCTTTTTTTACCTTGTCCCTTTATGGGACTTTCACTTTTTTACTTTTGATTGCAGGTACAATGCATTGCAATGCCCCAGCATTGCAATGCATTGTACCTATAGTGAAAGCTGCTGCGACCATGGTCACAGCGACTTTCCGTAGCTAGATGACCCGGAGGTTGTCATGACAACCCCCGGGTCATCAAGGCAGAGATCGGGCCCTGCAAATACATTACGGGGTGCCGATCTGAGGCAGAGGGAGCTCCCGACCCTCTGCCTCTGCCCCTGAGCGCGCTCGATCGCAGCAGTCAGGGGTTAACAGCCAGGGGCGGCAGGGGCGCCGCTCCAGGCTGTCAGTGCAGGAAGCTCGGCCACTGCAGCGCTGAGCTCCTGCACTGATCGGGCAGAAGAGGCTGAAATTTCAGCCTCTTCTGCCTGATCGCTGCTGTGTTTGGTCAGTCACATTGACTGATCAATCACAGCGCTGTAGGTGTGGGGACCGACTGCAAAGGTCCCCGCACCGCTTGCTGTGCCTGTCAGCTGTCTGTGACAGCTGTCGGCACTGAACTACCACTGCGTGTTTACATGCAGTGGTAGTTCAAAGGCATGACGTGCACAGTCCGTCAAGGTGCCAAAACTGACATCATGCCATAACGGACTGTGCACGTCATTGGACATTAAGGGGTTAAAGACCGCATTCAGCACATGCATTATCTTTTCCCTGACGAAGCTGCAGCCGCAGCGATACGCGTGGGGCTCTTTCACCCCTGGTCCCGGGACCGCTCCCCTTGCGCTACTCCTCCTTTGTGGTCACTGGCACTTTCTTCCTGGAGCCTCATTTGGTAACGTTACCTCTTTTCATGTTCCTTGCTGATCAGCTCCTTTCGGTGTAGTCTACACCATAGAGGCAACTTTGGTGCTTTCAAACACCTTGCCTTTATCTCTCTTTGATATCATCATTGTGTTTGCGACGTCTTTTCTTATCATCTTATCAAAGTTCACATAGTATTGGGCATTTCTTTGGGCGTCACTTTTCATTTATACAGCTGTTCAGGCCTTACCATACATTGAGTTGCTCATTCCATTATTAGTGCATTAACTTCTACATTGTGACCGTGTCGCTTTTTTCAGTGTATTATATTGTAATATATATTACTGTTTATTGTATCATGATTATTATTGTACATTATACCTTCAGCTCATGCTATATTAGGGGATATTCTATGCTAGTCTCATGTGCCTACGGGCCTGGGGGTGCTCTTGTTCTTTCTGTATTTTTAATTATGTTTTTATAATTGTCTGTGCTTTGGTCTGTTTCAATAAATCAATATTTTTGTACTCTCCTTTACTTTCTCATCATTGGGGTGTGCGCTATTTTGCACTAGTCTTTTTTCTTTTTGTTTCAGTGGGCCCCTTTAACACATAAAAAAAACAACAACAAAAAAAAAGCAGGAGCTCTAGTGTCGGCCAGAGCAGTTGATAGACAGTATTCACCAAATCAATTGTAGTATAAAGCAAAGGTGAAATTAAAACATAACCTTTAATAAATTCATAAAAAACAACCAAAATTGTGAGTCACCCAATCTAAAATGCAATAGAAGATGCTAACAATTGGATCAATATTGTTTAAGCCCTCCTATAATTCTGAGAACTGAAAACGGCATCTTCATTTAGGATGGATAAAAAACCACTCATAATAATCTGGTGGTAATTATCGTACAACAGGTCTACAGGGACCAAATTACATCCTGGTGGGAAGTTCAAAGCTTAGAGAGCTATTTAAAAGCTAAGATAGTCCCGCGGGGCTTGAGAATTAACCTCACAGCAGGTAGTAGGCAGAAAAATCCTGCATTTACACACAAATGGGAACGTGAGGCAACTGAAAGTTCCTTACGTTTCATGCAATTATTGCTTGAGGAAGAGAAAGTCACTCTCAATCTGTTGAATGACAAACTGAAAGAACATATCGAAGTGACTAAAAAATTCTCAACAGAACCTGAGTTTGGGGCTAAAGAGGCTAAACTTCAAACCCATATTGAACGTTTTCAATACCACCTCAAAGAGAGGAAACCTAAACAATACTTGCGTGATGTCCAGGATTTTAAGGACAATAAGGCCTACTTAGTCCTAACCCCACGTCCCATTCCCTTGGATAGAGAGTCTGAATTATCATCCACTGATACAGACTTCTCTGAGTCAGAAGGTAGAAATCGATCATCAAGAGGGAGGAATAGAGGGAGAGGCCGAGGCACACGTAATACCTCTGACAGACCGGATAACACCCCTAGTGGACATTTTTTAGATCAAGTTTATGCCCTCAGGAACCGACCGCCACAAACCAAGAAATAAGGGGAGTTACATCTCCTGGTACTTCAATATCCAGTGGTATTCAAATTATTAACTTGTCTGAAAGGGTTATTAATGATTGTGAAATGTCTGTTTTGAGTAAGGGTCTTTCCTTTGTCCCGAACACTGATTTTGATCTTTTTAAGACAGTTAAAGACCTTAATTTATTCCTCCGTAAAATTAGGTGGAAAAAGTTCTTTCAGAAACAAGATCTTCGTATTAGTTCTGAATTGGGTATACCAGAAGATATGTTGGATGACGTAAGATTATTGGATTCCATCGCTGATGATAATCCTAACATCTTGGGTCTTGGTCCTTTCACTGATTTGAAGGATAAAAGCACCAAAATGCCACCACCATCTGGTGATCTATCAGCAATTGATGTTTTTTCTAATCTGGTTACTAGAGATCTGGTTGAGCTTTCGCATAGTCACATCCAATGCCATTTTAATTGCTCAAAAAAAGAAATGGAGGCAATCCGAGGTCTAGAACAGGATGACAGCATTGTAATTAAACCCTCCGACAAAGGGGGCAATGTTGTCATCCTGGGGGTTAACCAATACGTATCTATGTGTCATTCTATTTTGAGTGATGGTAATACGTATGAAGTTTTGACACACAATCCGACTGATGAATATCGTGAGGAGCTAAAGCAGATTCTCAATGAGGCACTTGCCAAGAGAGTTATTTCCAAAACTGAATTTGAGTTTATGTATTCGAACCATCCAGTTACAGCTACCTTCTATTGTTTGCCCAAGGTTCACAAGGGGATTCATCCACTTAAGGGCCGACCGATAGTATCTGGGGTAGGCAGCTTATGCCAAAATGTGGGCATCTATTTTGACAAAATTCTGGCTCCTTTTGTGTCCTCCTTGCAGTCTTATGTACGTGACACTCCAGACCTTCTTCGCCGCTTAGACGGACTAACAATAAGCCCAGAATCATATCTGGCGAGCATTGATGTGGAGGCATTGTATTCCTCCATTCCACATGATTCTGGTCTGGAGGCAGTGCAATATTTCTTGAATATGAGCGGATGTCAATACCAGGAACATAATCAATTTGTATTGAGGCTCCTTCGTTTTTGTCTAACCCACAACTACTTCACATTTAACCGTGTTGTCTACCACCAGCTAAGGGGGACTGCAATGGGCAGTTCCTGTGCCCCGGCCTATGCAAATCTCCTCCTTGGCTGGTGGGAAGAGACTATGGTTTGTAGTGACTTTGAGGAAGCTGAATCGTCTGTGTGTCGTGCTCTTGAAATATGGACACGATACATAGACGATATTTTTATAATCTGGAGGGGCTCTACTGAAGAATTCAGCAGTTTTGTGACCAGTCTCAATCATAATAACATTGGCCTATTTTTTACATCAGTGATCCATGAGACAACATTGCCGTTTCTTGATATTCTTATCAAGAGGGGTGAGAATGGCGAATTGTCAACATCTACATACAGGAAACCTACATCTACCAATGCTTTATTACACTGGAGTAGCCATCATCCACAGCACCTTAAGAAAGGCATCCCAAAGGGGCAATATCTGAGAGCTCGTAGGAATTGTTCTAACAATTCGTCATTTGAAACTCAGGCCAAGGACTTGAGGGAAAGATTCCTCGATAGAGGGTATCCCCGACACATTCTAACCAAGGCATATCGTGACGCTAAGTCACGCACTCGTTCGGAATTGTTGAATCCGGTTACGAGAAACAAGACGGATTATAACCTCCTCAGATTTATCACAATTTTTGACAACGGCTCTGCACAAGTTAGGAACATTATTAAAAAACATTGGTACATCCTTCAAATGGATGGTGACATTTCGCCTTTTCTTGGTGAGGACCCATTGATCACCTATAAGAAAGCCCGATCACTAAATGATAGACTAGTTCATAGTCACTTTTCTGCACCTATAACCCAGACATGGCTACATAGCAACGTTACGGGCTGTTATAAATGTGGGCATTGTGTTGCTTGTCAACACATAGATACTGGAAAGACATTTACCAGTAATGTGACGGGCAAAAATTACCCCATTAAAAGTTTTATGAATTGCAGTACCAAGGGGGTTATTTACAAAGCCACCTGTTCTTGTGGATTAGAGTATGTTGGTAAAACAATTCGTGAATTCAAAAGGAGGGTTGGCGATCATGTTGGCGATGTCACACACAAGAGGGATACTCCCATCTCGAGACATATCCATGGTCTTCATGGTGGCAATATCAATTGCATTAAATTTATGGCCATTGATAGAGTACTGAAACCCCCGAGAGGGGGGAACTGGGACCAATTAATTTTGCAGACGGAAGCTAAGTGGATTTTTTATTTGGAGACTATCTCACCAAAGGGCCTCAATAACCAGATTAATTACGGTTGTTTCATTTAATTCTTCTTTGGCCTATTTCTTGTTCTGACCCATTTATTTGAATGAATTTGCCTTAAAAAACCCATTGCGTCACTATTCCTTAGGAGTTCTACATATATTCTTCATGATCCTTCCTAGTCCAATTATTAATGTTATTTATAGGGCATTTGTACACATTGTGCTTGAATAAGTACAATTTTGCCTTTGTCCATTATATCTAGTGGCTATCTCTGATATAATTATACCACGTTCTGTGATGTATATAGCGTTAGCCTCACTTTTTGTGCGCTCATGTGTGTTTACTAGAATGCTATGTCTTTATCACAATCTATTTCTTTGCTTATGTAGCTGCTTTGGTTTGTGAGCTGACATTATCCACTTTTATGAGATGACACAGTGCTGGGGATATATCCCTCATCTCTCTCCTCTACAGATTACTCGGGGTTAAGTGAAGGTATCAGCCTTCTTGAGATAACTCTGCCCTCTATGAGATGACACAGTGCTGGGGATATAGCCCTCATCTCTCTCCTCTACAGATTACTCGGGGTTAAGTGAAGGTATCAGCCTTCTTGAGATAACTCTGCCCTCTATGAGATGACACAGTGCTGGGGATATATCCCTCATCTCTCTCCTCTACAGATTACTCGGGGTTAAGTGAAGGTATCAGCCTTCTTGAGATAACTCTGCCCTCTATGAGATGACACAGTGCTGTGGATATATCCCTCATCTCTCTCCTCTACAGATTACTCGGGGTTAAGTGAAAGTATTAAGGGTATGCCACACTAAACAATATCGCTAACGGGATCGCTAAAAAACGTCACTATTTAGCGATCCCGTTAGCGATATTGTTCAGTGCGGCAGCTTCCAGCGACGAGCTTCCTGCTGTGATCTCGCTCGTCGCTGGAATCGCTCCGGACCCTATTTCATCGCTGGCGCTCCCGCTGGGTAAGTATCTAATCGCTGTGTGGCACCTTTTCTTAGCGATTTAGCGGTACTTTTGTACCGCTAAAGTCGTTAAGAAGATCGCTAACGGCGATAGCGTCGTTAACTATATCGCTAAATGCGGCAGCATTTAGCGATATAGAAACAATCCCGCTAGCGATCTCATTAGTATGCAACGCTAACGAGATCGCTAGCGGGATTGCTTAGTGTGGCAGTACCTTTAGCCTTCTTGAGATAACTCTGCCCTCTATGAGATGAGGTAGTACTGGGGACACACCCCTTGTCACTCGGTAAGAAGAGACTGTATCCGCCCTCCTGAGATGACGCTGCATTGTGGACACGCCTACTTTCTGTTGCCTGGCTACGCAGGGCTCGGCTTTACACATTACAGAGGCTGGAAGTAGGCGGTCCCTGCTGAATGGTCTGAGACTTGAGAAGGTGACGTCATGTCACTTCCTGCTGCGTTCCACTGACTGTGGGATCTCTCGGCGTGCGTCTCAAGGAGTGTAAGTAGCTACTTCACCATGCGGCTTACACTTTACTTAACAGTGGTGACGGCATTAAGTATGCATTTAAAGTAAACACAGCCATTTATTGGACAATACTTTAGGAAGTGATGCAATGTATCATATCTTATTTAAACGCCCCGCTTTAGCCACTTCACTTTCTGCAGACAGCATTGAGAGTAGAAGGGCCTCATGTCTCTATAGTATAACACCACAGCACATTAATACAAGCTAGTCCCCTGATGAAATCGCTTGGAGGAAACGCGTCGGGACACCTCTTTAGGGAAAGTGCAGGGCGTATTATGTTATAGGGCTAGTTGTGGACTGCCCTTGTTAGGGCAGGAGCTTGGGGGTCAATCTATTGATAGCCCCTCAGGGAGTGACAGGGAATTGTCCTCCTGTCTGATGCATCAGAGATCCAGTGCAACACATGTGGTTTCTGAAAAGGCTCCTGCTCTCTTCTCATATGATATGGTGAGATCGTTCCTTTTTTCTTTCTCATCAATATTAAGAATTATCATGTGATATATATGTGTTCCCAGTGTGACCCTATATGTATTTTGGAGGTTGGTTTATATTATATCCTCTCCAAATGGTTGTACTTGGGTACGGTAATTACCACCAGATTATTATGAGTGGTTTTATCCATCCTAAATGAAGATGCTGTTTTCAGTTCTCAGAATTATAGGAGGGCTTAAACAATATTGATCCAATTGTTAGCATCTTCTATTGCATTTTAGATTGGGTGACTCACAATTTTGGTTGTTTTTTATGAATTTATTAAAGGTTATGTTTTAATTTCACCTTTGCTTTATACTACCCTTTAACACATACCACAATTCATGATGCTCCGATACGGCAGAGAAATATAGGTATAGTACAATGCCAAATACTTCACTTCTTACATTACATGACTGATATCTATTGTAAATTCTACAATAGCTCAAAAACCGGACAGTATAGTACAGTATTATGGGCACCACATAGTGCGCCATACAGAATAGGCTCCATATAATGCTCCATACAGAATAGGCCCCATATGTGCTCCATATGATGCTCCCTATATAATGGGCTCCATGTGATGCCCCATAAATAATGAACCCCATATGATGCTCTAGTATATGATGGGCCTGTCACGCGGTCTTATGATATGTGTACGATGTCAGTAAACTATTCTTAAAAGAACAACACTCTATACAACATATAGATTAGCAACATCAGCATGTAAATAAAGAATAAATTTACCTGACACGATATCCGTTGAACTCAGGATAAATCTTGAGGACTTGATACACTGTCACAGGAAAGAAGAGGACCGGGGGTCTAACCTGACCCTAAGCTGGGGTCCTAACTAATCCCTCACCTTGGAGGTACTGATAATGGTTCAGAGGTCCAAGTCTCCAGCCTAACCCTGTCTCCTATCAGTCCCTGAACCCTGTAATCAGTCCTAAGAAGGATTCTGATTACCACCAAAGGGATATGGGCTGATCTCTGCTAAATACACAGATTAGAAATATAAGACAGACTGGAGAAAACACAGACTTGCATACACACTCAAACACAGAAGGAACATAAATGATCTGGGATATTAAACTCTAAGCAAGGTGAGCTTAAAACAACGTAGGAGCTCTTTAACTTAAGTCTATACAGATACAATCCTATCTGTGGTCTGCATGAAGAATTTCACTGGCAACTCCCAAACAGACAACCAGAGATTTAAAGGAAACCAATCAACAAATAATTAATTGCAGCCGGGAGAAACTGCACCCAGTCCAGAACTGAGCACAGACAGAATTAACTCCCTAACTGCCAAACACAAAGAAACAGCAACTCAGCTGTGAGAAGTCAGAATGTGCAACCGCGACGATCTTCGTGGCGATGCACACATGACAGTACCCCCCTTCTACGAGGGGCCTCCGGACCCTCAGGGCCAGGTTTGCCCGGGTGAGTTCTGTGGAAGGTCCGCACCAAACGATCTGCGTTAATGTCAGACGCAGGAACCCACGTCCTCTCCTCTGGACCATACCCCTTCCAATGCACCAAGTACTGAAGGGACCGGCGATTCAGATGTGAGTCAATGATCTTTGACACTTGAAACTCCAAGTTACCATTGACCACCACTGGAGGAGGAGGTAGAGGTGATGGTATGACTGGTGCCACGTACCTCTTAAGTAATGACTTGTGGAACACATTATGAATTTTAAACGTAGGAGGGAGGTCCAGACGAAATGTCACAGGATTAATTATGGAACTGATCCTGTACGGCCCGATGAATCTGGGGCCCAGCTTCCAGGAGGGAACTTTAAGTTTTATATTCCTGGTAGACAACCATACCAGATCGTTCACATTAAGATCTGGACCAGAAACTCTCCTCCTATCAGCCATACGTTTATAACGGTTCCCCATAGCACTCAGATTATTCAATACACCTCTCCACACTGAAGCAAGTGACGACGAGAAACGCTCCTCCTCAGGAACCCCAGAAGGGCCCCCCCCATTGAAAGTACAAAACTGGGGATGAAAACCATATGCCCCAAAAAACGGGGATTTACCAGTGGACTCGCTCCGCCTGTTGTTAAGAGCGAACTCTGCCAGAGGCAAGAAAGAAGACCAGTCCTCCTGGTTCTCTGAGACAAAACACCGAAGATAAGTCTCTAGGCTTTGATTCAGACGCTCTGTCTGACCATTGGTCTGCGGATGAAAAGCCGAGGAAAATGACAATTGCATCCCCCGACATAAACAAAATGCCCTCCAAAACTTGGACACAAACTGAGACCCCCTATCTGACACCACATCAGAAGGCAACCCATGAAGTCTCACAATCTCCCCAATGAACACCTGTGCCAGAGTTTTAGCATTAGGGAGGGCAGGAAGAGCAATGAAATGTGCCATCTTACTGAACCTGTCAACAACCACCAGTATGACAGTCTTCCCTGATGACTGAGGAAGGTCCGTGATGAAGTCCATAGACAAATGAGTCCATGGACGCTCCGGAAGTTTCAAGGGTAAGAGGGTCCCAGACGGACGGGTATGAGGGGTCTTAGAGCGAGCACAAACCCCACAGGACGCGACAAAAGTTAAAACATCTTTATTAACGTTAGGCCACCAAAACCGGCGAGAAAGGAGATCTAAAGTAGCCTTACTCCCTGGATGTCCTGCTAAAGCAGAATTATGATGTGCCTCAATAACCTTTTGTCTCAACTGATTTGGGACAAACAGTCTCCCTGGAGGTCCTGCAGGGGCGTCCCCCTGAGCCTCTAATACCTCCTCCTCAAGCTCAGAACATACAGCCGACACTACCACCCCCTCCTGAAGGATAGGAATCGGGTCATCCATTTTCCCGGCCCCTGGGAAACTGCGAGACAAGGCATCCGCCTTAACATTCTTAGATCCAGGGCGATAAGTGACAACAAAATTAAACCTGGTAAAAAACAACGACCATCGAGCTTGTCTGGAATTCAGACGCTTAGCAGATTCCAAATACAGCAGGTTCTTGTGATCAGTAATGACGGTGACCGGGTGGACTGCCCCCTCCAAAAAGTGACGCCATTCTTCAAAAGCCAACTTAATGGCCAAAAGTTCCCTATTGCCGATATCATAATTCCTTTCGGCGGACGACAATTTCTTAGAAAAGAAAGCGCACGGATGCCATTTACCAGGGGACGGACCCTGGGACAATATTGCACCCACCCCTACGTCAGACGCGTCCACCTCCACAACGAACGGCTGTGATGCATCTGGTTGGATGAGAACGGGTGCCGAAGCAAAACATTTTTTCAAAGAGGAAAAAGCTTGGCAAGCTTTGTCCGACCATTTAGAAAAATCCGTCCCTTTTCTTGTCATGTCAGTGAGAGGTTTGACAACAGATGAGAAATTACAAATAAATTTCCGGTAGTAGTTAGCAAACCCCAGAAAACGCTGCAGAGCCTTAAGATCCTCTGGCTGATCCCATTCAAGCACTGCTCTCACCTTTTCAGGGTCCATACGGAAACCGGAGGCTGACACCAAGAAACCCAAAAACTGAAGTTCCTGTACGGCGAATACACACTTTTCCAGTTTGGCGTATAGTTTATTGTCTCGCAAGATCTGCAACACCTGTCTCACATGCTCCTGGTGAGACACAAGATCTGGCGAGTAAATTAAAATGTCATCCAAATATACGACCACAAACAGCCCCACCAGATGACGAAAAATGTCATTAACAAAATGTTGGAATACTGCTGGTGCAGTAGTCAGACCAAAAGGCATGACAAGGTTCTCATAATGTCCCTCCGGCGTGTTAAACGCCGTTTTCCACTCATCCCCCTCTTTTATCCTAATCAGATTATACGCCCCCCTGAGATCCAATTTAGAGAACCATTTGGCGCCAACAATTTGATTGAAGAGATCAGGAATCAGAGGGAGTGGATACGGATCTCGAACAGTAATCCGATTAAGTTCGCGGAAATCCAAGCAAGGGCGTAGGCCTCCATCTTTTTTCTTCACAAAGAAGAACCCCGCGGCCACTGGGGAAGATGAAGGTCTAATATGCCCTTTGGCCAGACTTTCCGAAATATAATCTTTCATAGCCTGCCTCTCAGGACCAGAAAGGTTATATAACCTAGCTTTAGGTAACTTAGCATCAGGAAGTAAATTAATAGAGCAGTCATACACGCGATGAGGAGGCAACTCCTGACACCCCTCCTCAGAGAACACATCCCCAAAGTCCTCCAAAAAAGGAGGCAAAGTACTAGGCACGACCGCACTGATGACTGTGTTCATGCAGTTACTTTTGCAAAACTCACCCCATTGGCTTATCTCTCTGGACTGCCAATTAATCACAGGGTTATGTTTAACCAACCAAGGAAGTCCCAACACAATAGGAGTAGGTAGACCCTCCAACACATAACAAGATAATAGTTCCCTATGTATTGCCCCTACCCGAAGGTCAATGTTATGAACCTCATGAACAAAGCTACCTTGGCCGAGAGGCCTGGCGTCAATGAAGAATATAGGGATCGGTTTGACCAATACACTCAGATGCATACCTTGAGCCTGAGCAAACTGAGCGTCAACCAGATTAGCCCCGGACACACTATCAAGAAGAACAGAAAATCTCTCCACTCTCGTACCAACCACCACCTCCACTGGTACAAGGAACTGAGAAGAACTAGCGGACGAAATACATACTCCCAGATTGTCGTCCACCACACAACCTGGGATTAACAGTTTTCCGGCGACTTCTTGTTCAACAAGGCACGGGACGGACATCCCCCAACAAAATGTCCCTCTTTCCCGCAGAAGAAACACCTTCTAGTCCTGCGGCGTACCGCCAATCCCCTCCTACGAAATGATGTCCCTCCCAACTGCATAGGCTCCTCCGAACAGACAAGGGGAACCTCAACATAAGGGACTTTAGTAGTAGGTGGAGTAACAACAGGGGGCGGAGTTACCTCGCACCTCTCCCGGAGCCGTCTATCAGTACGGATAGCCAGGGCCATAGCAGCCTCCAGTGATGGAGGAGAATCATACTGAGCCAAAACGTCCTTTAATTTGTCAGAAAGCCCATGACAAAACTGGCTCCTAAGAGCTGGGTCATTCCACTGAGTATCTGTAGCCCATCTACGGAACTCAGAAGCAAATTCCTCCGCCGGACGATCTCCCTGCTGTATCTTACGTAATTTTGTCTCAGCAAGAGAGACCCGATCTGGGTCATCATATACCAAACCCAGGGCAGTAAAAAATCGATCTACAGACTGTAGAGCCGGGGATCCCGGAGGAAGGGAAAATGCCCAGGATTGAGGGTCCCCTTGTAGGAGCGAGATAACAATTCCCACTCTCTGCTCTTCACTCCCTGATGATCGAGGCCGAAGCCGAAAATACAATTTACATGCTTCCCTGAAGGTAAAAAATTTGTCTCACCCACCAGTGAACCTGTCCGGGAGAGCTACTTTAGGTTCAAATCTGGTTTGCTCCGAGGGAGACAAAACTTTGGACTTAATGTCCGTCAGCTCCATGGATAATCCCTGCAACTGCAGAGCCAGCTGGGCTACTGGATCCATGGCAACTGGGAATAATTTTATGGGCCAGTGAAAATGTCACGCGGTCTTATGATATGTGTACGATGTCAGTAAACTATTCTTAAAAGAACAACACTCTATACAACATATAGATTAGCAACATCAGCATGTAAATAAAGAATAAATTTACCTGACACGATATCCGTTGAACTCAGGATAAATCTTGAGGACTTGATACACTGTCACAGGAAAGAAGAGGACCGGGGGTCTAACCTGACCCTAAGCTGGGGTCCTAACTAATCCCTCACCTTGGAGGTACTGATAATGGTTCAGAGGTCCAAGTCTCCAGCCTAACCCTGTCTCCTATCAGTCCCTGAACCCTGTAATCAGTCCTAAGAAGGATTCTGATTACCACCAAAGGGATATGGGCTGATCTCTGCTAAATACACAGATTAGAAATATAAGACAGACTGGAGAAAACACAGACTTGCATACACACTCAAACACAGAAGGAACATAAATGATCTGGGATATTAAACTCTAAGCAAGGTGAGCTTAAAACAACTAAGGAGCTCTTTAACTTAAGTCTATACAGATACAATCCTATCTGTGGTCTGCATGAAGAATTTCACTGGCAACTCCCAAACAGACAACCAGAGATTTAAAGGAAACCAATCAACAAATAATTAATTGCAGCCGGGAGAAACTGCACCCAGTCCCAGAACTGAGCACAGACAGAATTAACTCCCTAACTGCCAAACACAAAGAAACAGCAACTCAGCTGTGAGAAGTCAGAATGTGCAACCGCGACGATCTTCGTGGCGATGCACACATGACAGGGCCCCATATATGATGCTCCAGTGTATGATGAGCCCATAAAATGCTTCAAATATAATAGTCCCCATAAATAATGCTCCATATATAATGGGCTCCATGTGATGCCCCATAAATAATGAACCCCATATGATGCTCTAGTATTTGATGAGCCCCATATGATGCTCCAGTATATGATGGCCCCATGGATGATGCTCCAGTGTATGATGGGCCTATATAATGCTCCATATATAATGGGCCCCATATGATGCTCCAGTGTATTATGGGCCCATGGATGATGCTCCAGTGTATGATGGGCCTATATAATGCTCCATATATAATGGGCCCCATATGATGCTCCAGTGTATAATGGGCCCCGTATATGATGCTCCAGTGTTTGATGGGCCCAATTTACAATGCTCCAGTGTATAATGAGCCCCATATAATGCTCCAAATATAATGGTCCCCATATATAATGCTCCATATATAATGGGCTCCATGTGATGCCCCATAAATAATGAACCCTGTTATGATTTGGTAGCCGAGGAGGACAAAAGCAAAAAACAGCAAAGGCAGCCAAACACCCAGAGATGACAACAAAACAGAAGGAGCCAGCTTACCACAGTGGTATATAATGGGCTCCATGTGATGCCCTGTAAATAATGAACCCCATATGATGCTCCAGTATATGATGGGCCCCATGGATGATGCGCCAGTGTATGATGGACCTATATAATGCTCCATATATAATTGGCCCCATATGATGCTCCAATGTGTGATGGCCCCATTTATAATGCTCCAGTGTATGATGGGCCTATATAATGCTCCATTTATAATGGGCCCCATATGATGCTCCAGTGTATTATGGGCCCCATGGATGATGCTCCAGTGTATGATGGGCCTATATAATGCTCCATATATAATGGGCCCCATATGATGCTCCAGTGTATTATGGGCCCCATGGATGATGCTCCAGTGTATGATGGGCCTATATAATGCTCCATATATAATGGGCCCCATATGATGCTCCAGTGTATAATGGGCCCCGTATATGATGCTCCAGTGTTTGATGGGCCCAATTTACAATGCTCCAGTATATGATGAGTCCCATATAATGCTCCAAATATAATGGTTCCCATATATAATGCTCCATATATAATGGGCTCCATGTGATGCTCCATAAATAATGAACCCTGTTATGATTTGGTAGCCGAGGAGGACAGGAGCAAAAAACTGCAAAGGCAGCCAAACACCCAGAGATGACAACAAAACAGAAGGAGCCAGCTTACCACAGTGGTAGACCTCTGCACGGACTCTCAGGTGGAGGAACCAGAGTGCACATAAAAAAACGATGATGTGAGTCCAGCTGATTAAAAGACTGAATTTATTCAAAAATGGTAAAAACGTACCAAATTACATATGGCACCCAGTACACGCAGCAACGCGTTTTGACAAAGAACACAGCATGTGTTCGAAACGCGTTGCTGCGTGTACTGGGTGCCATATGTAATTTGGTATGTTTTTACCATTTTTGAATAAATTCAGTCTTTAATCAGCTGGACTCACATCATCGTTTTTTTAAACACCCAGAGAGGTTGGGAACTAATGGGTTGCAGATACCTAAGCTAACCGCACAACTAGAAGCAGCCGTGGGATGTACCTACGGTGACCTAGACGCCTTAGCACAGCCGGAGAGATTAGCTACACCTGAAGATAGAAACAGGAAAGCTGACTGCCCAGGAGTAGAGCCCCAAAGGAATAGGTAGCCCCCAAACACATAATGGCGGTTAGACAAGAAGAAACACAAACGCAGGCAGAAAATAGAGTGAGCAAATGCTGGGGCAGAACAGGACAGGACAGAATACTGTCTGCAACCCAGCAAAACCCTAGAAAATTCCAACACTTCTGATTTAAAAAAATGCTGAGACCACACGATCTCGCCACCCGCTAAATCAGATCTCTGGTGTGACCAAACGACTAACCTGCAGCCACTCAAATAGCAGGGACAGAGCAATGGAACAAGTAAACAGTGGCTACTGAAAAACAGAGAGTAGCACAGGCCCCTGGAGGGGAACCCGGCTAACCTCCCACAAAAGTGCAGACAAAAAATGGAAATTGCAAACACGATAGAAACAAGCAGAAAAATCCAATACCTTCTCCACTTCATACTCCAGATTGCCCTCAACTAAAACAAGCTCAGGAGGCGCAGCCATAGGAACCACTGGCTCGACAAACTTTTTCAATAAAGATTTGTGGAAGACGTGAATCTTAAACGTCCCAGGAAGAGCCAAACGAAAAGAAACTGGATTAAGGACTTCCAAGATCCTATAAGGTCCAATAAACCTTGGCTTAAACTTTGAAGATGCAACCTTCATAGGGATATTCTTTGAGGACGACCAAACCATGTCATCCACTTTAAACCGAGTACGATCAGTCCTATGCCGGTTGGCAAACCGCTGGGCCTTCTCCTGAGAGAGAGACAATTTATCCACTACTTGATCCCAAATCTGCTGCATTCTCTCCACCATAGAGTCAACACCCGGACAGACAGAAGCCTCCACCTGCCCCGAAGAAAACCGAGGATGAAACCCAAAATTGCAGAAAAAAGGAGACATCAAGGTGGCAGAACTAGCCCTATTATTCAGAGCAAATTCAGCCAAAGGCAAAAAAGAGACCCAGTCATCCTGATCAGCAAACACAAAATATCTCAAATAAGTCTCCAAGGTCTGGTTTGTTCTCTCCATCTGCCCATTGGTCTGAGGGTGAAACGCAGAGGAGAAAGACAGCTGAACTCCCAGTTTAGAACAAAATGTCCTCCAAAATCTGGAAACAAATTGGACTTCTCTGTCAGACACAATGTTCTCTGGAATGCCGTGCAACCGAACCACCTGCTGAAAACACAAGGGCCCCAACTCGGAAGAGGATGGCAACTTCGGCAGTGGCACAAGATGGATCATCTTGGAAAACCTATCACAGATCACCCAGATAACGGTCATTCTCTGAGAGACAGGGAGGTCAGAAATAAAATTCATAGAGATATGGGTCCATGGCCTCTTGGGCACAGGCAATGGCATTAACAATCCACTAGAGCGAGAGCAAGGTTTGGACCAAGAACAAGTCCCACAGGACTGCACAAAGTTCCTGATGTCACGAGATAAAGTAGGCCATCAAAAGGACTGACTCACCAAATCTCTAGTACCAAAAATACCGGGATGACCAGCCAACACAGAGCAATGGACTTCAGACATAACTTTTTCTCTCCATTGGTCTGGGACATACAATTTCCCCGCAGGGCAACGTTCAGATTTATCCCTCTGAAATTGTTCCAGGGCCAGTCTCAAATCGGGTGAGATAGCGGAAAGAACGACACCCTTCTTCAGAATGGCCGTAGGCTCAGTCACATCAATAGAATCCGCAAGGAAACTCCTAGAGAGGGCATCCGCCTTAACATTCTTTGTACCCGGGAGGAAGGAGACCACAAAGTTAAAACGCGTGAAAAACAAGGTCCACCTGGCCTGTATGGGATTCAATCACTTGGCTGATTCGAGATAGATCAAGTTTTTGTGGTCAGTAAGGACCATAACTTGATGTTTGGCTCCCTCCAACCAATGTCTCCACTCTTCGAAAGCCCACTTCATAGCCAATAATTCCCGATTCCCCACATCATAATTACGTTCAGCTGGGGAAAACTTTCCGGAGAAGTAGGCACAAGGGTTAATCTTAGAGGTTACAGGATCCCTTTGGGAAAAAACGGCTCCTGCACCAATCTCAGAAGCTTCTATCTCCACCTGAAATGGTAGAGAAACATCAGGTTGCCGTAGAACAGGAGCAGAAGTGAATCTCCGCTTGAGCTCCTGTAACGCAGAAACTTCCTCAGGAGACCAATTCACCACATCAGAGCCCTTTTTGGTCAAATCAGTCAGTGGTTTCACAATACCAGAGAAATTACTTATAAATTTACGGTAGAAATTAGCAAAACCCAAAAATCTCTGAAGAGCCTTCAATGAAGTGGGCTGAACCCAATCACAAATGGCCTGAACCTTGACTGGGTCCATTTCAATAGCAGACGGAGACAAAATGAATCCCAAAAACAAAACCTTCTGTACGCCAAAGAGACATTTCGATACCTTAACATACAAAGCATTCTCTCTTAAAATCCGGAATACCATCCGAACATGTTCCACATGAGAATCCCAGTCATTGGAAAATATCAAAATATCGTCCAAATAAACGATCAGAAACTTATCCACCAAATCCCAGAAAATATCATTCATGAAAGACTGGAAGACGGAAAGGGCATTAGTGAGCCCAAAAGGCATCACTAGGTACTCAAAATGCCCCTCAGGGGTATTAAACGCCATCTTCCATTCATCTCCGTGCTTGATGCGAATAAGATTATACACCCCCCTAAGGTCAAGCTTGGTAAACCAGCTGGCACCTTTCACTCTGGAAAATAAATCAGAAATCAGGGGTAACGGATACTGATATTTAACAGTGATCTTATTAAGGAGACGATAGTCAATACATGGCCTCAATGAACCATCCTTTTTGGCCACAAAGAAAAAGCCGGCGCTCAAGGGTGAAGAGGATGGTATGATATGACCCTTCTCCAAAGATTCTTTGATATAAGATCGCATAGCATCATGCTCGGGGACCGATAAATTGAAGAGCTGACCCTTGGGAAATTTACAACCGGGTACCAACTCAATCGCGCAATCATAACTCCTATGAGGAGGTAAGGACGCAGACTTACTCTCACTAAACACATCAGAAAAATCAACCAAATAGTCAGGGACATCTTGAGACTGGGGAGAGGTAGAAAAAACAGGAGTGTCACTACGAACACATTGACAACCCCAACTGACCACAGACACAGACTTCCAATCCAAAACAGGATTATGAGTCTGTAACCAGGGAAAACCCAGTACAATAATGTCATGTAAATTATGTAACACCAAAAATTTGCAATTCTCTTGGTGGTCCGGGTCAACCACATTATCACCTGGGTCGAAAACTGGGGTTTATTCTCCGCCAAAGGGGTAGAATCAATACCCAGCAAAGGAATAGACCTCCGCAGGGGTACCATGGGAAAACCACAACATTTGGCAAAATCAAAATCCATCAGGTTTAGAGCTGCTCCTGAATCAACAAATGCTTGAACCGAAAATGTGGACACGGAGAAAATCAAGGTAACAGTCAAAAGAAATTTAGTCTGAACATTACCCAAAACAACTGAGCGCGCAAAACGTTTCCCCGCTTAGGGCAGACGGAAATAGTATGAGAAGCGTCTCCACAACTTATTACGCTTTCGAAACTCTCGAGGGAACAGGAAATCCCACCATAACATCCTTTACAGTCTCTGCCAGACTTTTCCGAAAAAGGGCTGCCAGGGTATCGTCATTCCATTTAGTAAGGACTGCCCACTTTCGAAATTTCTGACAATATAGCTCTGCAGCTTCCTGACCCTGATTCAATGGCAACAAGGTTTTCTCAGCTTGATCAGTAACTTTAGGTTCATCATACAACAACCCCAGAGCCTGAAAAAACACATCAACATCAGTCAAAACAGGATCCCCAGGGGGCATGGCCTGGTTATGGAGCAGAGCTGACGCACGTAAAGAGAGCTCTTGCTTCCCAGAGCCCTTACAGCAAAGATTTAGCAAGCACGGACAGTACCCTGGCCTCTACATGAGAGGTAAAACTGGTCTTCGCTCTCAGACACCTAGGGAGCCCTCCTCCGGATCTGCAGACCCTGGAATTACTCGGTATGTAACAGCCCCAAGCAGCGCGGGAAAACAGACCACACGCTCCGCCATGGCAGCTGCTTGGGAGAGATTGGATGTGGGAGGCCCGAGGGGTGCACGCTTATCTGCTGCTGCAGCCAGATCATCACATGGAGGACTCACACAGTGAAATCAAGCACACCAAAAGTGTGAAGCTGGTCAGAATAAAACTGGAGATATGGTCGGTAATAATACAGGTATTCGGAGAGTGGTAGACTCCCTGTAGCTCCCCTCCCCACCAAGCCAGCTCCTGCTGGCAAACAATTAACTCATTCCTCTGCTCCGGACGAAGCTCTTGGGAGAGCAGGGACTGCAGACTGTACACTTAATGGATCCCTTACATTTGACACTGGCATGGTGGGGATCAGCGGTATGGCTACCCAGGACGGCCCTGAGACCGCTACGGGTTCTGGGATTCCTCGTCCCTGACTATGAATATAGGTGAACTACGTGCCCATCTAAGTGCCATCCATACCAAGACTGACATGGAAGGTTACATCCAGCGTTTGGAGGCAGTATACAAGGGGGGAAATTGGCTCCCTCAAAGAGGATGTTTCCAACATAAATTCTGCCGTTACTATGTTAGAGGCTAAAGTGGATGAGTTATCTTCCCAGCTTCATACTCAACAGCAACTTTTAGATCAGCATTCACAGAATTTTTCTTCTTGTGCTGGACATGCTAGAAGACTTCGAAAACAGAAATAGGAGAAATAACATTAGGCTGCATGGTCTTCTGGAGTCGGTGGCCCCACGGGACCTGAATTAAGCCCTACAGTGTGTTTTTAACTCATTGCTGAGTAGATCCACGGATGAACGTATTGAATTGGACAGAGCTCATCAATCTCTGGGCCCAAGACACCCTGATCCTTCCAGATCGAGAGATGTAATTTGTAGGATTCATTTTTTCCAAATTAAGGAGGACATTATGCGTAAAGCTAGAGAGAACATAAGCTACAGATTGGGGAAAAAAATTCCTTCCCAACTCCACATACGGCAATCAGACTAGCTCCCTGGATCAATGCAATATCTAGGAAACTAGTGAATATAGCCTGTAATATTATACTTTTCAAGAAAGGCATCCAGTCCCTTCTTAAATTTTAGTAGGGAATCACTCATTACAACATTAGACGGCAGAGAGTTCCATAGTCTCACTGCTCTTACAGTAAAGAATCTGCATCTGTGATTATGACTAAACCTTTTTTCCTCCAGACGTAGAGGATGCCCCCTTGTCCCCGTCACAGGTCTAAGAGTAAAAAGATCATTAGAAAGGTCTTTGTACTGTCCCCTCATATATTTATACATTGTAATAAGATCACCCCTAAGCCTTCGTTTCTCCAAACTAAATAACCCCAAGTGTAATAACCTGTCCTGGTATTGCAGACCCCCTAGTTCTCTAATAACCTTGGTTGCTCTTCTCTGCACCCGCTCCAGTTCAGCTATGTCTTTCTTATACACCAGAGACCAGAACTGTACACAGTATTCTAAGTGTGGTCGCACCAGTGACTTGTATAGAGGTAAAATTATGTTCTCCTCATGAGCATCTATGCCTCTTTTAATGCATCCCATTATTTTATTTGCCTTGGCAGCAGCTGCCTGACATTGGCCACTAAAGGCGAGTTTGTCGTCCACCCATACAACCAGGTCTTTTTCAGTGACAGTTTTGCCCAGTGTTTTACAATTAAGCACATAATTATACATCTTGTTTGTTCTACCCAAGTGCATGACCTTACATTTATCCCCATTAAAGCTCATTTGCCATTTATCAGCCCAAGCTTCTAGTTTACATAAATCCTCCTGTAATATAAAATTATCCTCCTCTGTATTTATTACCCTGCAGAGTTTAGTGTCATCTGCAAATATTGAAATACTACTCTGTATGCCCCATACAAGGTCATTAATAAATATGTTAAAGAGAAGCGGCCCCAAAACTGACCCCTGTGGTACCCCACTGCTAACCGTGACCCAGTCCGAGTGTGCTCCATTAATAACCACCCTTTGTTTCCTATCCATGAGCCAGTTCTTAACCCACTTACACATATTTTCCCATATCCCCATTGTTCTCATTTTTTGTATCAACCTTTTGTGTGGCACCGTATCAAATGCTTTTGAGAAGTCCATGAACACCACGTCCACTGCGTTCCCTTGGTCCAGTCCGGAACTTACCCCTTCATAAAAGCTTATCAGATTAGTCTGACAAGAACTGTCCCTCGTAAACCCATGCTGATACTGTGTCATGAGGTTATTCAGCCTCAGATGCTCCAATATAGTATCCCTTAAAAAACCCTCCAGGATTTTACCCACAGTAGATGTTAAGCTCAGTGGCCTATAATTTCCAGGTTCAGTTTTTGCCCCCTTTTTGAATATTGGCACCACATTTGCTATACGCCAGTCCTGTGGTACAGACCCCGTTAATATGGAATCTTTAAAGATTAAAAATAATGGTCTATCTATGACTGTACTTAATTCCTGCAGTACTCGGGGGTGTATCCCATCCAGGCCCGAGGATTTGTAAATTTTAGTGATTTTTAGACGCCGCCGTACTTCCTGCTTGGTTAAGCAGGTGACATTTAATGGAAATTTTTTTTTATCACTAATCATGTTATCTAACGACGCTATAAACTTTAATGGCATAAACACTCAACTTCTAGCGGACCTCTTCCCCATAACTCTGGCTAAGAGAAGGGCCCTGAGACCTCTCTTGGAGGCTATGCGCGCGAAAACATTGCCTACACGTGGGGATACCCTTTTCAGATACAAGCTCGAGTGGACACTGGCACGGTGATCCTGAGATCCCCGTCGGATCTCCTAGACTTCTCATCGACTCTGGGGTTGCCACCGGTTACCCTGGGGAGTGGCCCCGTTTTTTCTCTATTGGATTCGGGGGAGCTAGAGGAGGTGGGAGAGTACCGCCGGAGCGTGGGAAGAAAAGGAGAAGAAATCTACGCAGTGATTCCTGTGGTCCCTCTGGTGACGCCTGAGCATTGTGGAGTCTGTCCTATATTATTCATATTATTCACTTGCTCTATCAAATGTTCTGTTCCTTGAGTCCGGGAAAATTGGTGGTTTTCTAATAGGGGGCCTTGTGGCCCCGGGATGGAGCCTTATTATGCATTGTAGTAGTTTATTATAACTAGAAAATAGTCTACAGGGACCCTTATCACCTCTGAGTTGCCTCTAGTATCAAGTTGTGTATGTGGGGTATTTGTTTGTTTGGATCTTATCCATAGTCAGTATTGCCTTTAGGCCTGGGGCACTGAATCTGTTTGGTTGGTCAAATCATTTGACACGTGTAATTAACTTACTGTGGGGGCCTGGCTGTTTGCTCTGTCTTACAGTCCAGTCACCTCCCAAGTTAGGGTGTGTCTTTGACACTTCTTTCAGAGATTTTCTCTGCTTAATTCTTAAGGTACTGTCACACTAAGCGATCGCACCAGCGATCACGACAACGACACAACCTGACGAGATCGTTGGTGTGATCGCTATATGGTCGCAAGTAGCTTCCAAACAGGAAGATCTCATTAAAGACACATCAGCGATCAGTATAACGACCTCGGCGGTCGTTGGGACCTGTCACACAGCATGGATTGAGCGCAACCTTTTCCACGCCCCTCAGCACAGATTGGTGGTCACTGTATATGTTTTATAATTATATATGTTATAATTAATGTTTTGATGGCCGCGTCATGAAAAACGACATATTAGCGCTCCCTTACATTGTTCTCGAGCGCATCTGATTCATAGGAATTTCCAGCATCGTTCCTGCTTCCTGCGTCCTGCTAGCCTGCTTTGCAGCTACTGCGATCCAGTCTGTGCCGCTAAAGAAAACCTAGTCCCACCTGCGCCACTGACATATGCGTCGCCAACGAGGTCGCCCGTCATTCTTAAAGGGTGTCAAACTCAGCGATTCAGGCTCACCAGCGGGACGCCAACGATCAAAAAACGGTCCAGAACGTTCGTGAACGATCAGCGACATCACAGCAGGGGCCACATCGCTGCTACATGTCACACACAGCGATGTCGCTAACGATGTCGCTGCTGCGTCATAAAATCGCTGACGCTTAAGTGATCTCGCTAGCGATCTTGCTTAGTGTGACAGTAAATTTAGTCCATACGAGTAGCTACCTGTGGCCTAATGAGACGGAATATCCTGCTCCGTCTGAAATTTTTGTCTAAATTTCTTCATACATTACATTATGATCTCTTCTATTCTATTCTTTCCTCAGAACTTCCTTCTATATCTTTTTTCTTAAGTGTTTTCTTTTCTTTACCCAACACCTTTCCCCCCCCACCACCGCCCAGTCCTACTACTGATTCTTGTACTAGTTTACGATGACCACCTTGAACTTTTGTTCCTTGAACATCAGGGGGTTTAACACTCCTGAAAAACGCTTGCAGGTTCTCTACCACATGTACAAGAAACGGGTTCATGTGTTGCTTCTGCAAGAGACCCACTTTAGGTCAGATCGGATACCTTCACTTAACCATAAATTTTACTCACACTGGTTCCACAGCGGCAATCCAGACTCAAAATCCAAAGGAGTTAGTATTACCTTACACAAGTCGCTTCAGGCTCAAGTAATTGCCACTAAATCTGATACACAAGGAAGATATTTGTTTTTAAAGATTAAAATTATCAGAGATGTATTTACCATTGCTAATTTTTATCTCCCTAACCAGGATCAGATCAGAACTTGTAAAGCTTATCTACACGGCATTCGCAGAGGGTGCGATAATTGTCGGAGGAGACTTCAATTTTACGTTGGATCGAGTCCTGAAGTCGTCTACTGGTAGGTCGGCCGTCTCCCCCTCCCAGCTGGAGAGTCTGAAATCTAAGCTAACGGAATATAGACTGATTGACGTTTGGAGACTGATACACCCCACTACACGTAACTATACTTTCTATTCTGCGGTACATGATTCGTATAGTAGGAAAGATTATTTTTTAATTAGACACGGGCTATTCTCGTTTCACCCGACGACACATATTGACACAATGATTTGGTTGGATCATGCTCCAGTCTTACTATCCTTGACGGTTCCGGAACTCACATCGAGCGAATGGACCTGGTCCTTACTCCCGGGGCTCCTCAAATATCTCTCTTGTCAGGAGGCAATCAGGTTGGCAATCACAGATTTTTTCAATATTCACAAAGACGATCCCACAGCTATGTCATATCAGTGGGAGGCCTTAAAAGGAGTTATACGGGGAGTGTTCATTCAACAGGGGCACGATTAAAGAGAGAGAGGTCTTCTGCTATTCCCAATTTGTTGATGCACATCCAGGCTTTGGAGTTGGAACACAAAAGGTCACAAAATCCACAAGTTATGACTGATCTGTTGAAAGCTAGAACTGACTTAAGCTTATTGCTAGATACAGCAAGACAGAGAGACCGCTTCCGCAGATACCTATACGAATACTCTGACAAGCCTGGTAGGGCCTTAGCACGATTTTTACATCCACGAATTCCTACTACCTATATACCCACCATTAAGTCTGGGTCAGGTAAATCCCTCCACTCCCCCTTGGAGATTACAGACTCATTTAGGGGTTATTACAACTCCCTTTACAATCTAAGAGGTCTTTTGGCAGACATGGCTGGGTCCGATTTCCAGGAAAGAGTGGATAACTATGTAAATAGCACTCCGATTCCTCCTCTTCCATCTGAGGACGTAATGGCCCTCGAGTCCCCGTTCTCGGAACAGGAAATTTTGGATACAGTTAGGTCTATGGCAAATGGCAAAAGCCCCGGTCCGGATGGATTCCCGGCTAATTTTTATAAGCTATTCGCACCAAATTTAATTCCATTTATGACAAAGCTCTTCAACTCTGTCTCTGAGAGTTGCCCTTTTGCCCCCAAACTTTAGCTGCCACGATTGTTGTTATTCCCAAGACAGGAAAGGACCCCTTATTATGCGCTAATTATCGGCCTATCTCCCTAATTAATGTTGATGTAAAAGTATAGGCCAAAGCAATTGCAAATAGAATAAGCCCTTTTCTCTACTAGCTCCGTTCACATGGATCAGGTTGGTTTTGTTCAACGCAGGGAGGCAAGAGACAATTCTATAAAAACATTGCTCCTCGCCTCTCATATGCGTAAACATAAAACTCCAGCATGCCTATTGTCCATTGATGCGGAAAAGGCATTTGATCGTCTAGGATGGACCTTTATGAGATCTGCCTTGACACAGCTTGGTTTGGGACCTGACATGCTGGGTAGGATTCTTGCATTATATCAAGGCCCCACAGCCCGACTTAGGGTTAATGGTACTTTGTCATCCCCCTTACAAATAGCTAATGGCACACGCCAGGGGTGCCCTCTTTCACCCTTATTTTATATTATTGCAATGGAGCATCTTGCAATCGCACTTAGGAATGCTCCAGATATAAAGGGCCTTCGGGTTGGTCGGAATCATGTTAAATTGTCTATCTATGCAGATGACCTACTACTGATCTATGTTATTAACCCGACCATTGCTTTCCCAGTGCTGATGAAAGAGTTCCAACGGTTTGGAGAAATATCCAACTTTAAGGTTAATTTTTCAAAGTCAGAGGCCCTTAAAATATCTCTCCCTGATGACCTGGTCCAGAGACTCCAGTCTTCATTCCCATTTAAATGGAAAGACAAAGCTATAAAATACTTGGGAGTGTGGATTCCCAGAAACGAAGTGGATCTTTTCTCCCTAAACTATGTCCCACTTTTACACAAAACTTTATCGGATCTTAAAAATACAATAGATCTCAGCTTTCATGGTTTGGTCGTATAAACTTCATCGGACATCCTCCCCCGCTTTCTTTATCTCTTTCAAACAGTCCCTGTAGCAATTCCTGATTATTTCTTTAATCAATTACAATCTGCTGTCAATAGTTTTGTTTGGTGAGCTCGTAGACCCCGAATTAGGCTCTCGGTTTTGACCAGACCCAAGACACAGGGCGGCACAGGTCTTCCTAGCTTCAAAAGATATTATCATGCCATTCTCCTAACTAGAAAAGTTGACTGGAGATATAGTGACTTACACAAACAATGGGTGACTTTAGAAAAACTCCTCTCTCCTGGCTCTCTATACTGGATACCATGGTGTGGAGCCAGTTTTGGGCCTCGATCTCGGACTTTCCACCTCTTACGCACATAGTGTTGAGATTCTGGAATAGAAATCGGGGGAGACTGAGACTCTGTAACATTCTGAGTAGACTGGGTCCCCTCTTTGACAACATTGTTTTCCCTCCAGCAGTGGATAGGACTGTGTTTCTATGCTGGAGATCTGTCGATCGGGTGAGACTGGGTCAGGTGGCGGATGGACTCTTTGGGCTCTCCACTGCGGAGGGGTTGCGGGACTCCTGCCATAGCAAATCGCTATCTTGGCTCAGTTGAAGGACTTCCTATCGGGTATTTCCTTTAACACCTCGTTCCGATTTGAGTCCTTGAGGCTGGCTGCGGAGGGCCCTACCCACACAGTCGCCTTGCTTTACAGCTTGATCCTAGAAAAGTTATCTACTGACACCCCTAGCTTTATTACAGCTTGGGAGAGAGATTTTCGGATCACCCTCTCTGAAGCAGACCGCCTGAAGATCTTTACCCTTACCCACAAGAACTCCATCTCTTGCAGATCACAAGAGAAAAATTATAAAATATTAATGCGTTGGTATAGGTGCCCTGTGCTCCTTCATAAAATAAATCCTGCAATTTCAAACTTATGCTGGAGATGTGACAATGAGGAGGGATCTATGCTTCATATTATATGGTGGTTTTGCAGTCTTCTACGTCCATTTTGGGAAGCTGTTTTTGGAGCTTTTCGTTTGATGACGGGTGCTCGCTGTGAGCCATCCCCTCAAATAGCTCCCTTTCACTGATCCCCGGGTCTATAACATCCATAAAGGAATTTTGAGGTTCTGCTTGGTAGCGGCTAGAACAATTATTCCCCGGTACTGGAGAGCGACAAGTGTTCCGTCTGTGGTGGAGTGGGTGTCCGAGATGGATAGAGTGAGTCGAATGGAGTCGCTGATGGCCCAGGATGACGAATCTGTGACCGATCGTGGACAGATATGGTTCCTATGGGAGCAATTCAAGGAGAGTTCGGAGTTTCCGGGCTGGTTAGCTGAGTTTTCATAATTCTTGTAGAGTAGCTGGGACCAAGGTTGGTTTAGTTTTCCCTCCCCTTCCACCCCTTTTATTTTTATCTACTTCTCTCTTTTCTTCCCTTTCTCTCTTTTGGTCTTTATTTTTCTATATCCTCGTACCTTTTTCCTACACATTCTCAGATTGATTAGCTCAAAGGTTACTAAAATGTGTTTGGACATGACCTGTCTGAGATATTTAGGATTACAAGCTTGTTTTGTCCCTCACAGTGTGGTATCCTACTTGTCTGTATATATTTGTTTTCTTTTTTTTGTATTCATATGTATATCATCTTTCTGAATTTTTGTACCTAATTTTGAAAAGTTTAATAAACACATTCAGGGAAAAAAAACAGGATCCCCAGGTGTCAGGGAAAAGGCCCAATCCTGAGGGTCACCGCGCAACAGGGAGATGACAATTTGAACCTGCTGTGCCGTGTTCCCCGAGGACTTAGGCTTCAGGGCAAAAAACAACTTACCGTTATTTTTAAAATTCAAAAATTTAGACCGATCCCCAAAAAATAAATCCGGAGTAGGAATCTTAGGTTCTACAGCAGACAACTGAGTGAGATAGACAGAAATACTCCGAACTTCAGCAGCAAGCTGCTCCACACGATCAGACAAATGCTTGACTTCCATTGCAGAAAAATTCCTCCTACAGCCCCCAGAGTTAAAGAGGAAAAAAAACACACACAAAAAAAATTCTGACTTTTTTTTAACTATTTTTTCCTTCTGTTGAGTACCATAGAATTTTCGGTAAGGCCGGTGATTCTGTTATGATTTGGTAGCCGAGGAGGACAGGAGCAAAAAACAGCAAAGGCAGCCAAACACCCAGAGAGGTTGGGAACTAATGGGTTGCAGATCCCTAAGCTAACCACACAACTAGAAGCAGCACGATCTCGCCACCCGCTAAATCAGATCTCTGGTGCAACCAAGCGGCTAACCTGCAGCCACTCAAATAGCAGGGACAGAGCAATGGAACAAATAAACAGTGGCTACTGAAAAACAGAGAGTAGCACAGGCCCCTGGAGGGGAACCCGGCTAACCTCCCACAAAAGTGCAGACAAAAAATGGAAATTGCAAACACGATAGAAACAAGCAGAAAAATCCAATACCTTCTCTACTTCATACTCCAGATAGCCCTCAACCAAAACAGGCTCAGGAGGCGCAGCCATAGGAACCACTGGCTCGACAAACCTTTTCAATAAAGATTTGTGGAAGACGTTATGAATCTTAAACGTCCCAGGAAGAGCCAAACGAAAAGAAACTGGATTAAGGACTTCCAAGATCCTATAAGGTCCAATGAACCTTGGCTTAAACTTTGGAGACGCAACCTTCATAGGGATATTCTTTGAGGACGACCAAACCATGTCATCCACTTTAAACTGAGGACCATCAGTCCTATGCCGGTTGGCAAACCGCTGGGCCCTCTCCTGAGAGAGAGACAATTTATCCACTACTTGATCCCAAATCTGCTGCATTCTCTCCACCATAGAGTCAACACCCGGACAGACAGAAGCCTACACCTGCCCCGAAGAAAACCGAGGATGAAACCCGAAATTGCAGAAAAAAGGAGACGTCAAGGTGGCAGAACTAGCCCTATTATTCAGAGCAAATTCAGCCAAAGGCAAAAAAGAGACCCAGTCATCCTGATCAGCAGACACAATACATCTCAAATAAGTCTCCAAGGTCTGGTTTGTTCTCTCCGTCTGCCCATTGGTCTGTGGGTGAAACGCAGAGGAGGAAAATAGCAGAACTCCCAGTTTAGAACAAAAGTGAGCAAACGCTGGGGCCAAACACTGCCTAGATAGGACAGGACAGAATACTGTCTGCAACCCAGCAAAACCCTAGAAAATTCCAACACTTCTGATTTCAAAAAATGCTGAGACCACACGATCTCATCACCCGCTGAAACAGATCTCTGGTGTGACCAAGCGGCTAAGCCGCAGCCACTCAAATTGCAGGGACAGATCAATGGAACAAATAAACAGTGGCTACTGAAAAACAGAGAGTAGCACAGGCCCCTGGAGGGGAACCCGGCTAACCTCGCACAAAAGTGCAGATAAAAAACTGGAAATTGCAAACACGATAGAAACAAGCAGAAAATATCATATCTGAAAGTAGCAGACGGAGGCAAGACACCAGCTGACTTCCAAATGAACCAGGAAACAACAATTGATCACCGGCAAGGATCATGTGAAGGCAGCTCACTTATATCAGCCCAGTCAGTCTCTCCTGATTGCCAGTCATCGCTCGCAGGTGATGGACTTCTATTATTCAACACTGGTTCAATACCCTTATCAACCACCAGAGGGAGCCCCAACTCAGAAGTCATTTCCAACATGCTCACAACAGAACCACATATGATGCTCTAGTATATGATGGGCCCATATGATGCTCTAGTATATGATGGCCCCCATGGATGATGCTCCAGTGTATGATGGGCCTATATAATGCTCCATATATAATAGGCACCATATGATGCTCCAATGTATAATGGGCCCTATCTATGATGCTCAAGTGTATGATGGGACCCATATATAATTCTCCAGTGTATAATGTTCCCCATATATTGCTCCAAACATTAAAAAAAATGAAATACCTCTCCTCGCTGGGCACTGCTCTACTCTGGACTCTTCAGCGTCGCCATCTTCCAGCTCTCTGCACTTTTACTGTTCAGGCAGAGGGCGCACAGACATGACTTCATCGCGCTGTCTGACCTGAATGTCTCTGTCAGGAAATGTGGCAGACGTCACAGCAGTGGAGCAGGGAGAGGTAAGTATTGCAAGTGCTGTGGCCCTGAGCAAGCAGGCCAGCACTGGCACAGGGCCCCTCATAGTACGCCGGTGACTCTGACAGCAATTGGGCCCCCCACCTGCTCAGGGCCCCTGCACTTGCCCGGGTGCGCCAGGTGCTGACGCCGGCCCTCGGGGGGGTACAGCCTAGTTAAGGAGGTGGAAAAACTGGCATATGTTGAGTTGTAGGCTGGACGTTCAGCAGCTGCAAATGGAGGAATTGGAGAAGTCAGAGGAAGAGGAGGACAAAGTGAGCCATTTTGCTGGCAAACTATGTGTCATCAGGGGAAGGTGGTACAAAATCCTTTGAAACCCAGGCATGGTTCATTTTAATGAAGGTGAGATCACCAACATTTTGGGTCAACAGCCAGGTCCTTCTTTCTGTCATGATTAATCCAGCAGTACTGAAGACTCTTTCTGATAGCACACTACCAGCAGGGCAAGCGAGCTCCTGTAAAGCATATTGGGCCAATTCAGGCCAGGTGTCCAGTTTACAGGCCCAGTAGTCAAAGGGGAATGAACTGTGAGGGAGAACATTGATAGGGGAGGAGCGGTAATTTTGAACTATAGTTGACAACTGCTGTCTCCTGTCTGTTGCAATCGATTCACTATTACCCGTCGTGTGGAGCGGTACTCGAGAAATCAGTCCACAACATGGTCATGAAACCCTGTCTCCAATGCCACTTCAGCTGTGTGCACCATGAACATCTCTCCCATGTTGCCCAGTACCGCTCGTGGTAGAACCTGCACCGCTGCTGTGTGCTGGGAATGCCTCTAAAAAACGGTTTACCAGAGTTGCTTGTTTGTTCGCCAATATTAGCTCTGGGTTCTCCTGTGGCTTGATGTTCTGTAATTTGCCTTTATAGCGTGGATCGAGGATGCTGGCCAACCAGTAGTCATCATCCTTCATAATTTTGGCAATGTGGGGGTCCCTTTTTAGGATCCGTAAGACATAATCACATATGTGGGCCAATGTTCCAGTTGTCAATGATGCACTGCCAGTGGTGGGTGGAGGAGAACTTTGTGCACAAACCCTGTACCTGACCTTGACAACCCAACATTTTCTCTTGTCCCCTGAGAAGCATCCTCCTCCCCAAATAATCATCCCCCTCATCCTCCTCCTCTTCCTCTTCTTCCTCCACCTCGTCCACGACAGTTCCCTGAGCAGACAATGGCTGACTGTCATCAAGACTTCCTTCCTCCTCCTCTTCCTCCTCCGCTGCAGACGCCTGATCCTTAATGTGCGTTAAAGTTTGCATGAGCAGACGCTTAAGTGGGATGCTCATGCTTATGATGGCGTGTCTGCGCTTATCAGCCGTATGCATTCCTCAAAACACCGAAGGACTTCACAGAGATCTTTCAGCTTTGACCACTGCACACCCGACAACTCAATGTCTGCCCTCAAACTGCCTGCCCGTGTTTCCTCCCTCAAATGCATTACAGCCTGCCTCTGTTCGCACAGCCTCTCAACCATGTGCATGGTGGAGTTCCACCTTGTTGCAACGTCTATGATTAGGCGGTGCTTGGGGAGGTGGAGCGATCGCTGCAGCCTCTGCATACAACTGGAGTCTACGGGCGAGTGACGGATGTACGAGCACAGTCTTCGCACCTTATGGAGCAGGGCTGGTAACTCCGGATAATTACTTATGAAGCACTGCACCACCAGGTTCAAGGTGTGAGCCAGGCAAGGTATGTGTCTGAGTTTTGCCAGGGCTATGGCCGCCACAAAATTACGGCCGTTATCACTGACTACCTTGCCTGGCTCAAGATGTAGACTGTCCAGCCATGACTCAGTTTCTCGCTGCAAGTAGTCGGTCAGTACCTCCGTGGTGAGACTGTTGTCGCCCAAAGACATCATCTTTAAAACAGCCTGCTGACGCTTACCATTAGCTATTCGATAGGGGGACACCTCGTGTGCAACACTGGCAGCTGCCGATGGAGTGCTTGTGCGACTGCACTTTGTCGACGAGCTTTCGCTTCTGGAGGAGGAGGGTCAAACGCCTACAGCCAACTGTTGTCTATACCGTGGGCAAGGCAGCACTGTCCCACAGCCACTGTCCCCTGTGGACCCTGCATCCACCACATTAACCCAGTGCGCAGTGATGGACACATAACGGCCCTGGCCATGCCTACTGGCCCATGCTTCTGTTGTGAGGTGCACCTTTCCACTCACTGATTGTTTGAGTGCATGGACAATACAGTCTTTCACATGCAGGTGGAGGGCAGGGATGGCTTTTCTAGCAAAGAAGTGCCGACTGGGTAGGTCATAGCGTGGGACAGAGTAGGCCATGAGCTCTCGGAACGCTGCGCTTTCAACCAAACGGAAGGGCATCATCTCTAATGAGATCAAATTGGCAATGTAGGTGTTCAAAGCCAGTGTACGCGGATGAGAGGATGAGTACTTTCTTTTTTTTTTCCAACTTGCTTTATTGATTTAAAGTGTATTACAGTAAAAGATAATCATACAAGTCTTAAAGTAACAAGCTTATTTGACAGACATAAAACTCAAAATATTAATTTAACCCCTTACTGCCATCGGACGTACTATCCCGTCCATGGTACCTGGGCCCGTATGACCATGGACGGGATAGTACGTCTCGTGCGATCGGACGCGCTCCCGGGGGGAGCGCAGCTGATCGCGCCCGGGTGTCAGCTGATTATCACAGCTGACACCCATGACTGTGTGTCAGGAGCGGTCACGGACCGCTCCCGGCACATTAACCCCTTGCACACCGCGATCAAACATGATCGCGGTGTACTGGGGGCACAGGGGAGGATCGCACAGGGTGGGGGCTCCCTGCGCGCCCCCCTGAGACCCTCAGAGCAGCGCGATGTGATCACGCTGTTCTGAGGGCTTCCTCCCTCCCAGGACCCGGATCCAAGATGGCGCCGGGGTCCTGGCGGGAGGCGGCTACCTCAGTGCCTGCCGAGAGCAGGCACTGAGAAGCCTGCATCTATGCCTGTGCGATCGCTGGTGTGACAGAGTGCTGTGCACACTGTCACACCAGCGATCTGATAAAATACTGTGATGTCCCACCCTGGGACAAAGTAAAAAAGTTAAAAAAATAAAAATAAACGTGTTATAAAAAAAAATCCAAAATAAATAAAAAAAAAATATATATTCCCCAATAAATTCACTTCTTCCTGTAAATAAAAAAAACAAAGCAATAAAAGTACACATATTTGGTATCGCTGCGTCCGTAACGACCCCCCCTATAAAATTGTCCCACTAGTTAACCCCTTTAGTGAACCCCTTAAAAAAAAAAAAAAAACGAAGCAAAAAATCAATGCTTTATCATCATACCGCCGAACAAAAAGTGGAATAACACGCGATCAAAAAGACCGATATAAAAAAACATGGTACTGCTGAAAACGTCATCTTGTCCCGCAAAAAACGAGCCGTCATACAGCATCATCAGCGAAAAAATAAAAAAGTTATAGCTCGCAGAATAAAGCGATGCAAAAATAATTATTTTTTATATAAAATTGTTTTTATTCTATAAAAGCGCCAAAACATGAAAAAATGATATAAATGAGGTATCGCCATAATCGTACTGACCCGAAGAATAAAACTGCTTTATCAATTTTACCACACGTGGAACGGTATAAACGCCTCCCCCAAAAGAAATTCATGAATCGCTGATTTTTGTTCATTCTAACCTCCCAAAAATCGAAATAAAAAGCGATCAAAAAACGTCACGTGCTCAAAAATGGTACCAATAAAAACGTCAACTCGTCCCGCAAAAAATAAGACCTCACATGACTATGTGGGCCAAAATATGCAAAAATTATAGCTCTCAAAATGTGATGATGCAAAAACATTTTTGCAATAAAAAGCGTCTTTTAGCGTGACAGCTGCCAATCATAAAAACCCGCTATAAATAGTAAATCAAACCCCCCTTTATCACCCCCTTAGTAAGGGAAAAATAATAAAATTAAAAAAAGTATTTATTTCCATTTTCCCATTAGGGTTAGGGTTAGGGTTGCGGCTAAAGTTAGGGTTAGGGTTGGCGCTAAAGTTAGGATTAGGGTTAGGGTTGGGATTAGGGGTGTGTTAGGGTTAGGTTTGTGGTTAGGGTTGGGACTAGGGTTAGGGGTGTGTTGGGGTTAGGGTTGGAGTTAGAATTGGGGGGTTTCCACTGTTTAGGCACATCAGGGGCTCTCCAAATGTGACATGGCGTCTGATCTCAATTCCAGCCAATTCTGCGTTGAAAAAGTCAAACGGTGCTCCTTCACTTCTCAGCTCTGCCATGGGTCCAAACAGTAGTTTATCCCCACATATGGGGTATCAGCGTACTCTGGACCCCAAGAGTTATTGTGCAATTTGTCCTATTTCTTCTGCTACCCTTGGGAAAATAAAAAACTGGGGGCGAAAATATCATTTTTGTACAAAAAAAAATATTTTTTTGTTTTCACGGCTGTACATTATAAACTTCTGTGAAGCACTTGGGGCTTCATAGCGCTCACCACACATCTAGATAAGTTCCTTGTGGGGTCTATTTTCCAAAATGGGGTCACTTGTTGGGGATTTCCACTGTTTAGGCGCATCAGGGGCTCTCCAAATGCGACATGACGCCCCCAGACCATTCCATCAAAGTCTGCAATCCAAAACGTCACTACTTCCCTTCCGAGCCCCAACGTGTACCCATACAGTAGTTTTCTCCCACATATTGGATATCAGCGTACTCAGGACAAATTGGACAACAACTTTTGGGGTCCAATTTCTCCTGTTACCCTTGTAAAAATAAAATATTGGGGCAAAAAAATCATTTTTGCAAAAAAAAAAAAAGGATTTTTTATTTTTACGGCTGTGCGTTATAAACTTCTGTGAAGCACTTCGGGGTTCAAAGTGCTCACCACACATCTAGACAAGTTCCTTGTGGGGTCTATTTTCCAAAATGGGGTCACTTGTGGGGGGTTTCCACTGTTTAGGTGCATCAGGGGCTCTCCAAATGCGACATGACGCCCCCAGACCATTCCATCAAAGTCTGCAATCCAAAACGTCACTACTTCCCTTCCGAGCCCTGACGTGCGCCCATACAGTAGTTTTCTCCCACATATTGGGTATCAGCGTACTCAGGACAAATTGGACAACAACTTTTGGGGTCCAATTTCTCCTGCTACCCTTGTGAAAATAAAATATTGGGGGTAAAGAAAATCATTTTTGTAAAAAAAAAAAAAGATTTTTTATTTTTACGGCTGTACGTTATAAGCTTCTGTGAAGCACTTCGGGGTTCAAAGTGCTCACCACACATCTAGATAAGTTCCTTGTGGGGTCTATTTGCCAAAATGGGGTCACTTGTGGGGGGTTTCCACTGTATAGGTGCATCAGGGCTCTCCAAATGTGACATGACGCCCCCAGACCATTCCATCAAAGTCTGCAATCCAAAACATCACTACTTCCCTTCCGAGCCCTGACGTGCGCCCATACAGTAGTTTTCTCCCACATATTGGGTATCAGCGTACTCAGGACAAATTGGACAACAACTTTTGGGTTCCAATTTCTTCTGTTACCCTTGTGAAAATAAAATATTGGGGACAAAAAAATCATTTTGTAAAAAAAAAAAAATTTTTTTATTTTACGGCTGTACGTTATAAACTTTAGTGAAACACCTGGGGGTTAAAAGTTCTCACCACACATCTAGATAAGTTCCTTGAGGAGTCTAGTTTCCAAAATGGCGTCATTTATGGGGGTTTCCACTGTTTAGGCAGATCAGGAGCTCTCCAAACACGACATGGCGTCCAGCCAATTCTGCGTTGAAAAAGTCAGACGGCGCTCCTTCCCTTCCAAACTCTGCCATGCACCCAAACAGTGGTTTACCCCCACATATGGGGTATCAGCGCACTCAGGACAAATTGCACAATAACTTTTGGAGTCTTGTTACCCTTGGAAAAATAAAAATTGGGGTGAAAAGATCATTTTTGTGGAAAAAATATGATTTTTAAATTTTACGGCTCTACGTTATAAACTTGTGTGAAGCACTTGGGGTTCAAATTGCTCACCAAAGATCTAGAAAAGTTCCTTAGGGGGTCTAGTTTCCAAAATGGGGTCATTTGTGGGGGTTTCTACTGTTTAGGCACATCAGGGGCTCTCCAAATGCAACATGGCATCCAATCTCAATTCCAGCCAATTTTGGTTGGAAAAAGTCAAATGGTGCTCCTTCCATTCCGAGCTCTGCCGTGCGCCCAAACAGTGGTTCCCACCCACATATGGGGTATCAGCGTACTCAGGACAAATTGGACAACAACTTATGTGGTCCAATTTCTCCTGTTACCCTTGAGAAAATAAAAAATTAGTGACTAAAAGATAATTTTTGTGGGAAAAAATAGGATTTTTTATTTTCATGCCCGGGCATTATAAACTTGTGTGAAGCACTTGGGGGTTCAAAGTGCTCACCAAAGATCTAGATAAGTTCCTTATGGGGTATAGTTTCCAAAATGGGGTCACTTGTGGGGGGTTTCCACTGTTTAGGCTCATCTGGGGCACTGCAAACGGAACATGACCCCCATCAACGTCTGCATTCCAAAACGTTACTACTTCCTTTCCAAGCCCTGCCGTGCACCCAAACAGTTTCCCCCCCCCCCACATATGGGGTATCAGCGTACTCAGGACAAATTGGACAACAACTTTTGGGGTCCAATTTCCTTGGGAAAATTCAAAAATTTGGGACTAAAAAATCATTTTTGTGGAAAATTGTTTTTTTTTTTTTTTCACACCCAGGCATTATAAGCTTTTGTGAAACACTTGGGGGTTCAAAGTGCTCACAACAGATCTAGATAAGTACCTTAGGGGTCTAGTTTCCAAAATGGTGTCACTTGTGGGGTTTCCACTGTTTAGGCGCATCAGGGGCTCTCCAAACACGACATGGCGTCCAATCTCAATTCCAGCCAATTTTAGTTTGAAAAAGTCAAACGGCGCTCCTTCCCTTACGAGCTCTGCCGTGTGCCCAAACAGTGGTTTTCCCCCACATATTGGGTATTGGCGTACTCAGGAGAAATTGCATAACAACCTTATCTGTCCATTTTCTCCTTTTACCCTTGTGAAAATAAAAAAAAAGTTTGTAAAAGATCATTTTTGTGGCTAAAAAGTTAAATATTCATTTTTTCCTTCCACGTTGCTTTAGTTCCTGTGAAGCACCTGAAGGGTTAATAATCTTCTTGAATGTGGTTTTGAGTACCTTGAGGGGTGCAGTTTTTAGAATGGTGTCACTTTTGGGTATTTTCTGCCATATAGACCCCTCAAAGTGACTTCAAATGAGAGGTGGTCCCTAAAAAAAATGGCTTTGTAAATTTTGTTGTAAAAATGAGAAATCGCTGGTCAACTTTTAACCCTTATAACTTACTAACAAAAAAAAATTTTGGTTCCAAAATTGTGCTGATGTAAAGTAGACATGTGGGAAATGTTATTTCTTAACTATTTTGTGTGATATATTTCTCTGTTTTAAGGGAATAAAAATTCAAAGTTTGAAAATTGCAAAATTTTAAAAATTTTCGCCATATTTGCGTTTTTTTCAAAAATAAACGCAAGTTATATCGAAGAAATTTTACTTCTAACGTGAAGTACAATATGTCACGAGAAAACATTCTCAGAATCGCGAAGATCCGTTGAAGCGTTCCAGAGTTATAACCTCATAAAGAGACAGTGGTCAGAATTGTAAAAATTGGCCTGGTCATTAATGTGCAAACCACCCTTGGGGGTGAAGGGGTTAAAGAGCATTACCAAAAAGTAAGTCATACAGGTTTGAAGGTATCAAGCTTATTTGACAGGTATAATACTCATAAATGTCCCCCCACCACCCTCAACCCTCCCATCCCCCCAACATATAAACCCCTAAAGCGACCCTGCATTTGATTAACAATCAACAAGTTCAAGGAATAGGATTATATCCGCTAATTTTCTGAAGGGGATACCACTGGGTGCTTTCAAAATGTGACCTTAGTTTGTCCCTGGTGTCCTGAGACAGAGATGGGATGAACAATGACCATGTACTTAAAAATTTCCCAGTCAATTTCTCTTTATTTGTCAGGGTGTCTAGCCAGTCCATTCGAAAAATATACATTATTTTGGAGTATATGAGAGATTTTGGTGGTGGCAATGGGTTTAGCCAGTGCTGCAAGATACTTTTCCTGCTAGCTGAGGCCCATATTATCAACATGGCCGATGAGTACTTTCTTGTCCGACTCAGAGTGTCTGCTAGGGTGAGCTGGACTTGAGAGCTGCATATGGGGGAACTAGCGGTGGATATGGCGGGCTGAGAGGGGATTGGTGATGGTGGTGGTGATGGCCTAGATTCAGTCTTTGGTTACAAAAACATTGTGATTCCCTGACTGCTTTGGCCTTGCGATGACGCCTCAACATTTCTTGCTGGTGGTGTGCTAATCGGTGGGCTTACAGTGGGGGAAGCGATGTAGCATTGCTGGCTACCTTCAGTCGGAGCAGGTGCACGTGTGCTACCTGAGGTTTTGTAGTCCGTCCACGCTTGCAAGTGCATGGTGTTTAAATGTCTAAGCATGCAACTGGTATTCAAATTTTGGAGATTTTTCCCTCGGCTAAAGGTCCTTCTCCACTTCTTACAGATAACCTTTGTCTCATCAATAGGATTTTGGTTAAAAAAGTGCCACACTGCACTCTTCCTACTATTTGATAAATTTTCAGGGCTTGCACGCTGTGCTAATTTGACCGTCTGGCCAAGCTGTCCTGCAACTCTTTTTGTTTTTTTTAAGACGTTTTTGGACTGCTACGGGCCTGCCAGATAACCGCAGTATGCGGGAAGGGGCACCTGAGTTTCATCAGGGTCAGATTCTGGCTCAGTAGACTGCGAGGGCAATGTAGTGCTCTGGGTGAATGTACCATCAGAATCATATAGCAGTGGCTGTGCATCAGTGCACTCCATGTCAGATTCATCTTGGACTGGGGAATTCAGGATTTGACTTGATAACCCAGGCATGGTATGTGAAAAGAGCTCCATGGAGTAATCTGAAGTGTGGGCTGCAGCATCCTTCACTTTTGGTGGGGGTGAAGGACACAAGGAAAGGTGTTGTTCCTGACCAGGAGCCTGCACTGACGACTCAGTGCTTGCATTTTTTGAAACTTCAGAAGAGGAGGCGATAGAGCTGGAGGCTGTTTCGGCAATGTAAACGAAAACCTGTTCCTGATGCTCCGGCTTTAAAAGCTGTTTACCTACTCCCAGAAAAGGGAGCCTTCCAGGCCTTCTGGAGCCAGACGATGACGCAGGCTCAACACCTCCTGCCTTAGGTGCTATTGTGCATTTGGCACTACCAGCAGATGCACCACCACCACAATCAGTACCAGCTGGCCTCCCCCCATCCACGTCTGTGTAAAATGTACCAAAAAAAACAGCAGATATATGGTACTGCATCAGAAGCGTACAGCTGTATACGGCGAAGGGGAAAATGTAAATCTTCGTATATATCTCCGGAGTCACACACAAATGCTCACAGGCTCAGCATGGGTTAGACTAGAATATAAAAAGCAGAAAAAGGGTACTGTATCAGAAGCGTACAGCTGTATACAGTGTAGGGGTAATTGTAAATCTCCGTATATATTTCCGGAGTCACACACAAACGCTCTCTCAGTATGGATTTGACCGTAATAAAAAAGGGAGAAAAAAGGTACTGTACCAGAAGATACCAGGTGTACATAGTATAGGGTAAAATTTAAATATCCGTATATATAGTACAGACCAAAAGTTTGGACACACCTTCTCATTTAAAGATTTTTCTGTGCTTTCATGACTATGAAAATTGTACATTCACACTGAAGGCATCAAAACTATGAATTAACACATGTGGAATTATAGACTTAAAAAGTGTGTAACAACTGAAATTATGTCTTATATTCTAGGTTCTTCAAAGTAGCCACCTTTTGCTTTGATGACTGCTTTACACACTCTTGGCATTCTCTTGATGAGCTTCAAGAGGCAGTCACCGCAAATGGTCTTCCAACAATCTTGAAGGAGTTCCCAGAGATGCTTAGCACTTGTTGGCCCTTTTGCCTTCACTCTGCGGTCCAGCTCACCCCTAACCATCTTGATTGGGTTCAGGTCTGGTGACTGTGGAGGCCAGGTCATCTGGCATAGCACCCCATCACTCTCCTTCTTGGTCAAATAGCCCTTACATATTTTATTGAAAAATAAATGATGGTCCAACTAAACGCAAACCGGATGGAATAGCATGCCGCTGCAAGATGCTGTGGTAGCCATGCTGCTTCAGTATGCCTTCAATTTTGAATAAATCCCAACAGTGTCACCAGCAAAGCACCCTCACACCATCACACCTCCTCCTCCATGCTTCACGGTGGGAACTAGGTATATAGAGTGCATCCGTTCACCTTTTCTGCGTCACACAAAGACATGGTGGTTGGAACCAAAGATCTCAAATTTGGACTCATCAGACCAAAGCACTGATTTCCACTGGTCTAATGTCCATTCCTTGTGTTCTTTAGGCCAAACAAGTCTCTTCTGCTTGTTGCCAGTCCTTAGCAGTGGTTTCCTAGCAGCTATTTTACCATGGAGGCCTGCTGCACAAAGTCTCCTCTTAAGGCAGGCGTCACACTCATCATAGAAAAATACGGACCGTATTGTACGAGCGTAATACGCCAAAATGTTGCCGGCACAACAATCCGTATTTCATCCGTTATCAGGGTGCGACTGCGTATTTTGCGCATGTAAGCATCCGTATGCAATCTGTATGGCATCCGTACAGCGTATTTTTCTCGCTGCCTTGCAAAATGGACATTTTACGGTTTTTAGGCCTGAAACTCATTCAAATCATCATCAGCAAGGCTATTTATTGGCTCTATATCAGGTTGCAACCCCCAATCTTGCCATTTTTGTGGTGTGCTTGTGTTGGAGTACTGCTGCTTGCTTGCCAACATGTCTGATACTCTTCACTTCACCCCAACTGATCGAGTGTTGTACAACTGAGTTTTGTCCCGCCGCTTTGGCCAGCCTTACCCAGTGATCGTTGATCCGCGCAGGAGGAGGCGAATGTTGGTGCATCCACATTTGAGGCAACGCCTCACTAAAGGCCATTTTCACCGCCTGTATGCATCTCTGCGGACTCATCCAGACAAGTTTTTCTGTTTTGTCGGATGACCATTCCCACATTTGATTTGTTGGAGATTGTGCACACTGGGATCACCTACCAGGATACCAGGATGCGCAAAGCTATCTCTGCAGAGGAGCGACTTCTCCTTACGCTACGTTATGTATTCCTCACCAACATACTGTCTGTTGATGATGTGTTTTCCCACAAGTGTCCCTTTACCCTTACGTCTGTAGATGAAATATCCTCATAATATATACCATATATCACCTACAACTACCAGAACTATTATGTGGATGTAAAAATGACAGCAACCTTTGACTTGTGGTTAATTTCAATGAGGATTGTTTTTAACTGAAATGATTTAAGGGTTATGCATAGTGCATTTGTTCTACCTTTGTGCATGTGTAATGATTGCTCTCTCTACATTTGGTTACTTGTAGGTTCCTAACTACTGGCATATCCTATGCCGCACTCCATCTGGAGTTTTTGATTGGGAGGTCCACCATCTCTGGCATTGTGCGTGATACCTGCTCGCAACTCTGGGACAGACTTCATCAACTGGTGATGCCTGAGCCAAAGATGGAAGACTGGAAAAGGATTGCCAGGGGATTTGAGGAACAATGCCAGTTCCCAAATTGTATAGGAGCCCTTGATGGGAAGCACATCCGTGTGCGTTAGACGCTGAACTCAGGGTCCCAATTCTATAATTATAAATCATATTTTTCTGTGGTGCTGTTGGCTCTGGTTGACAGTAACTACAGGTTTATAATTGTAGACATTGGGGCCTATGGAAGAACTGTCTAGAGTCTTCAATTCTTACATTATGGGTCGGCGGCTTCGCAATAACCAGTTGCACCTACCACCAGCACGCCAACTTCCTGGCTCCAATCTAGAACCTGTCCCATATGTTGTAGTTGGGGATGAGGCCTTCCAACTATCAAGGAATGTGATGATGCCATATCCTCGACAACACCTTGACCACCGTCGTCTGATCCTCAACTTGCGCCTATCACGGGCCAGGCGCCTGGTGGAGTGTGCCTTTGGCATTTTGTGTGAAAAATGGCGGGTCCTTCAGTCTGCTATTCAGCTGAGTGAAGCCAACATCAATAAGGTCATCAAAGCCTGTGTTGTTCAGCATTATTTCACCAGAATGCATGATTGTGGCCCATCAGATGTTGGTGAAAGTGTGGTGACCAATGGGGATATGCCTACGCCCCATGTCATCCCTTTACGTCGCCCACTCTCAGGACTCAAAACCCGTGATATTTTTACACAATATTTTGTGTCACCAGAAGGTGATGCAATATCTATGCTGTAATGTTTGTGTGTGTGTATTTACATAAACTATTTTTTGTACACTTAGTCTCTGTCTGGTGTTGATGGTCATAACAGATGTGTTGGTGGTTGAGTACAAACAACTTATGAAAAAAGACTCCAAACTTTATAAAAATAGATATGTATATGTGCAAACTGCCACTTGAGGTAGCGACTACCTTATTTGCTTCATATGGTATATGTTTTTACAACACAATAGTGTAAGTGTGCATTCTTACACAAGTACCAAAATAAGGCATGACAAAATGTAAAATTTTGTATACATAATAGTATAGAAACACAAAAAACAAAAGTCAATATGGCTAGTGCTGATCATATGTGACCCATATGTGGGATTGGTCACATTAGGCAAGTGCAAAGATGCATTTGACAACTGTGGCTGAAATTAAATGTAAAAAAAGAACAAACGTTCACTATATATAGTGAAGACCATATGTTACCCATATGTTTGTTTCCCAAGATTACACTTCTGCAAATATGCAATAGACAACATGGATTCTAAAAAAAGCAAACAAAATAACAACCTTTTCCATAAATAATAATAAATAAGCAAAATAACAAACTTTCACTATCACTAGTGAGCACCATATCTGCCCCATATGGTTGGGTTCTAAGACTAGACTAATGCAATGACGCATTAGCCAACAATTTTATAAAATGGATGGGGAAAAAATAACAAACATTGGTATAAATTATAAGATATAACGAAATAATAATATTTTTCCCTAGCCAATATCCCACCAGCTAAGTACCATATGCTCTTTGTAGGCATTCAGATGAGTGCAAATATGCGTTACACAACATGGTGTAAAAATAAATGTTCAAAAAGAACAAACTTTTCTCTAAATAATAAGAGCTCATGAAAATAAGAAACGTTCACTATGCCTACTGAAGAGCATATTGCTAGCATATGTTGTTTAGAGGCATCTAGATAACTGCAAATGTCTTTGGCACAACAGCAGGTTAAAGTAACTATAAAAAAAATTACTAAATGCTTTTTAAATCATAATATATAAGTGAAATAAACAATCACAGCTGATGGTATGTGGGTAGTGGGGTTGGCGGGTTCCCAGCATCTCTGTGTGGTTGGCTTGGATGACCACCTTGACCATCACCCTGTTGGGGTGGATTTTCAGGGCCCTGAGCTAACATGTGCCCATGGTCAGGTTGGTGTGTAGGCACATTGCCATACAGATAAGGGAGATTATATTCCTGTGTAAGATGATACCCACGAGAATCATACCCCCCAATATGACCATGTTGAGCACATCCAGGTTGGGACCAGCCTCCAACACTGGATCTGTACAAGTGGCTGTTAAAAATGCTTATTTTAAGTATATTTTTCAAGGACTTGTTACCAGATGCGATACTTTAAAGAAAATGTCATGTTTCTTATAAAAAAAAATGTAGTGGTTTATTGGACTGTCCATCAAAAAAACATCATTACAGGAAAACATAAAATGAGTGAAATAGTTACGAAAAGATTGTCCATTTGTCCATAGCAAAGCTTGTACACATCTTTCCTTGGTGTCCTGAATGGTAAAATGACATTCTGACCTTGTCAGCAGTGTCTCAGAGAAACAACACGTGGTTGCAGCTGTTCATTCATCATAGTCCTTGTCCTATCATCATAGTGTCAGAGTAAAGTGTCTGTGGAGAGAGAGAGAGCAAGAGACCCCCCTTCGTGTAGCCATTATATAAAAGTCCCTTAGATCACGTGGTCTCTGTATATGGAGATGACACTCTACCATACAGAAATAGCATCTGTAATGTCAGCGAACGTTAACGTGCTTGGTACAGAATTGAGTGTATAAAGAATAAATCCATAACAATAACCAATAATTAATATTTAACAATTCCCCCTTTTGAGGGTGACAGACATTAATTGGAACCCTCAAAGTAGAGAAGTTCATCTTTAGGATAATCAGATCTTCTTTCTTCTTTTTCTTCTTCTTTGGCAAAATAATTTAATTTCAATAATAATAATAATATCATATTATTGTTATATGCACTCAATAACATAATTATGTGAATTCATGTTATGGTAAGCCGTGACTAATATTCATATAAAATATGTGTCTTATACTTTCCTAAACCTAAATCGAAGCATCTCGGGTCCAGTCATCATCATCTGATGTCATCTGGTCTTCATGTTGACGCCTTGTTCTTGATTCTTTTAAAACACAGTCTTTATAACGATAATTCCTTTGAAATAACATGTAGATATCGTGGAGACCGTGTGTCATGTGTCAATCAAAGTCCATAAATTCAAATGTTGATAAGAAAACAAAGTCCATTGATGAAATGAAGCTTTAATATCTGAGCAGTGTCACCTTTAAAGACCTGGACTTACATTGGCTCGCCTTGGATATTTCTGGAATCCTCCATGCCATCCGCAATGGTCTTGGAACAGGTGTGACGTCTTTAGTCAGCAAAGCAAGGGTTAAAATGACTCTTCCTTGCTAAAGATAGCACCATAACCAGTCCTTAGTCCTAATGCACAGGACTCATGTCAGGGTTGTAGTTTCCTGACAACTTATTGTTCACCAGCTTTCATTGAAGCTTCATAGGTGATAAGAAACCACTGGAACGTGATAAAAGCGTGATAACACAGTTCATATTAGCATCATAGGATCATCGTCCTCTGCCATTGTGTCTGTCAGTGGTGGATACTGCAGTTGTTGTCAGTGGTGAATACTGCAATTACTGTCAGTGATGAAATGAATTGTAATTGACACAGTCTATTATACTCACAAATCATATAGCCTTTTTACCTTCTGGAACTTCGGCTTTTTCTTCTTGTAACTTTTTAAATTTACTTGAATTTAGAAATATGAAAAGTCTTTATTAACGTAATTCCAATATCTTGCTTGAAGTCTTCATTCCCTATTCTATACCAAATCTGGTAATTTTCCTAACCTCTAATATCACAGTGTACCATAGCAATCAATAATATCCATAGAATTATTATCAGAATAGTAATATGGAATTCATGTTTATATGTAAACAATCATAAATGATAATGCATTATTAACCATATTCTTCATGAGATAGAACATTTTTATGTCATTGGTGTAATTACCTTTTCAACCCATAGGAGTCAGTGTGTTTTTCATGTAACAAGTGTTTCCATCTTTATTACTAAAACTTTATTAATGGAATATATTTATTAGACCAATAATAGGTAAGAATGTATAGCCATGAACCAAAATGTGAATATGAGTGAATGAATGAAAGAATGAAAGAATTATTGTATTTACTCAGAATTAGAACATTTTCTTTTAATGAACCGATATCTTCACTATATTTAATGAAGCAATATTCTTGTATTAGACATTACTTTATTAAATATTGATGTTTCTTGATTTATTGAGATAAAAAATAAAAATTAAGAATCAAAAATAAAGATAAAGGAAGAATAAAAATTAAAAAATGAAAAATAAGAATAAAAACAAAAATAAGAATAAAAAATAAAAATAAGGCCTTTATATGTTTATGACAAATGCTGAGTAGTTATGTTTTCAGTAACACATACCCTTAATATTTCCATTATCTGGATGATTTCATATTTGTCATGACCTTGTGTTACCAAAATATTCATATTATGCAACTTTGCATGTAATCCCTTCTTAGTGTAAAGAAATGACTCTTTATAATACTTAATGTTATTATCTCTAGTAGTTATACCATTGTAACTTTTTATATTCTTTAAAATGTGTGAAGAAGACATATTGATGAAATGTGATGATGTATTCAAAATCTAAAACACATTTCCCCCTTAATACCGGAAAAAAAATATTAGTTTATGAAATAATTGATTTATCAAAACCAAAATGAAAAAAAATAATTGTTTTATAAATTATTTATGTAACTTCTGTTTTAGCTTTATACCATATATTTGTCTGAAGATGTGTACCATCTATGTAACCATTAAAAATAACATTGAATATCATAAAATTATCTTTTGGAAAAAAGAAAAAAAAAAATAATCTAAATGTAAATTTTCTTGATAAACCATTTTGATGTGTGATTACACTTATCTACTATTAACAAAAAAATAATAATTACTAAAGAAATATATGTTGAGTAGATAATATTCATTATGTATCTTAATATTCTAATAATTGAACTGATTTGTATTATTTCTCTTAAAAACAAGTTGTTGTTTTTCTCGCATACCATGAATTGTGAAACCTCTCCTTTCATACATCACACGTACACTTATTCACTCTTAGCAGCTGCTCATACACGCATCTGTCATCTGTCACTCAGACTGTGAACATATAAATTTACACCACAGATTCCTCATACAAAAAGGTTGTAATACATATATTTTAACCCAAATAATTGTATCCTAATTATCAATGCGCATTGTAAACTACTAAATTTAATATTTTAATATTTCTTTGAATATTCCCCAAATACACATAACAAACTTTGTGAACCATTCTATAGATAAAAGGACTCATAAGAAAATTTGGTTATGATCTGTTTCTATATTTGGTGCAAGGTTTGCAACTGAAATTGAACCCTAGAACTTAAGAGGCCTAAAGAAAAATTCTTTGACTTGCAAAGGCCGAGCTCACAGAGGCTACAAGAGCTTTAAGTTACAACAACCACTGAAATAGGGGTATATGGTAGCCTTATTATTAGAACAGTTTAAATGTCACATGTGTGACTGTCATGCAGTAAGAACATATTGCCATGCAAATAAATAACTTCAAAATGTTAGCAACACACAAAAACTAAATTTATTCAGTTAGTTATATATTATTTCCTTTTAAGTGTTAAATATATAAACATGCAGTTATTACAAATTCCTGTGTAAATAAAGGAATAAATCCATGTAAGAGAGTTTTTCCCGATTTAAATCCTACTTTGAAGTGAAAATTCTAAGGATAAATAAAAGATAAGGTTAATATATTCATTCAGAAACAAAACAATTGCAATGTCTTATACATATATGTATCGGCTTTAATGTAATTCTAAATATTTTCTGTAGTTTATTTTAATTATATCACTATAGATATAGATATACAGTTATACAATTTCTACTTATACAAATATAGTATATATACTGTATGAATATATATATATCTACAAAAACTGTAGAACTACAGAATTATATTTATAAAATAATTACAAATAACTGAATAATATATTGTATAATACTTTTACACAACATATAATTTCATTTTCAGTCAATTCCTAAACCAAATCTTATTTCTTTGTCAAAGATGTCCTGGAAAACTCTGTTAATCATTCCTTTTTTTAATGATTGTTTGAGCAGCTCCGATAATGAGCTGTAAATTGAAGACTTAGATAAGTCATTTTGAGACATCACCTGTTCCTGTCTTTCAATGTCCGCCATTTGTCTCTTTACAGAGAGGTCTGAATTTGAATTATTAACTCTTTCTGCAAAGCGGACTCTTGGATTTTTTTATAGGGCTTATAACTAATATGTAATTTCCTCCGTATGTCATAGATTTGATTCCGGGGATGACTCAGTTTAGGAGATTTTGACACTGGCTTTTGAAATGATCTTACTCTATCACGATTCTCATGTTTTCTAGCAAAATCAAGGAATTGCGCACATTCAAATAAAGTATCTTTTTGTGACGCAATAACACAGATACAGAATTTAGGAATCCAAATTTGTCCACAAAATACTTTATCATTGATTGTGTTTTGACATTGGTAATTAGAGTTTTGTACAACCTTTCAAATATGGACATGAATGTAAAAGTACATTCTTTCCGACCAATCCTTAATTTTTGAAGAATCTCAATATCTGGACAATTTTCATTTAAGGCACAGAAAATCAGAATTTTCAGTCTGTCTTTATCATCTAGATCTCCATGTAATTCATTATCAAAACTCAACTTCAATGTTAAGCGTCTGGAAAAGGTTGCAGGAAGCCACAATTTAAATAATTGATTTTTCTCAGCATTACTTAAATCAAGCTTATCAATAAAGCTTTCGAAGATTTCAGAATTTCTGCATACATGGATTTTGTTATCATATGAAGGAATGATTTTGCATAATTTTAACAAATTTTTCCTAACTTTAATTTGGAGTTGGGCCTGTGAATTGTCTTCTATTTTTGGTGGCCTTTGTACATCCGTCTCTCGTACGTCATCTGCATCAGTTCTCAAGTCTCCTCCTATGTTCCCTCCTACATTAGTTCTCAAGTCTCCTCCCATGTTCCCTCCTACATCAGTTCTCAAGTCTCCTCCCACATTTCCACCATCTTTTTTTACGTCATCAGAGACAAGGTCACCTTGAGTAGCCATTACAGACACATGTCCCACATCTTGCTCAATTTCCTCATTACAGTCAATTTCGGGAACATCACTAGTATCTTCTGACACTATTTCTACACAGTCATCTTTAGATTTCTCTAATACAAACTTGTGAAATACGTGAACTAACTGTAATATATTTTTCAATTTCTCTCTTTCTCTATTAAAGGACACCAGCTTAGATTCTAGCTTTAGATTTTCCATTTCACATTCTGCATATAAGCTGAGCCATAAAACTTCTAAATTTGACTGATCTACAGACATAAATTTCAGTCTACTTTGCTTAGAAAAAGAAGTAATAACATCCATATTTCTTACCTTAAAATATCTCAGCTTGTAGCTCCTTTCTTGGACAATGCTCTTGTCATCAGCACGTCTGATTCCTGTAGTCAACTTAGTCCTCATTCATAGGTTCTTTTCTTGATCCTGAAATATCGTAGTGTGATTTCTTTGACGACTTGCACATCTGACGTCTTTTTGCTTCTATTCCTCCTCCCTTGCAAGTTATCAAAAATTCACACTCTAATATCAAGTGTGACTGGCTGGCTCTCCAAAATGTTAAAAATGCTTATTTTAAGTATATTTTTCAAGGACTTGTTACCAGATGCGATACTTTAAAGAAAATGTCATATTTCTTATAAAAAAAAATGTAGTGGTTTATTGGACTGTCCATCAAAAAAACATCATTACAGGAAAACATAAAATGAGTGAAATAGTTACGAAAAGATTGTCCATTTGTCCATAGCAAAGCTTGTACACATCTTTCCTTGGTGTCCTGAATGGTAAAATGACATTCTGACCTTGTCAGCAGTGTCTCAGAGAAACAACACGTGGTTGCAGCTGTTCATTCATCATAGTCCTTGTCCTATCATCATAGTGTCAGAGTAAAGTGTCTGTGGAGAGAGAGAGAGCAAGAGACCCCCCTTCGTGTAGCCATTATATAAAAGTCCCTTAGATCACGTGGTCTCTGTATATGGAGATGACACTCTACCATACAGAAATAGCATCTGTAATGTCAGCGAACGTTAACGTGCTTGGTACAGAATTGAGTGTATAAAGAATAAATCCATAACAATAACCAATAATTAATATTTAACAGTGGCCATATTGGGAAGTCGGATTATAGCCAGCCATTTGACCCTGTTGCTGCCAAGGTTTGTTGGGTGGGGGAATGGGTTGAGGTGTAGGTGCCCGTGCAGGAGGATCATCAGATCCTAATTGAGCATGCACATTTTTGTGGGGGCAAGGCGCAGAAGGTAACGGGGTGAGAGCTGCCACCTCTCAAGGAATTCAAACACCTCATATGGGGTATTGGGGGGTGTGCATGCATCAATTAGGATGTGCATTGATCCTCGCACACGGAGCCTGAGCTAATGGGGTAGGGGACGAAGGTAGCAGGCAAGGCTACAGGCATAGGCCACCTCACCCTCATCCACAGCTGCCCTTGAAAGGTAATTGAGTACCCCAGTGTCCACATGCCTACGTGTGTCTGACCCAGTCATGTCTCGCCGTCTTCTCCCATGGCGGGATATTGCAGCAGGCTGGGGGGAGGCCCCCAGAGGTACAGTGGGGCTGCTGCTGTTTGCAGCTTTATCCCCAATGGCGGATGCTGCTGCAGCTGGTGCCTCTGCTACAGGTAGAGGATGAGAGGGTTGCTGTGGTCCTTGGGAACCTTGTGGGATGCTGATGGGATGTTCAGACGATGGGCCAGCCACCTCTTCACCTCCCCCAACCGGGTCAATAATGGCCTCTGAGTCTGAGCCTGTCTCCTCTCAATGAGGTTGGATTGAGTTCTGTTGGGAAATGAAAGGGGATTAGAACATGTAGGAGAGGTGAGCCTAAACTGCATATGTGTTATGTGGTGTGATGTATGTACTTACGGTCTCAGATCCAGAATAGGAGCCAGAAAGCCAAGGCGGTCAAAGTACACATATTTTCTTTTTGTCGGTGCCGCAGACCCGCTCCTGGACCTCGCCGGTACTGGTCGCGGATGCTTCTCCATCTTCTCATAACATCATCCACTGCAATGACACATATAATGTAATCAATTAGCTAGCTGCACAAAGCAAAATTGTTCTACATACACATAATATAGTCATGGGGGCCTAGTAGGATGTGACTATGCTAACATTTTTGCACCCCAAAACTACCAAAAACAAACTTTTTTGCCAAAATTCTGCGCTACAAATACGCTCTGCCCCTTAAGAAGTTTGTGAAAAAATCAAGTAACTTACGCATTCGCTGCTGCTTCTCGTGTGGGCTGTTACCAAATTGGGTAAACATCTGGCCACAGATGCGCTTTTTCCTTGCGTGGTCTGCGTAATGTGCATCTCTTTGGTCCCAAATTTGCTGCCTCTCCTGCACCAGCACAATTAGCATCTCCACATTGATGAGGGTGGACATCATGGCTGACTCCGTGGAGGCGTTGGTCCAGGATGTCTGGCGCTCTTTTTTTAGCTAATTTGCATGTGTCTGCTTCCTCCTGCATGTAAATATTAGAATATTCCACAACCACACACATTTGTCTATCATAATGAATGTGTATATCATTATCAAAATGTGTGCTGGATCATGTTCAGGACACACCAAGAAACTACATGAAAGAAAAAGTTGCCAAAAAGACAACAAAAGGTGTACTAGTCCACAATAAAAATATATAAATTTTATTAATTACATCTAGAAAAATACACAATATATCTACAAACGGAACACAGGAAGATGTCACACATGAGGGATGGTAAATATTATTATTACAAATAGGGTCACACTAAGGAGGAATACGGACGAGTGAGAGGCGTGAGAACCACGCATTACTCACGGACCAATATTTCTCTATGGGGTAGCTCTGATCATGCGTATTTTTCTCGGGCGTATCTTACGGTGCGAGACACCCCGCAGCATGCTGCGATTGTACGCGTATTACGCCCGTTGTACGCCAATGAAAGTCTATGGGTGCGAGAAAACAACGGATTACACACGGACCAGACGTGTGACTTGCGAGAAATACGCAAGTCTTCTGCAGCTCACAGGAAATGGTGCAACACATGCAGGAGGAAAGAAAAAGTTGCCAAAAAGACAACAAAAAGGTGTACTAGTCCATAATAAAAATATATAAATTTTATTAATTACATCTAGAAAAATACACAACATATCTACAAACGGAACACAGGAAGATGTCACACATGAGGGATGGTAAATATTATTATTACAAATAGGGTAGCTGTAATGAAGAAAATAGGCGCCTTAAACTACAGGATCATCCCACCAAAATGCATAGTACAATCGCTTAAATGCATAACTGCACACAGTAGTGCCTGGCATAATCCAGTGGACATAAAGGGTCCATAGCAACAAAAATCAGTGTATCATAATATTACCTAATAGGCAGATCTGCGTTGCTAGTGGGAGATGAAAATGGGGGATCCTGGAGGATAAGCGCGCCCTCCCCAACGCGCGTTTCGGCCTCAGGCTTCGTCAGGGGGCACAAGTTAGAAACACCCATCTCTGCCCTTTTTATATCAATACCACCAAAATCGTCACCAATTGTATAGAGGTGGCGATTAGTGAAAGGATCCACCCACCAGAAATGACCTAGAACTTGTGGGCAAGTATCTAGACAAAACTGGATCCGCCTTAAGAATGGGCCAGGATTTTTCTAGGATTTTTTTAAGGGCACCAAATTGTGAGTTGTAGTTCGTTATAAAACGTACTACCTCACTATTATTTTTATTATTCTGAGATTAATATAGTAAAGCATTCCTTGATGTATGTTTAGCCCTATTGAATGCTTTTTTGATAATCCTTCCACTGTACCCTCTTTCCCTTAAGCAGGATTTTAAATCAACAGCCTGTTTTAGAAATTCTTGCTCATTTGAGCATAGTCTCCGCAATCTGAGAAATTGGCCTGTAGGAACCGCATTAATTATGTGATGGGCGGTTTTCATCTGCAGAAGTAGCGTCCTCTATCCATACGTCATTTCCAGTGGGTGGATGCAGGGTGAGAGAGTGAGTACACACATCTCTCTGTTACTAAGCAACGTTCTAGGTCATTTCCGGTGGGTGGATCCTTTCACTAATCGCCACCTCTATACAATTGGTGACGATTTTGGTGCTATTGATATAAAAAGGGCAGAGATGGGTGTTTCTAACTTGTGCCCCCCCTGACGAAGGCTGAGGCCGAAACGCGCATTGGGGAGGGCGCGCTTATCCTCCAGGATCCCCCATTTTCATCTCCCACTAGCAACGCAGATCTGCCTATTAGGTAATATTATGATACACTGATTTTTGTTGCTATGGACTCTTTATGTCCACTGGATTATACCAGGCACTACTGTGTGCAGTTATGCATTTAAGCGATTGTACTATGCATTTTGGTGGGATGATCCTATAGTTTAAGGTGCCTATTTTCTTCATTACAGCTACCCTATTTGTAATAATAATATTTACCATCCCTCATGTGTGACATCTTCCTGTGTTCCGTTTGTAGATATATTGTGTATTTTTCTAGATGTAATTAATAAAATTTATATATTTTTATTATGGACTAGTACACCTTTTTGTTATCTTTTTGGCAACTTTTTCTTTCCTCCTGCATGTGTTGCACCATTTCCTGTGAGCTGCAGAAGACTTGCGTATTTCTCGCAAGTCACACGTCTGGTCCATGTGTAATCCGTTGTTTTCTCGCACCCATAGACTTTCATTGGCGTACAACGGGCGTAATACGCGTACAATCGCAGCATGCTGCGGGGTGTCTCGCACCGTAAGATACGCCCGAGAAAAATACGCATGATCAGAGCTACCCCCTAGAGAAATATTGGTCCGTGAGTAATGCGTGGTTCTCACGCCTCTCACTCGTCCGTATTCCTCCTTAGTGTGACGCCGGCCTAACAGTTGTTGTAGAGATGTGTCTGCTGCTAGAACTCTGTGTGGCATTGACCTGGTCTCTAATCTGAGCTGCTGTAAACCTGCGATTTCTGAGGCTGGTGACTCGGATAAACTTATCCTCAGAAGCAGAGGTGACTGTTGGTCTTCCTTTCCTGGGGCGGTCCTCATGTGAGCCAGTTTCTTTGTAGCGCTTGATGGTTTTTGCAACTGCACTTGGGGACACTTTCAAAGTCTTCCCAATTTTTCGAATGACTGACCTTCATTTCTTAAAGTGATGATGGCCACTCGTTTCTCTTTACTTATCTGCTTTTTTCTTGCCATAATACAAATTCTAACAGTCTATTCAGTAGGACTATCAGCTGTGTATCCACCAGACTTCTGCACAACACAACTGATGGTCCCAACCCCATTTATAAGGCAAGAAATCACACTTTTAAATCTGACAGGGCACACCTGTGAAGTGAAAACCATTTCCGATGACTACCTCTTGAAGCTCATCAAGAGAATGCCACGAGTGTGCAAAGCAGTCATCAAAGCAAAAGGTGGCTACTTTGAAGAACCTAGAATATAAGACATAATTTCAGTAATTGCACACTTTTTTGTTAAGTCTGTAATTCCACATGTGTTAATTCATAGTTTTGATGCCTTCAGTGTGAATGTACAATTTTCATAGTCATGAAAATACAGAAAAATCTTTAAGGCTAAGTTCACACGTTGCGGAATTGCCGCGGAAATTTCCGCGGCAATCCCGCACTTCTCCCGCAGGAAATACGCACGTTTTTTTTATGCTGATTCCCGCCAGAATAATAGCGTTTTGCAAGCGTAATTAGCTTGCAGAATGCTAGCGTTTTCCTAGCGATCTGTAGCATCGCTTGGAAAACTGATTGACAGGTTGGTCACACGAGTCAAACATAATGTTTGACACGTGTGACCAACTTTTTACTATTGATGCCGCCTATGCCGCATCAATAGTAAAAAGATCTAATGTAAAAATAATTAAAAAAATAATAAATAATGATATTCTCACCTTCCGGCGGCCCCCCGCAGCCTTCCCGCCTCTCAGCGACGCTCCCGGCAACTCGCGGTCCCAAGGATGCATTGCGACAAATCACACCGATGACGTGCATCTCGCGAGACCGCTATGCCATCTGGGTGATTCTCGCAAAGGACTCTTGGGACCGGAAGTTGCCGGGAGCGTCGCTGAAGGCGGGAAGGCTGCGGGGGCCGCGGGAAGGCTGCGGGGGCCGCCGGAAGGTGAGAATATCATTATTTTTTATTTTAATTATTGTTTTACCAGGGATATGGTACCCAGGGCCTGGAGGAGAGTCTCCTCTGCTCCAGACCCTGGGTACCATCCGCACATGAACCGCTTACATTGCGCATAGTGGGCATAGCCACATGCGGAAAGTAAGCGGTTCAATGCATTCCTATGGCGGCGGAATCACCGCGGTTACGCTAAATTAATGAACATGTTGCTTTTTTTTCCGCTAAGCGTTTTTTTCGCGGAAAAAAACGCAACATGTGTACAAAACATGCGGAATCAATTAAAACGTATAGAATGCTTAATGCTTGCGTTTTGTTCGCGGTTTAACCGCGGAAAATAGCGGAAAAACCGCGAAAAAAACGCAATTATTCCTGATCGTGTGCACTTAGCCTAAATGAGAAGGTGTGTCCAAACTTTTGGTCTGTACTATATTTCCAGAGTCACACACAGACGCCCACTCAGTATGGATTTGACCATAATACAAAAGGCAGAAAAAAGGTACTGTATCAGAAGATACCAGGTGTATATAGTATAGGGTAAAACTTAAATCTCTGTATATATTTCCGGAGTCACACACAGACGCTCACTCAGTATGGATTTGACCATAATACAAAAGGCAGAAAAAAGGTACTGTATCAGAAGATACCAGGTGTATATAGTATAGGGTAAAATTTAAATCTCTCTATATATTTCCGGAGTCACACACAGACGCTCACAGGCTCAGTATGGATTAGACCAGAATATAAAAAGCAGAAAAAGGGTACTGTATCAGAAGCGTACAGCTGTATACAGTGTAGGGGAATTTGTAAATCTCCGTATATATTTCTGTAGTCACACACAGATAGTCAGCATGTATTTGTCCGTGATACCAGCCGGTACACGGTAGTGTGTGAGGAGCGTACAGCTCTATACGGTGTGGGAAAAAATGAACGCTCGGTAACTGTGCAGAAAAAAAGAATAAAAGTATTAGTGCTGTGTAAAAAGCAGTCTGCACAGTAGCGTACACACATCAATACAGCTAGCAGGCAGCCTAATAACCAGCACTTCTGCACAAGAAAATCCTCCCCTGTCACTGGCAGGCAGCCTAATTACCAGCGCTGCTGCACACAAGAAAATCCTCCCCTGTCACTGCACACTATCTGTACAGCACAATTGCTGTCAGCACAAGCACATAAGAACTTCTCTTTCCAGCCCTAACTCTCTCCCTACTGATAAACAGCGTCAGCAACCTCTCCCTACTGTTAAGATCGACAGAAGTAAAATGGCGGTCAGGGCTTTTATAGACACTATGACACCCCCCCCCAAAGCAAGCCAATCACTGCAATGCCCTTCTCTAAGATGGTGGTGGACGCTGCCCATGTCATCTCGTTTCCCACAGTGTATGTCCTTGCTGATTGGCTGAAAAAAGGCGCCTGCAAGCATTATGGGAAAACCAATTTTGGCGCTCGGACGACGACCGCATGTCCGACTTCACGCTATGGTCAGGTTTTGCTCGGCGAAACTCGACTTTGGCGAAAGTCGGTGACTTATGAATCTGACCGTCCTGTTTCGCTCAACTCTACTGCTCACTTAAATCTCTCCAGTCAGTAACACCTGATCTCCAATCATCCTCTTCAGGTGATTGACTTCTGTCAGCCAGACCAGCTCCATCACCAGCAGCAACCACCAGAGGGAGCCCAAACTCAGAAGCCAGATCAAAAGTGTTCACAACAGTACCCCCCCCTTGAGGAGGGGTCACCAAACCCTCACCCAAGCCACCAGGCCGATCAGGATGGGCCCGGTGAAAGGCGCAAACCAATCCCTCGGCATGATCGTCAGAAGCAAACACCCAAGAATTATCCTCCTGACCATAACCTTTACACTTGACCAAGTACTGGAGTCTCCATCTAGCCAGACGAGAATCCATTACCTTCTCTACTTCATACTCCAGATTGCCCTTAACCAATACAGGATCAGGGGGCGCAGCCATGGGAATTACTGGCTCAACAAACCTTTTCAACAAAGATTTATGAAAGATGTTGTGAATATTGAACATTCCTGGAAGAGCCAAACGGAAAGAAGCAGGATTAAGGATTTCCAAAAATTAAATTTTGGAGACGCAACCTTCGTAGGAATATTTTTTGAGGACAACGAAACCATGTCACCTACTTTAAACCGGGACCAACAGTCCTATGCCGGTTGGCAAACTGTTGGGCCTTCTCCTGAGAGAGAGACAACTTATCCACTACTTGATTCCAAATCTGCTGCATTCTCTCTACCATAGAATCAACACCTGGACAGACTGAAGCCTCCACCTGCCCTGAAGAAAACCGAGGATGAAACCCGAAGTTGCAGAAGAAAGGGGACATCAAAGTGGCAGAACTTTCCCTATTTATTTAGAGCAAATTCAGCCAAGGGCAAAGAAGAGACCCAGTCATCTTGATCAGCAGACACAAAACATCTCAAATAAGTTTCCAAAGCCTGGTTTGCTCTTTCAGTCTGCCCGTTGGTCTGAGGGTGAAACGCACAGAAGAAGGACAACTGAATTCCCAGTTTAGAACAAAAAGCTCTCCAAAATCTGGAAACAAACTTAACTCCTCTGTCAGACACAATGTTCTCCGGAATGCCGTGCAAACGAACCACCTGCTGAAAAAACAAGGGCACCAACTCGGAAGAGGATTGCAACTTCAGCAGTGGTACGCGATTGACCATCTTGGAAAATCTATCACAGATCACCCAGACAACAGTCATTCTCTGAGAGACAGGGAGGTCGGAAATAAAATCCATTGAGATATGGGTCCATGGCCTCCTGGCCACCTGTAGTGGCACTAACAATCCACTAGAGTGAAAACAGGGTTTGGACCGAGAACAAGCCCACAGGACTGCACAAAATTCCTGACATCACGAGATAAAGCAGGCCACCAAAAAGACAGACTCACCAAATCTCTGGTACCAAAAATACCGGGATGATCGGCCAACGTGGAGCAATGAATTTCAGACATTACTCTCTTCCTCCATTGGTCTGGGACATACAATTTCCCCATAGGGCATCGTTCAGGTTTATCCTCCAGAAATTCCTCCAGGGTAAGTCTCAAATCGGGTGAGATAGCAGAAAGAACCACACCCTCGTTTAGAATGGTAGTAGGCTCAGTCACTTCAAGAGAATCTGCAATGAAACTCCTAGAGAGGGCATCCACCTTAATATTCTTAGTGCCCGGAAGAAAGGAGACCACAAAATTAAAACGCGTATAAAAACAAGGCCCACCTAGCCTGTCTAGGAATCAATCGCTTGGCTGATTTGAGATAGATCAAGTTCTTGTGGCCCACAAATATCTCCACTCTTCAAACGCCCACTTCATAGCCAATAATTCCCGATTCCCCACATCATAACTACGTTCAAATGGGGAAAATTTTCAAGAAAAGAAGGCACAAGGGTTAATCTTTGAGGTTACCGGATCTCTTTGAGACAAAACGGCTCCTGTACCAATCTCAAAAGCATCTATTTCCACCTGAAATGGGAGAGAAACATCAGGTTGCCGTAGAACAGGAGCAGAAGTGAATCTCCGCTTAAGCTCCTGAAACGCTGAAACTGCCTGTGGAGACCAATTCACCACATCAGCGTCCTTTTTGGTCAAATCCATCAGTGGTTTCACAATACCAGAAAAATTACTTATGAATTTACGGTAAAAATTAGCAAAATCCAAAAATTTCTGAAGAGCCTTCAAGGAAGTGGGCTGAACCCAATCATAAATGGCCTGAACCTTGACCGGGTCCATTTCAATAGCGGACGGAGACAAAATGAATCCCAAAAACTAAATTATTTGTACGCCAAAGAGACATTTCGATCCCTTAACATACAAAGCATTTTCTTTCAAAATCCGGAATACAATCCGAACATGTTCCACATGAGAATCCCAGTCATTGGAAAAAATCAAACTATCGTCCAAATAAACAATCAAAAACTTGTCAACAAAATCTCGGAAAATATCTTTCATGAAAGACTGGAAGACGGGAGGGGCATTAGTGAGCCCAAAAGGCATCACTAGGTACTCAAAATGCCCCTCAGAAGTCTTCTATTCATCACCGTGCTTAATGCGAATAAGATTATACGCCCCCCTAAGGTCAAGCTTGGTAAACCAACTAACACCTTTCACTCTGGAGTATAAATCTGTAATCAGGGGTAACGGATACTGATATTTAACAGTGATTTTATTAAGGGGACGATAGTCAATACATACATATCAAAAAACTGACCGGCACATCCAAACATAGATTCAGTGTGAACAGGTGCTAAACCTAGATTCACCAACTCATATACATACAAGAAGAAAAGGTAGCACACTGTAGCGCTATAGCTTGCAAACACGAAATATGAAAAATATGAAAAATGAATTGCATGATTACCTTAGAAATATGAAAAATTGAGAAGTCTTAGCGCATAAGATGGCCAAATTATGTGAGCCTGATAGCCACGTCAAGGCTCTTCTCGTATATCAGGTCCTAACTAATGCCTATCCTCGCTTAGAAAAGTCTGTCTGCATGGGAACCTATGAATCCTCTCTTCAGACTAAAATCTACATCTCTGTAGAGGGGTGATGAACCTGTTGTAATTAAAAAGCCTGTGACCACCAGGTGGAGTGCTCAGCAGAAGGTAAATGAATACATATCAAAAACTGACCGGCACATCCAAACATAGATTAGTGTGAACAGGTGCTAAACCTAGAGTCACCAACTCGTATACATACAAGAAGAAAAGCTAGCACACTGTAGCGCTATAGCTTGCAAACACAAATATGAAAAATATGAAAAATGAATTGCATCATTACCTTAGAAATATGAAAAATTGAGAAGTCTTAGGCTAAATGGCCAAATTATGAGCTGATACACTCAAGCTCTTTCGTATATCAGTCCTAACTAATGCCATCTCCTAGAAATGTCTGCATGAACTATAATCTCTCTCAGACTAAAATCTACATCTCTGTGAGGTGATGAACCTTTGTAATTAAAAAGCCTGTACACAGTGAGCTCAGCAAAGGTAAATGAATACATATCAAAAATACCGCAATCAAATAGATTCAGTTGAACAGTCTAACCTAGATCACCACTCATATACATCAAGAAGAAAAGTAGCACACTGTACCTATAGCTTGCAAACACGAATATGAAAATATGAAAATATTGCTCATTACTAAAATATGAAAATTAGAAGTTTTATTCTATTTTTCATTTTCATTTTATTCTTAATTTATCTCTATTTTTGATTCTTAATTTTATTTTTTATCTCAATCAAGAAACATCAATATTTAATAAAGTAATGTCTAGTATGAGAAAATTGCTTCATTAAATATAGTGAAGATATCGGTTCATTAAAAGAAAATGTTTTAATTCTGAGTAAATACAATAATTCTTTCATTCATTCATTCATTCATTCACTCATATTCACATTTTTGGTTCATGGCTATACATTCTTACCTATTATTGGTCTAATAAATATATTCCATTAATAAAGTTTTAGTAACAAAGATGGAAACACTTGTTACATAAAAAAAACCACTGACTCCTATGGGTTGAAAAGGTAATTACACCTATGACATAAAAATGTTCTATCTCATGAAGAATATGGTTAATAATGCATTATTATTGTTTTACTACACAAACATGAATTCCATATTAATATTCTGATAATAATTCTATGGATATTACTGATTGCTATGGTATGCTGTGATATTATAGGCTAGGAAAATTACCAGATTTGGTATAGAATAGGGAATGAAGACTTCAAGCAAGATATTGGAACTAGATGGCATTTCCTGAAGGAAATACATGGTGCTTGAACAGCGCTGCCGACTTTACAGCAGTGTATCAGGTGTCGACTGTCAGAAAGTAAAGTTAGAATATAAATGTTGTGTATAGCGATGGCACAACCTGGGATGGGTCGTATATGGCCCCTTGGTAGCCACTTTGATGTGCGGGGCCCCTGTTAGCCACTTTGGCCCCTTGGTAGCCACTTTGGCACATTCGGCACCTCTGTAGCCACTTTGGCCACTTGGTAGCCACTTTGGCCACTTGGTAGCCACTTTGGCACATTTGGCACCTTGGTAGCCACTTTGGCCACTTGGTAGCCACTTTGGCACATTCTGCACTACGGTAGCCACTTTGGCCACTTGGTAGCCACTTTGGCACTTTCGGCACCTCTGTAGCCACTTTTGCCACTTGGTAGCCACTTTGGCACATTCGGCACCTCGGTAGCCACTTTGCCACTTGGTAGCCACTTTGGCCACTTGGTAGCCACTTTAGCACATTTGGCACCTCGATATCCACTTTGGCCACTTTGTAGCAACTTAGGCACATTCGGCACCTCTGTAGCCACTTGGTAGCCACTTTGGCCACTTGGTAGCCACTTTGGCACTTTCGGCACCTCAGTAGCCACTTTGGCCACTTGGTAGCCACTTTGGCACATTCAGCACCACGGTAGCCACTTTGGCCACTTGGTAGCCACTTTGGCCAATTGATAGCTACTTTAGCACATTTGGCACCTCGGTAGCTACTTTGGCCACTTGGTAGCCACATTGGCACATTCGGCACCTCTGTAGCCACTTGGTAGCCACTTTGGCACATTCGGCACCTTGGTAGCCACTTTGGCCACTTGGTAGCCACTTTGGCACATTTGGCACCTCGGTAGCCACTTTGGATACTTGGTAGCCACTTTGGCACATTCGGCACCTTTGTAGCCACTTTGGCCACTTGGTAGCCACTTTAGCACATTTGGCACCTCGGTAGCCACTTTGGCCAATTTGTAGTCACTTAGGCACATTCGGCACCTCTGTAGCCACTTGGTAGCCACTTTGGCCACTTGGTAGCCACTTTGGCACATTCGGCACCTCGGTAGCCACTTTGGCTCCTTGGTAGCCACTTTGGCACATTCGGCACCTTTGTAGCCACTTTGGCCACTTGGTAGCCACTTTAGCACATTTGGCACCTCGGTAGCCACTTTGGCCAATTTGTAGTCACTTAGGCACATTCGGCACCTCTGTAGCCACTTGGTAGCCACTTTGGCCACTTGGTAGCCACTTTGGCACATTCGGCACCTCGGTAGCCACTTTGGCCACTTGGTAGCCACTTTGGCACATTCGGCACCTCGGTAGCCACTTTGGCCACTTGGTAACCACTTTGGCCACTTGATAGCTACTTTAGCACATTTGGCACCTCGGTAGCCACTTTGGCCACTTGGTAGCCTCTTTGGCACATTCGGCACCTCTGTAGCCACTTAGTAGCCACTTTGGCACATTCGGCACCTCGGTAGCCACTTTGGCCACTTGGTAGCCACTTTGGCACCTCGGTAGCCACTTCGGCAACTTGGTAGCCACTTTGGCACATTCGGCACCTCGGTAGCCACTTTGGACACTTGGTAGCCAGTTTAGCACATTTGGCACCTCGGTAGCCACTTTGGCCACTTGGTAGCCACTTTGACAAATTCGGCACCTTGGTAGCCACTTTGGTCACTTGGTAGCCACTTTGGCACATTCGGCACCTGTGTAGCCACTTTGGTCACTTGGTAACCACTTTGGCACAGTCGGCACTTCTGTAGCCACTTTGACCACTTGGTAGCCACTTTGGCACATTCGGCCCATCGGTAGCCACTTTGGCCACTTGGTAGTCACTTTGGCACATTCGGCACCTCGGTAGCCACTTTGGCACATTCGACACCTCAGTAGCCACTTTGGCCACTTGGTAGCCACTTTGGCACATTCGGCACCTCGGTGGCCACTTTGGCACTTGGTAGCCACTTGGCACATTCGGCACCTCGGGCCACTTATGGCCACTTGGTAGCCACTTTGGCACATTCGGCACCTCGGTAGCCACTTTGTCCACTTGGTAGCCACTTGATAGCCACTTTGGCACATTCGGCACCTCGGTAGCTACTTTGGCCACTTGGTAGCCACTTGGAACATTCGGCACTTAGTAGCCACTTTGGCACTTGTAGCCACTTGTCCACTTGGTAGCCTCTTTGGCACATTCGGCACCTTGGAAGCCACTTTGGCCACTTGGTAGCCACTTTAGCACATTTGGAACCTTGGTAGCCACTTAGTCATTGGTACCACTTGGCACATTCGACACCTCAGTAGCCACTTTGGCACATTAGGCACCTTGGTAGCCATTTTGGCCACTTGGTAGCCACCTTGGCACATCCGGCACCTCTGTAGCCATTTGGCCACTTGGTAGCCACTTGGCACATTTGGCACTTCTGTAGCCACTTTGACCACTTGGTAGCCACTTTGGCACATTTGGCCCATCGGTAGCCACTTTGGCCACTTGGTAGCCACTTTGGCACATTCGGCACCTCGGTAGCCACTTTGGCACATTCGACACCTCAGTAGCCACTTTGGCCACTTGTAGCCACTTTGGCACATTCGCACCTCGGTGGCCACTTTGGCCACTTGGTAGCCACTTTAGCACATTCGGCACCTCGGTGGCCACTTTGGCCACTTGGTAGCCACTTTGCACATTCGGCACCTCGGTAGCCACTTTGGCCACTTGGTAGCCACTTTGGCACATTCGGCACCTCGGTGGCCACTTTGGCCACTTGGTAGCCACTTTGGCACATTCGGCACCTCGGTGGCCACTTTGGCCACTTTGGCACATTCGGCACTCGGTGGCCACTTTGGCCACTTGGTAGCCACTTTGGCACATTCGGCACCTCGTGGCCACTTTGTCCACTTGGTAGCCACTTGATAGCTACTTTGGCACATTCGGCACCTCGGTAGCTACTTTGGCCACTTGGTAGCCACTTTTGAACATTCTTACCTATTATTGGTCTAATAAATATATTCCATTAATAAAGTTTTAGTAACAAAGATGGAAACACTTGTTACATAAAAAAACCACTGACTCCTATGGGTTGAAAAGGTAATTACACCTATGACATAAAAATGTTCTATCTCATGAAGAATATGGTTAATAATGCATTATTATTGTTTTACTACACAAACATGAATTCCATATTACTATTCTGATAATAATTCTATGGATATTACTGATTGCTATGGTATGCTGTGATATTATAGGCTAGGAAAATTACCAGATTGGTATAGAATAGGAATGAAGACTTCAAGCAAGATATTGGAACTAGATGGGCATTTCCCGAAGGAAATACATGGTGCTTGAACAGCGCTGCCGGCTTTACAGCAGTGTATCGGTGTCGACTGTCAGAAAGTAAAGTTAGAATATAAATGTTGTGTATAGCGATGGCACAACCTGGGATGGGTCGTATATGGCCCCTTGGTAGCCACTTTGATGTGCGGGGCCCCTGTAGCCACTTTGGCCCTTGGTAGCCACTTTGGCACATTCGGCACCTCTGTAGCCACTTTGGCCACTTGGTAGCCACTTTGGCCACTTGGTAGCCACTTTGGCACATTTTGGCACCTTGGTAGCCACTTTGGCCACTTGGTAGCCACTTTGGCACATTCTGCACTACGGTAGCCACTTTGGCCACTTGGTAGCCACTTTGGCACTTTCGGCACCTCTGTAGCCACTTTTTGCCACTTGGTAGCCACTTTGGCACATTCGGCACCTCGGTAGCCACTTTGGCCACTTGTAGCCACTTTGGCCACTTGGTAGCCACTTTAGCACATTTGGCACTCGATATCCACTTTGGCCACTTGTAGCAACTTAGGCACATTCGGCACCTCTGTAGCCACTTGGTAGCCACTTTGGCCACTTTGGCACTTTCGGCACCTCAGTAGCCACTTTGGCCACTTGGTAGCCACTTTGGCACATTCAGCACCACGGTAGCCACTTTGGCCACTTGGTAGCCACTTTGGCCAATTGATAGCTACTTTAGCACATTTGGCACCTCGGTAGCTACTTTGGCCACTTGGTAGCCACATTGGCACATTCGGCACCTCTGTAGCCACTTGGTAGCCACTTTGGCACATTCGGCACCTCGGTAGCCACTTTGGCCACTTGGTAGCCACTTTGGCACATTTGGCACCTCGGTAGCCACTTTGGATACTTGGTAGCCACTTTGGCACATTCGGCACCTTTGTAGCCACTTTGGCCACTTGGTAGCCACTTTAGCACATTTGGCACCTCGGTAGCCACTTTGGCCAATTTGTAGTCACTTAGGCACATTCGGCACCTCTGTAGCCACTTGGTAGCCACTTTGGCCACTTGGTAGCCACTTTGGCACATTCGGCACCTCGGTAGCCACTTTGGCCACTTGGTAGCCACTTTGGCACATTCGGCACCTCGGTAGCCACTTTGGCCACTTGGTAACCACTTTGGCCACTTGATAGCTACTTTAGCACATTTGGCACCTCGGTAGCCACTTTGGCCACTTGGTAGCCTCTTTGGCACATCGGCACCTCTGTAGCCACTTATTAGCCACTTTGGCACATTCGGCACCTCGGTAGCCACTTGGCCACTTGGTAGCCACTTTGGCACATTTGGCACCTCGGTAGCCACTTCGGCAACTTGGTAGCCACTTTGGCACATTCGGCACCTCGGTAGCCACTTTGGACACTTGTAGCCAGTTTAGCACATTTGGCACCTCGGTAGCCACTTTGGCCACTTGGTAGCCACTTTGACAAATTCGGCACCTGGTAGCCACTTTGGTCACTTGGTAGCCACTTTGGCACATTCGGCACCTTTGTAGCCACTTTGGTCACTTGGTAACCACTTTGGCACAGTCGGCACTTCTGTAGCCACTTTGACCACTTGGTAGCCACTTTGGCACATTCGGCCCATCGGTAGCCACTTTGGCCACTTGGTAGTCACTTTGGGACATTCGGCACCTCGGTAGCCACTTGGCACATTTGACACCTCAGTAGCCACTTTTGGCCACTTGGTAGCCACTTTGGCACATTCGGGACATCGGTGGCCACTTTGGCCACTTGGTAGCCACTTAAGCACATTCGGCACCTCGGTGGCCACTTTGGCCACTTGGTAGCCACTTTGGCACATTCGGCACCTCGGTGGCCACTTTGGCCACTGGTAGCCACTTTGGCACATTCGGCACCTCGGTAGCCACTTTGTCCACTTGGTAGCCACTTGATAGCCACTTTGGCACATTCGGCACCTCGGTAGCTACTTTGGCCACTTGGTAGCCACTTTGGAACATTCGGCACCTTAGTAGCCACTTTGGCCACTTGGTAGCCACTTTGTCCCTTGGTAGCCTCTTTGGCACATTTGGCACCTTGGAAGCCACTTTGGCCACTTGGTAGCCACTTTAGCACATTTGGAACCTTGTAGCCACTTAGGTCAGTTGGTAGCCACTTTGGCACATTCGAACACCTCAGTAGCCACTTTGGCACATTAGGCACCTTGGTAGCCATTTTGGCCACTTGGTAGCCACTTTGGCACATCCGGCACCTCTGTAGCCATTTTGGCCACTTGGTAGCCACTTTGGCACATTCGGCACTTCTGTAGCCACTTTGACCACTTGGTACCACTTTGGCACATTTGGCCCATCGGTAGCCACTTCGGCCACTTGGTAGTCACTTTGGCACATTCGGCACCTCGTAGCTACTTTGGCCACTTGGTAGCCACTTTTGAACATTCTTACCTATTATTGGTCTAATAAATATATTCCATTAATAAAGTTTTTGTAACAAAGATGGAAACACTTGTTACATAAAAAAACCACTGACTCCTATGGTTGAAAAGGTAATTACACCTATGACATAAAAATGTTCTATCTCATGAAGAATATGGTTAAAATGCATTATTATTGTTTTACTACACAAACAGAATTCCATATTACTATTCTGATAATAATTCATGGATATTACTGATTGCTATGGTATGCGTGGATATTATAGCTAGGAAAATTACCAGATTTGGTATAGAATAGGGAAATGAAGACTTCAAGCAAGAAAATTGGAACTAGATGGGCATTTCCTGAAGGAAATACATGGTGCTTGAACAGCGCTGCCGGCTTTACGCAGTGTATCAGGTGCGACTGTCAGAAAGTAAGTTAGAATATAAATGTTGTGTATAGCGATGGCACAAACTGGGATGGTCGTATATTGGCCCCTTGGTAGCCACTTTGATGTGCGGGGCCCCCTGTTACCACTTTGGCCCCTTGGGAGCCATTTGGCACATTCGGCACCTCTGTAGCCACTTTGGCCACTTGGTACCACTTTGGCCACTTGGTAGCCACTTTGGCACATTTGGCACCTTGGTAGCCACTTTGGCCACTTGGTAGCCACTTTGGCACATTCTGCACTACGGTAGCCACTTTGGCCACTTGGTAGCCACTTTGGGACTTTCGGCACCTCTGTAGCCACTTTTGCCACTTGGTAGCCACTTTGGCACATTCGGCACCTCGGTAGCCACTTTGCCACTTGGTAGCCACTTTGGCCACTTGTAGCCACTTTAGCACATTTGGCACTCGATATCCACTTTGGCCACTTTGTAGCAACTTAGGCCATTCGGCACCTCTGTAGCCACTTGGTAGCCACTTTGGCCACTTGGTAGCCACTTTGGCACTTTCGGCACCTCAGTAGCCACTTTGGCCACTTGGTAGCCACTTTGGCACATTCAGCACCACGGTAGCCACTTTGGCCACTTGGTAGCCACTTTGGGCCAAATTGATAGCTACTTTAGCACATTTGGCACCCGGTAGCTACTTTGGCCACTTGGTAGCCACATTGGCACATTCGGCACCTCTGTAGCCACTGGTAGCCACTTTGGCACATTCGGCCTCGGTAGCCACTTTGGCCACTTGGTAGCCACTTTGGCACATTTGGCACCCGGTAGCCACTTTGGATACTTGGTAGCCACTTTGGCACATTCGGCACCTTTGTAGCCACTTTGCCACTTGGGAGCCACTTTAGCACATTTGCACCTCGGTAGCCACTTTGGCCAATTTGTAGTCACTTAGGCACATTCGGCACCTCTGAGCCACTTGGTAGCCACTTTGGCCACTTGGTAGCCACTTTGGCACATTCGGGACCTCGGTAGCCACTTTGGCCACTTGGTAGCCACTTTAGCACAATCGTCACCACGGTAGCCACTTTGGCCACTTGGTAACCACTATTTGGCCACTTTGATTAGCACCTTTACCTAGTCCATTTGTGCACCTCGGTAGCCACTTTTGGGCCCCTTGGTAGCCCTTTTGGCACATTTATCGGCACCCAACTTGGTAGCCACTTATTAGTAGCCACTTTTGGCCCCATTCGGCACCTTGGTACCACTTTAGGCCCACTTTTGGGATTAGCCACTTTGGCAACCCCTTTGGCCCCCCTGGTAAGCAAGCCACTTCGGCCGAACTTGGTAGCCACTTTGGCACATTCGCACCCGGTAATTAAGCCACATTGGACACTGGTAGCCAGTTTAGCACATTTGCACCTCGGTAGCCACTTTGGCCACTTGGTAGCACTTTGACAAATTCGGCACCTTGTAGCCACTTTGGTCACTTGGTAGCCACTTTGGGCACATTCGGCACCTTGTAGCCACTTTGGTCACTTGGTAACCACTTGGCACAGTCGGCACTTCTGTAGCCACTTTGACCACTTGGTGCCACTTGGCACATTCGGCCCATCGGTAGCCACTTGGCCACTTGGTAGTCACTTTGGCACATTTCGGACCTCGGTACCACTTTGGCACATTCGACACCTCAGTACCACTTTGGCCACTTGGGTAGCCACTTTGGCACATTCGGCACATCGGTGGCCACTTTGGCCACTTGGTAGCCACTTAAGCACTTCGGCAACCTCGGTGGCCACTTTGGCCACTTGGTAGCCACTTTGGCACATTCGCACCTCGTGGCCACTTTGGCCACTTGGTAGCCCTTTGGCACATTCGGCACCTCGGTAGCCACTTTGTCCACTGGTAGCCACTTGATAGCCACTTTGGCACATTCGGCACCTCGGTAGCTACTTTGGCCACTTGGTAGCCACTTTGGAACATTCGGCACCTTAGTAGCCACTTTGGCCACTGGTAGCCACTTTGTCCATCTTGGTAGCCTCTTTGGGCACATTTGGCACCTTGGAAGCCACTTGGCCACTTGGTAGCCACTTTAGCACATTTGGAACCTTGGTAGCCACTTAGGTCAGTTGGTAGCCACTTTGGACATTCGACACCTCAGTAGCCACTTTGGCACATTAGGCACCAATGGTAGCCATTTTGGCCACTTGGTAGCCACTTTGGCACATCCGGCACCTCTGTGCCATTTTTGGCCACTTGGTTAGCCATTTTGGCACATTCGGCACTTCTGTAGCCACTTTTGACCACTTGGTACCACTTTGGCACATTTGGCCCATCGGTAGCCACTTCGGCCACTTGGTAGTCACTTGGCACATTCGGCACCTCGTAGCTACTTTGGCCACTTGGTAGCCACTTTTGAACATTCTTACCTATTATTGGCTAATAAATATATTCTATTAATAAAGTTTTAGTAACAAAAGATGGAAACACTTGTTACATAAAAAAACCACTGATCCTATGGTTGAAAAGGTAATTACACCTATGACATAAAAATGTTT
>JARQOD010000005.1:406210775-406248731 GCA_033576555.1 Oophaga sylvatica | reverse complement strand
ATTTTAAATTTCTGGTTCTTCAAAGTAGCCCCTTTGCTTGAGACCGTTTGCCACTTTTGGGCATTCTCTTGATGAGTTAAGAGGTATCACCGGAAATGGTCTTCCAACAATCTTAAAGACCCCCGAGATCTTACCTTGTTGGCTTTTGCCTTACTCTGGGGTCCACTCCCCCCAAACCTCTCGATTGGGTTTCGGGCTGGTGACTGTGGGGGCCGGGCATCGGGGTAGCACCCATCCTCTCCTTCTTGGTCAAATACCCCCTTACCGCCGGGAGGGTGTTTGGGGTCATTGTACTGTTGAAAAATAAATGAGGTCCAACTAAACGCAAACCGGATGGAATAGCATGCCGCTGCAAGATGCTGTAGTAGCCATGCTGGTTCAGTATGCCTTCAATTTTGAATAAATCCTCAACAGTGTCACCAGTAAAGCACCCCCACACTATCACACCTCCCAGGGCCGGATTAAGAACATGATGGGCCTGGAGCTGAAGGGGCGGGCAAGGGGCGGGGCAAGGGGTGGGGCCAAACATGGCAATTCACAAAGGCCAAAAATGTAACGTAAAAGATATAAACAAAGTAAATAACAAAGTAAATATATGATACATGCCTAATATAAATACAGTGGATATAGAAGCAATTAAACCATGTCAGTCAAGGCGCATGGCAAGTTCTGTGTCTGTATGTATGTTAGCAGCCCATCTATAACAATTAGTACGTACCTGCCTATATACCAGTATCACAGCCATATATACCAGTACTGTGTGTGTATATATGTCAGCAGCACATCTATGTATAACATTAGTACCTGCTTATATACCAGTACCACAGCTATACATAGCAGTAACATGTCTGTATATATGTCAGCAGCACAAGATGTATTATAACATTAGTACCTGCTCCACAGGAACACACAACTCACACCTCAGTCTGACGTCCTCCTATAGCAGTTTTTCTCAACCTTCTCAGCCTCAGGGCACCCTGGGAAAAAATTAAAGTCCGGCCGATCAGACAAGAATTTGGACAGTCTAAACGGCCCTTAATACTGCCACACATAGCCCCCTTATAGTGCCACACACAGCCCCCTTAATACTGCCACACATAGCCATCTCAATAATACTGCCATACATAGCCACATTAGTAATATTGCATCAGAGAGGCCCCATACACAGATATATGGCAACATTGAGAGGCCCATTCTAGTATATGGTGCAGCATTGAATGTCCCATAGTAATATAGGGCAACATTGAGAGGCCCATTCTAGTATATAGCGCAGCATTGAATGGCCCATAGTATATATAGCGCAGCATTGAATGGCCCATAGTTGCGCAGCATTGAATGGCTCATAGTATATATAGGGCAGCATTGAGAGGGCCTCTCAATGCTGCCCTATATATACTATGGGCCATTCAATGCTACGCTATATACTATAATCGGCCTCTGAGGCCCATTATAGTATATACCGTAGCGTAGCATTGAATGGGGGCCATAGTATATAGGGCAGCATGCCAGCATTGAGAGGCAGAGGCCCATAATATAGCGCAGCCTCTATATTGTAATGCACTCCCCATAGGCAGTCTTATTTATAATGCACCCCATAGGCAGTCTTATTTATAATGCACCCCATAGGCAGTCTTATTTATACTGCACCCCATAGGCAGTCTTATTTATAATGCACCCCATAGGCAGTCTTATTTATAATGCACCCCATAGGCAGTCTTATTTATAATGCACCCATAGGCAGCCTTACTTATAATGCACCCCATATGCAGCCTTACTTATAATGCACCCCCATATCCAGCTGTACTTACGTACTTATAATGCACTCCCCCATATGCAGCCGTACTTATAATGCACCCCATATCCAGCCGTATTTATAATGCACCCCCATATCCAGCCGTACTTATAATGCACCCCCATATCCAGCCGTACTTATAATGCACCCCATAGGCAGCCTTACTTATAATGCACCCCATAGGCAGCCTCTGTACTATAATGTACCCCCTTTACAAAAATAATAAATTCTGTACTCACCTCTCTTGCTCCAGGCTCCTGCGCTGCTCACTGCTCTCCCTCTCAGCGTCTGACTGCCGGCGCGGGCAGTGACGTCATCGCGCCCGCTGTCAGACGCTGAGAGGGGGATTATGGGAGAGGAGGAGCGCTCGCTCCTTCTCTCTCAATGCGGTCAGCTGTATTGGCTGGATGCCGATACAGCTGACCCTGCGATGACGGGCTGGGGGCCCACTGCTGGCACCGGGCCCCCCACCGCCTGCTCAGGGGCCCCATAGCGGCCGGGCAGCAGAGCAGGGAGATTGATTCTCCCTGCCATGCCGCAGAAAGTAACTGTGTCGGCGTGCTGTGCACGCCGATACAGTTACAGAAGCGTAGCTCCAGGTGGGCCCCCTCTGCCCCCCCGGTAGCTACGCTACTGGGCCTATCTCTAACAAGGGGCCTGGAGCTGCAGCTCCATCAGCCCCTACGTTAATCCGGCCCTGACACCTCCTCCTCCATGCTTCACGGTGGGAACCAGGCATGTAGAGTCCATCCGTTCACCTTTTCTGCGTCGCACACGGTGGTTGGAGCCAAAGATCTCAAATTTGGACTCATCAGACCAAAGTGTTCTGTTTAGGTAGCTGAGGAGGCAGGAGCAAAAAACTGCATAGGCAGCCGAACACAAGAGAGGTTGGAAACTAATAGGTTGCAGACCCTAAGCTAACTGCACAACTAGAAGTAGCCGTGGGACGTTCCTACGGTGCCCTAGACGCCTCGTCACAGCCGGAGCGATAGCTATCCCTGAAGATGGAAAGAGAAAAGCTAACTGCCCCAGAGTAGACCCCAAAAGAATAGGAAGCCCCCAGACATATAATGGCGGTTAGACAAGATGAAAATACGAACACAGACAGAAAATAGATTGAGCAAACGCTGGGGCCCAAAACTGTCTAGATAGGACAGCAAAGGAGAGAATACTGTCTGCAACCCAAAAAAGCCTAGGAAAAACTCCAACACTTCTGAATCCAAAAATACTGAGACCACACGGTCTCGACCATCTATATCAGATCTCTGGTGTGGACATGTAGCAACCCAGCAGTAAAATATCACAAGAACTGAGCAAATGAACAAATACAAAAAATGAACAGAGACCAGCCAAAGCCCCCAAAGGGGACCCGGCTGAAGACAAAAAGCAATGCAGCAAAAAGCAAGGGATTCAAACCACAGTAAAAAAAACTGAAAGAGACTTATCTGAAAGCAAGCAGGAGACCGCAGAAAAGCAAGCTGAATTCCAACCTAGACCAGGAAGAACAATTGATCACCGGCAAGGATCATGGGAGGTCAGCTCACTTATATCAGGCCAGTCAGTACCACCAGACAACCACTCGTTATCTGCAGGTGTAGGACTCTTGGTGTTCAACATAGGTTCAATACCCTCAGCAACCACCAGAGGGAGCTTCAGCTCCGAAGTCGTCTCCAATACATTCACAACACTAAAGCACAGATTTCCACTGGTCTAATATCCATTCCTTGTGTTCTTTAGCCCAAACAAGTCTCCTCTGCTTGTTGCCTGTCCTTAGCAGTGGTTTCCTAGCAGGCATTTTACCATGAAGGCCTGCTGCACAAAGTCTCCTCTTAACAGTTGCTGTAGAAATGTGTCTGCTGCTAGAACTCTGTGTGGCATTGACCTGGTCTCTGAGCTGCTGTAAACCTGCGATTTCTGAGGCTGGTGACTCTGATAAACTTATCCTCAGAAGCAGAGGTGACTCTTGGTCTTCCTTTCCTGAGGCGGTCCTCATGTGAGCCAGTTTCTTTGTAGCGCTTGATGGTTTTTGCAACTGCACTTGGCAACACTTTCAAAGTTTTCCCAATTTTTGTCAGACTGACTGACCTTCATTTCTTAAAGTAATGATGGCCACTCATTTTTCTTTAATTAGCTGCTTTTTTCTTGCGATAATACAAATTCTAACAGTTTATTCAGTAGGACTATCAGCTGTGTATCCACCAGACTTCTGCACAACATAACTGATGGTCCCAACCCCATTTATAAGGCCAGAAATCCCACTTATTAAACCTGACAGGGCACATCGGTGAAGTGAAAACCATTTCCGGTGACTACCTCTTTGAGCTCATCAAGAGAATGCCAAGAGTGTGCAAAGCAGTCATCAAAGCAAAAGGTGGCTACTTTGAGAAACCTAGAATATAAGACATAATTTCAGTTGTTACACACTTTTTTGTTAAGTATATAATTCCACATGTGTTAATTCATAGTTTTGATGCCTTCAGTGTGAATTTACAGTTTTCATAGTCATGAAAATACAGAAAAATCTTTAAATGAGAAGGTGTGTCCAAACTTTTGGTCTGTACTGTATCTGTCCGTCAGGGGCGTCGTTAGTGTACAAAATCCGGGGCTCTGGCCTGAAGGTTTGGCCCAGAGCCCCAAATTTCCTGCCAGACTGCAGTGGGGGCGATAGCGAGTCAGGTGAAAGATTCTCTTGTGCACTGCGTTGCCACCCCACTTACATGATACCTGCCTCTGATTTCCTTTCCCTTGCTGTCGGGAAGAGGCGCATGGCTGCACTGTAGACAGGAGGATGTGCTCCGTACATTGCATTCTCCATCCTCAGTGAGCTGAGCAGACTCTATGGTCTGCTCATGAGAGGGCTGGGCTGAAGTAATGGAGAGCAGAGGGAACACGGCAGTATGAGATAGGAAGCCGTGATGTGCCCAGTGGGACAGGTCTGATTCAGGAGGTGAGAGTTTGTGTGTGTGTGTTATCTGAGTGTGTTTTTTGTGTATGTGTGTATATCATTGTGTGTATTTTCCTATGTGTGAGTGTGTGGATTTATGGAAGCTTTTAATAAGAAAAAAAGCACATAATAAAGTATGTGTAAACTCCAAACCTTAACGATCGCCGATACGTCTTTTTACGTTGGTTATTAAGGGACCTTAATCTTCAGCGCCACTTTCTCACGGCGCAGAGCATTAATAATAATAATAATAATAATAATCTTTATATAGCGCTAATATATTCCGCAGCGCTTTACAGTTTGCACACATTATCGTCGCTGTCCCAAATGGGGCTCACAATCTAGATTCCCTATCAGTATGTTTTTGGAGTGTGGGAGGAAACCGGAATACCCGGAGGAAACCCACGCAAACACGGGGAGAACATACAAACTCCTTGCAGATGTTGTCCTTGGTGGGATTCGAACCCAGGACTCCAGCGCTGCAATGCTATCCACTGAGCCATCGTGCTGCCCATTAAGTGTAACATGCCCCCCAGTGGGTGAAAATCCCACAGTGACAGCTCTGTGTAACAGCTGACACCCTCCGGCAAACCCTTAAATGTTGCTCTCAATCGCGACAGCGGCATCTAAGTGGTTTAAACACCTCCTTTAACAACATCGTTCCCCCGCAATCTTAGTCGCGGGTGCTGATCATCTGATGACCCCAGCTATAACCTGGTTCTATCAGGCTGAATCAGTATAGAAGTACTAAAGTGTATGAGACCAGCGATCAAAGTAAAAAATATTCATGTTCCACATTGAGACTAAGGCCGGCGTCACACACAACCACAAAAATCGGTCCGTTTTAGACGGTCGACAATCGGATCAAAATAAAAACATCACACATCCTTCTGGCATCCGATTTTCCTTCAAAGATGCGATTTAATCGCATGTGTGTGTACCTTGTAACATCCGATTTTCATCCGACTTGCGAGATTTTCTTGCAAAACTGACATATAATGGATCCAAAAGAATAGTATTTAAATGCCAAAAGAAAGAATAGATATATACACATAGAGCACATATATATATATATATATATATATATATATATGTCATTGTGACATATATATATACATATATTTATAATTCTTACACTTCTACATACTGTTATAGCCGCTAATTCAATTGCCGGCTTCAGTGAAATCACAGAAGCCGACATGAAATGATACATTGTTTCCACACATTTAACCATGTAATTTCATGTATTTTTATATATGTTTGAAACATACAATTACATGAGTATATGTGTGCTAAATTTCAGACATGTAGGGGTTAATTAAAGGTGTAAATTCGTTGAAAAAAAATGCGTGGGCTCCCGCTGTATTTTCTCCACCAGACAGACAAAGCAAGCGAGTGGGGGCAGATAATAATAGCCTAGGCAGGGTACATTTTTTTGTGCCCCCCCTGGCTACTAACATCTGCCCCCAGACACCCCAGAAAGGGCAAATCTATAATTAGATTTGCCCTTTCTGGCACTTTGCCCGTCTATTCCCATTGCCCTGTAGCGGTGGCGAATGGGTTAATAATCTGGCGTTATTGTCACCTTAGTATTGAAAGGTGACCTTAAGGCAGGTTAATAATTGATAGCTGTCAATTAGACAACTATCAATTATTAATCCTATTGTATGAAAGAAAAATCAAACACACACAGTTTAATAAAAAATAAGTTTAATGAAATAATCACACAGTTTTTGACCATATTTTATTTTCCTGCTAAAACCATTTCCTGTAATAAAAATAAAATAAAAAAGCAAAATTATACTTACCAATCCGATGTACAGTCAGGTCCCACGGTGTAATCCATCAGAAAGGGTTAACAGGTTACAGGTCGCAGAGAGCTAATAATGCTGTCTCAGACCTGTATTCCCCTGAATGAATAAGTTCCTCTCCCAGCGAAAGTAGAGGAATAGATTCATGAATGGAGCTTAATTGATTTATTGGCAATTTAACTTTAGTGACCTGACCTAAAGGGAAAGTGGACACAATCAATTAAGCTTCATTCATGAAACACATCCTCTCCTGTCGCCAGGAGAGGAACTTATTCATTCAGGAGCTTTGAGCTGAGCATGCAGGATTACTTGCACAGCTTGGCTCAAAGCTAGTTAACCCTTTGTGAAGGATTACAGCGTGGGACGTGACAGATCAGCGGAATAGGTAAGAATAATGTTGTTTTATTTTTTTTTATTTATTTTAGGAGATCAATGGCTTCGCACGGATTAAGTGTAAAATAAAATATGGTCAAAAAAAGGTGTTTTTATTTCATTAAAATAATTTTTAATTAATGTGTCTGTGTTTTTTTAATTTACTACAATAGGATTAATAATTGATAGTTGTCTAATTGACAGCTCTCAATTATTAACCTACCTTAAGGTCACCTTTCAATACTAAGGTGACATTAAGGTGAGATTAACCCATTCGCCACCGCTACAGGGCAATGGGAATAGACGGGCAAAGTGCCAGAAAGGGCGAATCTAATTATAGATTTGCCCTTTCTGGGGTGTCTGGGGGCAGATGTTAGTAGCCAGGGGGGGCACAAAAAAAATGTACCCTCCCTAGGCTATTATTATCTGCCCCCACTCGCTTGCTTTGTCTGTCTGGTGGAGAAAATACAGCGGGAGCCCACGCATTTTTTTTCAACGAATTTACACCATTAATTAACCCCTACATGTCTGAAATTTAGCACACATATACTCATGTAATTGTATGTTTCAAACATATATAAAAATACATGAAATTACATGGTTAAATGTGTGGAAACAATGTATCATTGCATGTCGGCTTCTGTGATTTCACTGAAGCCGGCAATTGAATTAGCGGCTATTACAGTATGTAGAAGTGTAACAACTATAAATATATGTATATATATATATGTCACAATGACATATATATATATATATATATATATATGTGGATTCTATGTGTGGATATGTATTGATTTGATTATTAAAGCTGTCAGTGTGCTTTTACAGTATAGGCAGGGATGAATTGCCGGCTTTTCTAAAGGACACTGATGCGATTTAATCGCAAGTCACACAGTGTGGTCCGTTTGTAATCCGATTTTTCATCGCTCCCATAGACTTGCATTGGCGATTGTCGACCGACAATCGGTGACAATCGCAGCATGCTGCGATTGTACACGGACGTTTAAAACGGACCACAAAAAATCTGATACTGGGAGCTGCTCCATAGATTAACATAGGTCCGACTGCAATGCGATATTTCATCGCATTGCAGTCGTCCGATTTTGTCGCCAGTGTGACGCCGGCCTAAGGCTGGAGTCACACTAGCTAGAAATACGGACGAGTGCTATGCGAGAAAAAATCGCATTGCACTCGTACCAATGTTAATCTATGGGGCAGCTCCCATCAGCCGATTTTTTTTCTCGGCAGTTTTATACGTGCGAGAGAAATCGCAGCATGCTGCGATATGCACCGTATTACAGCCGAAACTCGCCAATGCAAGTCTATGGGAGCGAGTAAAAAACGGATTACACACGGACCAGACGTGTGACTTGCGAGAAATATGCACTGGTGTCTTTTATAAAAGCCGGCAATTCAGTGCGGTATACTGTAAATGGTGTGGGAAAGTATGTCTTTGGAATGCCACACAGCCCTCCATGTGCTAGCCAGATGTACCCTGACTGCCATTAGGTACCGGGATGAGATTCTCAAACCTGTAGTGAGACGATATGCAGGTGAAGTGCGACTTCGGTTCCTTCTGATGCATGATAGTGCTAGGCCTCATGTGGCTGAAGTGTCTCAGCAGTTCCTGCATAATGAAAGCAATGATGCTATGGACTGGCTTGCCCGTTCCCTAGAGCTGAATTCAATAGAGCACATAGTTTTATATATGTTTTTGAATAATAATTAGATTAGTGTATGTGTGAAAAATATGGGACATGTAGGTGTTAAATTAACGGGTAAAACTTTGTGTAAATATTTCATTAAAATAATTTTTAATTAATGTGTGTGTATCTTTTTAACCTTTACTACTATAGGATTAATAATGGATAGTTGGATATCCATTGGATGAATGGATATATATATATATATTTATTTGTGTCTCAATGACAGACATATATATGTGTATTCTATGTGTATATATCTATTGTATCGTTTGTGTTTTAAAACCTGTCATTGGGATCCATTATATGTCCGTTTTGCAAGCCGGCAAGAAAATCTCGCCATACGATGTAAAACGGATGTCACACGGTTGCTTAGATGTGAGAAAATCGCTTCCTCGTATTACAGTCGGATGACATACGGATCACTGTTCAGGGAACATTTCTGCGTATTACGACCGTGAAAAACGGACTGTATTTTTATACGTTGTGTGTGACTCCAGCCTAAGTAAAAAAGTAAAAGCAAGTTGAATAAAATATGAAAAGAAGAAAAAATCTACTTAAAATGCACAAAAATCACAGAAAGCCGTTTCACCACTAAAAACACAGCCTTTGTGTTAAAATAAATCTAAACAAAAGAAGTACACATAATTGATTTCGACACATCCTCAATTACCCTAAGGCTGGGGTCACACACACCGTGTAAAAAATCTGACCGTTTTAGTGGGACGATTATCTGAGAAAAGTTTCATGAACATTGATGCGTCTTGCATCAGATTTTCCATACCCATAGACTTGCATTGGCGATTGTCGACCCACAATCGGTGACAATCGCAGCATGCTGCGATTGCACTTGCACGTTTAAAACGGACCACAAAAAATCTGATACTGGGAGCTCCTCCATAAATTACCATTGGTCCGACTGCAATGCGATATTTCATCGCTTTGTAGTGGTACGATTTTGTTGCCAGTGTGACCCCAGCCAAACTATAAAAGTGTCATGTTATTTATTCCATATGGCGAAAATATTTATAAAAAACACGTCAAAAATGTCACATTTTCATCATAATGACACAAAAAATTTGAATAAAAAGTGATCAAAGTCATGTGTAAAAAAGGGTATAAATAAAAACCCCTAATCGTCCAGCAGAAAACAAGCCCTAATATGGCCCATTCAGCAAAAAAATAAAAAAGTTACAGCTCTCAGAATATGGCAATGGAAAAATAAATTCATTTTTGTAAAATATTGTTTTAGTCTGTAAAACCAGCAAATCATAAAAACACTATGTAAATCTTGTATCGTTGTAATCGCAATGACCCGAAGAATAAAGCTGATTAATCACTTATACTGCTTGGTGAACGGCATAAAAAAAATATAAAAACAATAATTGAATTACTGGTTTTTATTCATTTTGTGTCTGACAGTAGAGATGAGCGAACTTGTTCGGAAAACGTTCGCCAATCTCAAATTCGGCACACACGTAGCACATTTGGATTCATGTTCGCTTTCACGAGCATTTTTACTCAAAGTTGTGAAAACTCGGTCACAGTTTGGTAAATCATTGCGTTTCCACTAAATCTTTTGTTATTACTTTCGATAGGATATTGGTGCTGTATGATGAGTGGGGGAGACAGGAGGATGTGTTTGATGAGTGGAGGGATTGTGGAGAGGTGGATAGGTTAGATGACTGGTACGCTGTTTTTTTTTTCCTTAGCTTTATGTGTGTTGATTCCGGCAGGCATTCAGGGCACAGAAACCATCTACAACGTCATGACACAAAGTCTTCTGTTATTGGCTGCCGAAGTCACATGTCCCTGGCCATATAAAAAGTGGACATCTTGTTTTGCTGGCACCATTGTCTCAGTGTCACAGTGCAGAGAGGTCGCTTGACTATACTATACATTATAACAAGCACATACAATAATATCCCATGGTGGCATACAGATAGTGAACGTATAGGGGTGCTCATGGTACTCAAGGAGTTAGGTGCCAGGAGAAAAAGAGCAATACCAAATAAAAATATAACTCCGGCACACTAAAAAAGTAATATATAACAATGTTTATTGAACCAGTTCGTGCATCACAATAATTTGACTTTCTTCTGACAAAAAGGGTATCCAGACAAATAAAAATTATCAACGTTTCGGCCGGCTGGCCTTTATCAAGAACAATTGTCTGTAACTAGAAGACATAAAAAACATAATTCAAAACAAAGTAATAACCTTTAATACAGTAATAAATGATAATACAACTGGAAAGAGGTCAGAAGAAAAAAAGGCAAAAAAAAGAAAGAAAAAACCATCACCGCATATAAGTGGTATATAAGAATGTAATCCTATTCTCAGTACAAGAAAAAAACGGAAAAAGAAACAAGCTTCTGCAAGAGTATAGAACCAGTGTAAGAAAAAATGGCCCATAATTCAAAAATATGATATTTTGAATTATGGGCCATTTTTGTCAGAAGAAAGTCAAAATTATTGTGATGCACGAACTGGTTCAATAAACATTGTTATATATATACTTTTTTAGTGTGCCGGAGTTATATTTTTATTTGGCATACAGATAGTGCCACAAATGAGGGGCATAAGCCCAAAGAACAACAGGGTGCACCCGCTCCAAAACAACATATACGCCAGGAGGAAACGAAGCCAAAAGGTGACAAAAGATGATTATTTAATTATATTTCTTTATTAGAAAAAGTACAAAGATTTATAAAACAAGCAATGTCATGCAGAGAATAATGGTAAAAAATGACTCAGAGCAGAAATACCAGAGGTGCCACAGGACGGTCAATCCCCCCACATAGAAGTCCACATATGGAATAATCACCATCAAAAGAAACCCCATATCAGTATATTGTGAGGGCATATATCAGATAGGTGAGTGTCCAAAAAGAGGCCCTTGCCAGTGCAAGACATGCCATCAATAGGGGTTCAGAATCGAGCCCATGAATCATGAGAAGGACACTTACCGAAGTATAGGACTCTGGAGGGGAGAGGAGCGTCCTGGGCAGGCAGTGTGGACCTCCGACGCGCGTTTCGTGTGCTGCAGAGCACACTTCCTCAAGGGGAATGTGTTAGTTGTCCGTAGAAGGACCTTTAGAAGGCATGTGATCATATCACATGATCATATTTGACCAATGGAGATGCGCATAATGGCGCATGCGCACGGGAGGCCGCAGGTCCTTCAAGCATGTAAAGGAAGCGTCAGGATGTCAGTGCGCACGCGCAAACCAGCGCGCGCGCACAGAACACCCAACCAGACACTCCCCACATGCCAGGAGCCGCGATCAGCCAGAGCGCATGCGCACCGCACATAGTGGTATGTAGATCATAATTCCAGAATATGGAATATCCATATCTGCAGCATAATAAGACAGTAACAACATTGATCACAGAATATAAGCAATGGACATCTCCAGATAGGCAAATACGTAATAATGGGTCCAAAATAACATTTCGTCATAAGGTAGATGTGTCATAACTTGAGAATATTCGCCAATGATTTATGGAGGAAAACAGGCCAGATTTGAAGATCAAACTAAATGAAGGAAAAAATATATAATAAGACACAATAAAACCATAAAGAAACAAAAACAATAAAGAAAAAATAATAAAGGACAACATAAAAACAATAAAAACACACATGCCAAGTAATAGGGTTCTCAGGGTGGGATATACTAATGATAACATGTCACCATAAATGGATAAATTCATTCAGAAAGAAAAGGTAACATCCTTCACTGTAGAAATAGCTCAAGAAAAATGGAGGACTTATAAAAAAGATGCAAATGATAAAGACTCATTAAGGCCTCGGGGGATCATTGTATCTAAGGTGACGATCCATTTGGCTTCAACTTGAGCAAGCCTCTTTTTATAATCACCCCCCCTGATACCAAAATGTATCACATCAATCCCTCTAACTTTAAATGATGAGGGCTCACAGTTGTGATGGTGAAAAAAGTGACGGGGATGGTTTTTAGATTTTCAGTGTCGGTCGCCGTCCTGGCCGCGCAAATGTCCCGCACATGCTCCCTAATCCTTATCCTCAGTTCCCTTGATGTAAGGCCAATATATATTTTCGAACAGCCACAGGTGGCATAATAAATAACGTTTGATGTATTGCAAGAAATGCGGTGTTTGATATCAAATGTTTTTTGGCCATCTGAGGATTGGAAGGTGGAGCAGCGCAGGACATTTGCGCAGGCAAGACAGCGACCGCACGAAGTCATGCCAGGAGTAGGGCCACGGGATCCAAAAGGGTGACTGATATTGGGCACATAATGGCTTTGAACCAAAAGGTCACGTAAGTTACTAGACCTTCTTGCAGTCATGGATAATGATTCATCATGTGACAAGCCCAAGCGAGACTCCGCACGAAGAACAGACCAGTGTTTGTTAAGAATAAGTCTCATCTCCTCCCATGCATGGTTGTAAGTGGAAATGAACCTAATCGGTCCCTTGTTACCAGGATCCATTTGCCTCTTTTTAGGACACAATAAAGTGTCACGTGGGGTAGATCTGGCTCTCCTGTAGCCCCGCTTGATACACCTATTCGAATATCCTCTGCTCTGGAAGCGTGCTGTTAAATCCGAAGCCTGTGCCTCGAACCTAGTATCTGAGGAGCAAATTCGCCTCGCCCGTAGGAACTGTCCGACCGGGACGGCCCTTATGGTGGAAGGATTGTGAGCAGAGGACGCATGAATCAAAGCATTCACTGAAGTGGGTTTACGGTACATATCAGTTTGAATGCGTCCGAAATCATCAACCTCAAAAGTTATATCCAAGAAATCAATCCTATGAAAGTCATAGGAATACGTGAGGTGAATATTGAATGAATTTTGATTCAGAGTCCTCATAAAATCCCCGAGCTGCTCCACCATGCCATCCCACAAAAATAAAACATCATCGATATACCTATGCCAGCACAGCACATGGGAGACGCCCGGCACGCCCTCGCCACCAAAGACCAACCTCTCCCAGGAACCCAGAAAGAGGTTGGCGTACGAAGGCGCACAGGCCGCTCCCATGGCTGTGCCGCGTCTCTGAAGGTAGAACTGGTCTCTAAACACAAAAAAATTGTGTGTGAGGACAAAGTGCAGCAGCTCGAGGATTAGCTCACATAAAGGGCCGTCCAGGTCGGAGGCCCCCAGGAAAAGGCGAACCGCATCCAGGCCAAGGGAATGTTCTATGCACGTATATAGACTTTCAACGTCTGCCGTCACTAAAAGTGTACCAGGGTCCACAAGGATGCCGTCCATCCGAGCCAGGGCGTCAGTAGTGTCACGTATATAAGATGGTAATGTCTCCACCAAAGGTTTGAGATAAAAATTAATAAATTGACAAACTCGATCACAGGGACCGTCAATCCCGGACACTATGGGACGCCCTGGAGGATCAAGGGCATCCTTGTGGACCTTTGGCAAGAGATAGAAAGTAGGAATTCTAGGACACTTCACAATCAGACCATCGAGGACCTGTTTGGTGATAACGGTATTATCAAAAGCTAGATTAAGTATAGTTTGTAAATCAAGAGAGATTGTGATCAGAGGGCTGGAGGTTAATTTGGTATATGTATTAGTATCTCGCAACATTATAACAATCATTTTATTTCCATTGTATTTTGGAAGTATTTTACCCTGTGGTGTAGCGCCATTGGCTGTTTTATGTTTCCTGGCCTAGATATCTTTTGTATATTTTTTAACTTTTGTAATTAACAAACATTTACTCGTTTTACATTTGTACAACAAGCATTATTTTTTTTTTCCGCTTTCAACATTGTTTTATTCAGAACCTTATTTAGCAAGAGTATTATGTGGTTCATTGCATCATTGACAGTTTTTTTCTATTTATTTATTTTTTTATTTTGTTTGTACCTTGACCAATTTTTTCTATTGTGTCTTTTTAGGAAAATGGACTAGAGTATGAAGCATGCTTGGTTGCTCAATGTGATGCTCTAGTGGATGCATTAAATCGTCAAAAGGCAAAGTTGCTTACCAAAGTCACAAAGGAACGAGAACATAAATTCAAGGTAAGGAGCAAGTATTATGTAATAATAGTAAAATTAGTAACAATAATTACCTACAGTAACAAAAATTTTTCTCATCAATAAACATCAAAATTGTTTGTTAGATTATAGGGTTTATGTGAGATTAACATTGACTGAACCACAATTTGTTTTTTTCAGTTATCACACCTGTGCAGTCTGGTAGTAAATAATGCTAAATTTCTGCTGTGGTGGTTTTACTAAGTTGATTAAGGCATATGATCTTCTATAGAGCTAATTTAACATTGTGTATATAGACAAAATCTGTATAGAAAGTTAAGTGCCTTAGCACATACAGAATTTTGCTTTTATTCATTCCAGTTACTGTGAGCTGTGAGAACTCTCCGGTGCTGGTGACGGTAATTTGTTCTCCTAGAGTCAAATAATGCTCTGTCCCTCTCGAGTCTCTCCTTGTAAAGCAGTACTTTACAGCCACTGTTATGTTTTGGTAGCTGAGGAGAGCAGGAAAAAACGGCAATACACCAGAGAGGTTGGAATCTACTGGATTGCAGTACCCTGACTAACCACCACAACTAAAGGCAGCCGTTGAGCGTTCCTACGTTGGTCCCAGACGCCTCGTCACAGCCTGAGAGGCTAACTACACCTAACGATAGAAAGAGGAAAGCTATCTGCCCCGGAGCAGATCCCCAAAGAACATAGGAAGCCCCCAAACATGTAATGGCGGTTAGACAAGAGGAAATACAGACACAGACAGAAAATAGTATGAGCAAACGCTGGGGCCCAATCTGACTTAGACAGAAAAGGATAGGAAGGACACTTACTGCAATCCAAAAAAAAAAAAAACCCTAAAAAAAAAAAACGCTACTAATTGCAAAAACACCTGAGATCACACGACCTCTGCCACCTAAATTAGTTCTCTGGTGTAACAAAACTAAGCCACAGCCACAGAAAAAAACTGGAAAAGGCAAATGAACAAACAATAATGGCTCCAGAGGAACCGAGAGGAGACCAAGCCCCCCGGGGAGGGAACCTGGCCAACCTCACAGAAATGCAGAGTAATATTCAAATGGCAAGCACAAAAACAAAAAACAGAAAATATCTTATCTGATAGCAGGAGAAGAGGCAAGACTCAGCAAGCTTCCAAGTGAACCAGGAAACAACGTTGAGACAAGAACAATTGATCACTGGCAACCATGATGGGGGGAAACCTCCCTTATATCCAGCGAGTCCGTGATCCCTGATTGCCATTCCTCATTGAATGGTTCAGTACTGTTTGCAACCACCAGAGGGAGCTTCTGCTCAGAATTCATTTCTAAAACATTCATAACAGTACCCCCCCTTGAGGAGGGGTCACCGAACCTTCATTTGTGCAACCAGGTCGGTCAGGATGAGCTCTGTGATACGCACGGATCAGTCTCCTAGCATGGATGTCCGAAGCAAACACCCAAGAATTGTCCTCCTGACCATATCCTCTCCATTTAACCAAATACTGGAGTTTCCGTCTAGAAAAACAAGAATCCAATATTTTCTCAACCACATACTCCAGATTGCCCTCAACCAAAACAGGGTCAGGGGCGCAGCCATAGGAACCACTGGCTCAACAAACCTCTTCACTAAGGACTTGTGGAACACGTTATGGATCTTAAATGTCACTGGAAGAAGTAAACGAAAGGAAACAGGATTAAGAATCTCCATGATCTTATAAGGTGCAATAAACCTAGGCTTAAACTTAGGAGATGCAACTCTCATAGGGATATTTCTTGAGGACAACCAGACCAAGTCCCCCACTTTAAACCGAGGACCATCAGTCCTATGCCGGTTGGCAAACCGCTGGGCCTTCTCCTGAGAGAGGGACAACCTCTCCACTACCTGGTCCCAAATCTGCTGCATACGCTCCACAACAGAGTCAACACCCGGACAGAAAGAAGCCTCCGTCTGTCCCGAAGAAAATCGAGGGTGAAACCCAAAATTGCAGAAAAATGGAGATATCAAAGTGGCAGAGCTTGCCCTATTATTAAGAGCAAACTCAGCCAAAGGCAAAAAGAGACCCAGTCATCTTGATCAGCAGACACAAAGCATCTCAGATAAGTCTCCAATGTCTGGTTTGTTCTCTCAATTTGTCCATTGGTCTGAGGATGAAAAGCAGAGAAGAAAGACAATTGAACACCAAGTTTAGAACAAAAAGTCCTCCAAAATCTGGAAACAAACTGGACTCCTCTGTCAGACACAATGTTCTCAGGAATGCCGTGTAACCGAACCACGTGCTGAAGGAACAAAGGCAACAATCCGGAGGAGGAAGGCAACTTAGGTAATGGCACAAGATGTATCATCTTGGAAAACCTATCACAAATTTCCCAGATAACGGTCATTCTCTGAGAAACAGGGAGGTCGGAAATAAAATCCATAGAGATATGGGTCCATGGTCTCTTGGACACAGGCAATGGCATCAACAAACCACTAGAGCGCGAGCAAGGCTTGGAGCGAGAGCAAGTCCCACAGGACTGCACAAACCCCCTGACGTCACGAGACAAAGTAGGCCACCAAAAGGACCGACTCACCAAGTCTCTGGTACCAAAAATTCCAGGATGACCGGCCAACGCAGAACAATGAATCTCAGACATCACACTCTTCTTCCACTGGTCTGGGACAAACAATTTCCCAACAGGGCAGCGCTCGGGTTTATCCTCCTGACACCCCTCCAGAGCCAGTCTCAAATTGGGCGAGATGGCGGAAAGAACTACACCCTCTTTCAAAATAACAGCAGGATCAGATAACTCAGGAGAGTCCGCAAGTAAACTCCTCGAGAGGGCATCCGCCTTAATATTCTTAGTGCCAGGAAGAAAGGAAACCACAAAATTAAAATGTGTGAAAAACAAGGCCCACCTGGCCTGTCTAGGATTAAGTCGCTTGGCTGATTCCAGATAAACCAGATTCTTATGGTCCGTGAGGACCACCACTTGATGTTTGGCTCCCTCCAGCCAATGTCTCCACTCTTCAAAAGCCCACTTCATGGCCAATAACTCCCGATTACCCACGTCATAATTACGTTCAGTTGGAGAAAATTTTCGAGAGAAAAAAGCACAAGGGTTACTTTTAGAGGTCTCAGGATCTCTTTGGGACAAAACGGCACCTGCCCCAATTTCAGAGGCATCAACCTCCACCTGAAATGGCAGAGAAACATCAGGCTGCCGTAGAACAGGAGCAGAAGTGAATCTCCGCTTAAGCTACTGAAACGCAGAGACTGCCTCAGGAGGCCAATTCACCACATCAGAACCCTTTTTGGTCAAATCAGTGAATGGTTTAACAATAACAGAGAAATTACCAATAAATTTACGATAAAAATTGGCAAAACCCAAGAATCTCTGAAGAGCCTTTAATGAAGTAGGTTGGACCCAATCACAGATGGCCTGAACCTTGACCGGGTCCATTTCAATAACAGATGGAGACAAAATGAATCCCAGAAATGAGATCCTCTGTACGCCAAAAAGACACTTTGATCCCTTCACATACCGAGCATTCTCTCTCAAAATCTGGAACACAGTCCGAACATGTTTCACATGAGAGTCCCAGTCATTGGAAAAAATCAAGATATCATCCAAATAAACAATCAGAAATTTATCCACAAAATCCCTGAAAATGTCATTCATGAAGGACTGGAAGACGGAAGGAGCATTAGTGAGCCCAAAGGGCATCACTAGGTACTCAAAATGCCCCTCTGGGGTATTAAACGCCGTCTTCCATTCATCCCCGTGCTTAATGCGAATAAGGTTATACGCCCCCCTGAGGTCAAGCTTGGTAAACCAAGTAGCACTTTTCACCCTGGAAAACAGGTCAGAAATCAAGGGTAACGGATATTGATATTTCACAGTGATATTGTTCAAGAAACGATAATCAATACACGGCCTTAATGAACCATCCTTTTTGGCCACAAAGAAAAAACCGGCACCCAAGGGTGAAGAGGATGATCTGATATGACCCTTCTCCAATGACTCCTTGATATAAGACCGCATAGCGTCATGTTCAGGTACAGACAAGTTGAAAAGGCGACCTTTAGGGAATTTACTACTAGGCACTAATTCAATAGCGCAGTCATAGCTCCTATGGGGGGACAAGGATGCAGATTTACTTTCGCTAAACACATCAGAAAAATCAGTCAAAAAGTCAGGCACATCTTGAGCCTGGGGAGAGGCAGAAAAAACAGGAATGTTGGCATTAACACATTGGCAGCCCCAACTGGTTACAGACACAGATTTCCAATCGAAAACAGGATTATGAGACTGCAACCAAGGGAAGCCTAGTACAATAATGTCATACAGATTATACAGCACCAAAAATTTGCAACTCTCCTGATGATCAGTTTCAACCCTCATTATCACCTGAGTAGAGAACTGGGGTTTATTCTCAGCCAAAGGGGTAGAATAAATCCCCAGTAGGGGAATAGACTTCTGTAGGGGTATCAAGGGAAACCCACAACGTTTAGCAAAATCAAAATCCATCAGGTTAATAGCTTCTCCCGAATCAACAAAAGCCTGAGCAGAAAATGTGGACAGGGAGCAAATCAGGGTAACAGTCAACAGAAATTTAGTCTGAACACTACCCAAGACAACTGAGCGTGCAAAACGTCTTCCCCGCTTAGGGCAGACTGAAATAGCATGAGAGGCATCACCACAGTAGAAACAAAACCCATTGCGTTTTCAAAAATCATGACGCTGTGCCCCAGAAGCCACTCTGTCACACTGCATGGGCTCAGAAGCTGGTTCACAAGGCAACACCATTCCACGCATACCTCTACGCTCACGCAAACGTCTGTGAATTTGAATCGCCAATGACATAGAATCATTGAGACCAGAGGGAGCAGGGAAACCCACCATAACATCTTTTACATTCTCTGACAGACCCTTCCGAAAAAGAGCTGCCAAAGCATCATCATTCCATTTGGTCAGAACTGCCCACTTTTGGAATTTCTGACAGTACAACTCAGCGTCCTCAAGCCCCTGATTTAATGCCAAGGTTTTTTCAGCTTGATCAGTGACATTAGGTTCATCGTACAATAACCCCAGAGCCAGAAAAAATGCATCAACATTACTCAAAACAGGGTCCCCAGGTGTCAGGGAAAAAGCCCAATCCTGAGGATCGCCGCGCAGGAGAGAGATGACAATTTGAACCTGCTGTGCTGCGTTCCCTGAGGACTTAGGTTTTAAGGCAAAAAACAACTTACAGTTATTTTTGAAATTCAGAAATTTAGCTTGATCCCCTAAAAACAAATCTGGCATGGGGATCCTAGGTTCCACAACCGGCAACCCTGCAAGATAGATAGCAATACTCCGAACTTCAGTGGCAAGCTGATCCACACGGCCAGACAACTGTGCAAACTCCGAGGAAAAAAAAATCCTCCTCAGCACCCAGAGAAAAAGAGGGAAAATAATGCAACAAACGGAAAAAAAAAAAAAATAAATAAAAAAATAATCTCTGACAACTTTTTTTCTTTTTCCACGTGAATACTTTTCCATACAATTATGACAAGAGCATTCTTAAGGTGATACCTTATTGGCTAACCAGAAAATTATATGTTCGCTAGCTTTCAGAGCTCAAGGCTCCTTCTTCAGGCAAGATTACATTTGGAATAATAAGAAAGACACATTAGATGCTTACTGTAGTAGGAAATTTGTTCAAGACCTGGGAGGTGTGATGCTTTCAAAAGATAAGCAAAGGAAATCAAATTAGCATTTTCTTACAAATGGAGAGCTAGTGGGCATGTGTTATTAGCTATCTGGAGTCCTTCTGGTGAAGGTGTGAACTGTGTCTATGTAATGAGTCATAAAACCGGGTGAACAAATTTCCTACTATAGTAAGCATCTAATGTGTCTTTCTTATTATTCCAAATGTAATCTTGCCTGAAGAAGGAGCCTTGAGCTCTGAAAGCTAGCGAACATATAATTTTCTGGTTAGCCAATAAAGGTATCACCTTAAGAATGCTCTTGTCATAATTGGATGGAAAAGGAAAACACGGTACCACAATATAATTTATTATTGTACACCATTTCTTTTTCCACACTATTTTTCCCTTCTGTGAGTACCATATAATTTTCAGTTTGGCCGGTGATACTGTTATGTTTTGGTAGCTGAGGAGAGTAGGAAAAAACGGCAATACACCAGAGAGGTTGGAATCTACTGGATTGCAGTACCCTGACTAACCACCACAACTAAAGGCAGCCGTGGAGCGTTCCTACGTTGGTCCTAGATGCCTCGTCACAGCCTGAGAGGCTAACTACACCTAAAGATAGAAAGAGGAAAGCTATCTGCCCCGGAGCAGATCCCCAAAGAACATAGGAAGCCCCCAAACATGTAATGGCGGTTAGACAAGAGGAAATACAGACACAGACAGAAAATAGTATGAGCAAACGCTGAGGCCCAATCTGACTTAGACAGAAAAGGATAGGAAGGATACTTACTGCAATCCAAAAAAACCCTAAAAAAAACCAACGCTACTAATTGCAAAAACACCTGAGATCACACGACCTCTACCACCTAAATTAGTTATCTGATGTAACAAAACTAAGCCGCAGCCACAGAAAAAAACTGGAAAAGGCAAATGAACAAACAACAATGGCTCCAGAGGAACCGAGAGGAGACCAAGCCCCCCAGGGAGGGGAACCTTGCCAACCTCACAGAAATGCAGAGAAATATACAAATGGCAAGCACAAAAACAAAAAACAGAAAATATCTTATCTGAGAGCAGGAGAAGAGGCAAGACTCAGCAAGCTTCCAAGTGAACCAGGAAACAACGTTGAGACAAGAATTGATCACCGGCAACCATGATGGGGGGAAACCTCCCTTATATCCAGCCAGTCCGTGATCCCTGATTGCCAATCCTCATTGAATTGTTCAGTACTGTTTGCAACCACCAGAGGGAGCTTCTGCTCAGAATTCATTTCTAAAACATTCATAACAAGCCACATATGGATTATTGCCAGTAAAAATTCAGTTGCAAATTGCCCCAGCCCTGACGAAGGAAACCGTGTTTTCCGAAGTGCGTTGGATGTTTCTGGGTCTTTTCTGCTATTCTTATCAACCTGCAGCCAGCGCTAGTCACGTGACCTCCTGCGTCACGCCAGGTCCTGTTCCTACTATTGCTACTAGCGAGGATACAGCTACCGACCCTGGACTGCTTGCTGGACACATTGCTGCTGGAGGCTGAATGAAGAGCCCACCTTCCTAATCCGACTCTGTTCCAGGTAATCACCTGCTACACGCAGGTCTTTCATTGGACTTTTCTCTCAACTGACTGTTCACTCACTACGCAGGGCAGTCTCACTGCATGTTTTGAGCGTCTGGAAGATCAATACACACCACCTTGAACTTACCTAAACCTCCCTCAGCTCATCAAGCTTGGAACTGTGGACTATATATCACTATATACAGCGAAGCCTTTGTGCTTATCATTGTTCATTACCTCTTTTATCATTTGTTTCTAGGTGCAGCCCGGGATTCAGCCACTAATATTCGTAACTTTCTTTTCTACAGGTTGTCACGTAACCACTATCTGGATCGAGCGCTTCCAAACACTGGTCCAGATGTGACCCCTTCCATAACGCACCTTTATTATTGAAATTTTATACCTCCTTTTTAGGGGTTTCTCTGGAAAAAATCTTATAGTCTGTAACTGTTTAACTATTTGGGCTTAGTGCAGTTATGATGCCGGGTTAAGTGCAATTTCATTCTTCTAGTATATATATATATATATATATATATATATATATATATATATATATATATTTGTTTGTTTATTACCGAGATTGCAGTATAAACCTAGTCATCCATAATATTTTTTTTATTTTTTTATTTGTTTACAACATTGCCATTCTCAATATATACATATTTTTCCCTTTCATACATCCCTATCTCTGAGTTTTTCCCTTTCATATATCCCTATCTCTGAGTTTTTTATGTGCGCAAACCTACCTCTATTTACACCCTATTTTCATTTTCATGACTCAACGTTATAAAATTATTTATTACCGTAACTATTTTGTGTGATTTAACACTGTGGTTTAAGGTCATAAAATTCAAAGTTTGAAAATTGCAAAATTTTTCTCAAAATTCCAATATGTCCACAAATAAACGCTAAAAATATAGGCCTAAATTTACTACTATTATGAAGTACAACATATCATGAAAGTCTTGGAATCACTGGAATATGTTAAAGCATTCCAAAGTAATTAACTCATAAAGTTGACACTAGTCAAAATTTAAAAAATGTACCTGATCAGGAAGGTGAAAACAGGATTCCGGACACAGGGGTTAAATCGGCAAAAGATTTTTAGAACTATACAATTGTCATTGTGACTGTTTAGACAATCAAATGTAATGTCTTTTTTGCTTCGGGTGCTTGACAGGCACCTGACCCTGATTCAACATGTTTCTCCTAAAACAGCATGCTGCATCTATGTAGCTACATCAGATCTAAAATCTGCAGTTTTTTTTCTAGGTTGTATGGGACCAGATAAATCACTGTACATTGAAACTGCGCCAGTCAACTGGACTAATGGAATATTGCCTTGAAGTGATCAAAGAAAATGATCCCTCTGGCTTCTTACAGGTACAAGCATGGAATAAATTATTTAAAAAAATAAAATAAGAAAAAGATGTACATGACTCTCAAAACCAGTGATTATGGATATGTGATTGTTATTTGGATACTATACTCACTTTATGCACATACTTGGACCCTTAAGTATGGTAAATAGCGCAATATTTTAGGCTGTATGTTCTGATGAGGTATATTAGTTTTGTTCTTTCTAAATGTAACTGCTGCTATAACATGCGCATTATGTGTGTATTTAACCCCTTTCTGCCTTTGGACGTACTATCCCATCCATGTGACCTGGGCCCAGGGCCGGCTCCAGGTTTTTATGGGCCCCGGGCGAAAGAGTCTCAATGGGCCCCTTTAACACAGACCACGATTCATGATGCACAGATACGGCAGTGAAATATGGGTATAGTACAATGCCAGATTTCACTTCTTGCATTACATGAGTGATATCTATTGTAAATTCTACAATAGCTCAGAAACCGCCGAATTCTCACAGTACAGACTGGACAGTACAGTCCTCCATACAATATTATGGGCACCACATAGTCTTCCCCTCATCACCCATATAATAGCCCATGCAAGATGTCACCCCCCCATCCCCCATATAATGCTCCATACAGAATACTGGACCCAATATAATGCTCCTTACAGAATACTGGACCACATAAATTGCTCCATACAGGATACTGGTCCCCATTAGGGTTGAGCATTCCGATACTGCAAATATCGGGTATCAGACATACACAAAGCGATATCAAAAAAATGTATATAAAAAAAATTTTTTTGGATAGTATAAATGATATAATGTGATAAAGTAATATATTATTGATATCACCAAGAAGAAAGATGGCTGACCACCCAAATGTGAAAAACAAACAGATGTATTGGGAAATGGCGGGGCGAAAAAAAATAGTAAGGTGCAAGAGAATGAATATAATTGAACTAATAAAACCAATAAAATAATCCAAGATATGAAATACACATAAAATGAGAATAAAAAATAGACCTTTATTGACAATTGGCTGAATACAAATACCACAAAAATTGTATATAGATTTAATAAGATTGATATAGATGATAAAAATTATTAGTAAAAACTAGACAATGGCACACTCACAAATATAGCCAAATAAGCAAAATTAATAAAGGCTAATAGGTGTAACCTGGTGGTGATATGCACATGTGTTCACAATGGGTTTATTCAAAAAAATAAAAAAATAATAAAAGAATGATAGATGAAAAATCAAAAAGTGTAAGTGAGCAGTAACCATAAATGTATGTGTAAAACCTGATTAACCACAATGGGTAAACAAAAATGGAAAAAAGATACAAATCAGGCAAAGATGGATGTGCTCAAGAAATAAAAAATGAAAAATATATATAATAATATGTGTGTATGTGCATATACTAAACTAATCACTCCACAAATGTGTGCAAAACACCACCGCACATGAACAAAGTGGACAAAGTGTCAAAATATATAAAAAAGCATCAAAGCCCCTAAGAAAATGGTGCAGTGTGCATGGTGCCCGTGGGGCACGGATCTGTGGCACACTCCAGTACTCCATTGCTTTTCAGGTATATCATTGGCACATGGTACATTGTGGATTTGTTCCTTTTTCACTGTTTATGCATCAACACCATGCACACTGCACCATTTTCTTAGGGGCTTTGATGCTTTTTTATATATTTTGACACTTTGTCCACTTTGTTCATGTGCGGTGGTGTTTTGCACACATTTGTGGAGTGATTAGTTTAGTATATGCACATACACACATATTATTATATATATTTTTCATTTTTTATTTCTTGAGCACATCCATCTTTGCCTGATTTGTATCTTTTTTCCATTTTTGTTTACCCATTGTGGTTAATCAGGTTTTACACATACATATCATGGTTACTGCTCACTTACACTTTTTGATTTTTCATCTATCATTCTTTTATTATTTTTTTATTTTTTTGAATAAACCCATTGTGAACACATGTGCATATCACCACCAGGTTACACCTATTAGCCTTTATTAATTTTGCTTATTTGGCTATATTTGTGAGTGTGCCATTGTCTAGTTTTTACTAATAATTTTTATCATCTATATCAATCTTATTAAATCTATATACAATTTTTGTGGTATTTGTATTCAGCCAATTGTCAATAAAGGTCTATTTTTTATTCTCATTTTATGTGTATTTCATATCTTGGATTATTTTATTGGTTTTATTAGTTCAATTATATTCATTCTCTTGCACCTTACCATTTTTTTCGCCCCGCCATTTCCCAATACATCTGTTTGTTTTTAAATATCGGGTATCGGCCGATATTGGCTGTATCGGAATTCCGATTCCGAGTTCCGATATTTTCGTCATATCGGATACCGGAATCGGGATTGTCACTGTCACTGTCAGTGTCCGTCGGTCGGGTCTGTCAGGAGTCAGCGGCACTTACCTGGCAGAAGATCTCCGGCGGTCACGTCCTGGACTGCTTCATGGCCGCAATCTTCTTTCCCCGGCGGTCACATGCAGTTTCTCGCGATAACTGCAGTGACTGCTGGGTAATCGCGGCCGTAAAGCAGTCAGTCTGATGACGTCACCGCCGGGGAAGCTGGTAAGCAGCTGTGCTGCGTTGCGATGACAGGCTCTGCCTGTCATTGCGATGTAGCAGAGCTGGATCGTCGTGGGACTGTCGTTATGGACTGCGTCGGACAGGTGGTATACTGTTGGTTTGTTTTTTTTCTTTTTTTACAGGAGATCGATGGCGTCGCAGGAATGAGAGAGTAATAAAATTAATGAAAACTGTGTTGTCTCTTTTATTTCATTAAAAGACTTTTTTCTTGCTTTGTCTTTTCTTTAAACATTTAAAAACTTTGGGATTAATAATGGATCGGTGTCTTATTGACACCTCTCCATTATTAACCGGGCTTATTGTCACCGTGCAATCAACGGTGACATTAACCCCTTATTACCCCGCTTGCCACCGCTACAGGGCAAGTGGGAAGAGCCGGGTAAAGTGCCACAATTGGCACATCTTTTGATGCGCCAAATGTGGGGCTGCTGTAGCCTGGTATTATCAGGCTGTTGAGGGCCAAAATCCATGGGCCTTGACAGTCTTTTAATACCAGGCCGCAGCAGTCTGCATTTTACTTGGCTGGTTAACAAAAATAGGGGGGATCCCACGCCGTTTTTTTTTTCGAGGGGATCCCCTATTTTTGTTAACCAGCCAAGCTAAGCAGACTGCTGTGGCCTGGTATTATCAGGCTGGCAAGGTCCATGGATATTGGATCCTTACCAGCCTGAAAAACCAGGCCTCAGCGGTCTGCTTCATCTGGCTGGTTAACAAAAATAGGGGGGACCCCACGCCAATTTTTTTCGAGGGGATCCCCTATTTTTGTTAATCAGCCAAGATATGCAGACTGCTGTGGCCTGGTATTATCAGGCTGGCAAGGTCCATGGATCTTGGCTCCTTAACAGCCTGAAAATCCAGGCCTCAGCGGTCTGCTTCATCTGGCTGGTTAACAAAAATAGGGGGGACCCCACGCCAATTTTTTTCGAGGGGATCCCCTATTTTTGTTAATCAGCCAAGATATGCAGACTGCTGTGGCCTGGTATTATCAGGCTGGCAAGGTCCATGGATCTTGGCTCCTTAACAGCCTGAAAATCCAGGCCTCAGCGGTCTGCTTCATCTGGCTGGTTAACAAAAATAGGGGGGACCCCACGCCAATTTTTTTCGAGGGGATCCCCTATTTTTGTTAATCAGCCAAGATATGCAGACTGCTGTGGCCTGGTATTATCAGGCTGGCAAGGTCCATGGATCTTGGCTCCTTAACAGCCTGAAAATCCAGGCCTCAGCGGTCTGCTTCATCTGGCTGGTTAACAAAAATAGGGGGGACCCCACGCCATTTTTTTTTCGAAGGGAACCCTATTTTTGTTAATCAGTTCCCTCTGACGTCACTGATTGTGTCCCTGGCTGACCTGAAGTGAAAGTGGAAAGCAATCAATTAAGCTTTCCACTTAAGGGCCCGTCTCACATAGCGATATCGCTACCGAGATCGCTGCTGAGTCACTAGTTTTGTGACGCAGCAGCGAGCTCACCAGCGATATCGCTGTGTGTGACATTCAGCGACGATCAGCCCCCCTGCCGGGTATCGCTGATCGTCGCTGAAATGTCAGGACCTTTTTTTGATCGCTGGTTTCCCGCTGACAGGCACACATCGCTGCGTGTGACAGGCGGGAGACCAGCGATCCGCTGGTAACCAAGGTACACAGCGGGTTTCCAGGCGCGGGGCTGTGCCTAGAAACCCGCTGTGTACCTTGGATACCAGCGCCCTGATGCAGGGAGCTGGTATCCAAGGTACACAGCGGGTTTCCAAGCGCTGCGCGGTGCCTGGAAACCCGCTGTGTACCTTGGTTACCAGCGGATCGCTGGTCTCCCGCCTGTCACACGCAGCGATGCGTGCCTGTCAGAGGGAAACCAGCGATCAAAAAAAGGTCCTGACATTTCTGCGACGATCAGCGATACCCGGCAGGGGGGCTGATCGTCGCTGAATGTCACACACAGCGATATCGCTGGTGAGCTCGCTGCTGCGTCACAAAACTAGTGACTCAGCAGCGATCTCGGTAGCGATATCGCTATGTGAGACGGGCCCTTAAGCGATGTTACCCGCAGTGTCGCTGTCCCAGATCGCTGCCTGAGCTGCCTGTTTGGCAGCTCAGCAGCGATCATGTAGCGATACACCAGCGATCCTGACAAGTGCATATCGTTGTCGGGATCGCTGGTGTATCGTTATGTGACACCCAGCCTTTACTCTCCTGTCAGCCAGGAGAGGAACTCATTCATTTGGGGTTTACTGTGAGGCTGCAGCATTAGCTGCGGTCCCTGCAGTAAACATTAACCCTTTCTGAAGGATTACACCGTGGGACCTGACTGTGCATGGGATAGGTAAGAATAATTTTGCTTTTTTATTTTATTTTTATTACAGGAAATGGTTTTTGCAGTAAAATAAAAGATGGTCAAAAACATGTGTCTTTATTTCATTAAAATGATTTTTAATTAAAGTGTGTGTGTTTTATTTTTATTTCATGCAATAGGATTAATAATTGATAGTTGTCTAATTGACAGCTCTCAATTATTAACCTGGCTTAAGGTCACCTTTCAATAGCAAGGTGGCTTTAACCCCATATTAACCCATTCGCCACCGCTACAGGGCAATGGGAATAGACGGGCAAAGTGCCAGAAAGGGCGAATCTAATTATAGATTTGTCTTTCCTGGGGTGTCTGGGGGCAGATGTTAGTAGCCGGGGGGGGCCAAAAATAATGGTCCCTCTCTGGGCTATTATTATCTGCCCCCACTCACTGGCTTTGTCTGTCTGGTTGCGAAAATAGGGCGGGAGCCCACGCATTTTTTTTCAGCAATTTTACACCTCATATATATATATATACATGTCATTGAATTTGTGACACATATATATATATATATTTATATTTGTAGTTCATACACTTCTACATAGTATAATAGCCGCTAATTCAATTGCCGGCTTTTGTGAAAATGCAGAACCCGACATGAAATGACACTTGGTGTACATGGGTTAACCATGTCTTTTCATGTCCTTTGCTATCTAATTTGCACAAACAATTAAATCAGTCTATGTGTGCAAAATTTCACACCTGTAGGGGTTAATTAAAGGTGTAAATTCGTAGCAAAAAAGTCCGTTTTTTTTACAACGAATTTACACCTTTAATTAACCCCTACAGGTGTGAAATTTTGCACACATAGACTGATTTAATTGTTTGTGCAAATTAGATAGCAAAGGACATGAAAAGACATGGTTAACCCTATGTACACCAAGTGTCATTTCATGTCGGGTGACCCGACATGAAATGACACTTGGTGTACATAGGGTTAACCATGTCTTTTCATGTCCTTTGCTATCTAATTTGCACAAACAATTAAATCAGTCTATGTGTGCAAAATTTCACACCTGTAGGGGTTAATTAAAGGTGTAAATTCGTAGCAAAAAAGTCCGTTTTTTTACAACGAATTTACACCTTTAATTAACCCCTACAGGTGTGAAATTTTGCACACATAGACTGATTTAATTGTTTGTGCAAATCAGATAGCAAACGACATGAAAAGACATGGTTAACCCTATGTACACCAAGTGTCATTTCATGTCGGGTGCTTCTGTCTTTTCACTGAAGCCGGCTTTACCCGGCAATTGAATCAGAGGATATTTTACTATGTAGAAGTGTATAAACTATACATATATGTATATATATATATGTCACAATGACATGTATATATATATATATGTATTCTATGTGTGTATATTTAGTGTTTACAAGGAAAGAATGGGGTTTTTTTAGTTACGATATTTTGTTCCCATAGACTTACATGGGACTTCCGGTATCGGTATCGGGTATCGCCGATATTTTAATGATATCGGCGATACCATTCCGATTCCGATACTTTTGGATATCGGAAAGTATCGCTCAACTCTAGTCCCCATATAATGCTCCATACAAAATATGGAGCTCTCCTCTGCACTGCACTGCGCTCTGCATTGTTACGGCTCAGGAGAGGCTGTATCACCTCCCCATCACCTCCATCATGGCCTTCTCCCCATTACCTCCATCAATGCCTTCTCCCCATCACCTCCATCACTGCCTTCTCCCCATCACCCCCATCATTGCCTTCTCCCATCATCTCCATCATGGCCTTCTCCCCATCACCCCATCATGGTCTTCTCCCCATCACCTCCATCATGGCCTTCTCCCCATCACCCCATCATGGCCTTCTTCCCTTCATCTCCATCAATGCCTTCTCCCCATCACCCCCCATCATTGCCTTCAAGTTTTCCCAATCATCTCCATCAATGCCTTCTCCCCATCACCTACATCAATGCCTTCTCCCCATCATTGCCCTCTTCTCCACCTACACACACACAGCAACATTCACCTGTCTGCACATTCTCACACACACACACCCCTCACCTATCCGGCGTCCGAAGCTCTCTCTGCCACAGCCGGCCGCTGAATGATGACATCATCTAGCGGCGCTGCTGTGAGAAGAAGCGTGGGCGGCGCGCCCTGCAGAGGGAGCCTGGAGCTGCGGATTGCAGAGGCACGGGGAGAGGTGAGTATTGTGCTGGGCCGGCTGCCGGGGCCCTGAGCAATCGGGGGGGGCCCAGTGGCGGCGCTGGCACCGCTCTCCTCCGCTGACAGGCACCAGGGTGCCCGACGGCGAGTGGGCCCCCCGCCTGCTCGGGGCCCCCTATGACCATGGACGGGATAGTATGTCATGTGCAATCGGCCACGCTCACGGAGGGGAGCGCGGCTGATCATGGCCAGGTGTCAGCTGATTCTCACAGCTGACACCCGGCACTAAGTGCCAGGAGTGGTCACAGGCCGCTCCCGGCACTTTAACACCTGGAACACTGCGATCAAACATGATCACAGCGTTCCGTAGCCTGCACAGGGGCTGACAGCTCCTCTGCTTTTGGATCAGAGACCCCGCGGCGGGTCCCGATCGCTGCTATAGAGACCCGATGTCGTCATGACGACATACGGGTCTCCAGAGCTGTGAAACGTCCTGTCATGCGCAGTGCATGTCAGGAAGTCTCACAGGTCACTGTGCAGAAAGTGCAGCGCTTGCAGCTTCTGTAGCATGCAGATGCTGCTTCATCTGCATGCTATAGATGCGATCAACCTGCACAAAATGATTGTCCCATAGTGGGACAAAGTGTAAAGGTAAGAATTAAATTTAAATAAATAAAAAAATATTTTAAAAAATTATAAAAAATAATAAAAAAGATCAATATTTATTCTATCACTAAATAAATATTTGAATTAAAAAAAACTAAACAATAAAAATACACATATTTGGTATCACTATGTCCGTAATGACCCGACCTATAAAACTGTCCCACTCATTAACCCCTTTAGTGAACACCATAAAAAATGGCAAAAAAACAATGCTTTATCATCATACCGCCAAACAAAAAATGGAATAACACGCGATCAAAAAGATGGTTAAAATAAACATGGTACCGCTGAAACCGTCATCTTGTCCCGCAAAAAATGAGCTGCCATACAGCATCATCAGTGAAAAAATGAAAAAAGTTATAGCTGTCAGAATAAAGTGATGCAAAAATAATTATTTTTTCTATAAAATAGTTTTTATTATATAAAAGCACCAAAACTTAAAAAAATGATATAAATGAGGTATCGCTGTAATCGTACTGACTCGAAGAATAAAACTGCTTTATCAATTTTACCACACGCGGAACAGTGTAAATGCCCCCCCCCCAAAAAAAAAACCTCAACTGCTGGTTTTTGCTCATTTGTCTCAAAAAATCAGAATAGAAAGTAATCAAAAAATGTCATGTGTCCGAAAATGGAACCAGTAAAAACGTCAAAATCAAGACTACACATGACTCTGTGGGCCAAAATATGGAAAAATTATAGCTCTCAAAATGTGGTGATGCAAAAACTATTTTTTGCAATAAAAAACGTCTTTTAGTGTGTGACAGCTGCCAAACATAAAAACCCGCTATAAAAACCCACTATAAATAGTAAATCAAACCCCTTTATCACCCCCTTAGTTAGGGAAAAATAATACAATTTAAAAAAATTATTTATTTCCATTTTCACATTAGTGTTAGGGTTAGGGCTAAAGTTAGGGTTGGGGCTAAAGTTGGGTTAGGGTTGGGGCTAAAGTTAGGGCTTGGGCTAAAGTTAGGGTTAGGGTTGGGGCTAAAGTTAGGGTTAGGGTTGGGGCTAGAGTTGGAGTTAGGGTTTGGATTACGGTTACAGTTGGGGTTAGGGTTGGGATTAGGGTTAGGGGTGTGCTGGTGTTAAGGTTAGGTTTGTGGTTAGGGTTATGGTTAGGGTTTGGATTAGGGGTGTGTTGGGGTTAGGGTTGGAGTTAGAATTGAGGGGTTTCCACTGTTTAGGCATATCAGGGGCTCTCTGTTATGATTTGGTAGCTGAGGAGAGCAGGCAAAAAAGGCAATACACCAGAGAGGTTGGAATCTACTGGATTGCAGTACCCTGACTAACCACCACAACTAAAGGCAGCCGTGGAGCGTACCTACGTTGGTCCTAGACGCCTCGTCACAGCCTGAGAAGCTAACTTCACCTAAAGATAGAAAGAGGAAAACTATCTGCCCCGGAGCAGATCCCCAAAGAACATAGGAAGCCCCCAAACATGTAATGGCGGTTAGACAAGAGGAAATACAGACACAGACAGAAAATAGTATGAGCAAACGTTGGGGCCCAATCTTCCTAGAAAGAAAAGGATAGGAAGGACACTTACTGCAATCCAAAAAACCCTAAAAAAATACCAACTCACTAATTGCAAAAACACCTGAGATCACACGACCTCTACCACCTAAATTAGTTCTCTGGTGTAACAAAACTAAGCAGCAGCCACTGAAAAAACTGGAAAAGGCAAATGAACAAATAACAGTGGCTCAGATAAACTGAGAGGAGCACAAGCCCCCGGAGGGGACCTGGCTGACCTCCACAGAAGTGCAGGACAAAATGCAAAAAGCAAGACAAAAATAAAAGCAGAAAATATCTTATCTGTTAGCAGAAGATGCAGGCAAGACATAGCAAGCTTCCAAGTGAACAAGGAACCAAAGTTGAGACAAGAACAATTGATCACCGGCAACCCTGATGGGAGGGAACCTCCCTTATATAAGACCAGTCTGTAACACCTGATTGCCAATCTTCACAATCTTCATTGAATAGTTCAGTACTGTTTGTAACCACCAGAGGGAGCTTCTGCTCAGAATTCATTTCTAACACATTCACAACAGTACCCCCCCCTTGAGGAGGGGTCACCGAACCCTCATTTAGGCAACCAGGTCGGTCAGGATGAGCTCTGTGATATGCACGGATCAGTCTCCTAGCATGGATGTCCGAAGCAAACACCCAAGAATTGTCCTCCTGACCATAACCTCTCCACTTAACCAAATACTGGAGTTTCCGTCTAGAAAAACGAGAATCCAATATTTTCTCAACCACATACTCCAGATTGCCCTCAACCAAAACAGGGTCAGGAGGCGCAGCCATAGGAACCACTGGCTCGACAAACCTCTTCAATAAGGACTTGTGGAACACGTTATGGATCTTAAATGTCCCTGGAAGAAGTAAACGAAAGGAAACAGGATTAAGAATCTCCATGATCTTATAAGGTCCAATGAACCTAGGCTTAAACTTAGGAGATGCAACTCTCATAGGGATATTTCTTGAGGACAACCAGACCAAGTCCCCCACTTCAAACCGAGGACCATCAGTCCTATGCCGGTTGGCAAACCGCTGGGCCCTCTCCTGAGAGAGGGACAACCTCTCCACTACCTGGTCCCAAATCTGCTGCATACGCTCCACAACAGAGTCAACACCTGGACAGACAGAAGCCTCCGTCTGTCCCGAAGAAAATCGAGGGTGAAACCCAAAATTGCAGAAAAATGGAGACATCAAAGTGGCAGAGCTAGCCCTATTATTAAGAGCAAACTCAGCCAAAGGCAAAAAAGAGACCCAGTCATCCTGATCAGCAGACACAAAGTATCTCAGATAAGTCTCCAATGTCTGGTTTGTTCTCTCAGTTTGTTCATTGGTCTGAGGATGAAAAGCCGAGGAGAAAGACAATTGAACACCAAGTTTAGAAAGAGGAAAACTATCTGCCCGGAGCAGATCCCCAAAGAACATAGGAAGCCCCCAAACATGTAATGGCGGTTAGACAAGAGGAAATACAGACACAGACAGAAAATAGTATGAGCAAACGTTGGGGCCCAATCTTCCTAGAAAGAAAAGGATAGGAAGGACACTTACTGCAATCCAAAAAACCCTAAAAAAATACCAACTCACTAATTGCAAAAACACCTGAGATCACACGACCTCTACCACCTAAATTAGTTCTCTGGTGTAACAAAACTAAGCAGCAGCCACTGAAAAAACTGGAAAAGGCAAATGAACAAATAACAGTGGCTCAGATAAACTGAGAGGAGCACAAGCCCCCGGAGGGGACCTGGCTGACCTCCACAGAAGTGCAGGACAAAATGCAAAAAGCAAGCACAAAAATAAAAGCAGAAAATATCTTATCTGTTAGCAGAAGATGCAGGCAAGACACAGCAAGCTTCCAAGTGAACCAGGAACCAAAGTTGAGACAAGAACAATTGATCACCGGCAACCCTGATGGGAGGGAACCTCCCTTATATAAGACCAGTCTGTAACACCTGATTGCCAATCTTCACAATCTTCATTGAATAGTTCAGTACTGTTTGTAACCACCAGAGGGAGCTTCTGCTCAGAATTCATTTCTAACACATTCACAACAGCTCTCCAAACACGACATGGCGTCCGATCTCAATTCCAGCCAATTCTGCGTTGAAAAAGTCAAACATGCTCTTTTCCTTCCGAGCTCTGCCATGCGCACAAACAATGGTTTACCCCCACATATGGGGTATCAGCATACTCAGGACAAATTGCGCAACAACTTTTGGGTCCAATTATTCCTGTTACCCTTGGGAAAAAAAAATTGGGGCGAAATATCATTTTTGCGGAAAAAATATGATTTTTTTATTTTTACGACTCTACGTTATAAACTTCTGTGAAGCACTTGGGGTTCAAAGTGCTCACCACACACCTAGATAAGTTTCTTAGGGGGTCTACTTTCAAAAATGGTGTCACTTGTGGGGGTTTCCACTGTTTAGGCACATCAGGGGCTCTCTAAATGAGACATGGCATCCGATCTCAATTTCAGCCAATTTTGCATTGAAAAGTTAAACTGCGCTCCTTCCTTCCGTGTTCTGCCATGCGCCCAAACAGTGGTTCCCCCCACATATGAGGTATCAGCGTACTCAGGAGAAATTGCACAACAGCTTTTGGGGTCCAATTTCTCCTGTTACCCTTGGGAAAATAAAACAAATTGGATCTGAATTAAATTTTTTGTGAAAAAAGTTAAATGTTAATTTTTTTTAAACATTCCAAAAATTCCTGTGAAGCACCTAAAGGGTTAATAAACTTCTTGAATGTGGTTTTGAGCACCTTTAGGGGTGCAGTTTTTAGAATGTTGCCACTTTTGGGTATTTTCTATCATATAGACCCCTCAAAGTGACTTCAAATGTGATGTGGTCCCTAAAAAAAAGTAATGTTGTAAAAATGAGAAACTGCTGGTCAACTCCCTTATAACTTCCTAACAAAAAAAAATTTGGGTTCCAAAATTGTGCTAATGTAAAGTAGACATGTGGTAAATGTTACTTATTAACTATTTTGTGCAATGTTTAAGGGCATAAAAATTGAAAATGTGAAAATTTTCAATAAATTTCCGATTTTTTCACAAGTAAATGTAAGATAAATTGAAGAAATTTTGCCACTGACGTGAAGTACAATATGTCAAGAAAAAACAGTCTGAGAATTATCAAGATCCGTTGAAGCCAGGGGCGGACATATCGCCGGTTCAACCGGTGCAACTGCATCGGGGCTCAGAGGTGGAAGGGGGCCCCTGCAGGCAGGGCGTACTGCCTAGAGCGGCAGAGTATGCAGCCGCTACAGGGCCAGAGTCTAGATTGCGGGCGGGATTGTAAAGGGCCCGCACCAGTATTATGCAGCATCGGGCCCCTCTCACTTCCTGCTGTAATCACACTCAGAGCAGGGCAGAGAGTGACGCACGGAGTGAGGAGTTCAAAAAGGGGGCCGTGTCATGCAGGCAGAGACGCTGACCAATGAACGCTTTCCTCACCAGACTGAGGAGAACGTTCACTGGCTGCCGTCTTTGTTCTCCTGCATGGCTGGTCCCAATGGTGGTCAGTGCTCACCGGTTGCCCGGGACCACACTGCACACTGGGGACAGCAGTGGAGGGAGAGCAGACTTACAGTGTGTACTGTTCTGCTTCCTCCACTGTGCCATTCCTGTTATGATCTGCTACAAGCACTAAGGAAAGATGGGAATTCTGTCCCTACAATAGAACTGAGCTGGATCCCTACGATGTAACGGGGAACCTGATCCTGCGACCAGACCCGCTAAAGTCCTCAGCTAGTCTGAACGAAGACCTATAGTTGCGAGGGAGGAATCCCTACAAGATCTAGGGACTGGGAGAAAAGGTGGACACCTCCTAACAGAAATTGTAGCAGGGATAATTAAACAGAAAACAAATTACTACGAGATCCTAAGATCAAGCAAAACTGACTGAGTAAGGCACCTAAGCACCTGGCTAGCTTAAGAGTAGATAATACAATGAAGTCCAGCAAAGCCAGAAGGGCGGAGCCAGACTAAATAGGGAAAAAAAGGTCATGTGACCAGCAAATTGAAAGAACCCTCTTGTTAGATTTTGTAACAGTACCCTCCCTTCTAAGAGGATCCTCCGGATCCCCTAGGACTTAGGCTTATCCGGAAACCTCTTGTGAAACACTCTGACAAGTCTAGACGCAGAAACATCATCCGCCCTCACCCATGAGTTATCCTCGGGTCCATAACCCTTCCAAGCGACGAGGTTCTGCAAACTCCCTCTATACCGTCTAGAATTTAGGATGCGGGAAATCTCATATTGCCCGTCCTCCACCACCAGGGGAACAGTGGCCGAGACGTCTCCATCTGAGACCTCAGCTTTTTTCAAGAGAGAAACATGAAACACCGGATTAATCTTCCAGGAGGTAGGAAGCTCCAACTTAACAGCAGATTGGTTAATAACCTGAAGCACCTTAAAGGGCCCTACAAACTTGGGACCCAATTTCTTAGACGGAATCCTCAAGCGCAGATTCTTAGAGGACAACCAAACCATGTCACCAATAGCAAACAAAACCTCTTGTCGTTTTCTATCAAAATACACTTTGGATCTTTTGTTAGCCTCCTGAAGATTACCACGCACATCAGTCCAAACTCTCTCCAAAACACCAGAAAAATTCTCCTCTTCAGGTATAGCCGATCCCAACTTGGAAAATGACCCAAAAGACGGATGTCTCCCAGTACAACAAAAAAAAGGCGAACAACCAGCAGAAGCGGATGTGTGGTTGTTAAGAGCAAACTCAGCAAGTGGCAGAAACTCAGACCACCCCTCTTGATTATCAGTCACAAAACAACGCAAGAACTGCTCAACATCCTGGTTTTTCCTTTCTGTCTGGCCATTAGACTCAGGATGATATCCGGATGAAAACGACAAATGAACACCCAACCTGTCACAAAAGGCGCGCCAAAAACGAGCCACAAACTGAGGTCCCCTATCAGAAACAATGTCAGTAGGAACGCCATGTAGTCTGACAATTTCCTTGACAAAGGCCTTAGCGAGAGTCTTAGCGCAGGGCAGTTTGACGAAAGGAACCAAGTGACACATCTTGCTAAAACGGTCCACGACCACCCAGATGACAGTGAAACCCTCAGAGGGGGGAAGGTCAGTAATAAAGTCCATAGCCAAATGTGTCCAAGGTGCACTAGGGACCTCTAGAGGGCAAAGCAACCCCGCAGCAGGAGTATGAGAAGACTTAGATCTAGCACACACAGTGCATTGACGCACCCACTTAATGACTTCCTTCTGCCATCCAGGCCACCAAAAGCTGCGACCCACAAGTCTCTTGGTCTCAGAGATTCCAGGATGACCTGCCAACCGAGAGTCATGACATTCAACAAACAAATCTCTCCTCAGGGTACCAGGCACAAACAACCTCCCATGCGGCGTGTTAGATGGGGCATTCTCCTGTGCTTTAAGAATCTCATCTTCCAACACAAGTCCAAAACAGCAATAA